>CANTUR010000325.1:0-1200000 GCA_947683625.1 Mallotus nudiflorus
AGATAGTCAAGAGGTTGCTAGCACACACACTCAAATTCATTTTGTGAAGGGCTATTCGTGTGGATACCTATAGAGGACGCATCCTTTTGGAGACGTCTTGATCCGAACAACCAAGCCAAAAAGCTCGAGGTAAGGTGTCACCGGTGTGAACCTCCTCTCACCCTTCTAGAGAATCTTACCTCTTCTGCGTTTTGGTAAGATTATTAAAACCCTAGATTTAATCTATTAGTCGAATTACATGGATTCTGGCTTGGGAACGTGACAAAATTTTAATTTTTCCGCTGCGTTTGCATCACGGAACCCAACAATTAGAACTACAAGTCAAGATTAATCAAAGAATTATAATAATTAATAAATACATGTAAAGACTGGAGAATGTGACCTAAAATCCTTAAGAGCAACTTTCGTTGTCAACTAAGGGTATTTCCATCTAAAGTCTACAAGCACTCTCGTGTCATTGTAGAGATAAACAAAAAAACAAAAACCATGAAATTCGATGTCAATTCTTTGACCCCTCAAAGTGGATTTCTTGTCTCCAAATACTTTAACCTTTAAGTGAATTCAATTGCATTTCCACCAAAATTTCCCAACTCTCATTGTGAACATTTGATTAATACATCATATATGGTGATCAAGCATATATAACACAATTAAGTACTCAATTGAAATCAAATCATTCATGCATTATAAAAGATAAAAATGTAATTCATAGATTAATTCATCCTTGCAATTCTAATAAACAATGAATTAGTCAAGATACATATTGATAATTGGCAAATAGCCACAAGAAACTAATATAAACATCAAGTAAACTAAATAGAAGAAAAGAGAAAAAGAGAGAAATTATGTTGATGAAATCTCCCTTGCTCTCCATGATGTTTATTAGATATTAAATAGCCTCCTTGATTATCACGACCCAAAACAGGGGGTCATGACCAGCGCTAGGGAACTGAAATTCTTTCGAATCCGGAACCCGTAGCAAGCCTTAAAAAATAAAAGTATGCAATATAATAAAATAAATAAAATATTTTAGCAGCAGAATTTAAATCTCGAATGTAAAATAATAATTCTTCAACTCATTTAAATACATAAAATCCATCTCATATATATAACAAAATCTTTGAGTACAAATTTTTAGTTTAACAATCTGAAAACTTAAATCTCATACATATATATTATAAATACAACTCACTACAAAAACTACTGCAGTGTCTAGAATACAAAATAAACTCAAGTAAGCAGTTTACACAATAAGGTCGGGGCGGAAGAAATCTGATGTATAGACCAGCTATTGAGGTCTGAGGATGAAAACTCTCCTGAAAAAGAAATCAACGGAGGGGAGTCAGACCTCATTAAGTGAATTGTTATAATATATAAACATGCATAACTAAATGTCAAATGCAGACACTCAATAGAATATATATAATAAATATATATACAGGCAAATACACACAGATGCTGAAATCACTTTATATAATACTGAAAAATATCAGTTTACGAAAGATCAAATAGAACCATAAATGATTGCAACCTCAAATAGTATTAGACAACACTCTAGCCATACAGGCTCACTTGTTCCAAATAAATTCACTTATTCTATTTGGACAGTAGACTGGCCCCAAGACACTAAGTCAACCGAGCTACAGCAGTCTGACTATCAGTGGGATTGGTCCCGAGACACTTGGTCAATCGAGCTCCAATAATCACACTCTCAAATCACATCTCACATCAATAAAATCAATCAACAAGTCATAATCCACCAATAGGTTAGTAATTTAACCTAAATTCTATTGTCATACCGGTACGTACTCGGTCCTAGTGCTGCCCACTAGGTAACATGTTTTATCGATATCCTTCATTAAAATAAACTCATACATTCGTAAAATAAATGATGCATGATATTGATTTAAATGGCAATATAAACCATATATATACTAGAAATATACCAAAAAATAAACCAAGTATATTTCGAGTATATATATGTCAAATAAATTCAGTTCAATTATAAAATAAACCATATATATATATACTTAAAAACTACTTAGGTATAAATCAAAAGTAAAACATGCATTTAATTCAAATTATACAAAAAATATACCTAAAATATACTTAAGCATTTATTAAATCATTAATGCATAACTCATACAATTAAAACATACATTTCTAAATACATGCAACCTAAATACATGTATATATAAAATAACAACTCACAGTTGTGCGCTCCACAAAACGGGTCCGACGAGCCTAGTCCACTAGGCCTCGGTCTCGGCATAATTAACAAATAAAATATTGACACAAAATTAGAATAAATCTAACTTAATTTTTAGAAACTCGATTTAGAATTCTAGACACAGACAAGGAATAGGAGTTTGATAGAATGTCACGTTTTACGAGAATTCTACCAAAAATTCGACAGAACCTCCTTTGTAAAACAGACATCTCTCTACTTAAAAAGTAGAGCCGATCCTGCAAGAAAACACACTTCAAATACAAAATAACCACATAACCCCTCGGTCTAATTCCCAAACTACAATTTCACCGACCGAGGTTCACAATTCACAAGATATGCACAAAATACATTAAAATTTTAAAAATACCAAAAATACCCTTTATATACCAAAATATAGCAATTTAAATATTTAAACACTAAAAATAATTATTTTACTGATTTTTAGTTAAAAACCCTAATATTAATATTTTATTATTAAAAATCAATAATTCTCAATAAATTCAAAAATATTAACAAAAATTCATTTTATAAATCCAAATTACTTAATTAGCCCAAAAACATATTAAAAATCACTAAAAACTCATTTATTTACAAAAATAGTATATTATATATAATTTGAAAATAAATTTTGAAAATAGTTTTTAATTAGTTAAAAATAGTAAATAATTTGTAAAAAATCATTTTTATACCTCAAATAATTATTAAAACCAATTAAACTTAATATTCAACTAATATTACTATCAAATTACCAAAATACCCCTAATATATAATTATTCACATAATATACAATAATTATTCAAAAATTCACTAAAAATTATATAATTACTCAAAAATTATTTTCTCAACATATAATTCAATAAAATCAATAATTATACTCAATTAACCAATTAATTTTAACAAAATACACATTTAACCTAAATTTCCAAAATTCACATAAACTAAATAAATTATATTAATTACACAAAAATCACAAAAATTATAAATTAAATTCTATAATTATTTTCAACCACCATAAACATCAAAAATCACAATTTCACAATTTATTTAATTAATTTACGAAAATTAGAAAATAATAATAAAATAATAAAAAATTCACAAAAATCAAAATAAATTCCAAAATTCCACAAAAATTCCAAGATGTAGATTAAGTTAAGAGAAACAAATTTTGTGACGGAATTTAGCTTGAATCTCTAAGATCGAAGTTTAAAAAATTAAAGAAACAATAATGGCCGAATTGAATAAATTGCTCACCACCAAAATTTAAGTCAAACCAATTGAAACCAAGGTTAGAAATGCACTTGCCAAAGCTTAAGGAAGAGAATGAGACCGGTAGTGTCCAATTTGGTGGCCGGAATCGAGGTGAATGATGGTGAGACAAGTTTTCGGTTTTTTCGGTCAAAATCAAGTTGAACGGCGCTGGAAATGGGCGCTGTTGGTGGCAGAATAGGCTGGGAATGGTGGTGGCACGCCAGGAGGCACACCGAAGATAGGTGGTCGGCATTGCAGAGGGAGAAGGTGGGGGTGAGGGGCATCAGGAGGTTGAAAGAAAGGGGGAGGGGCAAAAGTTGTAATTTTTTTTGTTTTGTTTTGTTTTGTATATATATATATATATATATTACATAAACTTTATATTAAAATACACTAACTTTATAATATACAAAATAAACACACACCACAAATTATTATATATATATATATATACATATACATAACACACATAATAATATTAAAAATATAATATATATACATGATTTAAATATTAAACCCTAATAATTATATTAATATATACATATGCATGTATATGTACATATTAATATACAAAATATTAATTATGCATGAGATCATGCAATTTAATAAAATAAAATAACATTAATCAATAACATATTATTTAAATATTACCTTTCAAAACAATAGGTTTCGGGAAAAATTTTATGTAGAAAACTTTAAATAACTTAAAATAACATTAATTATTAACAAAATAATTAAATAGTCAAATATATATATTAAAATTATTAATAATGCATATCCCGATATAGTATAAAAATATTTAAAAACATCGGGTTATTACATTGATTATCTTCCTTGATTCCTTGAAAAGTATGAATTCCTTCACACTATCTAATTTAACAAATAAAACTAAATATTACTTATTTTTTTCTAATCCATCAATTCTATGTTTTTCATCCTTTAAAATAGAGCCAAGTTGATGTATTTATAGGCTTCTTGGCATCCCAATTCGTGTCCCTTTGAATGGATGTGAAAATGAAGAGATGTGATGAAAAGGTGTATTAGTGCCGAGTCGGCACCACTATGCGAGTCGGCACTACTATACAAGTCAACACTTATCTTTCTGTCACGACTGACACCATTATGTGAGTCAGCACGCCTCACTTTAACCTTTATCTTGACCTTTCTTGAGCCTTTCTTCATTCCATAGTATTCAAATGCAACTTTAAGCACGAGATTAGCCTTCAATAACCTATAAATAACAAAAACAATATAAAAGCACACAATAACAATTATAACATAATAATTAAACAGAATGCAAATGCAAACTAAAGAAAAAGTCAAGAAAATGAACCTAAATAACTATGCTATTTTGCATATTATCAGCTTAAAATGACCATATTATCCTAAAAATATAAATGTTATTAGGATCAAGTTAGTAATTTTATGTTATTTATTTATATATAATTTAATTTTAAAAAAAAATTATGTGACCATTGGAGCCAAGTCCAACGGTCACCAAAGTTTGAAAAAAAATTTCAAAAACTTTACATAGTGGCTAGTGGCCACCAGCAAGTCACAATGAGCCTTTTGGCCATTTTAATATATATAAATTTTTATTTTCTGCAAATAATTTATAATTTTTATTTTATCAAAATTATTTTTTCTATATTTATTCTTTAATCTTTTCATTAAACAATTTATATATAAAAATTAAATTAAATGATTATGAGTTATATATATATTAAATTCGGTTAGGAACCATCGGTTTAAGGTTTAAAAAAATTTGAACCGATCCTAAATCAGTCTTCATCCGGTTTCAATTCGGTCCAATTCTAAACTGATTTTTTTATGGGCAGATTCAGAGCCCGAACCGGCCCATGGCCGCCCCTATTTATGGCTACTCCCTCCATTTCAAACTTCAAATAGAAAATTTATTAAATAAATAAACACTAAATTGCCCAAAAACAAAACAGAAACACAACCTATTAAATTTTAGTAAAAGAAACAAAGCTGAAAGATATATATATATATATATATGCAAAACATTGTGGAAAGAGAAAAAGTATTCTATTAATAATTAAATTATTTGACTGAGTATTCCTTTAACATAAAATAGTTTAATGAGTTGGTTCATTTTATTATATATTGTTGAATAAAGTCAATCCTAATGAATTATTGAAATTTAAACTCTCTATTCAATTTCTTGTTAGTTTTGCAATTTAAACAGAGCCGAGTAGGTGATCTAAAAACATAACAATTATATTAGTAATATATGACTTTCTATTATATTTAACACAATCACAATATTTATTATGATATTCTAAATGAATATCAAAATCTTCTTTCAAATAATTCCTGCCTGAGATTTTTTAAATTAGTAGGGCTAAACCAATCGAACAAACAAATATACTACACAAGATTTTTAATAATAAAGGGCATGACACTTACAATATATATATATATATATATATTTATTTATTTATTGAAAATAAGGACTTGATTTTTTTTTTTGTGGACTATAATGGTAATGAGAAAATTTTTTCAAGGACCAAAAAAAAATTAAATGTTCATTTAAATTTTTGGAAACAAAGTCATAACATATGAGAAAATTCACTCACTATAGACAATATTGTTTATGTAGCTGTTAGCTACACAACATTATCTATATTTTTAATTTTTTAGCTTTTGCTTATTGGCTAGCTAACGAGGTTGCAAAAGCAGTGATGTGACACATAATTCTTCACTTTACTCCTAGTGGCATGGATATGCTTCTTTCTATTAATATTGTGGGTCTGAGCGTTTATCGCCAGTGGCCATTATAATTTCTTTTCTGTTTTCAATGCTTTGCCCTGCTGATTACTACCTACAATGTATACACATAGGGCAATGTTAAATGGATAGAATCAATCCAAATTTTTTTGGTTGAAAAATTAAAAAAATTAATATGACATTCTCGATATGAGAGAGAAATTTTGGCAATTTATTGGGGAGTGAACTACACATCTCAATAATAACAACTAAAGCAATTTATTGGCTGGTGTATGTCGAAGTCAGTTATTGGGCATTAGGAAGCTAAGATTATTGGAGCATATTGTCTTAAAGAGGAGGCCTTGAGCTGAATTTTGTCATAAGGATGGTCTGATGTTATATTAAAGATGGATGCAAAGGCTTTAGTGAATTGCTTTCATAATTTTGTAGTCGATAAGTCTGAGTTTGGAGGAATTATGGAGTCTTGTCAACAAATTGCTTTGTTATGTCCTCATCTTTCTATTTATTTACATTGAATGTAGTAGCACATGCTCTAGCTAAAGCAGCGTTCTAAGTTATTAATATCAACTTGTTTTAACCAAGTCCACTAAGGAAGCTTCTAAGTTAGGTGATTAATTATTATTAGTTAGTGTGAGAAATTATTAAGATTAGTTGGTGTGAGTTGTATTACTTTTAAATATATGGTTAGGATTTAATTGTATTTATTTATTTGAATGGTTTGGATTAATTCTCTAGTAGTATAAATAGGGCCTCTTACAAAGAGGTTTATGCATCAAAGAAAAAAGTGAAGAATAAGTGTAAAAAAGTAAATCTTATAAGTGTGTAATAGTAAAAGAGTTTAATAAAGATTATGTTGAGTCTTTAATGTTAAGCAAAGTGGTATTATAGCCAAATATTTGCATATAGTATACCAAATTGAAGCTCTTAAAAAGACGAATCCAACACTGCCAGAATCACCCAGATTGGAGATCAGACGCGCCACCAATCGCCATCGAAAATTTGCTACCAAAAACCTAGTCAACTCACTAAGTTGAAGTTGAGTTGTGAAGCCAAGTCCAGTTAAGATGTTGACCGAGCCGTAAAGCCATTTGACCAAGCCATTAAGCCACTTATCCAAGCCGTTTGACCTAGCTACTAAGCTGTTGACTGAGCCATTGAGCTATTTGACCAAGCCGTTGATTGAAGTTAACTTTTTTATCGGAGTCCATCGTAAGGTTTTTAAGCATTTTGGATCCATTCATAAAGTTAGATTTTGCAAATTCTTATCAGATTAAGTAATATAGTAAATAGTGTGGCATCCTTCCAAGTTCCAATACTCAACAATAACAATTAGGAAAATTGGAGTATCAAAATGAAGGTTCTTCCTGGTGCACATGATGTTTGGGACATCATAGAGAAGGCTACAATGAATCACAAAATGAAGCATCATTATCCTAGTCTAAAATGAATAGTTTAAAAGATTCAAGAAAGAAGGATAAGAAGGCTCTCTTTCTGATTTATTAAGCCCTAAATGATGATAATTTTAAGAAAAATTTAGATACAATCTCTGCTAAACAAACATGGGAGAAGCTGCAAATATCATATAAAAGAGAAGAAAAAGTAAAAAAGGTGCATCTTCAAACTTTAAGAGGGGAGTTTGAATCTTAGCACATAAAAGGTGGTAAGTCCATTTCTGATTATTTCTCTAAAGTTTTGGCTATTTCTAATCAACTAAAAGGAAATGGTGAAAAGCTAGAAGATGTGAGAATAATGAAAAAGTTACTCTGCTCATTAGACCTAAAGTTTGAGCATATTGTTATAACTATAAAAGAGATAAAAAAAACTTAGAAGAAATGAAGATTGAGCAGTTTTTAGGCTCAGTACAAGCCTATGAAGAGAAGCACAAGAAGCAGTAATGAATCATTGAGCAACTCCTTAAACTACAACTCAAGGATATATATGTAATATCCCGAGATTTTAAATAATTTTAAACTGCATTGGGATATGCAGTGTTAATAATTTTAATATATATATTTGATTATTTAATTAGTTTGTTATTTATTAAAGTTATTTCTAATTATTTTAGATTTCTTACGTAAAATTTTTCTGAGAATTTTATTTTTAGGAAAATAAAAACCTAAATAAATAATTATTAATTATATTAGTCGGTTTTATGTATATGCATGAGTACATGCACGATTTTAATTATCATATTAAAATATATACATATACATGCATATATATATATACATATTTAATAATTAGGGTTTATTTTAATTAAGTATATATTATATATAATACATTTTTATTAAATTAATATGTATTATATATATGTGTATATGTATATAAAAATTGGTTTGATATTTTTGACATGTGGTGTATAATTATTTTTTAATATAATATTAATATATTATAATATTTAAAGTTAAAGTTATATATATAAACAAATATATAAAAGTTCATCAAATTTACGTTTCCTGCCACCTGACCCTCTCCCTCACTCCTGACGCCCCTCACCTACCATTTCCGCCACTGCCAAGCTTTTCCCTTGCCGTGGATGTGCCGTCCGACGTGCCACCTCCTTCTTCGCCTATAGTCTTTGTTTCCGGCAAGTTTTGGCCGGTTTCCTCCCTAGAAGCCGAAACTCAAGCTAGCTCCGATCATTGTGATTCTGGCCACCATCTTGAACATCACCGGTCTCTATCTTCTCCTTGAGCTCCGTTGAATTCATTTCCAAGCTTAGTTTCGTGTGATTTGGTCTAGATTTCCCTTGGTTCTCAATTTTCATTTTCGGCCATTTTGTGTTCTTGATTTTTTTGAACTTCGATTCTAATGATTTAGGCTTACTTCCTTCACAAAGATTGATCCTAGTAGTTCAATCTACATCCATTAATTTTTTTAGAATTTTTGGAATTTATTTTGATTTTTGTGAATTTTTTATTATTTTATTAATATTTTCTAATTTTCATAAATTAATTAAATAAATTATGAAATTGTGATTTATGGTGTTTATAGGTGTTAAAATGAATTTTATAAATTTATTTGTAATTTTTATGATTTTTTTATAATTATTATGAATTTATTTAATTTAGGTGATTTTTAGAAAATTAGGTTAATTAAGTATTTTGTTAAAATTAATGGGTTAATTGAGTGTAATTATTGATTTTATTGAATTAAATTTTGAGAAATTAATTTTTGAGCAATTATATTATTTTTAGTGAATTTTTGTATAATTATAGTATATTATGTGAATTTATATATAACTAGGGGTATTTTGGTAAGTTGGTACTAAATTGGTTGAAAATTAAGTTAAATTGGTTTTAATAATTATTTGAGGTATAAAAATGATTTTTACAAATTGTTTAGTATGTTTAACTAATTAAAACTATTTTTAAAAAATTATTTTCAAATTATAAATAATATACTATTTTTGTAAATAAATGAATTTTTAATGTGTTTCAGGGCTAATTATGTAATTTGGATTTATAAAATGAATTTCAGTAAATAATTGTGAATTTATCGAGAATTGTTAATTTCTAATAATATTTTATTAAAATTAGAGTTTTATTTTAATTATCGGTAAAATAATTATTTTTAGCATTTAAATCCCTAATTTGTCATATTTTGATTATTAAAGGGTATTTTTGGTATTTTTTGGAATTTTAAATGTGTTCTGTGTTTATCTTGTGAATTGTGAACCTCGGTCGGTAGAATTGTAGTTTGGGAGTCTGACCGAGGGGTTGTGAGACTATGTATTTTTGAAGTGTGTTTTCTTGCAGGATCGGCTCTACTTTCTGAGTAGAGAGATGTCCATTTTACAAGGGAGGTTCTGCCGAATTTTCGGTAAGATTCTTGTAAAACGTGACATTCGGTCAAATCCCTATTCCTATTCTGTGTCTAGTGTTTTAGATCGAGTTTCTAGAATTCCGTTAGACTTATTCTGATTTCGTATTATCGTTTATTTGTTTAGTTGCACCGAGACCGAGGCCTAGTGGACCAAGCCCATTGGACCCGTCTCGAGGAGCGCACAACTGTGAGTTGTTATTTTATATATATGTGTTTTAGGGTTGCATGTTTTAGAAATGTATGTTTAAATTTTATGAAATATGCATAAATGGTTTAATAATTGCTTAGGTATATTTTGGTATATTTTTGTGTATTTTAAATTAAATGCATGTTTTATTATTGAATTATACCTAAAATGTTTTTAAGTATATATATAGTTTTTTTATGGTTTATTTTGTAATTAAATTGAATATGTTTGACGTATATATATACTCGAAATATACTTGGTTTATTTTTGGTATATCTCTAGTATATATGTGGTTTATATTGCTATTTAACTTAATGTCATGCATCATTTATTTTATGAATGTATGGTTTTATTTTTAAATGAAGGATATCAATAGAACATGCTACCTAGTGGGCAGCACTAAGACCGAGTACATACCGGTACGATGTTAGACTGTAGGTTAAATTACTAACCTATTTGTGGATATTGATTGGATTGATGTGTGAAGTGATTTGAGAGTGTAATTGACGGAGCTCGGTTGACCAAGTGTCTCAGGGCCAATCACATTGACAGTCAGACTGCTGGAGCTCGGTTGACATAGTATCTTAGGGCCATTCTACTATCCAAACGGAACAAGTGAATTTATTTGGAATAAGTGAGCCTGTATGGCTAGAGTGTTGTCTAACACTGTTTTGAGGTTGCGATCATTTAGGGTTCTATTTGATCATTCATAAACAAATATTCTCAGTATTATATAAAATGATTTTTGATGCATCTACTTGTATTTTCCTATATATATATTTATTATAAATACTATTGAATGTGTGCATTTGTCATTTAGCTATGCATGTATATATACTATAACAATTCACTCAGTGAGGTCTGAATCCCCTCTGTTAATTCATTTTTCAGGAGAGTCTTCGTCCTCAGACCTCAGTAGCAGACCTTTACACCGAATTTCTTCTGCTCCGACTTTATTATGTAAACTGCTTACTTGATTTTATTTTACATTCTAGACACTATAGTAGTTGTAGTTAAGTTGTGGGATTTATGTATTATATTTGTATGAGATTTATATTTTAAAAGTTTGAAATGAAAGTTTATATTGAAAGATTATATATATATATATATATGAGATGAGTTTGTATTATTAAATCTGTTGGTGGATTATTATTTCACTTATGAGATTTTAATTTCCACTGCAAGATATTTTATTTATTTTATTATTATTGCATGCTTTTATATTTTCTGTAAGGCTTGCTACGAGTTCCGAATTCGAAAGAATTCTCATTCCCTAGCACCGGTCATGGCCCCCTATTTTGGGTCGTGACAATATATGAAAGCCAATATAATGAAAGAAATTAACGTGGCCGAGGTAAAAGCAAAAGTCCTAGACAAGGTGGAAGTTGTGGTTGTGAATGAATTTGGAGTTCTGATAATAGCAACTTCAACAACTATAAGAAAGGTGAAAATTCTACAAGAAGTTATGGAAGAGACAATCCAAACTTAAGGTCTAATAAATCCTAAGTTTAATGTTCTAATTGTCAGAAATATGGGCATTATGCATTAAAATAAAAAGCTCCCAGCAGTAAGGTTGAAGAAAATACCGATTATGTAGAAGTAAAAATCGAGGAGAAGACAGTGCCACTATCTTGCAGAACCAATCTTAAAGATTAAGGAAGTACTTAATGCCTTGATATTGGTGCAAACAACCATTTGTGTGGAAAAAGAAGTATGTTCATAGAACTCAATGAATCAGTGGCTGACAATGTTTCCTTTGGTAATGATTTAAAAGTATCAGTAATAGGAAAAGATAACATCCTTATTCGTGCTAAAGATGGTAGTCATCAGTTAATTTCTAATGTCTATCATGTGCCTAATATGACATGCAACATTTTGAGTATGGGTTAGCTATTAGAAAAAGGCTATGATTTTTACTTAAAAGAGTATTGTCTTTTTATAAAAAAATGGTAAAAGGAGATTTAATAGCCATAGCAAAAATGTTAAAGAATAGACTGTTTCCTTTGAATATTCAAAATGATGTTATAAAGTGTTTGAAAGCTTGTTATAACGATGCATCTTGGTTATAGCATCTTTGATTTGGGCACTTCAACTATAAAAGCTTGGAACTATTATTGAAGAAGAGAATGGTAAGAGGACTACCTTGCATCAAACGTCCAGATCAGTTTTGTGAAGGGTGTTTACTTGGAAAGCAGTTCAGAAATAGTTTCTTAAGGAATCATACTTAAAAACCAACAAGCTATTAGAGCTCATTCATAATGATGTGTGTGGGCTAATTACTCCAAGCTCTCTCGATAAAAATAACTACTTCCTTCTTTTTATTGATGACTTTTCAAGAAAAACTTGGGTATATTTCTTATAGCAGAAATAAGAAGTCTTTGAAGCATTTAAGACATTAAAGCCACCGTGGAGAATAAGAGTGGTAAAAAGATTAAAGCATTGAGATCAAATCGAGGAGGAGAATTCACTTCAAAGGAATTCTAAAAGTTATATACAACAAATGGAATTCGGTGTTTTCTCATTATTTCGAAATCTCCATAACAAAATGGTGTTGCAGAAAGAAAAAATAGAACCACCCTTGATATGGCATGAAGCATGCTCAAAAGCAAATATTTACTGAAAGAATTTTGGCCTAAAGCAATAGGTACAACAATCTACCTATCCAACCAATCTCCAACAATAAGTGTTTGGGTAAAGACATCACATGAAGCCTGGAATGGAAGAAAGCCCGAAATTCTCACCTTAGAGTATTTAAAAGTTTAGCTCATGTTCATGTACTAGATGAAAGAAGAACTAAACTTGATGATAAAAGTGAAAGATACATCTTTATCAGTTATTCTACTCATTCAAAAGGGTATAAACTATATGATCCAAATAACAAGAAGTTTGTGATCAGTCGAGATGTGATGTTTAATGAATAATGTGAATAGGATTTCAACTCCTCTATAGATGATTTCAACTTCTTTCCTTAGATTGATGAAACAGAACAAACAACAATGGGACAATTAGGTGAACATCAGTAAGAGCACGTAACACCATCTGCCTCACTAATGCAAAGTGATAAAGAAAGCTCACTGCCACCTTTCCTAGCTGAAAGAAATGAAGAATGCACAAGAAGTCTTAAAGATCTCTATGTGGTGACTAATCGACTGGAGAATCTCACTATTTTTTGTCTTTTTTTTTTTATTGTGAACTAGTGAACTTCCAAGAAGTTGTGCAAGATGAAAAATGAAAAAATGCAATGGATGATGAAATCAAAGCCATTGAAAAGAATGACACATGGGAACTCACTGCTCTTCTAAGAGGACACAAGCCAATTAGTGTTAAATAGGTCTACAATACAAAAAAGAATGCAAAAGGAGAGGTCAAAAAGCACAAAGCAAGGCTAGTTGCTAAAGGCTATAGTAAAAAAGCTGGAATTGACTACAATGAGTTATTTGCTCCTGATGCATGCTTAGAGATTGTGAAACTGGAATATGTGAAGTCTTAAGATCAAATCGGAGACATCTTCACCAAGCCATTAAAAAAAGAAGAATTTATCATATTGAGAAACACACTTGGTATTATAAAACAACTTTAATGGGGAGTGTTAAGAAATAAACTTGTTTTAACCAAGTCCATTAAGGAAGCTTATAAGTTAGGTGATTAATTATTATTAGCTGGTGTAAAAAATTATTAAGATTAGTTGGTGTAAGTTGTATTATTTTTAAGTGTATGATTAGGATTTAATTGTATTTGTTTACTTGGATGGTTTGGATTTATTCTCTAGTAGTATAAATAGGACCTCTTACAAAGAGATTTATGCATTAAAGAAAAAGAGTGAAGAATAAGTGTAAGGAAGCAAAACTTCTAAGTGTGTAAGAGTGTTTCAAAAATTTTAATAAAGATTATTTAAGTCTTTAGTGTTTAACAATTAGTCTTTCTATTTGGTATGAGGCTCCTTTGTTTATTAGGCCTCTTGCTTTTAGTGATATTATGGTTGTTTCTTTAATATAATCCATATTTTCTTCAAATAATAATAATAATAATAACAACAACTAAAGAATACTAAATAATAATTACATTTATTTTTCTTTACAAATTATAAAAATATATCTTTTATCTTTTTAATCTTTCTCTCTCCATGAGAAAATTAGGTTTTTTTTTTTTTTTTTTTACCATCATCACTGAACACTATCTTTACTTGCGCTATCATTAACATCATTGTTACCACCGATAGAACCTAATATCATCACTTAAGACCACCGTCAACATCACCTACCATCAACACAACCATACACTCACAACCTCACACCACACAGACAAAGTAACAAGATCATTGGTAAAGCAGAGATGATGAATTTTCACAAGTAAAGACATACAACAAATCATTTGACAAAACAAATTACATTATCATTGTGTGGCACAATAACCAAGAATTATAACCAATTACGGTGAAAGATTTAGGACTTGATATGTTGTTGCTTGAAAATTAGTTTCCTTTCTTCATTCCTGAGGATCTTTTCAATTGAGCCTATGTAGTTGTGCCTTTTTCTTCATTTCATGATCAGAGACTTTTGAACATATATCCAAATTTCTCATGTGATTTTGCAACTTAAGCCAAAAATGAAGATATGACAATTGTGGTTTAGGTAGGTACTGGATTTAGGTGGTTTTTAGTAGTAGCAATTTTTGCGATAGTAGTGAGTGGTTTTCTGATGGTAATGATTGTGCTAATGGGTAGTGGTGGTGTTGATGGGTGGTAGTGAGTGGTGGTGATTATTGATGATGGTGGTTTCACATGGTGATAGGTATATGATGATTGTGATTTCTTTTAATTAAGTAAAGAAGAATTAGAGGGGTAATAAAAAAATATATATGTATATAATTATAATTATTATTTAATACTTTTAATTTTCTTTTCTTTTTTATTTTTTTTTCTTCTTCCTCTTTCTCCCCTCTTTTTAATGTGAAGAATGCATGTGATCAAACCGCTAACTTATCTAAACCAGGACAGTACATGTGATCATTATACCACTAACTCACCTCATCACCAATATTAAAACAACTAATCTCATATTATATAAAACCACTGGAGAGCCATTAGAAAAAAAAAAAAAAAACATTGGAAAGCCATGCGCAGAATCTTTTAGCACAAAGTCATTTTTTTTCTTAATTTATAAAAAATTTCAGACAACAAAGTCATAAATTTTGCAAAATTTAGAGGGTGCTGCTACGTAGAAGGCCAATAAATAGAAGTAGCACTTTGGCTTCTTTATTCAAAGTGGACCACGAGTTTGAATAAGTATTGTTGTGAAAAATCCAAACTCATCTGACTCATTTTTCCACTTAAATTTAACACAAAAGCTATTTTCTTTTTTCGATATTAAAATAATTAATAAAAGGAAGTGATAAATCAAAGCATATGAGATCAATACCGCATCTTCAGCTTCCTGTTTCACCACACCCGCCTAATACAATCAACTACCCTCAATTATTGATCTATCAATTTTTTTTTTATAGATATCATTTTTATTTTAGCCATTGCCTTATTATGTTTTAAACAACAATAATAATAATCAAATTTAAATATTAAATTATTTATTGAAATAATTAAAAATTATTATGTTCTTTTTTATTATTTAGGATATTATCTTTTAAAATTAGTCCACAATTGCTAATCAATTTGAATTTAGAAATTTATTTGATTCAAATGAATTTTATAAAATTTATTTATAAATTTAAGTAAATATATTTGATTTAAATGAAAACTATCTAAAATTTATTTTAAATTTCAACTTTTTAATTTTGTGTAATTATTTGAAACTAAATCAATTCTTATTACCCATTGTTTGGTTCAATTCCATAAAAAAAATTCATTTTATTTCCAAATATAATTTATTTTCAAATGAATTTTTATTAATAAAATGTGTTTGATTCAAATGAATAGTTTATAAAATTCATTTCAAATGAATTTCATATTTTGTTATATTGTATTTGATATAGATTTTGAATTTAAATTTTGATCAAAAATACCCTTTTAAATATAAAAATATTTTTGAAAATAAAAAAAAACTTAAAATTTATGAAATTCATTTGATAATTCCAATCATTATGATAGAATGTGATTTAGTTATCATCAATTTTACAAATTAAAAATTTTGGAATTGAAAATAAATTTCATAAAAAATTTATTTAAATCAAATATATATCATTTGAATTTACAAATACATTTCATAAAATTTTGTGAAATTTATTTGTATCAAATACACTTTTAATAAAATATATTTAATATAAATGAATTTAAAATTTATTTAAAAATAAAATAAATTTCCTGATAGAAATGAATTCTATTAAACTAGCTTTTTAATTATTTACTATAATCCTCTTTCATTAAAAATTTTAAAAATAAAATCACATAGATATCATTTATGCGATGGTCATCACCATCTCTGCACAAAATTGACTTATTAAAAACATAGTAAAACACTTGTGAAAATGTGTGTCCATATATATATATACATATATGAAGCAAGTGGGGAACAGCTTGTTGCGGTGAAATATATAAAGAAACTTTTTTGTCTACACATTTTCACCAGTTCACAATAGTTAATAGTAACATAAAAAAATTATTTAATTGTTCATAGCAAGAAAAATCTAATAACTTAAATATAAATAATTTACTACGATATGATTTAATAGATCGATTTTGTAGAATCATTTACAATTTTATTTTATTTTATTATTCACTTTATATTATATTATTGTTGAAATTTTATCAAATATAGTTATATTTATTTATAATTTAGTTACAAAATATTATTCTGAAGCTTTCAAAAAAATTTATTTATATTAATATAAATTATTTATCTCTCATAAATAGTTTAAATTAAAAAAGGTGTAGACATTTAGTTTGAAAATAGTAGGATTCGAATTTCATCTCATTTCTCTTTCCTTTGTGATGTTTAAAATTAATCATCTGTACTAGCTCAAAAAAATACAAAATATTTACTATTTCTTAAATTTTTTGATGGTGTGTTTAATTTTAATTTTCTTTATTTAGTTATTTTTTAAAAATAAAAATAATGGCATAAAAAGTATATTTATTGAAAAATTCATAAAAAAGAAAATAATTAAAAGGATTACTTTATGAAAATTAGTTATGTTATAAGAAAAAGAATTTTTAATATAATATGGAAATTAATGTAGAGTGAAAAATCTCCTTCTTCGTCTTTTTAGTCAAATATATGGTATAAATTATGAATTTTTTATTTCTTTGGTCTCCTTCGATTGTGTAATTTGTTAAAAAAAAAAATTACAAGATTGGAACAATTTTTTTATTAGTTTATAAAGAAATGCTCTAATTTTTTAAATAATTAATGCTTGCCTTTTTTTTTTTTTAAAGAATGTTCCGTTTTTCTTTTTATTTTCATTTTTTTCCTTTTTTTAATTTTTTTTAAGAATGCTAATTTTTTTTATTTGACTTAATTTCAAGTATGGATTTCCCCATTTTTATTTTTTTCTTATTTAATTTATATTTTTTTAATTTTTCCTTCATCCCATTATTTTGTCCTTTCTTATTTTCCCTCATTTTTCATTTTTCCTTTTCTAAAATTTTTGTTCTCCTTATTTTTTTATTCTCCCATTATTTTTTCCTCTCCCCTTATTATATTCTTTTTCCTTTCCTTTTTTATTTTATTGTTTTCTTATTTTTTTTCCTCAACCTCTTTTTTTCGTTCCCGTTGTTTTAATTTTATTTTTTTCTCTTCTCTTTTCTTTTCATTCCTTTTTTACATCATATGTTTATAATATTCAACAAGTGCTTTATAATTTTTTATGAAAAGCAATACGAGACCCATTAATGCAAAACAAAAGTACGTATCATCATCATCATCATCATTATTATTAAATTTAAAATTTATTAAAAAATTGAATGACTAAAAATACCCATTACTTAGTTTTGAAAAAGATTACAATTAACATATTCAAATTATAAAACCAAAAATAAATTTATAATAAATAATTAAAATTTCAAAAAAACAATTGAGAAAGAAGAGAATTAAAGACTTGAATTTTGTAAGAAATCCATTCATATATATATATATATATAATCTAATTGTGTTTAGCTTTTCTTGAATTCTTTCTTTAATTTGATTTTTAGACAAAGAAAAATTAAAAAGCATAAGTTGATAATTGAGGTATTTGTGTTTATATTTATTTACTTTTAATATACGAATATAATTTTTATTTATTTTTTATTTTAATTAATTGAATACTATTATTTTTCAATAATTAAATGCATGTTGAAAGTCAACTATTTTTTGATAATTTTTCTAACAATATATACTTACTCAAATTATCAAATTTTTTATATATATGTTGAAGTGTATAAGAAAAAAATATATGAATAGTATATTTATTGTATACTATTTTTAATATATGATACACACAACATATTTTTCATATAATATAAGAATAAAATACTCATTATATACTATAATATAGTTGTTATTATTTTTTTTAAAATTTTTTTATGTTAGAGTAGTTAGTTAAAATAATTTTTTTTAATCTATTTCAGTTTTTTTTTAATCTATTTCAGTTTCTCTATTGTCCCTCAACTTAATACTAAGATTGGAGCATTGTTCAATTTTTATTTAATATATGCATAATATATTATTTGTATAATATATGAATAATATGTGAAAAGTATACTCATTATATACTATAATATACGAATAATTATATGAATAATATAAGAATAATATATTTATTGTATACTAATTTTATATTTGTTGTAAACTAAACAAGTGACAACACTTGTATTATCATCATATGCCAAGAAACGAAACATCTCTTATGCACCCAAAATGCTAAAAAGGCAACCAACCAAAATCGAAGACAAAGAAAACCAACTCAAAATAGGACATGAATGTCCACATTGTGAAATTGAAATAACAATTCAATTGTAGGTAAATACCACATACCTTTTATACAGTTAACGAAGCAACATATTTGATACACAAAATATTCTACATTTTAATATAAAAGGTATGTGGTATTTACCCTTGTCTACAAAAAAGTTGGTCTAATCTGTGAAGTCTTTTAAGAAAATGAAGGCCTTTGTGATGTAAGGACATGAGCGTAACAACCTGAAGTTTGGAAAGCTTATCAACTGGAAATCCTTCCACTTTCTTCATCATCATCAAATCCTTCCCCTCCAATTTCACTTCCTCCAACCTCTCTTTCACCTACACAATAGAGCAGAGAAGTAAATACATTGTTATTTCAACTATCTATTTTCAATAAAAACATGTCAAAAAATGCGTTATTTTTTAATATAATTCTAATAAAATAAAAATATTATAAATAAATAGAATCACAAGCAATTAATAAACAACTAAATTGATTTTTTTAATGAAGTAATTGGTGAGGTCTTAACACTAAATTTAGATGTTAGTTATTTCTCATTGTTTGAAAAAAAAAATTTCAAACAATTTTTTATTTTTTAGAAAAACATAGGGAGAAATTAAAAAAATAAATAAGCACTACCAAACAAAACATTGTAGAAACTTTTGTATGTGATCAATCACAATTCATCACAGCTAAGCATTAGTGACTCTATTTTTATTTGGGGTAACGATACACATTGCGGCTCTGTAATAGTACTGTTACTATCGTAACCGGTATTATAAATTTTTATCGACAAATATAATACTATGCAAAAACCAAAGCTCGATGCTTTGCTTACCCATAAAAATCAAACTTATGAGTAAAACCGCAGTGGTCAAGTTGCTCAATCCATGAAATGTGCATATAATCATACATGAATCACATAAAAATTTGAGACTGACCTTCTTTTCTATTGTCCACTCTCCGTTCTCAGTTGCCATTATCGCCATTTTCTAGTTCTACCATCGTCATCTTCTTTCGACTCTTGGTTAATCCATCGCCAGAATTCTGTGCAAAGAGAAGCAGAAATGAATTGGGAGCAAGTACAATAACCACTAACATAGTGATATGCCTTCCTAAGCTTAGTACAACAAGTCTCTGTATATTTCAAAATTGAATTAATCAATCATCTGAAACTAATAGAAAAGTTCTCAACTATCCTCAGTTCAATCCACTAGAAATATATATATATATATATACACACACCCCAAGAGCAGAGCTAAGACTGCTAGCAGAAACAAAACCATAATAAAGTGACGAAAAAAGACACAAAACTGATAATATGTGAAAATATAATAATTATTATATAATACAGGTTGATCATATAAAGGCAATAATTTAATTAATTGTGAATTTTACGCATCGAAGCTGGCCACATCATATGTATAAATGGAACCTGAAGAATTGAAAACCAATTTCAAAGTTTTTGCTCTCAAATTGTAAGAAACAATCTTTTGTTGGATACTTTTTTTTTTTGGTCAAAATTTAATAACCTAAAACATACACAAGCCATTTAACAAAAAAAATTCTTTTGGATACTTAAATATATAATATTGATACCATAGGGATGGATTGCAAGCAATGGTTCCCTACAACTTGATAATATCTTTAGCCAACAAGGAAACCAATTAATCATATTAAACAAGGAAACAAAATTGTTGGGCATTTCTCTGGTACAATTAATTAAAACCCAATAAAATTAGATGAAATCCAAGTTAGAAACATACAAAATTTAAATACATTATGGTGATCCGATCAAAGTCTATGTAAATAGAAAAAATAATCAAAATACGAGATTTTAATTAATTGGCGAAGATGAAGAAGCCAACCTTAATCAACGGCTCCTTTTCATCATCATCCACAACAACAAGATGAGCAGCAGCGATACCATCCTGCCTGGATTTCCTCAGCAAAAATGACTTGCCTTTGCCTTAAAAGCTTACTATTTATTTTCTACTGAAATTTTCTTTTAAACAATTCGTAGCCTCATTCTTGCCTCCAAAAGTTAAAATTGCTATTCGTTTAATGTAACCTAAAAATGTACACAAAAGAGGCTGCTTACCATACAACGTATGCTTCTACCTTATGGATAAATTGGATTCTTTGGCTTGATTCTAAAGAAACCATTACAAAACATGCTTAATTTGATCTAGAACTATAAATTGCATTGTTGCTTAATGCAAAAAATTTTGCTAGGTTAGGTGTGGTTTTGATTTATTATCTTGTACCATGGATTTCATAAATAAAGTTTGCATTTGTGATAATACAAAAGAGGACACTATTCCATTTATAGGATGAGTGTGACCGAGACACATAAAAAATTTCTTTTTACAACAATCAATATTTGTTAGTTTAAGTATATTTAATTTAAATGATAAAAATTTTAAATTCTTTTAAATAAAATTTTGAATTTTAATTTTATATATGGAGTAATAAGTGCTTGAAGAGTTTTAATCTCTTTATATGGTCCATCCAATTTAAATTCTGAAATAATTGGAACTTATAAGGCTACCAAATACCGAAAGTTTAGCAACATTAAGCTAGAAAAAATGAACCAACATACTAATAATTATTGAAATCAGGTGGTAGTAAGTTGTTTTTGCTTAAGTTATGTTTTAAATTCAGATCCTGATTTATGAAGTCACGTTAAATTAGTTATTAATTTTTTTTTTTATTGTTCTTATAGTTTTACTCAAATTGAATCAAATTAGTTAAAATTTAATGAATTCGGCATACCCGTGATTTTATTAAAAAAATTTAACATATATAAGAGATGCCTAATTAAAACATTGCTGTTTCACATGTCTGTTTATGAATAAGTATTTAGTTGATCAAACATTTTTTCTCCTCAAATGTAAGATTAAAAAAAATTTAGGGAGCTAGCACAAACAAGAGTAGAAATACCAAAACTATAATCACACATAACTAAATAATTTGATAATAGACATCTAGCCAATGCCCCACTAGAGTGTTATTACCAAATCCCATCCACCAATTCCCTTGCTTTGGATCCTAATTTCAAGTATAAAACTTTAAAAAAAGTGAAAAATTAGACCTAACGGTGATTAGATTATGCAAACTGAAACTAAAATTTTAAATTTTTTTAATTGATAACCTTTGCCATAAATATATCTATACACACAATAAATATTCAATAATTATAGAAATTTTAATTAATTCAGATTGAGTTGAATGAATTCTGTAAGTGACAATTTTTTTCAATCTCTTTTTTTTCATATATAAAATTAAAATTCAAAATAGTACTGAAGCCAATCCAAATTTATTTTCACAACTAATTCACAATATATATATATATATATATATATATATATATATATGCAATTATGAATTGTTTAAGGGAAATGATTGCACAAAAATATATTTGATAATAAAAAGACTTTCACTTTCCATTCTCAATTAGTAGTATTGGATAAATAAAAAGAAGGAAGCACTCATACAATCACGAAAGGCTCACACATTCTGTCACATTATATATATATATATATATATATATATATATATATACTCGTCCGAATACCTTAAACTTCATTATTTTTTTTGACTCTGAAGAAGGTAAAGAAACTCCGAATTATCATCAGGAATGAATTTTGATCCTTTGCTCCAAAACTGGCAACCAGTGTCACCACTAGTTATAGGCTGATATGCAACACAAGAGCAATTTTTCCAGCATTTGGCATGACAATCACTTAGACTCAAGTTAAAATCAGAATCATAATACCAAAATTTCTCATTGTAATCCATATACCCTCTCTTTTGCACAAAACTTTCCGAACCTTTCTTGCACTTTGTAGGCTTTTCTGTCAGACAAACTGCACTTAAGTTCTTGTAGTCATATTGGCACGGACCAGCAGATTCAAAACTCCAGGTACTAGAATCATTCGTTTGTTCCAAAGTGAACACTGTAATTTGGCCGAGTGTGCCCAAACCCCACCTTGACAAAACAGACTTGTTCTTGATAGAAAATGTAAAGTACCTTTCCTCCTCAGTTTCAACAAACCTGAAGTCAATTGTATCATTATTTTTTGTCAGCTCCGGTGCCGATTCAAAACTCCCATTCTGCCATACTCCGCTTGACCAGTAAATGTCGTCTCGTCGCCAAACATGAAGCTGTTTTGCACCAGTTGGATCGAGGCCAAGCCTGAAAGCACCAGGAGCAGGAACTTTGTGACTTAACCATGAAGTGAGTGTCCAGTTTTTGCCTGTCTTTATATTCGTTCCTAGTTTCATTCCAGGTAGCAATATATTATGTGGGTAATCAAAACTCTGCCATAAAATTGGTCCTGACAATCCTCTAGAATCAACCTGTCGGATGACAAGGTTTCCTGAGTCTAGCAGAGTTGCAGTAATATTGCCACCTGATAGAGATTTTTCTGCCATGTTGGAGTTTATAACTATCGGTTCACCTCCTTGGTACGTGATCTTCAATTTCCCATCTCCATCTATTGTTAAAGAACCTGAGGTATCAGGAACCGGATCTTCTCGGTTCGCCACCCACACGGAGGAATATGGCATGCTATCATACCATATTCCCAAGTGTCTGGGACCTGTAGAATATCCAAGATCAATCAAGTAGTTTGGAGGGTTGGGGCTAAAGAATCCCAACCTGAAGACCCCTCCTGCTGAAATTAGCTGCTCCCAGTCGCGAAGTTGCTGACCTTGTTTTAAAGTATCAGTTGCAGCATACGAAATGCCACTTAGTATTAACAAGCATGAAATAGTGAGAAGTAGGACAAAATTTGTACTAGCCATTAATGCTTTGATGTTATTAATGGTGTGGAAAACTCATACATTTTTAGATAGTATTTATAGTTAAAAAAAGTTCAGGACATAATTTGGATCGAGCACTAGTCTTTGCCTACAATTTTCTGAAATTTCCTGGCAGGATAACATTGATTTGTATTTTCATGGATGCAGGACACCATGGTCCTACCACTTGGTGATTTTTACATGCATAATAGATCAATAATTGAAGATTTGGAAGACTGAAGAATTATATGCATTTACTTTGAAAAGTATCATTGGGCGTGTGGAATAATGTAGAATGATATTAAAATTTGTACAGCTACGCTAACTTTTAACTTTTTATTTTTATTTTTTTATTTTTTAACAAATGGGACTAGCTTTAACTTCAAAGTAGTATCTTAAATAAAAAAAAAAAAAACTTCAAAGTAGTAAAAATAATGCATCTTTTAAGTGTATAATTTAGATATCACTACGCTAATTTATAAAAATAATTTTTATCTAATTTAAAAGAGAAAAATTATTTATATTATATAGTTTATTAATGATTACATTGTTCAATTTTTTTTATTAATTAAAATAATAAAAATAAAATAATACGGCATTATATTTTAGCATAAACAATTTATTTTTCCTTTTTTTCTTGATAATGTGGATACCTATCTTTTGGAAATATGGATAATCACTCGTAGCCACGTCCATAATCCCAAATGACAATTTTTTTTATCAAATTATTATTCTACCCTATTTATAAAAGGACACATTTGAATCCGTCCTACTATAGAAATTTTATTATTTATAATTTAAGTAAGCAAGGCTCTTATTGCTTTTGCTAGGCTTTAGTTATGCATTCTTTGAATGCTTTTGTATCTCTTTTCTTTCTGTTTTAATAAATTAAACTATATAAATGTGATACTAACGTAAAAAGTGTGTCAACTTAATTGAGATGTTCAAGTGCATTTCTAATTTCTAGACTACATCTTTTAATAAAAAAAATTATGAAAAATTTCTGTTATAATTTAAATATTCATATTTTATAATTTATTTATTTATTATTTCTATAATTATTAAAATAATTTTAAAATAAAAAGTAAATCTATATATATATATATATTAAAAGGAGAAGTACAATGCTTCCTTACACTATGTTATAACACTTGACACTAAATTATTTTCTCTCTTTTTCATAGACAACTTAATGAAAAAGCGTCTATTCATAAAAATCTTTCTTTTATTATTTTTTAAAACCAATTTTTTTCTTATTTCCCCAATTTTTTCCACAGACAACTTAATATAAAAATATTTATTGATAAAAATCTTTCTTTTATTATCTTTTAAAGCTAATTTTTTCTCTCTATAAATCATTACATTCATATTCTTTGCAAGTTTTTTTCCTTCTGTTTTAGCAAATTCATGTAAGTTTCTTATTATAATAATTCAAATATGTCTCTAATACATTTATATACTTAGCCTTTCTTAATTGAAAAAACTAATATAATAATTGCAATGATATATTTGTCATTTCTTTTTTATATTTGAAAATTATCATATCTATGCATTTAATTTGCAAGTAATAACTTACTTTTTCTTTTTATGTATATGCATTTTTTAAAATACACATTTTCTATATACAAATATGTATTTATTTACATTCACATCTCTTTTATATTATTAAAAGATAATCAACACTTATTTCTTTTCTTTTTTTTTTGTAAATTTAGATTGTTAAACTTGCTGTACACATATATTAAAGAATTATGAAGAAAAAAATTACAAAATAATATCAATTCAAATAGTTTAGGAGAAAATATAATATTATCTTCTTCTTTATATTATCAATAACAGATGTCAATGAACAAATGAATAGGATATCCACATATTATTTTATTTTAAAAGATCCGTGTTATGTGCAGGCTATTGACTAATTACAGGTAACCGCGATACATATGGAAATATATACATTAAAGTGTGCCCTAAAAGTCGGAGTCCACTGTCTCACGCTCTATTGGTTTGGACTGCATATCTAGCGTACGTAATGGCTCCAAAAATTGGACTGAGTTTATCTTGAGAGGACCCAAGATTGTAGATTGGTTCATCTTTACTTTGCCATGCACTCTACGATGGGCATTGACTTGAAGAGTCTTTACTCTTCAGTCGCCTATCCGCTTCACACCACTTGTTCTGGAGATAAGGGTTTAGAGAGATTCACTTAATCAACCCATCAAACAAAGAATGAGACTTAAGTTCTTTTGTTTACCAGTTGAATAAGATGTAAATTTTTTGAACCAAAAGTTTGCAATTAAATGAAATAAATAATATATTTGCAAGTGTAATAATTACCCATCACATGCAGAAATGTGGGTGAAGAAAAGCTTTTGGGAGTTGAGAGGCGTTTGTTTAGGCAGTGGCTCAACTTGCAACTGACATTGAATAGCATTCAATATGATGCTTCCATCAGCCTACCTGCCATCCTGCCTAGATTTCCTCAGCAAAAATGAGTTGCCTTGCCTTGCCTTGAAAAAAATAATAGTCATAATAAAAGAAACTTACTATTTATTTTCTACTGAATTTTTCTTTTAAATAATTTGTGGCCTTATTATTGCCTCTATAAGTTAAATCTGCTATTCATTTAATGTACCTAATAAGGTACACAACAGAGGCTGCTTACCCATATGGATAAATTGGATTCTTCGGCTTAAATTCAAAAGAAACCATCACAAAAACATTATCAAAAGAAACCATCACAAAAACATTCTTAATTTGATTACAAACCATCAATTCCTTCTGGTTAAAGCAAAAAATTTTACTACGCTTGGTGTGGTTTTGAGTTATCATCTTGTACCAAGGGTTTCATATATAAAGATTGCTTATGTGAAAAATACAAAAGAGGACGCTATTCTTTAGACTGAGTGTCACTAAGACTCATAAAAATTTCTTTTTATAGCAACTAATATTTGTTTTTTCTTTTCCAACTGGAAAATATTATTAAAGAGGGCAAAATACAAGGGAGCAAGAATTTTAAAACAAATATGAATTCTACTACAAAATGTTGCTCTAACAAGATACATCAAAAAATAATAGAAGAAGAAAACATCAAAAAATAAAGAAAATAAAGCTACAAACACACCGGTACATTGGTGTCACATTAAGACGATATACAATTTGGTAAAAAAAAAATCAAACCTGGAGAAACTTGAGCTTCGGATGGTAAACCAAACCAATACTCCATCATCTTTAGCGAATTAATGGGTGTGACAAAACCCATTTTGCAAATTATCAAGAAAATCTTGAATGATGATGTAGACATCCGGTTCGATCGACCCGTAATAAAAGGAAAAACTATGGATACTCAGTTTGATCGGCCCATGATAAAACCCAGTAATGAGAACATGCAAAGGTTGAATACAAGAGAAAAGTCCGAAATTTTCTTTAAAATGGACTTGAGAGCTTAGACCCTAAAATTCAAGCTCAAACTCATGCAAATCAAGACCTAAACCCATAAAAATGAGCCCAAACCTATTTCGGCTCAAGGGCCCAGTTCGGGGCTAGGGCCAAGGAGGCGCCACCTTTATGGCAGCTACCTCAATGAGGCAACACCTCATCGAAGAGGTGCCACCTCTTTACCAGCCACTTTTCACTGCATTAAATGCAAAAATAATAATGGTGGTCAAGTTGTTAGAGCCCACCTGTTACAGTCCTACACTGGTTGCATAAAAATGAAACTTTGGAGAGCAAAAGGAAAAGAAAAAAAAGAGTTTAATGGTGATGAAGAGGTCTTGTCAAGTATGGAGAGTTAAAAGGAGGTCTTGGGTAAGTGTAAAGGGGTTAGCAACTCTTGGCAACCATTAGAAAAAAAGGAAAGAAAAGAAAAATTTTCAGAGAAAAAGAGGGGGAGATGTTATAACCCAAATTTTTAATTAATTATTATATTTAAATGTGGAATTAATTAGTGTTCATTATTATTTGAATATTTGTGTAGTTTTATTAAATTTCAATTAATTGGTAAGTGTATAAGTATTTTGGAAGAAATTTAGATTTTTAAAATATTAGAATATTATTATTGTTTTAAAAAATTATTATTTTGTCAAAAAAAAAAAAGGTACAAAATGATTTTTTTCTTTTCCCCCCCTCCCTTTCTTTTCTTCCTTTCTTTTTTTTTTCTTCTTCCCTTCTTCTCGCACAACCCTGACAGCACCTACCACCACTGCCACTATCCTTGTGCCGATCAACCACCACACCGCCACCTCCACTTAACATCGGCGCCAACACCTTCAGCCATTGGCGACCTTCCCTTCTTCTTCTTCCTCTTGTTTTTGTTGTTGCCGGTTTATGGAGAGGCTTGCCAACAACAATGCTAGCCACTCCAGTCGTTGTCGTTAATCTCAAATAACTTCCCTCCCTCTCGGCTTCTAAACCCCTCCATCAATTGCTTCAATCGAAGCCCGTAACAACTTTGATTTTGAGTATTTGATTTTTAGGTTTTTTTATTTAATTTGTTTAAATTGAGCTTGAATTTGATTTAATTAGATATACTTGCTTTAAGATTAAGTGTAATTGAGGTTGAGATCTTGCTAATTATGATTTTTAATTATTTTTTTAAATTTTTAAAATTTTTTGAGCGTTCAGTTATTGTTTCGAGCTCGGAAAAATTTTATATTTTTAATAAAATTTATTAATTCTATAGATTACACTTTGTTAAGGAAGTTTTTATAAAATTACGTATAGAATTTAAGATATGAATTTTGTATAAATATGTATTTTTGAGAAATATTAGAAATTAATAAATTATTTAATTTTAATTAAAATTGTTGTTAATTATACTATTTTAGACTATTTTTAAATAATAAAAGTATAAAAATAATTTTTACGGTTATTTTTTTCAATTATTAATTATTTAGTAGTTATTTTGGAAAATATATGAAAAATAAATTTATTTATTATCTTTTGAGCCTAAATGAGCATTTTATTATTTTTATGATAATAATAAGTGATTTTAATAATTATTTACAATTTATGCTAATTTAATTGTAAAATGAAAATTTTATGCTATTAATAGATTTTATTAGCAAAATATTATTGACTAACTAGAATTTTATTATTTATTTAGAAAATAAATTTCTTTAATATTTTTATGATATATTTTGATAATTTGAGAAATTATATTATTTTATTGTATATTTATGATGTTGGTTTTTAGTTAAGCGTGAATTATAGTTCGGGGGTCAAACCTGAGATATTGAGCTTAGGAATATTTTGAAATGTGTTTTCGTGTATGAATGACTCTATTTTTAGTAGAGAGATATCTGTTTTACAAAGAAGACTGTGTCAAATTTTCGATAGATTTGTCATACAACGTGACATCGATCTGTTTTAAGTTTTGAGTCTTTTATTAGAGTCGTATTTTAGATTGAGTCTTTTCTTAGAAATCTAGAATATATAATATTATGATTTTTATCCTAATTACTTTATTATTATTTTTCTGTAGTCGCGTTGAGACCGATACCTACAAGACAGGATCAGTCGAGTCATCATAGATGAGCACACTCCACCTGTGAGTTATTATTATATGTATGCATTACATGTAGAAAATATCATTGACATCCATATTTTTAATAAATATGAATTTATTTATGCTATGTTGCTTTAAATGTTAATTGCCATTGTTATTATATATATGTTTGCATATTTATAAAGGTGAATATTTATTTGTGTAATTTGAATGTTGTTTATATTTAATATGATTTTATTATTTTATTTTTGATATGATATTTTGGAGGATAACTGTAGAACGTGCTACCTAGTAGGTTACATTAGAACTGTTGTGTAATAGTATGCTAGATGCTAGACTATAATTTTAATTGATATGAGATATAGTTAAATGAATTATTGAGATTTGTGGTTAGAGAGTGATGTGACTGCAGAAGTTCGGTTGGCCTAGTGTCTTAGGGTCAGTCATGCCGGCAATGAGATTGCGAGAGCTCGGTTGAATCAGTGTTTCAAGGCAGTCCTTTGTTAGATTTGAGAAGAGAAATATTTTAGATTTAAGTGAGTCTGTTGACTAGTGAGATTCAGTGTCTAAGATTGCAGAATATTTTAAGGTTTTGCTTCGATCCTCCACTTAATTTCCATTAGTATGCTGATATAAAAATTGTTTTTAATCATCTATTTGAAGTGCGTGTATAAATTACATAAACATAAATATAAATATATAAATATTATAAATTGTTTTTAGTGTATGCAGCTACGCATTAAATTAGTTGTTATGAGATTTTTATTATTTTTATAGTTCTGCGAGAATGAACCGAATTAATGAGAGTTTAGTGATAAAAAAAAAAAAAACATATATAAGAGATATCTAACCAAAACATTGCTATTTACATGCCTGTTTATGCCACGCTTTTTGTCTTAAAGCATTTAGTTGATCAAACATATTTTCTCCTCAAATGTAAGACTAAAAACATTCAGAGAGCTAGCACAAACAAGAATGGAAATACCAAAACTATGATCACACATAATTAAATAATTTGTTATTAGACATCTAGCCAATACCCCACTAGGGTATTTTTACCAAATCCCATCCACCAATTCCCTAGCTTTGGAACCTAATTTCAAGTATAAAACCAAAAAAAAAAAAAAAGTGAAAAATTAGTCTTATCGGTTATTAGATTATGACAATTGAAACTGAAATTTTAATTTTTTTTTTAAATTTATGACCTATGCCACATATATATATATATATATTCATGCAATAAATATTCAGTAATTACAGAAATTTTAATTAATTAAGATTAAGTTGAATGAATCTTGTAAGTTGACAATTTTTTTTAATCTCTATTTTTTTAATATGTAAAATTAAAATTCAAAATAATATTGAAGTGAATCCAAATTTTTTTTCACAACCAATTCACTCTATATATATATATATATATATAAGTAATTATGCATTGTTTAAGGAAAATAATTGCACAAAAATATATTTGATAATAAAAGGACTTTCACCTCTCACTCTCAATTAGTAGTATTTAATAAATAAAAACAAGGAAAGCACTCATACAATCACGAAAAGCTCACACGTTCTTCCACATTATTTGCAAATATAAATACCCATCCGAATACCTTAAACTTCATTGTTTTTTTTTTTTTTTTTTTAACTCTGAAGGAGGTAAACAAACTCAAAATTATAATTTAAGTATTTATTATTATTTATAAAAATAATTCTGTTATAATTTAACAATTCATATCTTATAATTTATTTATTTGTTATTTATTATTTTTATAATTATTAAAATAATTTTTAAAAAATCTATATATATATATATATAAAGAAGAAGTACGATGTCTCCTTACATCGACAATAAATTATTTTCTGTCTTTTCCATGACAATTTAATGAAAATGTGTCTGTTAAAAAAAATATTTCTTTTATTATTTTTTAAAATCAATTTTTTTCGTATTTCCTCCATTTTTTTTCCACAGGCAAATTAATGTAATGGTACCTATTAATAAAAATCTTTCTTTTCTCATATTCTCTGCAAGTTTTTTTGTCCTTCTGTTTTAGCAAATTCATGTAAGTTTCTTATCATAATAATTCAAATATTTCTCTAATACATTTATATACTTAACCTTTCTTAATCGAAAAAACTAATATAATAAATTACAATGATATATTTGTCATTTCTTTTTTATATTTGAAAACTATCATATCTATGCATTTAATTTGCAGTAATAACTTACTTTCTCTTTTTATGTATATGTATTTGTTTAAATACATATTTTCTATTTACAAGTATGTATTTATTTACATTCATATCTCTTTTATATTATAAAAAGATAATCAACACTTATTTCTTCTTTTTTTTTTTTTTGTAAATCTTGACTGTTCAACTTGCTGTACACATATATCAAAGAATTATGAAGAAAAAATTATGAAATAATATCGATTTAAATAATTTAGGAGAAAATATAATATTGTCTTCTTCTTTATAATATCAATAACAGAAGTCAATGAATAAATAAATTCCATATATTATTTTACTTTAAGAGAGCCGCGTTATACGCATGCTATCGACTAGTTACCCATAATAGCGACGCATCTGGAAATATATACATCGAAGTGAGCCTTAAAAGTCAGAGTCCACCGTCACACGCTCTATTAATTTGGACTGCATATCTAGCGTACGTAATGGCTCCAAAAATTGGACTGAGTTTATTTTGAGAGGACCCAAGATTGTAAATTGGTTCATCTTTACTTTGCCATGCACCCTACGATGGGCATTGACTTGAAGAGTCTTTACTCTTCAGTCGCCTATCCGCTTCACACCACTTGGTCTGGAGACAAGGGTTTAGAGAGATTCACTTAATCAACCCATCAAGAAAGAATGAGATTTAAGTTCTTTTGTTTACTAGTTGAATAAGATGTAAATTTTTTGAACCAAAAGTTTGCAATTAAATGAAATAAATAACATATTTGCAAGTGAAATAATTACCCATCACATGCAGAAATGTGAGTGAAGGAAAACTTTTGGGAGTTGAGAGGGGTTTGTTTAGGCAGTGACTCACCTTACAACTGACATTGAATAGCATTCCATATGATGCTTCCATCAGCCTACCTGCCATCCTGCCTAGATTTCCCCAGCAAAAATGACTTGTCTTGCCTTGCCTTGAAAAAAATAATATTAATAATAATAAAAGAAACTTACTATTTATTTTCTACTGAATCTTTCTTTTAAATAATTTGTGGGCTTGTTATTGCCTCTATAGGGTAAATTTGCTATTCATTTAATGTACCTAGTAAGGTACACAACAGAGGCTGCTTACCCATATGGATAAATTGGATTCTTCGGCTTGAATTCAGAAGAAACCATCACAAAAACATTCTTAATTTGATTAAAAAAATTGCCCAGAACCATCAATTCCTTGCTGGTTAGTGCAAAAAATTTTACTACGTTTGGTATGGTTTTGAGTTATCATCTTGTACCAAGGGTTTCATGTATAAAGTTTGCTTCTGTGAATTATAGAAAGGAGGACGCTATTCTTTTTACAGACTGAGTGTGACTAAGACATATAAAATTTCTTTTTATAGCAACTAATATTTGTTAGTTGATATGGTATATAAAATTTTAAATTCTAATTATCAAATTATTGATATCAGTTGATAGAAAACTATTTCATTTAAATAACATCTTTGGTGTAAATTATCATATATATAATCATATTAAATTAATTATTAAAAAAATTTTACTATTTTTATGATTCGTACTCAGATATAATTGAATTAGTAAAAGTTCTACTCAAATCGAATGAAATTAGTTATAATTTACTAAATTATGCAGCAGTTCAAACCAAAAAAAATAAATACAAATTTTATTTATGAAAAAACAGATATTTGGAGAGTTATTGTACTGCTTATACAATTCACCTACTCCAACTCTAAATTAATTAGATCCTATAAAATTAGTAGATGTTGGGAGTACCAAATTTTTATTAAAAAAGAATCTTCTATTTAGCAATGGAAGGTAGAAAAGGGGAAAACAACATTAACAAAAATTGTTCTACATTACAGCAATTAAAAAACAACATATATATATATATAAGAGAAGCCTAACCAAAACATTGTTATTTCCATACCTGTTTATGCTACGCTATTTGCCTTAAGTATGTTGATCGAACATTTTTTCCTCAAATGTAAGACTAAAAAAAATTTAAAGAGCTAGCACAAACAAGAATGGAAATAACAAAACTATAATTACACATGATTAAAGAATTTGATAATAGACATTTTCTTTTACGTGCGCCTAAAGAAATTACAATTTCAGGAAAAGGTGATATTGATAATGATGGTAGAGACAATGATGATGATGATGATGTTGTAAGTGAGTGATCATGGGCACTGCGGATTGTTCCCAGGGCCTCCATAGTAAAAATGTGTGCCCCATTCATTGTTGTAGGAGCTCTTGATATCGTAACAGTTTGTGTTCTCAGCTAGTATTGAGATATCCTGAGCTGAGCTGAGGCTATTATCAGAATCAACAACCTCCAGGTTCCTGAAATAGCTCGCTTTTCCGAACCCGTCTTCGGCGAAATGGCCGGAGCCCATCTGAGTATAAGTGTGTTTACCATTAGCCCTGGAGTTCACAACTTCACCACCCCATTCCACCATGGTGGCATGGTCTGCTAGGTGCGTAAATAACTCAGCTGGCCAATACCCTACTAGGGTATTATCACTAAATCCCATCCACCAATTCCCTAGCTTCGGATCCTGATTTCAAGTAGAACAAAAAAACTTAATATTTTGATATGTTTTAACGTTGTTTAAGTTGCCATATGTATGTACTGTCAAGCTTGTATATATGTAATGTGGGTACAAAATTTAAGAAGATAAATTAATACCTTCCAAATGAGGATGGAAATATCAAACTGGTTGCCTCCATATATTGATACAGGAGAAATGGCAGCTCCAATTGCTATTCTGCTATTGGTTTGCACAAATCCTGAACATAAAAGGTTGTAGCATCCTGTTGCCTGGTATGAATCACTCTGCAAAATTAAATCAGAAAGCAACATGAATAAACTCCAACTTTAATTACAGCTATAATATTATTGATTTTAAATAATTTCAGGACAATATTGCAGTCATCATTTTAATTACAGCTATAAAACTAAAATCATATAAAATTTTTCTTCTTGCAGTTAATGTGGAACAAACTATTTCACATTTGTAAATCATGATTACAATGATGCATACCAAAATTTTTATTTTTTTGCCAAAAAGTTGTTTCTTATAATACAAATTATTGCAGAAATTAATTTACAAACAAGAAATGAAATTAATTATGAAATTATGAAACATAGTCCCCACAACCACCCACCACATTTATCATCATATTAATCACAGTACTCTCTAAAAAGGACTTATTGAGAGGCTACATGCTTTGACAAAAAATACAATTCCTTAATAGCAATGGAATATGAAAAAAATTAGCTTAGCATTCATGAATTCAATTCCATATTCAAGGACTGACAACACACTTAAATGACCTTATCAATTGGCACCCATTCTCTAAAATTTACTTGACCTTCACACCAATCAACTTAGAATTTGACTTGTGTGGTATAGGGACCATCCTCATGGAGTTGCAATGAAAGTTACACAGTGAATGGTCTATTGCAAGAATTAGTTATCTAGTTATATTCAAAAAATTATTTGATCTCTTAATGGATAAAAACTAAGTAAATAAATGAAATATATAAAGCCACAAGGGACCATTTCACATTGATGAAATTTTTTTGGGACAGCTAATTGTAGGGTAAATGGTTAGGAAAGTGTCCTATGAACCCAAATAAAAACATTAAGAATCCACAACTATAATAAAAAAAAAATTGTTTTTTGAACAAACTATAATAAAATTTGGGCAGCCGTCTTCTTCTATTATTACTTGGCTAAACATAGGTAAAAGCCACACAATTAATTAATTTCCTATAAAGAAATATGGTTGCAAAATCATATCTTCCTCTATGGATCTTCATTTTATGTAATTTTTAACATTATATCTTAAACTATTAGTACATACTATTAATTACTCAATCATCAGCAATATAATTTATTTTAGTACAAAATTAATATAAGATTTTGAAAATTATCAAATTAGATATGGGTGTATCTTACTAGAACTTTGATGCAATTATTTTATAATTCTAACGTATTGGAAATGGAGCTTCTCATAGATATCATAAAAAAATAAATAAATCCAAATTCCAACCCTATAAGAAGCTGACTTTGACTTCATCATGCCTCCTTAATTAGAGAAATCATCAATATAATTAGATATTAGTTTTTTTTAACAATCAAAATAAGTATAATATTATGGTTGAGAAATGCATGCAATGGAAAAATAAGCACATGATTAGTCCAAAGAATAGCAATCCAGCTATGTTTCAACATTAAAATAACCATAGATAATTACTTAATTGCAATAATTAAGATACTATTTATTTACTAATTAATTAACAAAATATTAATTAAGAGAGATCTTACTGTCCAATAAGTAAACAATCTTGGCCTGCTGTCACCATAAAGCTCCGGACTGACCTGACTAGTAGAATAATCACAACTTCAGAAAAATCTTAATACTAATAAAAATACTTTTTTAAATATTTATTTACTAAAATTAAATTACAAATCTCCAAGAAATGATCTTGTAAATTGCAAAACCCTAAATTCAAAATACTATTTGAACAAAAAATAATTAAATAATTAAGTAATTTCTAAGTGCCTATATTTTGTGTCGCTAACAGCAACAATAACAACAGATACATTTCGGCTGTAAAAATAAGGTTTTTGTCCCTTGTCTTAATGAAACATAACAAAAATTTAGGGGGCTAAGAGTATAATTTTTGCAGACATATGATTAAAAAATTAAAGATACAGTAAAGATTGTGTGCGTGCTAGGACAGGAAATGGAAGAGGTACCTGCCACCCAGCTTCTATGCTGTTGAGATCAGAGCCGTCAAATGACCCCGAAAGAATCCAGATCTGTGATAAGCTAAACTCGTTGACCACTTGGATGGAAGGGTCCCACACGTTAATAGTAGCCTTCGCTCCGAATATTTCTTGCGATGATCCAGTGTAAGCGATTGCATGCTAAGAAAAAACCACATGGACATGAAAAAAAAAAATTTATTCTATGCTCGCAGCATGGAATTGCCTGTATTTTATGAAAGGAAAAAATAACATTTCAGATGCATCTTTTATATATATATATATATGATATTGGTAAGTGGTTGGATTCATAATAAATTTTTTATTTAAAAAAATAAATGAAATTTTGAAGCAGAAAAATTAAATGTAACACGAATTCCGATATTTTTCTGTGAGGTAAAATTAAATGCAAAAATTATAAATCATATGCATTCAGGGTGATATAAATTTGTTTTTCTTGAAATGTTAAATTTGAGAAATCATTCTACTTATCAATTAATGGAGTCTAATAGGTTTTTTTTTAAATAAAAAATAATTCTCTTAAATGGTGAAGAAAGGATTTAAATTTCAGAACTCTCTCTCGGTGTGCCAGGACGCCATACCACCCACATATAATTTTGTTAAGATTACAATTTACAAGAATTTTACTTTGTGTACGTACAGTATATATTTATACACACACACATATATATATATATATATATATATGCAAGCAATTAATAAGATGGAATCATTTTCGGTTGTAAATGAACATGATTGAATTTAATATATTGGCGGTATATGAATATAAAATTAAGATTTTATGTTGTAGCATTAAACATTTATTTAGTAGTTTTTGTTATATATATTTAATAAAGCAAATTCTTCTTTGATGAACTATGTTATATATATATATATATATGTATATATATAAAGAAATTATCATTTAAAAGCTTAATTTATTCAATAATATATTTTTTTAGATTGTAAAATTAGCATTCCATTATTGAATAATTAATTAATTAATTAATTAAACCTTACAAATGGTTTTAATATATATATAGATATGCAAACATGTATAGAGGGGAGAAAAGGATAGAGTACCTCGTGTCCATTGCCACTAACTACATCTGGAGGATCAGTACGTCTAGAAAGAGAGATCGGACGGTGCTGCTGCTGCTTCTTGCCAAAGTCAAACAAAGACTTGGCTCTCAATACATCATGCACAGAACTACGTCGTATTGGGATGGTCCCTTTAGGGCACCTTGTCCCATTTGTATGCCACATTTGCCATGCACCTCTTTCTCCTTCATTACCATTGCGCTTTCTCATAGGCTCTTTTTTCACCTCCTCTTCTTCTTCTTGCTTCAACACTTTTGCTTTAGGCCATTTTGATGGGACTCTCTAATCACAACATCATCAAAGATAATTATGATTAATAATTACATTTATTAACAACAAATGTGTATTAATTATTTCTTTAATCCCTTTGCTTTGAAGTTTTTAGACTTTTAGGTAACACTTACTAATCTAGCTTCTTTTTTTTTTTTTTTTTGGAGGAAAAGCCATATATATAGTGCCAAAAAAACCCTTTTTTACTAGAGTTAACAAAATCTTAATAGAACCCAAAAATGAAAAGGACTATAAAGATATTCTAAGTTTACATAACAAAATTTTTATTTTTGGAAATAAAAATTTTATATATATGATCATGTTTTTATTGTTTTGATGGGATTTTTGAAATGAACCCGACAAAAATATACTAATTTAATTTGTTTTTTTTTTTTTGGGAGGAACATATATAGTGAAAAAGAAATTCAAGAAATTATCAAGAAAGAGTGTGTAAGTGTGTTATAGGGGTTTTGTACCTGGATCTTGTGATTCTTCAGAAGAGGATGATCTAGGGCAGGCTGTTTTCTTTTATGAACACAATCTATGGTATCTCCATCTGGGCTCTGTGAACAACAAACAAGTATTAATTCAAGAAAACCTATCAACTTTATGTGTGTGTATATATATATATATATATTTAGAAGCAAAAGCAATATCCATATGCATATATAGTATTTGTAGGTTACCTGTATGGTGATAACGGGAAGCTTGTTAATCCTGTTCAAATGCCTTTGAATTCTTTGAAGTCTTAAGCTACTCACTTGCCTATAGTTTGTGTAATTTTGACTTGAAACCATTGTAAATCTTTCCACTAACACAAGAAGTGGAAGAAGAAGAAGAAGAAGTGGGAACTTTCTTTGTCTTGTTAGAAACCCCATTTTTCTTCTTCAGTTTCAAGAAAAAGAAAAAGGACTGAAAATGAGAACAAGAAAGAACTAAAAACAATCCATTACTAGAAAATTAAAAAGAACAGAGAGAAGAAAAAAAAATCTGACTTTTATGTATTAATCTTGATAGCACACTTGTGTACCAAAAACCCATACAAACAAGAAAAAGGTAGAAGAGAAAATGACTCTTCTTGGCTTGCTACCTCTCTCTGTCCATGAAATGGTTGTGTGTGTATGTTGTTATAATTAATGGTGGTGGGTGAAGAGGGTTAATTAACCTGCAACAAAAAAAGAAAAAAAAAATGAAGAGGACCCTTTAGCCTTGTTGCATATTAAACATCAAGATCATCATTGTCTGTTTGCATTGGATTCATATATACATTGAATTACAAGAGAAGTTAAATATTTATATATATTATATTTTGGCTCCTTTGGAATTGAACAAAAACTAAGGGGAAAACCAAGAAAGAAAGAAAGAAAAAGAGAAAGGAACAAAGCCTTGAAAGCACTATAAAAGCCCAGACCTACCCAACTATTATTATTGCACTTCTTCAATGTGGTATCTGCCACCATACAACTTTGCCATTAATGTATTTTTAATTAGTTATTCATATAAAAAATATATATATATGTATATAGTTGTTCTTGGTATTAAGCAAATATTGCTGCTAGCAGCTATAGGTTTCTTTCCTTACCAGTGTCTCCATTCCTTTGATTTACCTTTTTTAAACTACAAGTAGCACTCAATTGGTAATATCTGTCTTTCTTTCTATCCTTTTGGTGTTGCCACATGGCATGTCTTTCACTCTTTCTCAATACTTTCACCTAAATGCAGATATATCTGATTTTGAATATGATATCTTACCCTCTCTCTTTAATTTCTCAATATTCATTTTGTTTTCTTTTTCATAATTTCCTAAACAAATTTCACAACACACACAAATACATATAATAGAACATGCATTACTAGTTTCATGCATTTTGTTACATGATAATGATTTGAGCCCATGCAATTAGAAATTTATTTGGTTTATGTGGTAACTTTAAAGTGGAAAATATAAAGTTAAAATTCACACTTTTTTTTAATATTTAAAACTCAAAATTTATAAATAAATCATTAAATTAATAATTTAATGTTTGAGCGCCTGTCAAAAAAAGAAATAAATAAAACAAATGAACTGCAACTACTAAAATCTATTAGAAAATAGAAAACCATATCAAATGATAAATAAATGAAGAATTATTATATATCTAAACCATATAAAATTTGAGAAGTTTTGAACTTTGAGGTGATGAAAGAGAGAAAAAAGGGTGAGAAAATTAAAGAGAAGTGATGCATTTGATGGTGTTGAATTTTGAAAAGTAATTTGGAAGTTTGTAAATAGTGGTAGTTGTATATATATATATATATATTTGTAGAGTATAGTATTGGGTTTCAAGCAACACCTTAATGTGTGCTACGATATGCACTCCTCTCCATGTGGGTATGGATTATAAAGAAATTAATATGTATATACATAGTAAATGCTTACCATAGTATATAATATTTTAAATTATTAATTAATCAAAATAAAATAAAGTAAGTAAATGAAAAAAATTTCAAAAAAAGAGGATTAAATTAATATTGGTAAGCTTCTATTCTCGAATCTCGAATTCTGCTACTGTACTTCTGTCATTGAAGAGAAATTTTTCTTGTCAGCTTCTTTAACTCCCCAATCTGAGACCCTGGAGTTGGACCTTCATTTTTTCATTTATTTATTTGTAGGTTCAAATGACTTAGGTGGTTTTGGCAATTAATCTTGGTATTTATTTTTTTGGATCTTAGATTGACCATGAATTTAAACTTCTTTTTCCTTTTTTTTAATGTTACAAATAAAAAATTTCATAAGAAATAAATCATGATTTTTTTTTTTAAGCAAATGATTGCTACAATCAATTTGATAAATTTTTAGAAAGTCATTTTATTGTGTATGATACTACTATAAATGTTTTGGAATATAAAAATTGAAATGCAATCATTTGGCCAATTATTATGATATTCAATGATATATATTATGGTTTTTTTTTTTATACTGAATATATTACATCTAATAGTAAAATTTAAAAACCTTTAAATTGTGAAAAAAAAATGAATTTCCTTCTTACTTCATTGCTATTAAGAGCGAGGTTGTATTTTATAGACCCATTTAAAAATAATTAGTTGAGTTACAAATAAATTTGATCTAAGTGACTATTTTACTGTTTTATATATGTTAACAAGTTGGTACAAAATCAATGCAAAAGGCTTATTCTGAAGGGAATTCACATAAATGAGAGCCATGTAAAGTCATAATTGAGGTGGTTCCATCTAATAACTACTTGTTTCAAGAAAGAGAAAAAAACTTCAAGTGTAAAGCCTCAACAAAAGAAAAAAATTTCATTTGAGGACTCTAATAGTTATTTTTCTCTAAATTCCGCAATCATTAATTTGTAAAATTAATTTTTATATAATTTAAAAAAGGTAAGTTATTCCGCTGTTTTATATGGTTCATTAATATTTTGATTATTTATCTTCCATCATTAAAAAATAATAATAATATAACAGTAATTGTAGATAAGACTACATTTCCTAAAGGGACTTGTTTCTTTAGTTACATAAACGAATTTTAATGAATTCAATTCAAATGTGATGGGGGCTTGCTTTGAATTGAAGGATAGTTCTTTTATGCCTTCACATCCTAGGTTCAGGAATTTCAATAAAATTATCCTCAGAATGCTATGAAATCTAGCAATTTAATGATGGCTTGAATGTACCCAAGTTTCCTTTTTACCCTTTCTTTTAGGAGGACTAGAGAAGTCCAGTGGGGGGATATCTAAGTTAGAGGGTCTATTTGTTGGCTAAAACACCATATTCATTTTTTTTTTAAACACCTTATTTACATTTTTATTGATTTAGTTTTTCAACTCATTATAAATCCGTGTTATCCACTAAGTTAATGGGTGCTTAAACAAAATGAAACTATAACCACAACGAAATGGAAATATCTCCTTTTTTTTTTCAATATTTTTTAAGAATAGAAAAAATTACCTCGAACATTTATATAATTTTATTTTGCCATATGTAATGTCTTTCTTTTTTTTTTTTTTTTTTGAACTATATATATCCGTCAATATATGCAGCAAGTGTTGCCCATTATCAGCAACATGGAGGGTAGGGGCAATTGACATGTTTCAACTTTCTGTAACGTAAAGAAGTATGCATGAATCAAGAATGGCAAATCAGTTACAGCAAACTCGACTCGCTTACAAGGCAAGAGGTTAGCCTGAGTAGTAGTGACTTGTTCGTGAATATTTATAATGATACCACCTAACTTGCACATTGACATTGAAGAATAGTCACAAGGATTTTACGTCGTCGGATTCATCAGGAAAATGGACAAAAAAAAAAACACACTAAATTAGATTCCAGAATATAATGAGAATCTAAGCACAGCAATTTTAATCATGTTTTTATCCAAGATGATGATAATATTCAGGTAACAAATAATCTTTTTCGCACAAATAAGAGCATGTTGCTGCAACTACACATTTTCTTTTACAATTTTTTATCCTCGGATTTGGGTATGCATTCTTATAGCTGAATATACTATGATGCAAAAAGCTTACATATCATTTTCACAAACATGATACATGGAGTTAATCCTCAAACTTGACCTTAAATTCAGAACTATGTTAGACAAGTTTGAAAATTTTCAAACCACATTCGCAATGTGAAGAAGTGAAATAAATCATCCGATCAACGAACACCTTGCATCTGAAATTGAAGAAAACTTTCAAGCCCACAAAAAGAAGCAATGTCAGCTTTCAAAGAGGAGACGTGTGACAATCAATTAGGTTACATCTCAAAATAAATAAATTGACCAGCATTTAAAAGCACACTAACTCACAATGATTAGCAATTGCCAAATAATCAAGCATGCATTAGCCAGAAGTTAGTATGTATACTTTCTGACAAGCCTTTTATTCAACTTTGGCGAAAACAACACATAATAATAATATGGTTTGAGGAACAAAATTATTGAGCAAGAGTGGTAAGTAGCCCTGAACATAAATTACAATAAAATACAGTTTTTTAGCATTTAGCTTTCCCTATTTCGAACTGATGCTTGCAAAAGTTATACAAAAATGAGTGCTAGCATGTGCTCTCTTTTCTGTATGGAACTAATCTTCTAGTTGTAGAAACATTTTTTTAATACCCAAGTGGGAAAATTTGGGTATCAAACCTGTTTTTTGAAAAATATATACCATCGTATGGACACAAGATGCTGCAAAACTGTTGGCCACAAACTTCATGTCGTTATAAGTTTTCAAAATCCTTTCAGGAACAATCTAAAAACAAAAATGCATCAGCAGTCAACTTTTCAGCCACTTGTCAAGTCATCTTCACTATCTTCGCTGTCATCACTGCATTTCCATGACCAACAATCATCATAAACACCATATTTAGACTATATGCAGCTATCAGCAAGAAAATACAAATCCAATAACGGAAAAAATAAACTGGTGAACAGAAATTAGCATGTCTTTTCTTTTTGAAAATGCACCGGGAGATTATCTTTTGTAGAACATAGACTTGTATTTGTTACATATAAGCCCCTATAACAAAGTTCAGATTTCCATGTATAATCCTTGCAATTTTCCTCCCTTGTGAAATAAAGGATATCTTCTTTTCCCATCTTCACAATAAGGAAGCTATAGATAAACTGTCCTAATTATGCCATGCAATCCTTTTTGCTTTCAGTTTAACCAATAATATGACTATTACTGCAGCATGCATAAAAGGGAACTTAAGAAATGTTTCAATTTTCTCGGACATCCCCAGGAGTGATCTAGTGGCCACTTCCCTCAAAAGGTGTCAAGAGTTGCAAGATTTGAATCTACCATTGTTGATTTGAGGAATTAATTTCCACATAATTTAAAAAAGACAGGACTACTCTTTATTGTGTAGTCCATCACTCAATTAATCTCTCTATTAATCTAAAATATATATATATATCAATTGAAGAATAGGTACATAGTACACCTAGAGAAGTTGAAAGCAACAAATGTCCAGGACAAAAGTAAACGTTCAATTTCAAATACCTATGCTCAGATAACTTTGAAAGTCGTCTTGCATCCAAACCAGTGATAAACTTTTGAGAAGCCTGAACATTCTCTGCCCCTGGAAAACATTAATTTGACAATCCTCTCAATTTTATCAACCCTCAACAGAAAAATGACAATACAGTGTCCAGTGTTGGACTTGGAGGCGGGGTGAACTAGTTCAGTGCAGTAGCCTCATATGATGAAATATTTATAGGGTATGTATAGGTATGTATGAAATCTATAATTGGGTCAACAGCAACAGGTGAATAACAAAATAATGAAAGCAAAAACAACATACCCTTTGTCAACTGGAAGGTGTGCAGGGCACATCTTTCAGCAGCTAGCCTCACTGGGGTACTACAGTCTTTCAAGCATTCAGCAAGAGCAGGCCCAATAATTGAAACATAGGTTGTAATGAATGGAGGACTTGCCTGCAATAAGATTTTGCTAGTTCAAATGCCTACAAATTCTCTATTGGAATTTGAGTGTTCAATATTTAATAGTAATATGAAAGATGTCCAAGGAAAATAATATACATACTTTTGCAACAGCCTTGAGAGCAGACAATGCCCTTCTTCTTACTTCACTGGAGTCATCACGCAAAGCTGACACTATTGATGAAAGGGTATCCACATATGCAGAGGTTTTTGAAGGATCACTTTGGATCTGATGAAGTAGAAGCCTTCCTAATGCCTCGGTAGAAGTATCACGAAGAGGGAACTAAATTGCAGAAGCAAATGTGGTTCCAGAAATCAGAAAATACAACAGCAAGAATTTTAACTGCAAGAACTGCAAATACCTTCTCATCTTTCAAGCCATTTTTAAGGCAGTCTAAGATAGATGGGAACTCAGAAGAAGTAACAACAGGGGAAGGGTTGTGCCTAAGCAATGATGAGATAGTGAGCACTGAGCCATGCCTAGAAACCCAGCTTGAAGAAGAAGCCAAATTCGACATTTGCAGTAGTAGGTCAATTAGCTGAGAAGCTTCCATGTACTGGATTACATTAGTTGACACAAGGAAAGCATAAGTTAGAGGAAGCAGGATATGGAACTGAATATTACAAGCAATGATCATGTTTTATATTAATCTGTTCTTTAACATCCCAAGCATTAAAGACGTGAATTTAGAACCATTACTCCAGGTGAGATAAATTTCAGCTTTCTTACAGTTGTTCCGTCTTTATATGAATTGGTCAGGTATACCGACCAGAGGAATAGGCAATGGGCTCATATCAGTATTTTATTTCATAGGCAAAGCTAGGAAAGCCAACCTTGCCAAATTAATGATCCAAAACTACTTGATTACAGCTCAGTATTTTGCAGTCCTAAAGTAAAAACCGGCACTACTAGTTATGGTTTCTGCTAAATCACTAAAGATAAACTCATCACTGCTACGAGTTACTACCCGAGGAAAATCAAAATTCCATAACTTCAAGAAAACCAAGATAGTCTAGATATTCAAACAGACCTGTGATGTTATACCCAATATGCTAGCAGAAGAAATCCGAACTTGGTCGTCCTCGTGATGAATTAAATCATTCAGTTGGCTGAAGACACGAATTTTGATTACATTGGTCACACTTTTTCCAGCATTCTTTAGGACGCCTTTTAAAGCCATGAGAATGGCCTCCCGAACACCAGCATCTGAAGCCTGTAACAGTATATAATGGCAATGTCATAATCACATTAAGGATTAATGCATAATAAACAAGCAAGATCACAAACACAACCTGCAGACTGGACAGGAGGTCACTGACTAGAGGATCAACCCTAGTACTGAGCACACTAAGCTTTCCAAGTGCAAGGGCAGCACTTGTACGAACCATCCTGCATACACATGCACAAAGAATGAGGTGAACCATATGGTTTATGAGAAAATGAAAATGAAACATAAACCAATGTAGGAAACAGGTTTTATGTATCATACATAACTATTACAACTATGTTCCAAACGCTAAATCCCATCCAATCATAAAATATGCTACAACCAAACTATGCTAGTATGCTGTAGCTAGAATAACATGAAATCTATAATTTCCACACATACCTGGTATTATCTTGTAGACATTTGATAAATGTTGTTTGAAGCTGGGGAAGAAAAGGTTTTAGCGCCATTCCACCCTTTCTTATTATGATGCTCAGAGTAGACAATATGGCACTCTTCACCTGCCAAGGGAATCGATCGCCTATGATCCTGATAAGAGGCCTGAAAGTGCAAAACAAATTAGATTCTATTGGAGAATGGAATGTACCAGATAGAGCTTAAGAAAATTATGTCTCAAAAAATGAGAAAAAGCTAACATTCAACCAGAACAACAAAATGAGATGTTCATACAGTAGTCTAACATAGTTATTGTGGCCAACAAATACTAGAAAACAGATTAGTTATCTTATGAAAAACATGAAGTTTATACCAAGAAGGGCATATCAAAATTAAAAGCTCAATTTTCAGAGTGACCAATGGTCAAAAGCTCAAAGCAACCTAATATGCTTTGCAACTTCAGGCTACATTTTCACAATGGTTCCATTGAGCTTTTAATTTTGAATGAACTGCAATTGACAATAGTAGGGCCCATCAAGAAAGACACTTTTTTTCAAATCTAGTGCTTCCTCGTATCTTTACACTCAAGTGACACTGCTTCTGACACATCATCAAGTACAGCCTATATTTACCAAAAGATTATAATAAACAGTACATACCCCGTAATTGGGATGACAAAATCTTTCAGTGATTGTTCACTAGTGACTTCAATAAGCTCCCCAAGACCCAGTGCTGCCTGCTCTCTTAGATCAGCAGAGCCACTAATCAAGCCCTGAAATGCAACAAATATGAGAGCCCATTTATACACAACCAACAAGAAGACAAGAAAATAATGTAATGATAAAAGAATTATCAATGCCCAAAGAACTGTCCTCAGTCCTCTCAGATATGAAAATGCAGTAATTAATAAATTCAAGCAATCTTCACTATTGAATTTATTTTGTGCCCTTACAAACAGGAGGGTTAGAAGATTAATAAAGAAAACACAATATTATAGCAGCATACTAATGGAACACCAAAAGGTAGAAATTCATTTTCATTGTGGGATAACATGTAAAAGCACCTCCAATGGTGCTCTTCATTTTGAAGAGCGTCTTTATTGTTATAAGAAGCACAATTATTAGTTTTTAGATATAAAGAGTAAAAACTTTTATTTAAGTACAACGAACTCCTTAAATTCAATTCTTTGTTTTACTTTTTCCCATAAAACATTGATTACATTAAGTTTCTCTTTTATTTCTTTTTACTTCATTAATTGAAATTAGAAAGCACCAATATAAGAGATAAAATTAATATATAAATTGCATAGAAGCTTGCACTTTATTAATTAAAAGTAGAATAAAATATATGGCTCTCCAGATGTGGAGAGTAGTACCAACTCTATATATTATATTTAAAGAATAAAAAGTTCACTGGACTCTTATGTTATGAATAAAATCTTTATAACAAAAATTTTCAGATATATAAAGAGTACATTGGAGATACTCTAATACTTGGACATGAAGTTGATATTTGAAAAAAATAAAATAAAATACAATAAAAAGAATGAACATAACTAAGGAACTTAGAAGCCTATGCATTCAAATACAATGAACAAAACAGAACAGTAGCCTGCAATGCAAAAAAATTTGTAATAACACGAATAACAACACACATACTTGGAGAAATATTGGAAGCAGTGGCTGAAGAGCTTTTGGGAGACAAAATCCAGGAATGAGAACTGGCCCTCCCTGCAAATTAATTAAAAGAAAATCCTAATTAAATAGCCATTCACAAGTTGGACAACAAAAGATTCAGGTACATATTAATAACATTTGTATCCATGAACAATATAACCCTTATAAGACCAATTGTTGTGTATTGCAGTCACCAACCTTCTTCTTCCTACGCTCTTTATCTCTGGATGTAGACACAGCATCACGGACCAGTTTTATATACGAAGGAAGTACCTCTTTAGGAACTGAGCCAATAACCCTTGATAATGCTTCCCAAGCAACCTATTTAAAAAGAATATTAAATATAACAAATAAAATTGTATAAAACCATACTAAATTACAAATAATATATACCGTAACAGTTGCAGAATCTGTGTCGCTAAGCAAAACAATGAGTGTAGATATCATGTTTGGAGCTTCATCAACCAAATATAACTTGCTGTTTTTGAAAAAGTATCCTATGAGATATGATGAACTTCTTCTAACCGAAGCCTGGGACCATGCAGATAAAACATGAGTGGGTGACTCAGAGAGAGAGGGAGGGCCCTTAAAGCAAAGGACAACTTGCAGGACATACCGTACTATCTCCAACTCCTCTAAGAAGCTCTGCTATCAAATGCTCTACGCCTTCCTCATCTATGACTAAAACCACTGTTTCTGCAGCCTTCTTTGCCAAAGTTTGAACATCCTACAAAATCAACAAAAAAGGTAATCTGACAGAATAAACAGCAATTAAGATAATTTCGACAAGCAGAATGAAGGAGCTAATTCCTGAATGAATTTCTATTTTGAATTTGCGTAAACAAGATCTTGATTGAGAAAAAATATCTCGAAGAAAAAAGTAACTGAGCTTGAAATACTTGCTGCATACCTTGTCCTCACCACCCATTGCAGAGAGTAAAGCAGGGAGCACAGTTCCAAGATGAACATTAAGCCCAGGTCCTGCAACCTCTGCCAGCACCCCTAGTGCATGTGCATTAAAGGCACTGCAAACATGCCAAAGTTTCAACACGAGGAATTACCAAAATATAGATAGAAGAAGAGAGCTTATAGAAAATCAATAGAAGTGATACATACGAAAGTGGAAGATGAACCAGCTTGGGCAAAATATGAGGCAACACAGCTCCAGTCCTGACACTGAAATTGACAAATGGTAAAGGTAGCAGTTAACGCAAGAGAACATGAATAAAAGGAATGCCAGCACACAACATGCTCAAGAGTTATACCTTAAGATTTGCTTGAGGCCATCAAGAGCGGTATCAGAAGTTTCATCATTTTCCAGAGCATGTAGTAGAGTTGGAACGATTTCATCAATTGCTTGCATTCCAGCACTCTGAAACATATGACAACTTTGCTATTATTCATCCATGTAAATTAAAATTTGAACAAATTTCTCAAATAAAAAGAAAGGTTAGCGAGAAGCACCTTATACAAAGTGCTGAATGCTAAGCCTGCAGACTCACGAACTTCAGGCATGCTGTTGACAGGAATCAAGAAAATTAAAATCTTCCATATGAAAAATTAGAGAAAATGACTAAGATAATCACCTATATTACCTATCACAAAGAGCAGTCCGAATAGTGGGGATAAGCTCATCCATGAAACTCAGCAACTGGCTCTTCCCAGCACTTGCCATTACTTCACTAAGACCAATGCATACACCCTGTCATACTATTTAATATTAGAACCACTGTAAGGGGAAACATATACACATTTAGCAGCTACTTCTGAATTAGAGAAGACCTTGATTAATGACTATTACACCCATAGAAAACAAACAACAATTCACCCAATGTTCAATTCAAGGAAATCTTATCACCAATGTCTTATGAGGTTGTCCAACGGCAACCCCAGAAGATAATGGGAATGATGAGTGCATTTTCATTGATAGTACACCTATGCACAACGACCATAACCTGGGTTCACATCACACAATAGTACATATGCAAAATGGTAAAAACACAAGGTATGTAAAAGTAGAACGAAACAAATAATTGTAACAAAATATTGTTCAAGGATTTGTAGCGAATTCAGCAAGTTATCAGAAAGATGGGATACACAACACTATAGATGGAAAATAAAATATTACTTGTCTTCTGCTAGCATCAGGATTCTTCAGCCCCTTGGATAATATTGGAATAATTGAAGGAAGTACTCTTTCACCAAGTTTCCGAACTAGTTCACCCAAGGCTCGTCCAGCAACCTATATAGATATTGTGATTTCAATTTCACGAAAAACAATGTAGAAATTTCCAAATAGAAGCATGCAAAGACATACCTGCCGCCTTTCGGATGATGAAGATGCAAGAGAAGATATCAAGGTATTCATTAAAACTGGCATAATTTCCTTGAGAGTCTTTGGTGTATTTGCTACTATAGTTTTCCATACATGTAAAGCAGCCTGAACACAGTTCAAGAGAAAATTTTTTAAAACTCCTGTAACAAATAAATGTACAAAATACATACAGGAAACGTTTTAAACAGGTTACTACCTGACGGACGGACAGGCTCACATCAGTCCTAACCATGTACAGTGCAGCAAGCACTTCATTACGTTTATCTCTTCCTAATACCTCAATTATTGCACGCCCATGTGCTTCAGTACTAGCACCTTCATCATCACTGCCACCCTCAAGTAATGCTTTTCCAGAAGTTCCAGCAACCTAGATGCCAAAACAAGCAACTTCATAAATCAGTACATGGGAATATTTAGAAAGAACTTGAGAATGTCAAGTATTATGAACCTTAAACAAGAGGTCTCCTAACAGTTCCACGGAGCTTTGTCGGATACGCCAATTATCATTAAAAATGCCATCCTCAACAGCAGGAAGGAGAAGGGGCAAAGATCTGACAATTAAAAAAAGAAATCAGAGAAAAGCAGAACTCATCTGAAGGGAATGAAAATGAAAATAGCATTAATGTGAAATATTTGAAAGAGTTGCAATGCTTTGGAAGACTGGTTTTTTCACATCATAAAAATATCCATTGCTCAAATGGAATAAAGAAAAGAAATCAGGTGTTTCTTTAAAGAATTGACAAGCTTTCACACGCATGACATAAAGAATTAAAATAAGGCATCATCGTCGGTTCCTCCAAACAAATTCAAATGTGCTTTCCTTCTGGCAATGTCAATTTTTCAACGTTAAAAAAAACTGAGACCAGAATTCAGAGCCCTCAACTAAGAAAAAGAGAAAAGAAAATGACTGAAAGAGCATTACGTTGTTGCATAGTGCTCAACAAGGACATGCCCAGCACCTAATGCTGCATCACGCACAGATTCGTTCTCATCGGCAAGACCTACAAGGAAAAGCAGATACAATACCAGACAATACATTAAAAACACATGAGCATCATACAAACATAGTTGTTAAAGCATACAGATCAGCAAGAGGAGATTGACTCACCATCTAAGATGGCAGGCAACACCTGCTGCAAATAGTTCTGGAATTGCACACCCAAAGACCTTGGCAAATACTACATACAAATATGCACAAAGTAAAAGTTAACTACAGATAGCTCTTGTAGACTAAATATAACCCACATCCCAGCAGAATATAACTCAAGTAATATGAAAGTATTCACCTTGAAAAGTGTTAAATATCCATCTCGCACAGATGCTCTTTGGTGAGAACAGTTTCTGATAAGATCAGGAAGTACATGCTCAAAGTATTCTGTCCCTAATGCAGCTAAAACCTGGAGGGTAGACAAAGAAGAACCTGGCTATCAATATATCTAAAGAGAAATTTCTCAAACTAAATTTTTGAGCAAAACGACAGTTCATAATGAATATAAACCTAATCCATAGCCCACATACTGGGACAATGATCATACCCGTTGCTACTTTTAGGACTTATCTACCAAATGAATATAAAAGACAAATACACAGCCAGCATACAAAGACTATAATCAAACCAATTGCAACTTTAGGACTCATGAAATATCACATACAATAGAACGGTCTCAGTTAAAGGAAAAGAGCAAAAGTAAATTATAGCATCTGATGAAGCCTGACCTCACTCAACCCTTGAGCAGCTCCAGAGCGTTCAACATTACTAGTATCAGACTTTAGAGTATCAAACAGCCATGGGACAAGATCAGGGAAGTTTTCTTCACCCATTCCTCTTATAAGCGATCCAAGGGCCCTTGCAGCAACAGAGCGAACTTCTGGAATGGGATCCACAAGAACCTATTCTCATTGTTTACAAACACCATGGTAAGGATTAAGTTATACAAGAAAAACAGTATCTATCAGTATTGAGGCTATGAGCAACTACAGTGAAAACGGTACCTTTTTAACTTCAGGAAGAAGCAACCCTATGTATGGAATCATATCCTTCGGTTCTGTAACTAACGAACACATATTTCCAACTATTTGTGCAGCTTTCTTTTTAGTTTCAGCACTTCGCTCTCTCAGCCCTCTATGAACTATTGGTACCAAAAGAGCAAGTGAAGGGGCGTCGATTGAATTAATAAAGGTTGTCTGCAAATGAGAAGACAGTGTTAACAAAATAAAGATTAAAAAAATTCCCATAAACTTTATTTAGAGAAGAACTTTTCTTTACAGCAGCAGATGCCTACCTGGAGGAGAATGTCAAGGGAATACTTCGTATAGTCATTCGGATCTGTAAGGGCCATGAGAAGTGTAGGAACAAGAGAAGATATCTCTGGATTCTTTATAACACTCCCAACCTATGAATAGCACTAACAAATATTATGGACTATATGCCATAAAATGACTGCCAAAAATGAAATGGAAAATAGAAGTAACCTGCTGAAGTGCCATTTGCCCTGCTGACTGGACTTTGGGGTGGGTATCAGTCAATACCTGTAATTAGATGATAACATTCTAGAGTCAAGAGAAACCAAATTTATTTTAAGGTGACTAAACTACGAGACTTATATTCATAATTAGATTAACCTCTGTCAATTTTGGCACTATTGTGGGTAGGCACTGTGATAATTGCTGAGGAGCACAGTAAGCCATAGCCCCAAGAAGCTGTACACTGCTTTGCTTTGTCCGCCAGGCTTTATCTTCAAGACCCTAAAAATACATATGGTCAATTATAAACTAAGCACTCTGATACAGCTGCAGTTCTCCAAAAGAATTCTGATCGTGGAGGTTAATAAGTTAAATAAGAGCCAAAAAAAAAAAAAAATCATTAACAATAACAATAATGGTAATAACCATCTAAAAGGTATGCCTATGTAAATCGTCATTGTTAAAGAAATTCACGAGCATTGAGAGTGTTGGCCCATGCACATACGTGGACTTATAAATGGGGTTAAGCCCATGTAACATAAAACCAATTGACTTGTGTTAAAGCCCAATCTACACCTCTTATAAGCCACTTCATTCAAGTATATTTTTTCAATGTGGGATTCTCTAATACTCCCCCTCAAGTGCAACTGGGATTTGACAGTTGTCACTTAAAACCCGTATATATATATATATATATATATATATATATTTTGAATTGAAAGGCAGCGGCAACAATGGACCGGGCCGCTGGGACTGGACATCCAGACGGACAACCGAGAAATTAAGAAACCGGGCCAGACTCGCTCTCATACCATGTTAAAGAAATTCACGGGCATTGAGAGTGTTAGCCCACGCACACACATGTGAACTTATAAATGGGGTTAAGCCCATGTAACACAAAACCAATTGGCTTGTGTTAAGGCCCAATCTACACCACTTATAAGCCACTTCATTTAAGTATATTTTTTCAATATGGGATTCTCCAATAGTCATATCTACATATGTACAGATAACATGTAAATTTGAGTTACTATCACATCAACATTCAAGTTCTTAATTTTAATGTTTACATAGTTAATTCTAGTAAAGTTAGCAATGTCTGTCATCAGCTAGGCCAAAATGTCAAGTATATTTTCATACTCATACAAGTTTGCAGAAGAAAATGAATCGTATCGCCTCATTTTGTTACATGCACATTCAGAAGTTATAGGTGCAGACTGCAGCACAATGAACCAAGCAAAAAGCAGAAAAAGGCTATAATACGTTTATCCCAATGAAACAGCAGTTTGAAAAGGTCAAATGATTAGAAGTAACAGGTAAAGTGCTTCTCATGATATGTAGATGCTCAATCTAGAAAAGAATCAATACAGCCTAATCACCTTTAAAAGTGATGGAAGAACAAGCTTAACCCCCTGAGCACTGAGTTGAGACATCATAGCTCGAGCAGCACATTCAGCAGCTTCACGAACAGCAACTACTTGATCAGAGAAAGAAACCAAAAGTAGTGGTAACATCTGAATCACATACCTGGAAAAAAGAAACAGATCAGTTGTGGAAACAACCTTAAAGATAAATTTCCTTTCCATTAGTGACTGTAGTACATACGGTTCAAACAATTTTCCTAGCTTTTCACACAGGCACTCAAATGCCAAAAGAGCTCCTTCACGAGATTTTGCAGAGTTCCTACAGTTTGAAAGAAACCCAAGCTTATTAGCTGGCATAGTCCACAGGTACAAAAAATGATAATAATTGAAAAAGAAAAGGTTACCCAGGAGAAAAATAGTTTGTGCACTGCTAGAAAAAATAAATCCTAGAAAGACTATAGACTTTATTATTTTAAGTTGCATAAGAAATTATGGAAGAACAAAGATACTAGAGCTAGTGCCATCCAATTAGTGCATAAGGTAATGTGTACAATGCCGAGCACCTGCCTACCATTTACAATGTGACAGAAGAGCATAAATATACCTATCCACAAGACCTTCCCTTAATGCAGCAACAATGCCACAATTCTTCAAGCTAGATATTCCAAATCCCTTGACAACTCCAGCCAGTCCAAAAGCCGCTCCACGTCGTTCACCGTATTTATCACTCTTCATCAGTTGATCCAACAGCCTAGATACAAGAGAAGCTGCATCCTCCTGACACAAGAAAGTATTACATTAGAAAGCATTTTTTTTATTTCAACCAAAAGGCGCAATAAAGATATGTGAAATTGCCTTTACTTCTCTTAGGCAGATGGGACACAAAAAGAGTCGCATGATATTTCAAATATAATTATATTACAATAAAATAATGCAGAACCACAATCCTAAATCTTGGTTTTGGGAATACTCTCTACATACTTGCTTTGACTGCATTAATGGAGAAAGGCATGTTGATACTGCCCGCTGAACAGCTTCTGATGGAGTGTTTAGCACATCCAACAACTTCTCCACCACAGTATGAACTTTAGGATCATCCTGCAATGAAATATCCATGTCCAAGCCTTCTAAGAAGAAAGCCTAAGCTATTACTTTAAAGAAAATGTTGATATTGTAGAATTAAAACCTTTGCTAAATGTTTCGCCAAAGCACCAGTAAAAATTACTACACCCTCACGAACCAAATCATATTTTTCCTCATCTGATGCCTAAACAAGAAAAAAGCTTATGTGAGACGAAGCATAGATTCAGCAATACATACAAGAATATGAGATCATTACATCCCTAGCTTTACAGCAAGCAAGCAAATAAAAAGAGATACAAGAAAAACTTTAGCCATAATAACTTTTAACTCAAAATAAAGTACAACCTTTTTGTTCAAGTAATTTTCAAAAATTGGAAATAGCAAAGCAACATTTTCTTTCCCATGTTTATCAATGATCATTATTCCAGCATTAATCATTCTTCCTCGAACATCTGCATTCGGGTCAGCCTACAACAATAAAGCATTCAAGAATTAGTAATAATGCTTTAAAAATTCAACAAAAATTTCAAGAATTATCATAAACATAAACTCATAATACATGCGAGAACCTTGAGACGTTACCTAAGAATAAACAGCATCATATATGGTCTACAAAATCTATCAATACGCCAATGTCATATAATTTTTCTTTGTTCAGTGTAGGGTGGGGAGGAAGGTCATGGCTGCTGAACCATGTGCCCCACCTACACTGAGCTGCAACTGAGAGTGTAAAAAGCCAACCTCAGATGGCATATACATAATTATGTATAACAATCCACTAATAGCAGCTACATACATATTAATGAGTTCATATTGCAATTTCGAAAAAGAACTTGCTGCCATCAACATGTCAAGTTTACTGAACAGCAAAATAAGAACATTCCACAATTTGGATTTCCAGATTTCATATTGAATGAGGTTTCACAAGACCTCCACAATTTAATTTCCAGTAGAACAAACAAGTACCTACTTGATAATCTACTATCAAAAGGATTACCAAAACTGGCAAGCAATTGATCAATTGGGAGAACAGAAAAGTGAATCTTACCAATGCTCGTGATATGAGAAATGTCATAACAATGGGAAGGTCCTTAGTTCTCAGAACATCAGCGGCAGAATGTAAAGCTAATGCTATTCCTTGTCTGCCTATCCACCCAGAATCAACACTGTTCTCACCCAAAGTAGCGTCTTGGATGTACAAAGAAAATAATGTAGACAGCGATTCCTGAGACAATTTATTAAATAATTGAAATCAGTATACAAAATAGTCATAACTAAAGCTCTCTTTTTGCACTTTCTTGGGACCAGGGAATAAGAAACACAGCATTAGCTGATTCGACTCAATAACCTGTATAGAGTCCGGGTTTTCATCCAAAGCAGCAGCCAATGCCTCTGCAGCAGCTATACGAACATTGTAATTAATATGAGAAAGTGCCTTAAAAAGCCCAGAATAATCAGTCCCAAAGTCATATCCATAACGATCCCATATATCCTCAGCAGCTTCAGCAATTGCCTGTAAACAGTAGAGAAAAAGGTAAAACAAACCACCGAAAAAATAACTAATAAAACCCTGAAAAACCAACATACTCATTCAAATAAAGGGTGTGATAGAAGTGCAGAGAACGCGCCTGCTGCCATTACAGTGTTCTTTTTTCCATGTTCAATTACATTATTGATTAAGCAATATGATCATAGCAAGAATAGTAGGCAACTTCATTAAGCAATCAGTTTTAGAAACTGGACCATATGATTGTCAATAAACAATGTCTAATAATCAACAAAACAACAGAATTGTTTAGACACACGCTTACTGGGTGGTAAAATGTCATCCCAATAGAACTATAGCAGTAGAAGAGTAAGTACAACACACAAGAGAAACAGAAGCTCTAACATACAATCTAATCAAAATAGTTAATTGCAGAACTAGCTAGATGCTTTACACAAATTCTTTCCAGATGGAATTTCAAATAAAATGTGACATAATCATTTAAAGGGTCTAATATGTCAGCAAACAACAGTGTCGCACTCTTGAAATTTTAAGTGGAAAACCAACAAGTATGTTTTTACTTTTTAGAATGATGTATGGATCGAATTTTCCTGAGAGAATTTCCTTCACTCAACAATGTGGCATCCAATACAAAAGCAACTCAACACAACTCAACTAGCATTAGTCCCAAATTGGTTGAGGTCAGATTTATAGATTCTTATCCTCCATTCCCCATGATTCTGGGCTACATTTTGGAAATGTATAAAGGAACCAGATCCTCTTGCACCAATTTTCTCCAAGTTAGTCTAGATCTACCCACTTCCTTTGTGTTTAACTCCATCGACAATAATATGGTCGACCTTCCTAACTGGAGCAATAACATGAGCAAGCTATCTAGATCCAATACAAAAGCAATTGAAGAAAATGTTTCAAGTATGAGTTATAGTCATATTCTTTTTATGTGTTACCTTCAATACAGGAAAAGTTTAGAGACTAAGCTGAAAATTCATGAAGGCATTAAAGTTTGAGTGAAAAGCTTTGCATGGAAACCTTTAATTTTTCTGTGCTTGCTTAGACTTGGTTTTAACCAGGACTATCATGTGTGCAAGGAAACAAGAAACTGTCAGTCATTTATTGATTTTTATGTTGTTCATAAATGTGGACAGCTTTTGGTTCCATTGGTATTTGTTCATTCTTCAAAGGATGCGAAAGTGATGATGAAAGGTAGGCATTATTGTTCAAATGCACCATAGAAGTTCGCTTAGTCCAAATGGGAATCTTACTCTAGCATCTAAAATGCAAAATGTCTCCTTTAACTGTTTGCGCTTTTGGAATAGGCACAATATTCTAAACTGATATTTCTAGTAATACAAGTGTTGTACTGCAATTAGTATTTCATTTCTTTCTCTGAGCACCGCTGATCACATCTTGTGTCCAGAACATGGCACCCCCTGTTCAGACACATTGGATTGATATACTTTCCTGTAGAGAGAGGAATATAAATCGCAAGGCAAACCTTTTCTGGATCATGTAGAGCAATCCAAATGCTGGTTGCAATCTCAACATCCTGAGGAAGAGAGTGGCTAGAAACAGCAGGAATGCATTTTATGGCATTTAAGCAGGCCATTCTTACATGAACATCTTTTGCATATACTCCATATAAAGCCTGCAAAAAAGAATATCTAGAAACCATAAGAAGTTCAATTGCATAACATAGAAAAGCAGCTAAGGTGAAATTGCAATGGACATACTGAGGCAACTTCCTCCTGTTCTAGACCAAGGCACAATTCATTCAGAGCTGCTCCAACAGACGCTTGATATGCAGGAACAACGCCCAGTACATGATAAAGGGCCTGCAATGTAAGAAGTAAACTATATAGCAAGCAACATAAGAAAGTGCATTGAAATCTAAAGACCATGTCTGTCAAATGTCAAAATCAAAAGAAAGATATATACTGATAGCATTCGAAGCCTGGGAAGTGGTAGTTGGGGATCCATGTGCAAGTAGAGAATCCGAAGCACATCATCATGAAGCCCAGTCTTCTTAGAAGATAACAGAATACGCTCCATTATCTAGCAAAAGATGTCAGTTTTATATTAGTAAAAGAGTTGCATCAATGAGCTAATGAACTCGAAAGAGAGAAAAAAAAATAAATAATAATCAAAAACAAAAACTTACAGGAAAGACAAAAGTAAAGGAATCTACAGGAAGTGGTCCAGATTTACAAGAGACAGATAGCCCAGCAATTATTCTTTCAAAAAGGCCCAAAGATGATCTTTCGTTGGCTTCTCCTTCACCAACTGCTGGAATGAGATTCAGTATGATATTGACTTCCTCAGTTGCAATAATGCATAATGCAGTGGCAATATCAAGGGCCCAGTTACAGAGTGGTGGAGCTGTACATCGGGCGAGCTTCACCAGGGTTTCAAAGGCCACATCACTTACAATAGGTGACTGGAGGAGAGGATCAACAAACTTAAGCTGATATTATCACCAACAAAACAAAAATTAGGGAACAGAGGAGCGGGAATAAAATTATGAGCAATATTGGAATGTAACACATAGTAATGATTATAAGAAAGGTTAATGATATTATATTTTGTAGATCACTTATTCAAGAAACATTGCAAGTCATGAGAAACAATCAGGGCCATTAGAGAAGAATGTCCAAAACGTTGTAACCACCAGAAGGTTCGAATCAGCAAACAGCAGCTCATAACAAGACAACTGTTGCATGTGGATGTGCATGCATATTTTTCTCCCATTATCTGTGTGTGTGCATATTGCTGCTCCAAGAATGACCTCCAAAACCATCTTGGAAATTGAAAAACAGATGCAAGGGAAACAGTTTATTTTGACTGGGACAGGAGTTGCAGTAAATATAGTACAGATTCTTACAATATGGCACGACATTTGCTTACAGCATACAGCAAAGGTGAAAAGAATCTTTTTTTGAAACTTACTTTTCCAAGCTCATATGTTTATAGATATTCAATATAAAAATTTTGTATGCACAAAGATGTTCACAGGAGTCAGGGCACAAACCAGGGAAGGCAATTGACTGTGCGCAAATACAGGATTAGAGAGAGACATTTCCCCAAGTGCTCTCAGCATCAAAGACAGATTGCTTTGTACAGCCTGGACCTTCTCACGTATTGCTGCCTCCTCTTTCAGCAATAATTCACGAGCCTCTTCTTTTGCTGTCTTTCCTTTATCTGGAGAAGTACAAATAGCACAGATAAAATATGTTCAATAAATATATAATTAGTTCATTGTAAAATAGGTCATCAACTAATATATTAATTGCAAAAGCCACACCAGCTTTTTTTGCTGACTTTCCAGCGTCCTTTTTCCCCAGGCTAGTAGCCTCTCTGCCAATTGGTTCTCTCTTGACAGAATGATTTGAACTGATATTATCCTGGGATCAGACAAGACCATATGCATAAAAATTAAATAATTCAGAAACACCAGGGAAAGAGAATCAAAAGCAAAAATAGGAAAAAAAGGAAAAAAGAGTAAAAAAATCAACAGCAGATAATTAATCACCATGTCATCTTGGTCATCATACATACGGAACCGGCCCTTTGCCTGTTTTGTGTTCTTAGCAGCAACAGACTCTGCAACATAAACACCTTGTTCACTGGAAAGCATTCCCTCAGGAGTACGGAAAATCTGGAAGAAATAAAAAACACAAAAAATAAAGCAAAAAAAAGGGTAATTTATGTATATGTATGTGAGTCAAAAAGAAAAGGAACACATAGCAAACACACCATATTACATCATAGGACATCAGCAAATTACCCACAAGCAAATTTTTACGATTCCACAATTAAAACATGAAGCAAAGGAAATAAAGTAATTAGGAAGACCATTGAAAGCAATTACAATGGCCATCAAAAGGAATCACCCACAAGCACATTTCCCAGGACAGTGGACATATTCAACACAACAGTCATCCAAAAGGATGTGATCACCTCACGCTGGGAATTACTTGATAGAATACTCCAGCACATAGATTTAGTAATGGTACCTTAAAAATATTCAGCCCGGCTTTGAACAAAACAAATAATTTATTGCAAGGGTTATTTGTCACAAAGGTTATTTGTCATTCATGATAGGAAACTAATACCTCACACTCACAATTCAAGAATTGCCACCTTTCCATTTGGCAGCCCATGAAATTATATCCTAAACCTCAAATTGTAAAGCAATGTGCCAGAGTACGACAACACTCAATTAGAATACTCTGTTAGAAACTCATGATAAGGAGGAGGGAAAAAAGGCCCTCACACATAACATTTTATTGATCTCCCAATTTTCTAGTCTACATTCCACAGGCAACTATCAAAAGCAATAACTATTTTAATTAAAACAAAAATGTGAAAAATTCTTCATTCAACAATCAAAAAAACGAAGATAGTTACCAGTATGTCATTTTCTGAAAGCAGATCATGTGAGTAACAATCTTCAAGATTTTTTAAGTGCTGCCAACAAGAAAGAAAAGCTTTGGTAAAGATTCAACAGATATGATAACATCATGGACCATCATTCAGGAATTTTTGAAACAGAAGATAAGTAAGCAAAAGACCTTTTCAAACTCCATATAGGTGTCTTGAGGTGTAACTGACATCAATGTAGATAGAGAATTAATTGCTGCTTCTTGTTCAAGGGAATTCAAACTCATCAGCCCCATTGGTCCTAGTAGACCCTGCAAGAATTAACTATGAAATGTCAGTTGATAACCAGAAATAAGTTACATCCTCCTGACCGAAATGCAGTGAACATATATAACACTTGTACTTATTGATTAATTGGGAGGAAACAGCACAAAAAACAAGAATTCTAGAGTACTCAATCAGAATAAGGAGAAGTATTTAGTGTTGATCACTTCATTCTCCCAATTCGAACATGATAAAGTATCAAAATTAAAGTCAGAAGAGAAAACCATCATGATAAGAAGATCTTCCATTTCCCAAGCACCATTTCAGACATCAAAAATCAAGGCATGTTTTCCTTTTCCGATTATTATGAACAAATCATATGCAAATCTGTTAATACAGTTAGCCACTTTACATCCTGATGGAATTCTCTTCCATCATTCACTGTAGGCCACAAGCATATTGATTGACAGCCAATAAACAGCATAAAAAACAACAGCAAAAAATGACGCAATGTAAATATAGATATCAACAAATCCACTATGTATTGCATAAAATCTGATGAACTTCTGAATATATTTCTGCATGTGCCCTGGTGCTCATTAACAGATTATAAAGTAATCATATTATCATCCTCACTTCAAGTGAAAGATTGCTGGATTAATTTTTTTTGTTTTTAGCACAAAGATATCTTTCATTGCACAGACACACCAAAAAATGAATAAAAATCATAATTTAATTTTTGAACATGTGGATGATACCAAAAGCACACACCGAGCATATGAAAATCACTGTACAACTATATCAACAAAATAAATCTGAAATACTGAAAGAGCTCCCCATGAAATATATCAAGCTGTTGAGAATACTTTCAAACAAAATAGGCAGGAAAGAAATATAGATTCAGAAAAGCATGCACAGAATATTTAGCACTAGAACATCTTTTTGTCCCAATAACATAAATTCTCAATATAATAGTATTGGTTAAAGAAATCTCCAATGCCAAAAAATTTTAAACATCAAAAAATAATCAACAGTTTAATTGTAAATCTGAAATGTTAAAAAGACAGGAAGATAAGGGAACAAAAGAAAAAGTTGGCAACAGGATCCATAACTTAATACTGTAGTCCTTAGCAATGTTTGTCAAATCAATTTAACAAAAGAAAAAAAGGCAAAAGAGCAACAAAAGCAGCTGAAGTAGATACTGAGAACACTCGCTGCTATTTTTTATGTTTGCCACATATGTCAACATAATATACTGTCAAGTGCCAACAACTCCCTTTCACATAACTTTCTATCATGCATATCAAATAAGTCGCAAAGAAAAATTTCAACTTTCTAGCATCTAGTTAAAGTTGTCGTGTAGTGGGGATATAAAGCATTCACTTAACAATATGATTAAGTTCTACCTGTTAGTTGCAAGAAAATAACCTGCAAAAGCAATATAAGTCTCATTTATAGTTTACATTAAAGATACAAAGACAACAGCTAAAATTTACCTTGCATAACTTCTCAACGTTTGCAAAAATAATGCCAATGACATCCAACCCAAGTGTTTGCAAACATTTGCAGACCCTCTGCAAAAGAACAATAACTTTCAACAATTAAACAAAAGAATGGCAAGGTAACCATAATTTTTTCCCTTTTGGGCAACTTCCATTCTAGCAACATTCTCTGCCATTCCCCTATTTTTGCAGTGCCCACCTATTACTCCAGCAATCTCATTGGCTGATATAGAATACCAAAGCATACTAGAATAACCCATATTGCTTCCGAAGAAAGTTCTCATCTGCTTTGTTATTCTAGCCCTACTCATCAAATTAATCAAATATGACTGCAACACAAGTGAAATAAAATTGAGCCATCTACCTTAACAACAAGATTTATGTGTTAGCTTATAAGTGAAAATTAAATATCGTCTGTTTTGTTAATAGTTCCTAATAACAAGATTTATGTGTCTACCTCAGCTATTAGTTTGCATGTGTAATACAGGGAACAAAAAAGAATGGTGGGGGGAAAGAGAGAGAGAGAGAGAGAGATCTACCTTCCAAACTGCATCTCTTCTTGCAGTGCCAACTATGCAAGGATGATGTGAGCAAAATAAAATTTGTGTGGATATACTTGGAGAAGTAGCAAGAGTCGCAGACGATATCACAATCAAAGCCTTCACTAATACCTCAACGGAAGGAAGAATGGGAACTTGTGCGTCCAATGAAGCATCTGTGTCACTACAAAGACATGAATTTAGATTCCATCCGCTAGAAGATAGAATAAAAGCCGTAATATAAGATTATGAGAACAAAAATGTTCACAGCAAAATATAAACAGCCAACAATTACAGGAATCTTAGAAAACGAGGGTAATTAAAGTGCTTGTTTTGACTTTTGATATTTTGCGCATGTAACCAATACCACAAGAAGTACTAATCACTACCCAACTAAAATTACTACAAGGCATTCCAAAAACAATAGCTATAGAATATCTAAAAAGACAAAATATATGATTCATCAACTTAAGATTTACCTTGTCTTCAAACTCTCTCCAACTGCTGAAAGAAAATTTGCGAATTCAGGTACAAGAGCTTCACATAATTGTGGGACAGAATTAATTATTCTTCTGGTAGCATCATGTGACATTTTTCGAACCTCCCAACTCGGATGGCATAGCAAGAAGACTACCAACTGAACACAATGCATAACCAGTTATTGTATATTCTTGTGAATTTTGACAGAAGAAAGAAGATCATAGCATGCTTGCAAGTTGCAGGAGGCACCTGTAACAGCAATTTGACTGAAAAAGCTTCCAACACTCTGCAGCACAACAAATAGAGGAGCCAGTGAGTTTCCTCACAGCCAACAACAAAATTTGTGACAGCAAAATAATATAGGATGAATGACACCACCTGCGTGAATGTTCTACCAGGAGAACTTCAAGAAGCTCAACACATGTGATGCAATCTTCAGTAGACAGTTTTGAAGCCTATATGATACACCCAATTCAGTTAAAATACTTGGACAAACAAAAAGGAAATACTGAACACTTAAGTGTGAGCAAATAGCTACCACTGAAATTTGTACAAGTGAAGGCTCATTTTGAGATATCAAAGACCAGATTTTTTCCTTTGCCAGTGTTTCTTCTAAAAAAAAAGAGAGAGAGAGAGAAACTAATTAAAAGATGCACATCAAGAACTAAAACAAAAATAACAGTACTATACAGCAACCTGCTTTGATATCAGCAGATGCAATCTTCCCTGCAATAAGCAAAGCATATACACCATCCAACCGCTGAACTGCTTTAGTGAAACCAGTTTTCACAAGTTGAATGAGAGGCCCAAGCAAAGAGGATATCTGCAGTGCACAATTAACAAATTTCACTAAATTGACAGAACAATCAGCTTAGACTAATGTTAACTGTGAAGTCCTTGAGAAATATACATTGAACAACAAAAGTACCTGTAAAATAGCATCATCATTTTTGCATATGACTCGTAGACAGCGAAGATGGCCTCTTCTTAAAACTTCCTTCTCCTTGAGACCAGAAGCAAAGAAAGAAACAATATCTGGCTGAACCGCATCAGCGGATCGTGCTGCCCAAGAAGCAATAGCAGACAAAATTGCAATCTTGACCTCTTCATTTCCTGAGAATTTGAACAGTAGACACAAGTTAGAGCCAAGCATGACCTGATAAACAGAAAGTCAGAATCATGAATACTACAGAAAATATTTATCAGGTGGCAGTACCCTCATTTTTGTAAGAAGACAAAAGAAAGACACATATTGTGCGTGACATGCTGCTTAAATATTTCCCTTCAGGAGCAAAAGACAACTCTTGGAGGGCACTGAACATCCCCATTCTCTGGTAAGGAAACTGAAGCCTCCCTTCTGAGCCTGATAACATTAAAAAGTTGAGTTACCACGAGCTAAGCCAAAAGTTAACAATTTATAAATAAAAGATCCTGCATGATGATAAATAGTATTCTAAATAACCAAGAGAAGGAAGCATACAAAGCAAACCAATACCTCCAATAACGGATTTAATAGAACTCAACATTGCTTCAAAAGCATCAGGATTACTTGACTTTTGGCTCAAACACCGAACTACGGCCAACGCTGCAAATCTTCTACTTTCATCTGTGTGCCGGGCCTGTGACAATACCACTGAAAGAAGCTCACTAGCATACTTGCTCAAATCAAGTTCGATTAATTTCAAAAGAATTCCCACTGATTCCAGCACAATCTCAGGGTTGCGCTTTAACATTTTTACTGCAGAAGGAAGAACTACATTTTGAAAATCTTCATGTGACAAATGCATAAGAAGAGGGTGGAAAGATTCACTAAGCCTCATTGCAGGTTTTTCTTTGGCATTTAAAACTGCCTTTACATATGTGTCAAGAAATACTGGCTGCGCAAAACAAAAAAAGATGTCAGAATTCAGCTGAAAAAAGTAAAATGTAAGCTATATAAACATGGAAACAACTACAATCATTAGTCCCATATTGCATGAGGAATAGATCCAGGCCTAAGATGTGAAAATAAAACATTCATAACCTTGAATTCTCCAAAAGAAGGCAATGCAATTGAAAATTCCAGCAATAGCTGCATTAATTCAGGACTGTCTTTGCAGGGGATCCGTGAATCCTTTAATTCCTCAATATAGATTTTATATATGTCTGGTGACTGGGAAAAATAACAAACATTAAGGTAATTGAATTCAAGAGCATCATTAACATAAATACTTGCTTCCGAGCACATGTAAATAGGATTACCTGTGAGAATAAATGAAAAAATAATCGCTTGCAAGCCCTTCGCTCACGAAAAGATCTATGAATAACAGAAGTAAGAATGGATGCCTGAGCTGCAGCCACTCTGTATACTGCATTCTTTGAAACTGCAGCAAACTGACTCTCACTTAACAGAAGACATGACCACTTCAGAAGTCTATAGCAACCTACATGAGAATGAAACTTTGACTGCTTTTCCATGACCTGAACAAGGGCTGCTGCAAAACTTTTCATGAATATGATTTCACCTAAAGCTTTTACAATCATATCATCAACAGCTTTCCTTGATCTACGGTCCTCGTATGTAGCCAACGTTTTAAAAACTATATCTACTAGTGATGATGCAATCTCAGGAGACATCTCTGCAAAAGTTTAAAGCGAAAATATCAGACAACAGGAATGTTTATATAAAGTGATCCCAAAAAACCATGCAACTTTGCCCTACACAAGGACCCACACACATGGAGTGTGTGCTTAAGGAGGGTATCCTTTAGAATGTAGCTTTACAAAATAATATTACCACAAAAAGAGAGAGAGAAAACCCTATCTCATGCTATATCAATAAGTAACATTTTTATAGTTGTATCACTTATCACGGTTTTGCTTCACAAAAGATGTAAGAAGTTGATACGTATATCACATGTAATAAAATTACTGGGTTCAGCCTTATGGTGAATGCAAGCAAGTTTTATTTTTATGGCCCTTATATTTTTCAGATAGTAAAACCACAGCTAGAAAACATATAACGTTTGGAAACATCAGATAGAGAAGAGACAGTCTCATTTGAGATATGCATGCACAAATTCACCTCTAAGCCACTCTTTTTTTTTTTTTTTTTTTTTCCCAAGATGCCAAATTTCTCCATATGACAAACCTCGAATTTGCCACATGTTTTCATTTTTTTTACATTTTTTATCGCAGCTAAATTACTCCATTCTTTCAAGATGCTTAATTTCTCCATTTGACAAATCACCAAACCCTAGACATTGCCATGCATTTCATTTTTGTACATTCTCAATCATAGAACACAATAAACACTCCAAGAGTAAGCTTGTTGAACAAAGTAAATAACAAAAAACTTAAAATGTATATCCCAGTTTCATCAAGCTAAATTACTCCCTACCCTTACATACAAAATTTTTTAAAATAACATAAAAAATCTTCTCAAAACTGTATCACATTGTCCTGTCTCTATGAAAAATTCAATTACACATAACCAAAACCTGTGGCTGCAATCTTAGTTTTAGCCCAAAAAGACACAAAATTATACAAAACTAGCAACGATGCATAATCGTATAAATTCAAATAATCAAGGGAACAACTTGCTCAACAACAATCAAATGAACTAAATTCGAACTCATTTATCAATCTAGAATAACTTCAATTCTAAGCGACATATAAACATACATAACATATACAAACAATAAAAACAATCATAGGACTATAACAAGCAGCATCTGAGCTAGTCAAAAGCACAAAGAAGCATAGTAACCTGAATTTTTAAGAATTGCAGGGATATCCTCGCGGAAAATCCGGAGCCGGTTACTGGTGGACTGAGTGGAGACTAACCCGGCAATGGAATCTAAAGGAGAGTCCGCCATTATTGAAAACGGGAAGATCCGGAAATTTTTAGGATCCAAGTAAAGCTCCGGCGAAGGAACTGTAGAAGACGTAATGCATACAGTAACAAAAACAAATGTAAAAAAGAGTTTTGATTAGGGTTTTACGAGTTCAACGATGTCACTCGTTCACTGAGAAGACGCAGCAGCACTGCACAGACAAAGTTCATTTTGTTTCTGCAGAGTTTGGGCTCGCTTTTTAGGCTTTTCATGGGCTCGTGCGCTCCTTGTAAAAGTGTGCCTCGAGCACATTTGTGCAACCTGGGCCGGACTGAGCTTGGAATTTTGACCTCGACTTGATGCTTAAAATTTTGCCCACCCATTGCGAATTTAACATGTCAACTATGGTTTTATCATTTCAATACTTTAATTTGTACAAAATACATTAATTTATATTAATTTGATGACATAATGTATCTATTCCTTCTATACTTATTACTTTTTATCAATTTAATACATCTATTTATAATTTTTATTCAGTCAAACCCTTAAGATATGTCATATAGTGATTTATATTTCATATAACATTTATATTTCATATCACATGTGTTGATAAAATTTTTAAAATTATATTTTAAACGAGTTCAAGTGTTCAAATGGTAAAATTATAAGTTGAGGTATCAAACTAATAAAAAAAATAAATATAGGGGTCATGAATATATTATGCCATTAAAAAATTATTTATTTATTTATTTATTTAAATAAGATTTATTGAGAATAAAAAATAAAAAATCTCTTCTAACTCACGCAATGGAGAATTCTCATGTGTCCATTTTTTTATTTTTTTATTTGTTAATGGTTACAAGCTATGCGATCAAAAGCGATTATCCTCTTAAGAGAGATAAATTTTTATCAATATTAATGAATGACAATAAGTACTATTTTTTAAAATAGGAATGATATATAATATTTATATTGATAAACTGTATAATAGAAATAGTCACCTCTTTTTAAATCAATGATAATATAATTTGAACTATGCACCTCAAGGCCAGAAATACTAATTGACTAACCCCTCAATTATTTACTTCAATTGTTTGATAAGTGGACAACATTAATAGATAATCTATCACTAAAATATAAAAAAATATATTATATTTCTCATATTAAATTAATAATTTATACATGTGCAAAACAATTAAAAATGTGTTGTAAGTAATCTTCTTTTCAAACTCATCTTTTAGTGAGGCTATTTTGCATTCCAAAATTCAATGGATTTGAAAGCAAAATTCACATAAATTTTTAAAGAATTTTCAAATTATACTAGACAAAATCAATCATAATTGTGGATTTTGAGTATGGATATATTCCTTGTTAGGTTTTTGACTTAAATTATGAGGAATCAAAATTGGAGGATTAGGAAAAACTAATTCATGAGAAAGGAAATAATTTTGGAATCATTCTAAAACTTCCCAAACAAGTTTACTTGAGGTCAACATTTTAAATGTCTATAAATACAAGGTTTTCCAAGATTGTAAGATACATGAGTACAATATAAGACAACTTGGGATATGCAAGTTTGAGTGATAGAAGTCAAAAAGCCAAAAGCACAAGACAACTTAGGGTTTGCAAGTTTTAGGGGTAATTATGGATTTGATGTGGGAATAACATCAAGAGGCTTGGGTGTGGGAATAACATCCAAGAGGCTTGGGGCTTTTAGAATTCTTGTATTTTCTCTAGGGTTCTATAGAGGGTGTCCTCTATGGTTTTTTAGAGGGATGTTTTATTATAGTATTTCTAGAATGGTGGTATATCTCTGTAGTAAATAGAGAGTTTTATAAGGTTTCTAAAGGGTTGGAGAGTAATGTGGATTTTTTTAGTTTATATAAGATGGTGATACAAAATTATGGGTTTGGGTTTAATCAACTAAAGAGGAGTGACAATTTATTGTATTGGTGTATTTTTCTCATATAGTGAATAATTGGTATTTTTTCGTGGATGTAGGTAATTAAATGCCGAATCACGTAAAATCTTGTCTGCTTTTTATTTTTTAATGATTTTGATTTTTCATATTGACATGTTTATTGATTGGTTTAATTTGGAGGTTTTTTCCCAACAAGTGGTATCAGAGCCTTAGTTGAAATTGATAGATATGCCAAGTGGTTCATTCTTTGGAAAAAAAAAAGGCAAATGATCCCTTAGTTCAGCAGGATTTGGCACAAGTGTTGAATCACTCTTTAGAAAGAAAAAAAAAAGGTAAATGATCTATTAGTTCAACATGATTTGGCACAAGTGTTGAAAGGAAATAAGGCAAAATATGAAAATTGAAAATAGCTCAAAGAAGATGTACTAGATGAGGTGGAGAGATCTCTATGAAGTCATGGAGTGTCTTAACTGGGTTTCAGTTGCACTTGGTGTATTGGTCGTGATTGAATCAAGGTGTGTCATTAAGAATTAATTAAGATAGGTGTAGTTGGGTTATTAAGGCCAATGAGTTTGCATAATTTAAGTTAAGGTGGAGATTTATGTTAAGTTTTTTACTTAAATTATGAGGAATTTAAATTGGATTTGGATTAGGAAATATTAATTCATGGGAAATGAATTAATTTTAGAATCATTCTAAAACTTCCTAAATAAGTTTATTTGAGGTCAAAATTTTAAAGGTTTATAAATATAAGGTTTTCCAATATTGTAAGATGGATGAGCACAACACAGGACAACTTGGGGTACTCAAGTTTGAATGGTGGAAGTTAGGAAACCAAGAGTATAAGATAATTTAGGGTTTGCAAGTTTAACCATTAATTATGGATTTGATGTGGGAATAAAATCAAAAGTGGTAATTATAGATATGATGTGGTAATAACATTAAGAGGTTTAAGCATGGAGATAACATTCAAGGGGGCTTGGGGCTTTGGGATTCTTGTATTTTTCTCTAGGTTTCTAGAGAGGGTTACGTCTATGATTTTTTAGAGAGAAGTTTTCTCCTAGTGTTTCTAGAAAGGTGGTATATCTCTATAGTTTATAAAGAGGTTTTCTAGGGTTTATAAAGGGATGGAGAGGAGTTTGTATTTTTCAAATTTATATGAAAGAGTGATACAAAATTTTGGGTTTGATTTTAATCAACTCAAAGGGAGTGACAACTTATTGTAATGGTGTGTTTTCTCATATAGTAAAAAAATTGGTGTTTTTCTGTGAACTTAGACAGTTAAATCCATGTAAAATCTTATCCACTTTTTATTTTTTTAATTTTAATTTGTTATCTTGACATTTTTATTAATTGGTTTAATTTGGAGGTTTTTTCCTAACATTTCTCAATTCATGCAAATTAAAAGTAGCATATATGATGAAAAAGCAACACATTAAATCTACAGTTATGCCTATGTGCAAGCAAAGAAAAGTAAGTGTGCTTATTTATTTACGTAAGACTGTGATCAGACAGTATTGTTCACCTATAAAAATATATTATCGTATGCAGCTTTCTTGGAACATATGAAAGAAAAAGCCAATTGAACCGCCTAAATCGAACTGGACCAAGCCAAAATTCAATGTCGGCTCAATAACTGATAGTAGGTAAGTGGCGGTTCAGTTCAAGTTAAGTAAGAAAATCGATGATCGGTTATTAGCTCGGTTTAAGGATAAAAAAACCCGAATCAAAGTACTGTGCTATAAGGGCAACTAAACGACGTCGTATACCCTAACCCTAAGATTCCTATCCCTTATAAATTCTTCTTAATCCCTACCCCTCTTTGTCTCTCACTCTCTCGTCGTCTCTCGAACTTTCCCCTCCATTCCTCTCTTTTTCTATAACCCTAACCCTAACCCTTCATCTCGTCGTTGTTTATCTGCTTCTCCGGTTTAACTTTGCCTCTTCCCTTTCTCTAGAGTGAACCTTTTCGCTATCTTTGTTCTATTTTTTATCTTCTCATCTCTATATTGTCTTTTTTTCTTAAAGACGCTTATTTTATAGTCTACATGTTTCTTTATTTCCTTACATATTCTCTGGCTCGGTGTTTGTTCTCTTCAAAGACATAATATTTCGTTGCTTTGTTATTATTTTTTTTACTATCAGTGTTAATTATAAACATTGACAGTGATGAAATCGACTTATAATAGCCTTTTGCAGCCGGATTAATTACATCTAATACCAGACTACTAGTTATGGTAATGGTTTTCTTAGATCAAAAGGTTTTTTAAAATTTTGGGTTATTTTTTGGCCTTATTTATTTAGAGGTTGATGGATTGTGTATTTGTCCTTTTATTTGATGCATGTTATATTGGTAAAATAGACTGATTTGGTTGAATCTCTAAAGTTTTTTTTTTATCTCTTTGAGAGATCTTAATGGTGGAAGCCCCAAAGGTGTAGATTTGACCATCAGTTGATCTTGTTAGTGGAAGCTGCTTAATTTAAACATTAATCAAGTCAGAGAAAAGTATTAATAGTCAACACTCATCGTTAAAAAGGTAAAATTTTTAATTTGTTGTTCAAGTGTTTATATTTCATGTTGATATTTATTGGTACTTTGATTTTTGAAAATATAATTTTTACTTTATGTGTAATTATTTTTATTTTTTAAAATTGCTTTTATTGAAAATATATTGTTTATTTTATGTGTAAATAAATTTATTTAAATTTTATTTAAAAAATTAGTTAATTTTATTTAAAAAATTAATTGAAAATTTATTTTGCTTTCTATTTAAATAATTTTATTGGTTATTTATTTTATAGAATTCTGCCATTTAATATATAATGTTTGCTTATTGTTTGATTATTTTATTTAAAATTATTTTGCTTTCTATTTAAATAATTTTATTGGTTACTTATTTTATATAATTCTATCATTGAATATATAATGTTTGATTATTTTATTTAAAATTATTTTGCTTTCTATTTAAATAATTTATTTATTTTAGAAAATTTTGTCATTGAATATATAATGTTTGCTTACTATTTGATTATTTTATTGAAATAAGTGAAAAAAATTACTTTTATTGAATCAATTGAGTGAAAGAAAATTACAAATTACATGTTTACAAAATTATGATGTACAAAGATTATTGCTTGCTTTTATTGAATCATTTTATTATTATTGGTTGTTCTCTTCTTATTATAGCATCTGCATTTGTTATTACTTATTGTTGGCTCTGAAGCATTTTGTCTTCTTCTATTTGGATTGTATGCAATTATGTAGATGGAAATTGAAACAGGTGCTGCCAGTGGCAGTCAACCTCCTATTGCTATTGGCTTGAATCATGTAGAGGTGGAAGCCTCAAAGCAACCAGAAGTTGCTTAAAATGAAAAAAAAAAAAGAACATTGATAGTATAAGCAAGGTATGAGAGCACTTCAAGAAAATCTTTAAGAAAGGGAAGTTAGTAAGAGCTAAATGTGTTTATTGTGCTAAAATCTTGAATGCTGACAATAAAAAAAATGGTACATCATCTTATAGAAATCATATGCTAAGTTATAGGAAAAACCTTAACCCTAAGTCCAGTAGACAAAGTCTTTTAACTGTTAAACCTTTTGTGCATAGTTATGACAGTGTATATGTAATAGGGACATGAACATTTGATAAAGAGCTATTAGGAATGCATTGTCCAACATGGTTATTGTCGATGAGCTCCCATTTAAATTTATTGAGAAAGAGAGGGATTTAAATAGTTCATGTCTTTTGCTTGTCCTAGGTTAAAAATACCTAGTAAGTGGACAATCAGTCAAGATTGTTATAATGCATATATGGAAGCAAAGCTTAAATTGAAAATTTTTTTCATGCATCAGTGCCAAAGTCAAAAAGTCATCATCATAACTGACTCTTGGATTTCAATTCAATGCATAAACTACATGTGCATTATTGCTCATTACATTGATTCAGATTGGAAGCTCAACAAAAAAATAATTTCATTTGTCCCTGTTACATCACATAGGGGTGAGTATATTGCAAAAAGTTTAGAAAACTGTCTTCTAAAATGGGGTGTCAAACATATTTTCACAATGACATTAGATAATGCATCATTAAATGACACTACAATTGGTTTTTTTAAGAAAAAATTATTGTCTTGGGGCTCATCTGATGTTAAAATCAAATATGTCCACATGAGATGCATTACACATATCCTAAATTTTATTGTCACTGAGGGGTTGAAAGAAGTTGGCAATTCTGTTAAAAGGGTTAGAGAAGCTGTGAGATATATTAGGAATTCACCTGCTAGGCTGCACAAATTTAACGAATTTGCTGACTTAATTGGTTGTGAATCAAACTATTCTTTATGTTTAGATGTGCCCACGAGGTGGAATTCAACCTATGTTATATCAAAAACTGCTTGCTTATTTGATAAAGTATTTAAGAAGTATGAGGAGTGTGAGTATGCATTTAGATCTGACTTAAGGGATGATGTACCATATTTTATGGACTGGTTGCATGTCAAGCAACTTGTTGATTTTTTGCAAAAATTTTTTGAGATGACGTTGAGAATTTCTGGTTCTCAGTATGTTATTGCAAATTGTTATTTCACTTAAATTGCTAAACTATTTAGTAATTTAACTGAGTGGCAAAGTTCTAATGATCCTAGCAAAAGATCTATGGCCTTTTCCATAAAAGCCAAATTTGACAAGTGTTGGAGGGATCCTCAAAAGATGAATTTGTTAATTTTTTTTTTGCAAATATGGTTGATCCTTAATACAAGCTAGAATACATTGAGCATTCCCTGTTTGAGATTTATAGGGATTCTGTGTGTGGAAGCCTATTTACTAATGTTAAAGTTGGCTTATATGAACAATTTAATGATTACTCTACTTCTTGCAAGCCTCCTTCTCAATCTTTTTTACTATATGGACAATCAATTGATGCATTTGAAAATGCTTTTACTAAATTTGGTAAATCAGTTTCCATGCTAAGAGCAAAATTTAAGAAGCATAAGATGAAACTTAGAATTGGTGGGAACAAAAAATCTGAGTTGGGTATTTATCTTACTGAGTCTGTCATGAGGAGGATGGTTCATTCGATATTCTTAGATGGTGGAACTCAATTATGAGAGATTTCCTATTCTATCTACTCTATCACGAGATGTGTTAGTTATACCAATCTCCACAGTTGCATCTGAATCTGCTTTTAGCACGGGAGGGAGGGTGCTTGATTACTTTAGATCTTTTTTGACTCCCAAAGTTGTAGAAGCATTAGTATGTTCTTAAGACTGGATGAGAATGTCTAAAACTCCAGTCTCAATTGAAGAGTCCTTAGAGGAAATTGAGAAGTTTGAGAAAGGTACTTTACTGCATCTTATTCTAATTTGCTTTTATTTAAATTTTTTAATGTAAGTTCCAATGGTTTGTCTGATTTAACACTTGTCTTTTTCTTTTTCTTTTTATTCTCAGATTTACCTCCAGTTGGCATAGGCCCATTAATGGGATCATCAAGTGCTAATTAACATGAAAATTCAGTAAATTTTAAATAGCATCATTAACTACTTTAATTGTTATCTTATGTGAATGTGTTTTTTACTTAAATTTCTTTGCCTGTGTTGTGATGTGCTATTTGACCAACACTAAAGTGACTAGAATTCAATTGCCAGTGTTGTTGTTTAATGAGTTTAAACACATTGACTTGCAACATTGAAGTGGTTGACCAACAGTTGTTAGTGTTGTTATTGCATGAGTTTAGCCTTATTAAATAGCAAAACTGATATGGTTGAGGCTCAATTGCCAGTATTCTATTACTTGTATGGGCTATGATGAAGTTTTCACCTATAAGAAGCTGAGAAGTAAACGTGCTTGCTTTAAATTCTTAGTAGCATGTATTTTGTTACCAGAAATAATAGCCGTATTTTTACAATGAATTATAACACAACCTATCTGAGCCTATTTTGCATTTCATTTATGTCTCATACCTCAGGTCACTTTGCATTTCATTTCTTTTATTCCTGCTTCTGCTTCCATTTGGTTGCATTTTTGTGACTGTGATTATTCTTGGGCCATGATGATGCTTCCACCTTAGTTTATATGCAGAATGTGTGAATGTGTTTGCTGATTTTTCTTAGATGACATATATTTATTGTCATAAATTCTAGTGTCATTTGGATAGGATTTGAGAACTATTGACAGTTGAGCCCTTTTTTTGTATATTTTTGTTTTGCTTTTCAGTTGGTTTGTATTTCCTGATTCTGTGCTGTTGATTTTTTTAAAATGCAGGAATTGTAATCTTTTGGGTTAACTCAAGCTATATCTGCCTACAATTAGATATTTTTTTGCATGACATGCAGGCTTTTTGCATATAATTTTTTTGGAAGCTTTATATTTTGGCTTAAAAATATTTGTCGAAGTCATGCAAACTCAGAAGTGGAAGCATTCTTAAGTTGCTTATAGATTACATGTTAACTTAATTTTTTTGTATCTACTTTTATAGTCTACACAGATGGAAAATATCCTGAACAGATGGAAAATAGCCTCACGTAATGTAATTATGTTAAATCATTAGGGGCTTTACATATTTTGTAATTCTGTAATCAGTTTACAGATATTGGGTTTGACTCTATTTTTTATAATTGTGTAATACAAATTGGGCTTTGCCTACTATAGTAAAAATATGAATTTTTTTTTATTTTCATTAATTTTTATCCAAGTTCATCATCTAGTCCAACCGAATCTAAACTGATCAACTGAATCGATAATACCGAAAAAATCGATTCACCAAATTGATATGTTTCTCTTAACTTTTCGGCTTGGTTCAATTTACCTAATGACTAAAAAAAATCAATAAGATTTTACCTCTACAGTATCGAAACAAACTAAACCGAACCGTATTCACCCCTACATATACTTGTCTTCATGCATGTGTTGTGCATGGTTATTGCATCAACATAAACTTAAAAAGCTCATGTGCAGGCGTTCAGTTAGTTTACTCAACAAATGATTTCTAAGAAATGATAGATATTATATGAATAACCCTTACAATTAGCTAATAAACTAATTTTAATCAACCAAACATTAGAAATTAAAATTGTTCATTCCGTTTTCGATTCCTACTCTCATTTTTTATCAAACAAACGCCCCCTAAAAAGAATCACCTTTTGCAAAATTTTAAAAAGAGAGAAAAAAATGAAGCTATATTAAATTTCCTAATTTTTAAAGATACTATATTTATTATGAAACCATTCCAATAATGAAATAAAAATTTCATTTGTTAGTTAAAATAGCAAAAAGGAGGGAACCAAAAAGTGCAATTTAAGACACTATAAATAAAAAAAATGACACTATAAATACAACAAAGTGTAAGAAAAAAATGTAGTGTTTAAATAAATTAAAATCTTTTACCTCAGTAAAAGTCTAGTTAAATGATAATTTTTTTAAAAAAATATCATAAAATGACAATTTATATTGTGTAAATATAAATTTAAAAAAAATAATTGTTTCTTATTATATAATTCATTAATATTTAAATTATATCAACTGGTTATCAATTTTTTTTTTAATAAAGGGTTTTAATTGATTGGCATTGCATACATAACCTCACTTTTCTAAACCAAATCTAATGTCGGTAGAGGTCATGGATTTTCTCCTAGAATTTGCCTCCCTCACCCCCACTACAATTTGTTTGCTTTAGAATTTGAAGGACCACTTTAATTAATTAATTGATTAATCTGCCAATGTATATTCGATTTTGAAAGATCTACTAAATCAGTTGAATCTTGGAACCCAAGTCAATCTTTTGGCTAAAAAGTTCTTTGAACCAACCCCATATTCCTTACTATTAGTCGTACTGAAATGATTCCTAGGGTTCTAAGTCAAGCACTTGTCCAGCTCCTGTTCCTGTATCTTGTCATTCAGGCTCTTGTAAATTGTAATAACATCCATCTGGACCATATGGGTAAGTAATCTTTTTACCCTATGTTTAAGCTATGTCTAGATGTCATAATTTTAAACATACATTTTTGAATTTGAATCACGGATGATTTTCTAATTTTATGTCAATGATAATTTGAAATAAATTTGGAATAATAAATATAAAAAATTACTTAATATGAATAATTAATTATGAATATTTTATCTTCAGCCATTTTATATTCAATTTTTTTTTTTAAATGCAGGAATTGTAATGTTTTGAATGAATTCAAGTTATATCTGCCTACAATCAGATATTTTTGTTTACATGATATGCATGCTTTTTGCATATAATTTTTTTGGAAACTTTATATTTTAGCTTAAAAATATTTGTAGAAGTCATGCAATTTCAGAAATGGAAGCATTCTTAAGTTGCTTATAGATTACATGTTAACTTAATTTTTTTGTATCTACTTTTATATCTTGAACATATGAAAAATAGTCTCACATAATGTAATTATATTAAATCATTAGGGATTTTACATATTTTGTAATTTTGTAATCAGTTTATATATATTGGATTTGGCTCTATTTTTGTAATTGTATAATACAAATTGGGCTTCGTCCACTATAGTAAAAATATGAATTTTTTTTTTCATTAATTTTTATCCAAGTCCATCGTCTGGTCCAACCGAATCCAAACCGATAATATTAAAAAAATCGGTTCACCAAATTGATATGTTTCTCTTAACTTTTCGACTCAATTCAGTTTAGCTAATGACTAAAAAAAATCAATGAAATTTTACCCCTACAGTATCGAAATAAATTAAACCGAATCATACTCACCCCTACATATACTTATCTTCATGCATGTGTTGTGCACGATTATTTCTCAACAAATGATTTCTAAGAAATGATAGATATTATATGAATAACCAATACAATTAGCTAATAAAAATTATTCTCATCTAAATGATGTTTTAAATTCGAATTTTGATGAATATATCCATATTAAAGTAATTATTGAAAAATCTTTTCAACAAATTAATTTGAATGTGAAGCAAAAAAAATGAATTAATTCTCTTATTTTTAGTTTATGCAGGAAGATTATTAATACTTTAGTAGTTTTCATTTCATAATTTTGCTACTTAATTATTTTTTCTCCAGATAATTTTAAATGTACCGGAGTACTTTTTGAATATTAACTCGGAAATTGGATATATTTAATCGTTCGATTTAGAACAAAAAGTTAGGAGATAGAAATTATTCATTAACCTTAAAAAGAAATATGATTATTATTGTCATAATTTTATCATTTTAATTATTTTTTTAATTGATTTTAATGAATTTGAATTTAGAATATCATAATTTTAGGGTACATTTTATGGCTATTTTATTTATGATTACTTTATAATTTTGGAGTGCATTCTCTAGTTACTTTATTTATATTTCCCATAAAATGATAAAAAAAATACTATTATTTTATAGTGATAAATATAAAGTAAAATTAAATTATTTAAAAAATAAAATAATGGTAGAATATTCTAATAGATAATTTCACTACTAACACACTAAACTTGAGTATATATATGAACAGCCGTTAGAATCATTAGGATAAAATTAATCTTTATTTGACATTTTAAATTTAATTTAAATATTAATGAATTATATAAAAGATAGATAGTTTTTCTTTTTAATTTGATAGTGATAAAATTTAAATTATACATTTCATAATATTTTTAAAATATCACTTGACTATTTTTTTATCAATAATTTGAAATAATTTTTATTACGTTAATTGAAAAAATAAAAAGAAAAAAAAATTTAATATTTCTTTTTTTGTTTTTTATAAAAGTTATATTTTATTTCTTTTGCAAAAACATTTTATATATAAAAATATGAAAGGTTTAGTAACTATTTTAACCGATCAGGAATCAAAATCCAACAGAAACTAACATGTGGCTTTCTCTCCACCTTCTCTCACAGCTGACTCTTCTTTTGCTCATGTGCATAGATCTCCTTGAATCAGCTACCTCGAGTTTATCATGAAAAAGGCCATGCCTATATGATAAAATAAAATAACTTGTCAGTTCCATGTATCTGGATCAGGAAAAAGAAAAAACTCAAATGTTTCTGGAGGGGCAACCCAATATAAATCTCAAAGGTCACTTTAACAAAATGGATAATAAATAATTTTTTTAATTAATATCTCTGTATTCCATAACTGTAAAAAATTCAATTAATTTAGAATTTGAATTAGATGGTTAATAAAAAAAATATTGATTTTTTAATTAAAAAATACTATGTGAAATTTTCAGTTTTTTCCTCTTTCGCATTTCTATTCCATAAATAATCAATAAAAAATATTTTCTTTAAAGAATTCAAACTCCTTTTACAACTTTAACTATCAAATATCAATAATAATTTTTTTATTTGATGTTTCATATTATTTTAAAATTTAGACTGTATAAATTTAATAAAAACATTTTTAATAATTTTTTTTATATATAAAATTTATATTTAAAATTTTGTAAAATATATATATATATATATTTTTCATTTGCATCAACAGGGCGATCATAACAGGCCACAGCCCGCGCTTGCTCCTTCACATCATAGACAAGTGTTTAGCTCCTCTGCTGCTACTTGTCTCATACATTTCTCCACCAAGCCCAATCACCAAGTTACGCCTTTACACATGTCAATCGCCCTCTAAACTGGCTGCCACTTAAACAGCAAAGTGCACACCAGTCTCGAAACACACTTTCAGTACACATGAGCATATGGAACTGCTGCTATTTGCTTGTTTAAAATATATATATAGCAGCAGCTACTAGCATATGCACAAGTTAACATTAACAATGGAAAAATTAGAAACAAAGAACAAGAAAGTTGTCATTAGAAGATCAAGAAAAGGGTGCATGAAAGGAAAAGGAGGACCAGAAAATTCACTGTGCATATATAGAGGCGTGAGGCAAAGAACCTGGGGCAAATGGGTAGCTGAAATTAGAGAACCAAATAGAGGAAACAGGATCTGGTTAGGCACTTTCAATACTTCACATGAAGCTGCTAAGGCTTATGATCAAGCTGCCCTTAAACTCTATGGCTCTTCTGCTACGCTTAACTTGCTACAAACCCACCACCACCAGTTACCATTTAGCAGTGGTAGCACTACTGCTGCTGCTGCTGCTACTACTACAAATAGCAGAAGCTCATGTCAAGATTATGCTGGTACATGCTGCAGTGGTAGTGATCAAGTACTGGGTGCAACAGGTAATTTGTTATTGTCATCAATGGGTGCAGATTCTTCTACAGGTACTGGAGTTGGTGTTGTTGAGAGTTCAACAGGTTCATCAGGTGAGCTTAATGGTTATTGGCCTGATGAATTTGGTATCACTGAAAATGATCCTTTCTTGGAGACTAATAATGGGTTTGGAGTTGCTACAGTTGGTGGGGGTGAAGTTTTCAATAATTGCGATGAATCTAGAGATATTTGGAGCTTCTACTAAAATTTCTATTTTCATGTACCAATATCATGCACTTTTTTTTTTTTTAATTTTTGTACAAATTTTTAGTACTATAATACACTAGTAGTAGTTTTTTTCTTCTTCTTTAGCAAACTTTTTTGTTTTTGCTTACAATAAATTTAATTCCACAAGTGGAATTAGGTAAATCTAAATCAGATATTCTATAATACCTTAACGTATCAACAATAAAATAAAATGTTATTTGTTGTAATATTTGAAATTGGATCCTTAACTATGTCTTAAAATTAATATTAAAATTAATTTTTTTATTTTAATAAAAAAATAAATCTATATATTAATTTTTACTTCTTAAAAAAATTTTAAACTTTTCTTAACTATTTATTTAATTTTTTAAAATTTTATAAATATAAATTAAAACTTTACAATTGATTAATATACACTTGAAGAAAATTCATCAGCGTAGATTATAAATAATATATATTTTAAAATTAAAATTTAATAAAAAAATTTGATAACTATAAGCATGAAATTAAATTGTTAGCTAATAAAAAACATAGTTTCTTAAAAATATTTTTTTCAATTAAAATATAAATTTAGAAACATAACAAAAAAATATTTAAAAATTAAACAAAAAATCATTAATACAATAAAAAAATAAAATTATTTTAGTAGATTAATATTGTTGACATCTAAAAATTAATAAAACATGAAAAATAGAAAAATAGATTTTATATGCTAGAAAGTAACAAAGATTGTATTCACTGCCATTTTTCATCATTTAATTTATAATGCTAATATGCAAGACTACGGTACATGCACTTTAAATATTAAAAAATTCGAAGACAAAAATTAAAAACATATTATAAAAACACCAAGAAATCACGTGCTCCTCAACCTTCTTATGCGTTGCGAATAGCCTGACAGCATGGCATTCTTTAGTTAATGGGTGCATGCCGCTGCATTAAGATTGTCCTGTAAATCGTTAATTGTAATCAATAATAAAGAAATGCACAAACACAAATCATAATCATACAAATTGAAACCAAAAAATGAAAATAAAAGAATTGGACCTCAAATGTTCAATAACCCATAACTCCCAAGGCATAAATACTAATAATAAGAACAAAAATTTGTCCTTAATTTGCTTCCCTAAGGCATTAAACACCTTGACCCAGTACATTTTTCAAAGAAAATAGTAATTAGAAATGGACTTTGAGTACCCTTTTAAGATGCAAATGAAACCCATATCAAGAAAACACATCACTGGTCATAGATATATTATTAGAAACCCACTGATTCTTTTTCTTTCTGCTCGTAAGTTGTGTTACGATCGAAAAGTTCAAAACTTCACCGCCAAATAAAAGTTGAAAAAGCAAAGAAATATAAAAATAAAGATAATACCTTTAATTGATTCGAGCTGGACGCCATTGGCTGATTGAAATGCATTTACAAAGAAACTAAGCTGTCGTGAAGAGCTGGCGATTCATCATTATTGTTGTTTTTGTTGCACCTCCAATCCAATAAAATAGACTTGTCCTTACAAAAATAGTGTTTGATCCCAGTTAGGAATGTATCAGTATGAATACGTTAAGTGTGCATTCAGTGGATTTGGTCAGTTTTGAATTTTTTTTTTTATTAAATCGAATTAAATTAATCCAAAAAATAGAATCAAATTCACAGAACAAATTAAATTTTTATAAATATAAATTATTTTTAATTTTATTATATTATTATAAAATTAAAAAATAAGTTAAATTTCAGTTAACTAATTTTTTTTAGTATAAAAATTGAATGAACCAAATTAAATAAAAAAATCAAAAAATTGAATCGATTCAGTTTTCAATTCGGTAAGGGTTGCACACCCCTCCTTAGATGAGTTTGCATGTTAAAAGGAATCTTTTATAACCTGGTTAATTTTTCTTTTATATATTTTGAGGGTTTTTTTTTTATATTTTTATAATAAAATATTGTGAATTTTAATAATTCAACACATAAGTATTTAATAGTGAATGTTGAATTATAGAGAGTGACATTTGTCAAATTTTAAACTTAATAACTTTGAAACTCAGCATTTCATATACAAGTAGATTTAAATAATTTTTAATTAATCAATTATTAAATAAAATTAATGAATAAAATTTTATTATGGAATTGTTAAAATTAAATTTAAAAAAATTAAAAAAATAAATTTAAAATAGAGGATTAAAATTTTTATAATTAGGTAATATATTTAAAAAAATATTTATTAATTTTGTTTATTAAATTCAAATAATTTTTTATTAATTAATGATTAAAATTAAAATTTTATTTAACTTATGAGTTTTTTAAAATAAAAATTTTACATTTTAAATTTATTTTATTAAAAATTAAAATTTTTAATATTAATTTTGGGCTATAGGTGTGTCCGAATTTGATCCGAAAGGAGAAATATATTATACACATGTCGTTGACGACCTTTTGGTAACATATTAAACCCAACGAAGAAGAAAAAACACATATACATGTTGTAATTGTGTGGTTCTAATAAAAATTGATTAAATATAATCTCTCAATAAAACATCGTTCAAAGTCTGCCGTTTAGAGATGTGTTAGTTCATCTATGGAACAAGACAACTTAAGAGAAGTTTGAATCCCCTTCTTCTTTTTCATGACTAAAAAACAAAAAAAAAAATACACTTCAGTTACCAATAAAACACTATTTTTTTAACATGAAATACGAAGTGTGGTTTTAATAATTAAAAAATAAAAATAAATAATAATAATGATGATAGTGATAGTAATAAAAATTTTAAAAAATTAAGAAGAGTTAGACTAATAATATTAATATCTTTTTGATAAATAATAAGTAAGCATATAATAATTAATAAATAATTTCATTTTAAAAGTAAATGTATAATAATTAATAAATCATATAATTCAGAAATATTATAGAGAAATAAATTCTCTCTTGAATAGAGCTACTATTTACATGTAATTGTTTTTGAATTATTATTAAACCCAAACAGTTCACTCAAATTTTTTATCACAACTTGACTTTTAAATCTTTCAATAAGTTAGATAAATTTCCTACTGTATATACTTTTAGATTATAGCATATCATAAATAAATAAATTTTATAAAATATAATTAATCTAGATTCTATGGAAAAAAATGTTACTAACTATATTTTTAAAAATTAAAAATTTTAATAGAAGTAAAAAAACATACTCATAAGTAAATTAATGATCTATTTATGTTTATTAATTAAATATAAATTGTAAACTAACTTAATCATCATGTAAAACAAATATCAACATCATTATAAGATCTTAAATAAATAATTTGTTAGATAAAATAAAATAAAATAAAAAAATACTTACTTGATACGGAATTCATCATAATTGTTGAGAGAATCAAATTAGATGTTAAGTAGTTTTATGGTTAAAACTTGTTTCTCTTACTTAACCTTAATTTTTCACGTAATAGAGAATTAGATAAATTTTAATCTGTTAATCCTAATAGGTGAATAGATGACCAATTTATATATGTGTATAACTTTAAATCTGATACGTCTATCAAATACCAAAATCAATGGCTTATATTTATTCACTATTAAATAGGAACCTAACCAAATAGGAAACCTATTTAAATATTCAATATTAAATATGGCCCTAAACTTTTGGATCACATTTAACATTCTCCCACTTGATTTGATAGTTTATGACGTTAATATTTTAATAGTGTGAACATTAGGAGCGTACAATTAAATTTTATATGATTAACCTTAACATAATAAATTACATAATGAGAATTATGTTGGTCATATACTTTCAAATTGCATACTTCCTTCCGTATACTACTACACTAGCAACTTGTTAAGTCACATAAGTTATATATAAATAACTTAATGTCCACTTAAATTGTCCTAAAGACTACATTAGTTTTCTTATTCAAAACATTAAGTGTACACAAGCATAAGGAACAAGAAATAAAATAATTTGATAAAGTAAAAAACATATCATATCAATGAGCTCAAGAGCGTCATAACATCATCATAATCAATTTTCAATACAACCAAGACCCATTCTATGTACATATTCTTTTAAATGTCTTTGGTTGTAAGCCTTTAGTTAAAGGATCTGCAATCATAAAATCCTTTATAATATGTTCAATGCACACTCTTTGTTTTTGAATCTCCTCCTTGATAGTAAAATATTTCAATTCCAAATGTTTAGCACCTCTAGAATATTTGTCATTTTTTTAGAAGAAAAATGCAATAGAATTATCATGATAAATTTTCAGTGGCTTTGTAATGTTGTCGACAACCCCAAATCCTGAAATAAAGTTCCACAACCATAATGCATGTATTGTAGCTTCATAACAAGCTACAGACTTTGCTTACATAGTGGATGAAGTAATGACAAATTGTTTGACACTTTTCCATGAAATTATTTCTTCTCCTAATAAGAATGAATAGCCAAAAGTTGACTTTCTACTGTTAACACATTTAGCAAAATCTGAATATGAATATTCAATCACTTCTAATTGATCAAACCTCCTAAAAGTGATATATAATCCTCAGTTCTTTAAAGGTATCTCATCACCTTCTTTGTAACTTTCTAATGATCAATACTAGGGTTACTCTGATATCAGCCCAACATTTTAACCATGAAGCTAATATCAGGTCTTGTGCAAGTTTGCAAATACTTCAAACTACCCACAATAGAAGCATATGGAATAGATTCCATTTGCTTATGTTCCACATCATTCTTTGGACGTTGCATAAGACTAAATTTATTCTTTTTTTGTATTGGGACAACACCTGCTGAACAGTTATTCATATTGAACCTCTCAAGAATTTTCTTAATGCAAGCTTTTTGAGACAATCTTAATAATCCTTGTGATCTCTTTCTGAATATTGAAATTCCAATCATATAAGATGCCTCTCCCATATCCTTTATCTCAAAATTCTTAAAGAGAAAAGTTTTAGTCTCATACAAGATGTCTAAATCATTAGTAGCAAGCAAAATATCATCAACATATAGAACCAAAATATAGATTTACTCCCACTAATCTTTCGATAAATGCATCGATCAATGATATTTTCGTAAAAATCAAAAGATGTAATAGTATTATTGAACTTAAGATACTATTGCCTGAAAGCTTGTTTAAGTCTATATATTGATTTCTTAAATTTACACACCTCCATGGAAAAACCTTCAAGTTGATCTATATAAATTTCTTCGTCTATATCCCCATTAAAAAAGGTTATTTTCACATCCATTTGATGTAACTCTAAATCATATTGAGCTATCAAAGCCATAATGATTCTCAATGAATCTTTCTTTGAAACAGGTGAAAACGTCTCTTTATAATCAATGTCATCATTTTAAGTATAACCCTTGGCAATAAGTCTAGCTTTAAATAGTTCGATATTTCCATTCGAGTGATGTTTATTTTTAAAGATCCACTTACATCAAACTCGTTTAAAACCTTCTAGCAATTTGACAAGATCCTAGACATTATTTTCAGCCATTGATTTTAACTCTTCTTTTATAGCATTGATCTATTTATCAGACTTATCACTGTTAATGGCTGTGAAAAGAAAACATGATCTTCATTAATGCCATAATAAAAATCTTACTCTTGCAAATAAACTAAATAATCATTTGAAATATTTGGTCTTCTTAACCTTACAGGTTTACTTAAAGCTATTCCACATGGTTCATTTTTATCAGCTGGTGGTAGGTTAGGTTCTTCATGGGGTACTTCTTCATTCAAATATTGTTTATTATTGTTTTATTCTTTCAAATTTGGAACAATTGTAGATGTAAGAACATTTATAGGTAATGGAACATTAACCCTTATTTCATTAATATCAATAATTTGTTTATCAGCACTCCCACTAACTTCACCATTCTTAATGAATTTGGCATTGTATGTCTTAATAATTCTAGAACTATGGTTTGGACAATATAACCTATACCCTTTGTATTTCTCTTAAATAACAAATAAAGTAACCACTAACAGTTCGAGAATCCAATTTCTTTTCATGTGAATTATACATTCGTGCTTCTGTTGGACATCCCTAAATATGCAGGTGTCTTAAATTAGGTTCTCTTCCAGTCCATAACTCAAAAGGAGTTTTAGGAATTGCCTTACTAGGAGTATTGTTCTATAAATATACTATAGTTTTAAGTGCATAAGTCCACAAAGATTTAGGTAATGAGGAATTACTTATCGTACTCTTAACCATATCCATGAATATTCTATTTCACCTTTCTACCATACCATTTTGTTGAGGTATGCTTGGCATAGTATACTATGCACATATGTTATGTCTTCCGAGGAACTTTATAAATGGTCCTGGATTTTGACTTAATTTATCCTGCTTTCCATAATATTCACCACCTTTATCAGACTTTACTATTTTCACTTTTATGTTAGTTTCCTTTTAACCTTTTTAACAAATACCTCCAGGGCATTTACAGCTTAAGATTTTTCATTAAGCAAATAGACATATTCATAATATGAAAAATCATCTATAAAGGTCATAAAATACTTTTCTCCACCAGAAGATAAAGCATTAAAAGGCCCATATATATCAGTGTGTATAATTTTAAAAAGTTGAGTACTTCTTGTGGCTCCTTTTTTGTTATATTTGGTTTTCTTTCCTTTAATGCAATCCACACATAAACCAAGTTTAGTAAAATCTAGATTTAGTAGAATCTACTAATTACTAATTGATACCACTTATATATATTCCTGTTTAATTAAAGGGTTCTTGTTTTCTGAATAGGGTTACCCGGTCAAGGAAGGTAATAAAATTCATTCATGGAAATGACTCTACCCCGAAGAGGATTCCTAAGCAGAGAAGGAATACTCTCCTATTAGGATTAAGATTCTTATCCCATAAGGAATCTTACTCCTTTCAGGTTTAAGCATCACTATAAATAGGACTGTAAGCACCCAATTTCAGGATGTAATAGTGCACAATTATGATATAAGCCCCTATGATGAAATTTATTCAAAAATTGAACTTGATTGTCAATTTTCTAGACTTTAGGGACTAAATTATAACATTTTTTAGGATTTGATTACAAGGAAGTCAATTTTTTCGAGGTCATTTAGTAATTAAAAGTTTAAAAAAAATTTAAGGATCGGCATTTAAAATGCTGATCTGCATTTATGCAATGTCGACGCTAAAAAAAGTCCCATTTTTTTATTTTTTGCATTTTTTTGGTCAATTTTTCAATATTTTGATTGGTTGAAAATTTAATTTTATTATTATTTTTATCTTAAAAAGGTTTCAACGTGTTCAAAGCACATAAATAACTTTCAAAATTAAAATCTTTATCAGTTTGTTTTGGAAGAGATGAACCTATTCTTGAAAACTTGGGGAGTCAGTACGCAGGCAAACTCTGCTTTAAAAGCAAAAAGTCTGCATGCGTGAGGGGCTTAAGACTCACACAGATAGAGGAACTGAGATAAACTCACACACACACAGGCTGAGAGAAAAAAAAACCCCTATCGCATAAAAGAAACCCTAAAAACAAAACATTACTGATAACACCCGCAGACCAAACTTTGATTTCTTCTGTTCTTTCAAAACTCTAATTTTTACAGTTCATTTAACGAGGATGATCTAGTGTTTTTTTTAGTTCCAGTCCAAAATCAACAATACTTCAATTTTCAACGGTGAAAATCCTAGTCTAAGGGGCCAAAAATGGCATTTCCACAACATCTAAAATCATCAGTTTTCTTTTCTATTCTTTTCTTTTTGTGATTTTTATTTTGTTATTATTTTGATTTTTCAATTTCACTAATAATCTAATTATTTTTGTGTTTTTTTTTATGTCCGAATGTGGATTGGGGAGGATGCTGCTTGTGTTTAAACTGAACAGGAGGTCCATGGAATGCCATGGAAGAACCTGTGTTGTTTCCTAGTAGAACTTAGGATTTTTATCTTTATTTCATTTTGGTATCCTGTGTAGTTATTTTAATTCATAGTTATGTAATTGATTGATTTTAATTTCTGTACACAGTATCTAATAGCACCAGCAGTGAGAATAGTAAAAAGATTTAATTTTTTGCGTTTAAAATCAATTAGTAATTAGGTACAATTTGGTCAGAATTAATTAAAATCAATGGTGGCAGTAAATTAATTTAGGGTTTGCATGTAATTGATTTAGGTTTTTTTAGAAAATCACTATAATGTATGTTTGATCTTTTTTATATTTTATTTGTTTTTGGATCGTGTTTTTTTATTCTTTATTTTTATTTTAGGCCCCAAGCCTACGCTTAGGTCCAACTCAGTTTAAATAGGCTTAAAAATGGTTTAGGGCTTTAAATAATTAAAATAAATTTAGGCCCATTAGGTTAATTAGATGTTAGGCCCACTTAGTTAATTAAAACTTGTTTAGACTTACCTCAGCCCACTTAATTTCATTTCTTTTAAAATAAATAGACCTAGGTCTACATTTCACTTAAAATAAAATCAAGTTAGACTTAGGCCTATTAATTTAACTTTCCTTTAAAATTGAATAGACTTAAGCCCATTCCTTAGATAAACTAAAATAAATAGATCTAGGCTCACTAATTAATAAAAAATGTAGGCCCACCTTTAGTCCCTTTCTCACTTGTAAATAAAATGTAAATCTAGCTAACTTTTTAATAAAATTAACATAGTTTAGATTTAGGGACAACGCGATCTTGAGTACATTTTTTATATGTAATTTTATTGACTAGATGCCTAGGGTTAGATGCATGTCAAATAGGGTTTAAATAAAATTTTATGCAATTAGAGAATGAAATAATCATTTATAAAATTATTCTAAATGAACACGAGACTAAGAGAAGTTAGTATTCCATTCCCAGAATCTCCTAGTTGTGGTGCTAACTTTCTTTTAGAGAATCGAGTACCACCAATCAAATTGTCTCGGTTATTACCCTGGATGGTGACTCCTCTTCTCCATGCTATGACTTTATGATATAGTAGTGTGTTTCCTAAGGCTCTGAGCCTAAACAATGTCACGGTTACTAAAATCTTGGACGTGCGCTAAACCCCACCGTCTACAAGGACCCTATACCTCTCATTCTACATCATCTCATTCTCTCATATTCTAATTGTTCCTTACTTTCTATGCAAACTCTACTTCTGTTCTCTGATTTAAGCATTAGAGTGTTCGTGGAGACTCTCCCCACCTCTCACCTTGCGCTCTATTCATTGATTGCAAGATCTTAAGCTTAAAAGTTCTGAAAACAAGTTATCAAGTGGCGTCATTTATTAAGACTCTTGGGAAAAGCCATTTATATACCTGCTAAGCTAAAGACATTCACACCATGACTTCCAGCCCACCACCAACTTCAACTCCTGAAACTAACATCAATCCTTCTGCGCCATTCCTTCAACTGATCTCTCAACCCCTCTCCCAATAATAGTGCTTCCAGCCACATTTCATTATGCCAGAACTTTATCCGAGCATACACATTCACTCCCTGACAACACCCAGAGATGCCTGGCTTCGGGCACAGACTGTCCACATTACACTCCTTTATAACACCACTCTCGTTCAATACCCTCTATACCTTTTTCCAATTTTAACAGACACATTAGCAATCACCGCACCAAACTTGAACACTATAAACCAAACACTCAACTAAAACAACAAGGAAGTTGTGATACAAAATATCCAAGCACAGATGGCCTTAATGCAACAACAGTTAAATGCTTTAATACAAAGCAAAAATTTTAAAATAACTCAAGTCGATCAACTCCGACAAGCACCAGAGACAAGCAAGGGGAAAGGGTAAAATGTTAGAAGGGGAATGTAGTTCAACAATTATGGCTCTTGATGACTCAAAGTTAGCTTAGAAAGTCAAAGAGGTTATACATAGAGCCCATATAAAACCAAGAAAGGAGGATGAATGCGTTATGGATAACAGAACTCCATTCATAAGATGGATAATTCAAACGGAGATCCATACTAAATTCAAAATCCCACCGCTTGATCAGTATGATGAAACGGGAGATCTAGTCAACCATATATCGACGTTTAGAAAAAAGATGTTGCTCCAAAATGTAAATGCTGGAATCATATGTAGAGTCTTCTTAAGCACACTCACAAAGAATGCCCAGAAGTGGTTTCATCGACTCCCAAAGAATTCAGTCACTTATTTTGAGGATTTGGTGGAGCAGTTTCATACCAAGTTCATCATCAATATTCCCCCAGCTAAAAACATCAATGATCTTCAGATGTGCAGGCAAAAAGTCAACGAATCTCTGCGAAGTTATTGTTACGACCCAAAACAGGGGCCTTGACCGGCGCTAGGGAACGGGAATTCTTTCGAATTCGGAACCCGTAGTAAGCCTTAAAATAAAATAAAACATGCAATAATAATAACATAATTAAAATAATAATCTGCCAATAAAATTAATTATACATCCTCATCTCATATAAATAATCTTTTAATACAAATCCAGTTCAAATCTTTAAAATACATAACTCACACAAATATAATACATAAACCCCACAATTGTTTACAACTATTGCAGTGTCTAGATTATAAAATAAAACTCAGATAAGCAATTTACATAGTGAAGCCGAGGCGACAGAAATTCGGCGTATGGGTCTGCTACTAAGGTCTGAAAATGATAACTCTCCTGAAAAATAGTCAATGGAGGGGAGTCAAACCTCACTAAGTGAATTATTATAATATATATACATGCATAACTAAATGACAATGCATACAGTCAATAGTATATATAATAAATATATATACAAACAATTACACACAGATGCAACAAAATAATTTTATATAGTTATTGAAAATCACTATTTATGAAGGATCAAATAGAACCCTAGAAAACCGCAACCTCTACTAGTATTATACAACACTCTAGCCATACAGGCTCACTTATTCCAAATAATTTCACTTGCTCCACTTGGACAGTAGACTGGCCCCGAGACACTAAGTCAACCGAGCTCCAACAGTCTGACTATCAATGTGATTGGCCCCGAGACACCTGGTCAACCGAGCTCCAACAATCACACTCCCAAATCACATCACTCATCAAATCAAATCAATCTGATCAATATCCATAAATGGTTAGTAATGAAGCCTAAATGCTATCAGCGTACCGATACGTACTCGGTCCTAGTGCTGCCTACTAGGTAGCATGTTCTATTGATATCCTTCATTTATAATATAAAACATTCATTTATAAATAAATGATGCATGTAATTAAATAAAATAGCAACATAAACCATATATATACTAGAAATATACCAAAAGTAAATCAGGTATATTTCGAGTATATATACGTCAAATAAATCCAATATAGTTACAAAATAAACTAGAAATAAACTATAAATATACTTAAAACAATTTAAGTATAAATTTATAATAAAACATGCATATAATTTGGAAATATACCGAAATAAACCTAAGTAATGATTAAACTATATATGCATATTTTATACAATGAAAACATACATTTCTAAAACCTTCACCCTAAAACATATATATATATAAAATAATAACTCACTGTTATTGCGCTCCTCGAGACGGATCCGACGAGCCTGGTCCACTAGGCCTCGGTCTCAGCGCAACTAAACAAATAAATGATAATAGGAAATTAGGATAATTCCATCGAAATTTCTAGAAACTTGATCTAGAATACTAGACACAGAATTAGAATCAAAATTCGACCGGACATCACGTTTTACGAGAATTCTACCGAAAATCCGACAGAACCTCCCCTGTAAAATGAACATCTCTCTACTCCAAGAGTAGAGCCGGTCCTGCAAGGAAATACACTTCGAAAGAACACAATTCATAACCCCTCGGTCGGACTCCAAACTACAATTTCACTGACCGAGGTTTACAATTCATAAAATAATTATAAAATACATTTAAAATGCCAGAAATACCAAAAATGCCCTTTAATATTCAAAATACATTTTATAAATTCAAATTACATAATTCGCCCTAAAACATATTAAAAAAATCGATAAAAACGCATTTATTTAGAAAAATCATATATTATATATATAATTTGAAAATAATTTACGAAAAATAGTTTTAATTAGTTAAAAATACTAAATAATTTGTAGAAATCATTTTTATACCTCAAATAACTAGTAAAACCAATTTAATTACAATTTTGGCCAATTTAGTGTCAAATTACCAAAATACCTCTAGTTTCGTAAATTCACTAAAATTAATCAAAAATCCACCAAAAATAGTATAATTACTCAAAACTAAATTTCTCAACATATAATCCAATAATATCAATAAATATACTCAATTAACCAATTAATTTTAATAAAACACATAATTAACCTAATTTTCCAAAAATTACATAAACTAAATAAATTAAAAATAAATATATAAAATTCAAAAAAATTACAAATAAATTTCTAAAATGCATTTTAACACCTATAATCACCATAAAACACAATTTCATAATTTATTTAATTAAGTTTCTAAAATTAGAAAATATTAATAAAATAATTAAAAATTCACAAAAATCAAAATAATTCCCAAAAATTCCATAAAAATTCACAGAGCTAGATTAAGCTACAAGGATTAATGTTTGTGAAGGAGTTTGCATGAATCAACCAAATCAAAGCTAAAAAAAATCGAAAACCCAAATAGGGCAAAAATGAAAAATTTAAACTTAGGGAAATCTAGACCATTTTAAGTGAAACAAAGCTTGGAAATGAACTCACCAAAGCTCATGGAGAAGATTGAGACCAGTGGCGTCGAGTTTGGTGTTCGGAAACGGCTTGATCGACGGTGAGGAAGTTTTCGGCTTCTCTTGGATATTCCGGCCAAAACACACTAGAGAAGAAGGCTTGAGGCATCAGGAATGGTTGGCAAGGGAGGAGGAAGGCTAAGAGGCATGGTGACAGGAAGAAAATGGCATAATCGGAGCCGGAATGGTGAAGGGAACGATCAGGAAGAAGAGGTAGGGGACGATGGCAGACTTGTAAATATTTTGAACTTTTGTTTTTTGATAAATAAATATGTATTTATATGTATATATATAACTATACTTTATATTATAATATTATATAATATCACACACACAATAAATACACACCACACACATATTTTAATAATATATACACATATATACATATATATACTTAATTAATTAATTAATATAAAAACCATATTATACAATTTATTTATAAAATAAACCCTAATTTTAATTTAAATAAATGTACGTATATGCACTTTATTTAACACTTTAAAATTACACATGAGCTCATGCAAATTCATAAAACTATTTCAAATAATTAATATTAAATTATTTACGTCTTAATTTTCCTAAAAATAAAATTCCCCGAAAAATTTTACATAAAGAACTTAAAATAATTAAAAATAATTAAAATGACTTAATAAACAACAAACTCATGAAAATAATCATAAATATATATAAAAATTATTAAAGCTGCATATCCCGATGCAATTTAAAATTATCTAAAAACTCAGGATATTACAGTTATCTTGATCGGTTCAACAAAGCAGCCATACAGATCGAAAATCTTGTTGATGAAGTTGCCATAGAAGCTTTGAAAAATGGCACTAGACTCGGAAAGCTTAAAGACAAGGTAATGACCAAGGAATCGAGCACCTTTGCAGAAGCAATGGCAATGGCAGTCAGAATGATAAAAATGGATGAAGATAGAAGGAAGTGAAGGGAGGAGGAGAAGTCATCGGCCAAAGATGAAAGACCTAGACCAAGATGAGTAAGCTTCCCAAAAGTAAATTTCAGAAACTCGACAGAGAGATTTGATAGGGAAGCTGACAGATACATACCCCTGAACACCTCTCGATCCAAAATTCTCATGTGGATCAAGCAAAATGGTGTCAGAATCACCCCCGCTAAGAAAATTAGCCCTAGTCGAAGATCCACACAAGATAGGGGATAATACTGCTAGTATCACCGAGATTATGGGCACGACATTGAGGCGTGTAGAGAGCTGAAGCATGCTATAGAAAGACTGGTGCAGATTGGTAAACTCAATAATTTCACGAACACATCAAGGAGCAAAAACCCGGAAGCCTAGGGGCATGACAGGTTAAAAGCGAAGAAAGCTCGGAAGGAGCCAATTGGTATTATTAATATGATCATTGGCAGAGAAAATTCTAGGAAGAAATTAAAACGAAGTAGGGGAGAGAAGCCAGTCTTTAAAAAAAGGAAGATCGTATTCAATTCGGAAGATGGTTCGCATGTTCGCCATCCCCATTGTGACGCCTTGGTGATTAACGTGTACATAGATAATTACTTGGTAAAGAGGTTATTGGTAGACAATAGAAGTGCTATCAACGCATTGTCCTGGAATGCATACAAAGCGATGAAGGGCTCTGTTACTAATCTGAAGACCATCTAGAACCCCATCATAAGCTTCTGTGGAGGAACTATACAGCTAATGGGAGTCGTGGAGTTAAACCTAGAATTTGGGAATCACGACGACGAAAGTTATCCGAACAGTATTCAACGTGGTGGATCTCCCACTGGCATACAATGGAATCATTGAACGGCCGGTGCTCTATGAAGCAGATGGAGTCACCAGTATCCGACACTTAATTATAAAAATTCAGTAGGCAGCGAAACTCTTACCATTCAGGGAGATCAGCACATGGCCAGACAGTGTTACCAGATGGCCATAAAGCCTCAGGCGAAAGCCTTTCCCCTGGAAACATCAAAAATTAAGAAGCAAGGTGATGGTCCACAACCAGTTAAAGACACGAAAGCCTTACAAATTATGGACGGTAAAGTGGTAAAGATCGATAATGAACTCGATCGCGACATCAAGGAAGGAGTAAGGGAAGTCCTCATTAGACACTCAGAAGACTTTGTTTCGCAAGCATCTGAAATCATTAGTGTGGTTCCACAGGTTGCTTGTCATAGTTTAAACATCAGATCTAGAGCAAAGCCAGTGGCCCAGAAAAAAAAGAACCTTTGCTTATAAGAGACAGGATAATTACAGAAGAAATAAAGAAGTTGCTGGAAGCCAGATTCATCAAGGAAGTTACTCATCCAAAATGGGTATCCAACGTAGTACTTGTCAAAAAAGCAAATGGGAAGTATCGAATGTGCATGGACTATACTGACCTTAATCGGGCATGTCCCAAAGACAGCTACCCATTGCCCATAATTGACCAGCTCGTAGACTCCACTATTGGCCATAAATTATACAGTTTTATGGACGCGACACAAGGATATCACCATATACCGATGAAGGAAGAAGATCAGGAGAAAACGTCTTTCATCACCTATGAAGGCCTGTACTGCTACAAGGTGATGCCCTTCGAATTGAAGAACACTAGAGCAACATATCAAAGAATGATGAACCAGATACTCCAGGACCAGATTGGCACAAGCATAGAAGTATACATAAATGACATCATCATTAAGAGTAAACATGCAGAATAATACCCAACGGATTTGGATCAAGTTCTCTGATTATTTAGCAAGTCTAAGATTAAGCTAAACCCAAAAAAATATGTCTTCAGAGTCAAAGCAAGCAAATTCCTGGGATTCATGATATCCCACAGAGGTATTGAGACCAATTTGGAGAAAATGGAAGCCATATTCAACATGAAAGCCCCAAAGAATATCCATGAAGTACAAAGCTAAATGGTAGAATCACAACATTGAGGCATTTCATTTCATGCTCAGCAAGACGGGGTCTACCATTATTTTGAGTTCTAAAAAATTCCAAAAAGTTTATTTGGTCTATAGATTGCCAGGCAGCCTTCTAAGACATCAAGAAGTTCTTGTCCTCAGTACCCCTACTCAATAGGCCCGTCCCATATGAAATACTATATTTATATCTCTTTATAGGCCAAGAATGCATCGCTTCAGTACTGGTAAGAGAAGAAGGAAGCCAATAAAACCCGGTATATTACATCAATAAATTGCTCCCAGGATTCGAAGTCCGATATCTGATGTTGGATAAGCCGACTATGGCTATAGTTCACATATCCCAGAAGCTCTGATACTACTTCTAAGCCATCCTATAGTGGTCCGATCCTATTTCCCTATACGAAAAATCTTACAAAGACCGAAGACCTCGGGTAAACTAGCTCAATGATCTATGTTACTTAGTAAATTCGACATTGATTACGAGCCTCACCAATAAGTAAAAGCCCAAGCATTAGCAGATTTCATACAAGAAATGGCTCCATAAGACCTCATCATGACAAAAGCACCGAAATGGAATCTCTATGTTAACAGAGCTTCCTCCTCTTAAGGATCTGACACCAGAGTGATTCTTAAAGAACGCATAAAATTCACATATGGTATGCAGTTTGGATAGAGTATAAAGCAACCAACAATGCCGCAGAATATGAAGCACTTATCACAAGCCTTAAATTAGCTATCGAAGTCAGAGCCGAACACCTCACAATATACTCGGACTCCCAACTGGTAGTAAACCAGGTTAACAGCACGTTCCAAGTCAAAGACACTAGTATTGCCAAGTACGTGGACAAAGTCAGGCAACTCTTAAAATAGATCGAACAAAAAGGGGGTCGGTGGGAGATCATCTAGATACCCAGACAGGAGAACTCTGAGGCTGACCTCTTGGCCAAATCGGTAGTTGAAGACAATCAAGCATTTAAAGATATGGAATTCACTGAGGCATTGATGAAACCCATCATGGAAGATCCTGAAGTTTTAGAGATACGGGAAATCCTGAAATGGATGCGTCTAATAGTCCAATACCTGGAACACAGAACTCTCCTTGAAGTTAAATTGAAAGCTCAAAAACTAAAAATGAGAGCAAACCATTATTCTATCAACCAAGGGGAGCTCTATAGAAAATCCCTATCACACCCATGGTCTAAGTGCGTCTCTCCAGAGGAAGGGAATTACATACTCAGGGAAATCCATGAAGGAATTTATAGAGCTCATGAATCCCACTATGCATTAACCCGAAAAACACTGCTCCAAGGATACTATTAGCCTACCATGTCTAATGATGCCTAGAACCTAACTCAAGCATGCCACAGGTGCCAACAATTTGCTCAACTCAATCATAGGCCCTCCTTCTAACGCTAAAAAAAAGGGAAACTGGGTCGAGGCTCTTAATAATGTAATTTGGGCCTACATAACCACTTCTGGATCATCCACTGAGGAGACACCATTCAGGCTGACTTATGGCATGGACGCGGTAATACCAGTGGAGATTGGTTCGCCAAGTTACAGGGTCAGTCGCAGTCTCGATCACAACATCAACAACATTAATGCCCGGATATGTCTGGACTTGTTAGAAGAAAGGCGAGAGTGGGCAATAACTATAGCAGAAGCACATCGGCAGAAGGTGGCACGGTATCATCTCCAGCGGTGTCACCCAAGACAGTTCAAATTAGGAGACTGGGTACTCAGAAGGGCAGATATTGGCAAAGGCAACTCAGGAACTAGCAAGTTAAGTCAAAATTGGGAAGACCCGTATCAAATCTCAGAACACACAACCAAAGGAGCATACAAACTAAGAGATAGAAGAGGCAAAGTGCTACCATAATTTTGGAACTTAGATTGCCTCAGAAAATACTATTAATAAATTGTACTCAGAATGATAGTCAATAAAGTATCTCTTCATTAAAGCAACAATATTTTTACAACCAGTCGATTACAAAAAAAAAAGCAACAAAATGATAAGAAAGATTTTTATTCTATAACTTATATATCCAGACCATCAGGCCCAAAGATGGAGGGGGAAATAGTATCAGCGGCACTCAGAGGCTCAGTAGGCTCAACAACAGTAGCATCCTCCTTTGCAGCGATCTTTGCAAGATCTATCGGTGTTATTTAATCTGGCAACCCCAAGTTTAAATCAGGATTCTGAGAGAGCAAGATCCTCCTACATTCAGACCTGTAGGCCTTGAGAAATCCCCCTACCATGTTTTGGTAGGATCTTTTATCATTTTCTCAGAACTTGTCGACCTCAGATAGCCTCCTCTCCAGATTTGCAATCTGAAGATCCTGCTCTTCAATCCTCCTCGTTAATTGACCTTGATTGTGCTCTAGATCGGTGATTTTCTTTTGGCCCGCCTCAGCCTTGGATTTTTCCTCCGTATATTTTGTCTGGCAGAGCTCTAGTGCTGCCTTAGTGCCATCCAGCTTTGTCACGATCCAAAACAGGGGTTATGATCGGAGCAAGGGAACGGGAATTCTTTCGAATCTGAAACCCGTAGCAAGCTTAAAAATAAAATAAAACATGCAATAGTAATAACAATATATAATGCAGCGGAAATAAAAATCATAAATATCACAATAACATTTCCACCAACTGGATTTAAATTAAATACTCATCTCATATATATATAAACTCTTTTAATACAAATCCAGTTCAAATATAATACAATATCTCTTTAATAAATTAATGACTACTGCAGTGTCTAGATAAAATAAAATTCAAGACTCCGGGAAGCATTTTACATAAAGAAGCCGAGGCGGAAGAAATCCAGCGTACAGGCCTGCTACTGAGGTCTGAAGAAGATGACTCTCCTGAAAAATAGTCAACGGAGGGGAGTCAGACCTCACTGAGTGAATTACTATAATATATATACATGCATACTAAATGCCAATGCACACAGTCAAAAGTATATATAATATGTATATATACAGGCAAATACACACAGATACAAAAAAATCATTTTATATATTTTATTGAAAATTATTATTTATGAAGGATCAAATAGAACCCTAGAATATTGAAACCTCAAACAGTGTTAGACAACACTCTAGCCATACAGGCTCACTTATTCCAAAATATATCCACTTAATCCATTTAGATAGTAGACTGGCCCCGAGACACTAAGTCAACCGAGCTCCAACAGTCTGACTGTCAGTGTGATTGGCCCCGAGACACTTGGTCAACCGAGCTCCAGCAATCACACCTCCAAACCATATCTCACACATCAAATAATCATATACAATCAATATCCACAAATGGTTAGTAGTATAGCCTAAATGCTATAAGCGTACCGGTACGTACTCGGTCCTAGTGCTACCCACTAGGTAGCACGTTCTATCGATACCCTTCATTTATAAATATAAAACATACATTCACAAATAAATGATGCATGAACTTAAATAAAATAACAACATAAACTATATATATACTGGAAATATACCAAAAATAAACCAGGTATATTTCGAGTATATATACGTCAAATAAATCCAATCAAATTATAAATTTTTCGAGTATATATACGTCAAATAAATCCAATCAAATTATAAATTAAGCTAGAAATATATTTAAAAATATTTTAAATATAATTTATTAACAAAACATGCATATAATTCAAATTATACAGGAAATAAACCAAAATAAACTAAAAATAAACTTAGATAATAATTGAATTATTCATGCATAAATAATCAAAGTAAAACATATTTTTCTAAATCATGCACCCTAAACATATATATATAATATAGTAACTCACACTTAGTGCGTTCCACGAGATGGGTCCGACGGGCCTGGTCCACTAGGCCTCGGTCTCGGCGTAACTAAACAAATAATAACGACAGAAATCAAAATAACCCTAACAGAAAATCCTAGAACTCGATCTAGAATATTAAACACAGAAACAGAAGTAGGGTTCAATCGGATATCACGTTTTACGAGAATTCTATCAAAAATTTGGCAGAACCTTCCCTGTAAAACGGACATCTCTCTACTCAAAGAGTAAAGCCGACCCTGCAAAGAAACACACTTCAAAAAATAGGCACAACAACTCATCCACAACCCCTCGGTCGGACTTCAAACTACAGTCTACCAACCGGGGTCCAAAATCACATAATAATTTCAGAAATACCAAAAATACCCTTATAACATAGAAATTCATTTTATAAGTAAAAATTACATAATTAACCTTTAAACACAGTAAAAACCGATAAAAACTCATTTTATTAGTAAAATCGTATATTATACATATAATTGAAAATAATTGACGAAAAATAGTTTTAATTAGTTAAAAATACTAAATAATTTTTGAAAATCATTTTTATACCTTAAATAACTATTAAAACCAATTAAATTACATTTTTAGTCAATTTAGGGTAAAATTACCAAAATGCCCCTATATATATAAATATACTATAATTACTTCAAAAATTAACCAAAAATAGTATAATTATCCAAAAATTAATTTTCTCAACATATTTATCAATAATATCAATAATTAAACTCAATTAACCAATTAATTTCAATTAAAAACACAATTAACCTAATTTTCCAAAATTACATAAACCTAAATAAATTCAAAATAAATACATAGAAATTCATAAAAATTCCAAATAAATTTATATAATTCATTTTAACACCTATATTTATCATAAAACACAATTTCATAATTTATTTAATTAATTTTCGAAAATTAGAAAACAATATTAAAATATTTAAAAATACCCAAAAATCAAAATAATTCCCAAAAATTCTACAAAAATTCATACATGTAGATTAAGCTAAGGGGAACAACATTTATGAAGGAATTTATCATGAATAAAAAATAAAAATTCAAAAAAAATCAAAAACCTAATTCGGCCAAATTGAGAGAAATCGAAAAACAAGAAATTCAAGGCCATTTAAGCTCAAACCAAAGCTAGAATCATGATTACCGTTGCTAGAGGAGTCCAATGACACTGAAAACGTGAAGTTTGGTGGTTGGAGGAGGAAGACACGTTGGAGCTTGAACTCTCGACCAAAAATGGCAGAAATGGAGCTAGCCGGCGCCGGGGAAAAAGACTAGGGGAGGCGAAGCAACTGGAAGTGAAGGTGGCACGGTGAGAGGCACACCGACGATAGGTGGTTGGAAGTTACAGCAGTGAGGGGGAGAAGGGATGGGTTTCGGGAAGAAAGGAGAAAGAAGAAGAAAAGAAAAAGAAAAGAAAAGAAAAGAAAAAGAAAAGAAAAGAAAAAGAAAAATAAAAAAAGAAAAAGAAAAAATAATATAAAAATATATATATATTATAATATGGTGTATAAATAAAATACTTGGAAAAATTTGCACACCACATATTTAATATTCTAATAATTTATATACTACATGAAAATAATTAAATAACAATAAATCAAATAAATAAATAATAAAATATTAGGATAATAAATTAAATCCTAATTAAATAAATATATACACACATAGGCTTTATTTAGTATTTTAAAAATGTATATGAATTCATGCAAGTCCGTAAATCTATTTAAAATAATTAATAGGAAATTATTTAAGTGAAAATTTTCCCAAAAATGCAAGTCTCGGAAAAATTTTATGTAAAGTACTTAAAATAATAATAAATAATTAAAAAAATCAATTCTAATTAAACAACAACTCATGAAATATCAATATTATATATAAAAATTATTAACACTACATATCCCGATGCAGTATTAAAATATTTAAAAACACGGGATATTACAAACTTCTTCTTAAAGTCAATGGCTATTGTCCCGACCGTTGTCTCCTTTACATTATATTGGCTTTTCCCGTAAAAATATTGGTCCTTGGCTAGTAGCAAGGCCAAAGTTATCTGTGACAAGAAAATTTTATGTTAAACACAAGTACAAGTGTTAGTAAATAATGCAAGTAGCAATGTTCACTTACTTCTAAAGAATGGCCAATCATCGAGTCAAGCAATCCCTCCGGACCCTCCTTAAACTAGCATTGCATATCCACTGGCAGACTCAGCGATTCGGCATATTGATCTCTCACATGATTGTTTGAGATACTCGGAGGCTTCATTTTATTCTATATCCACCCCCTCATATCTAGACACCTGGATAGCCTCGGGTGTTGGATGTAAATCTGTTCATCAAGCCCCTCAGCATCAGATTCCTGATCGATCATCTGCCTTTTTCGTCGACCTCCTTTCCCAGCACAGGACGATTCAACTATAACTTTGCCTTTAGGATCAACGGTCGTCTCCTCAGGGGCCACAAAGACTTTAAATTTAGGAGAAGGGGATGCCTATACTTCTTTTAAAGCTGGAGCTGTTGGTTCATTGGCTAGAAGGGAAATCCTGCCGGTAAAATAAAAAAGTTAGGCATCTACAATCGAAAAAATAGAGCAAGTCAGAAGGATACCTTTAAATAACCCAAACGTACTAGAAAAATGAACACAGTCTGGACAGATTCTCCACTCGTATCTCCTGGATACTTCTCAGTCGATCATGCTTCAGTAAGCCCATCGAGATGTAGCCACAAAACCATCTCAGCATCATGATCGGGAAGTCTCACAGGCTATTTTACCCTGTGGCACTCATTTTATCACATTCTCTGGATATCCACAAAGTTCGATGGGTGCTCAATGATAAAAAAATTATGCCTCCACTTCTTATGGAGGTCCAATAGTTTTATAAAAAGAGTATGGTTAGGAACAGCTGATTGGGAAAACATCAGTTCTCCCTTCTTCCTAGACAAACTATACAGGTATCAAAAAATGTCCAAATCGGGTTCCTTCCCCTCTTCATGTATCAGCTGGATGAACCCAGTCAGAATTCTATAGCTATTTGGATGGAGCTGACCAGGCGCTATGTTATGCCTATTCATAAATCTCTTAACAAAGGGATCTAATAGAAATTTTAAACCCCCCTCTAGCTAGTCAAAATATAACACTAACCTACTCAACCCTAACATGGGGGTGTGAGCCCTAAAATTCCTATCTACTATGTAGAGGGTATAATCAACGGGAATACAGAACCGCCGCCGGTACTACCCTAACAGTTCATTATCTATTTTTGACACAAATAGGTTAGAACTAACCTGTTCCCATATTTTCTATAAAGAAGAAAACTGCACGAAAGTCAAAGGAAACAGGAAAAAGAAGGAGAAAAACAAAGATCACCTGGTTACAAAGTGCAAAGATCATGGCAGACAGGAAGCAAGCGGTAATAGCAGTGCAAATGCAACAATGGCGAAACAAAAAGGGTAAAATGCATTAGTTGACGGACACAAAGATATTTATAGAGTTACAGAATGATCTGGAAACACACCAATAATTGCCCTCATCATTACTTTGCTTCTCCCTATATCATTAAAGGCAAATTAGGAAAAGTGAAACCCATTAATCGAGTGATCATTGTAACGGCAGCGAAAATGTCTCATTTACTGACACACGAAAAGATGCATCACTCATATGATTTAAAATTTAAATCCCTAGGAATCGAAACAACATTGCCATGCCTCGGCCTGCCCGCGTCTTTGCCAAGCTCTTTTTCTATTTACTCGGAACAAGCATCCGAGCTACGCTTTCAGCACACTCTGGATATCTGGCACTCAAGTTACGTTTTCAAGGCACCAAACATCTAAGTCCATTGACTAAAGCTGACACCCTCAGGTCACTTCTATAATACTGAGGTTCTGAGCATATAAGCCTTTCGTCCTTACACCGAGCATCTAAGCCTCGAGTATTTAAGTCTAGTGGCTGAAGTTGACACCCTTAGGTCGCTTTTATAGTACTAAGGTTCCGAGCATGTAAGCCTCGCATCCTTACACTAAGCATCTAAGCCTCAAGTATCTAAGTCAAGTGATTGAAGCTGGCACCCTCAGGTCACTTCTATAGTACTGAGGTTTCAAGCATATAAGCCTCGTGTCCTTGCATCAAGCAACTAAGCCTTGAGCATCTAAGTCCAGTAACTGAAGCTGGCACCCTCAAGTCGCTTCTATAGTACTGAGGTTCCAAACATATAAGCCTCGCGTCTTTGAACTGAGCATCAAAAATCCAGTAATGACTAGTCCCGTCACGTCATTTTTACACAGATAAGATAATCTATTACACTCGATCTCATAGATTTAGTATGCTCTAAAGGTCCAGATGACACCTCAACAAACTATATGGTTTCAAGACTCGGTACCGAGCTTTACTTTCTTCCTGTGACTGAGGCTGACCACCTCAACTCACCCTCTTATGTAATTGTGCAGTACCTAACTACTTTCTCTATTGAAACATAAGTGCTCTATTGTACTCAAATACGATGGACATAAATATTCAAATTTACCTGAAGGGGGGGGGACTCTTGATACCATTTATATATATTCCTGTTTAACTGAGGGTTACCCGATCAAGGAAGGTAACAGAATCTATTCCTAGAAAGGACTTTACCCCGAAGAGAATTCCTAAGCATAGAAGGAACAATCTCCTACTAGAATTAGGATTCCTATCCCACAAGGAATCTTACTCCTTTCAGGTTTAAGCATCACTATAAATAGGACCCCATACCTCTCATTCTACATTATCTCATTCTCTCATATTGTAATTATTTCTTGCTTTCTATATAAACTCTACTTCTGTTCTCTGATTTAGGCATTGGAGTGTTCGTAGGGACTCTTTCCACCTCTCATCTTGCTCTTTGTTCATTGATTGTAGGATCTTAAGCTCAAGAGTTCCAGAAACAAGTTATCGTTAATCTTTGTAGCCTTTCTTTGGATACATGACCTAAATGTTTATGCCATAGGTAAATAGAGTTTTCATTTGCCATACTACGTTTAATTCTAATATTCTGATGAACAAGCATTGGGGATGCAGAGAAATTAACATTAACTTTTAATTTATAAAAACCATTCATAAGAATTCTAGAACTAATAAAGGAACCATCTTTATTAAATAAACCGAAACATCCTTTTCCAATATTAAAACTAAACCTATTAATATCAAGTTTTGATACAAAAACTAAATTTCTAGAATGTGAAGGTACATAGAGTGTGTGGTAGATCCAGGTGATACTTAGTATCTAAAATAAGACAATAAGTCCCTATACCTTTAATAGGGGCCTTCTTTTGGTTCCCTATAAATAAGAAGTTCTCATTTGGGTTTATGCTCTAGATTTTAAGGCATCCCTGCATCACATTGGAAACATTAGTAGTGGCACCAGAATCTAACCACCAAGTATTAGAAGGAACTTCAAATTAGTTTGATTAAAAAATTGGAGAAGCATAATGAAAGATATCGTTCTTTTCAAACCAAGCTTTATTTTTCAGGCAATCTTTTTGATAATATCCTTCTTTCTTACAGAAGTGACATTTATCTACCTTCCTTTCCTTCATATAATCATCAACGACTTGTGTTACTTTAGCGGGTTCTTTCTTCTTAAATTTCTTGGATTTTGGTTTGATAACTTTACCAACTCTTTGACCCATTAGGTTTACTGAATTGTGATGACGTGATATTTTAAATTATTAAAAATTATTATGAGATATGCAGTGTTAATAATATTTTAATTTTTATATATTATAATTATTTATGAATAGTATTTATTTATTTTATTTTAAATATTTTATTTACATAGAGGAAGTTATTTGAAAGTCATTATTATTTAAAATTATTAATGTTGTTTTTATTGTTATTATTATTATTATTATTATACTTATTATTGTTATTGTTATTATCATTATTATTATTATCAGTACTATTATTATTATTATAATTATTACTATTAGTATTATTATTTATGCATGTGTTTATGTGGTGTATTATATTTATGTATATACATATGTTAAAGATTGGTTAATATATATATATATAAGTTAAGATCAAAATTATTTTTCAGGATTCCTTCTTCCCTTTCTTTTCTTTTCTTTTCTTTTTCTTCTCCTCTCTTCTTCCCCTTCCCGGTGTCTGTAGACCTCCCTAACCCGTCGTTCGCCACCACCCACCACCATCACCTCCCCTCCTTCTCCTCTCCCTTTCACCGCCTTCAACACACCTGTCACTCAGCAAAAATAGTAAAAACAATAGCAGCCTTTCCATTTGTCACCGGTGGTGATTTCGGCAGCTCCAGCTTGCGTTTTTGGACTCTTTTGGATCCTTTAGCTCCGGAAAAGCCTATTATGAGCTCGGTTTAAGCTTAGATCCTCCCATTTATGAGTTTGTTGAATTTTTGTTTAGGTCAAATTTTTGTTTTTTATTTTTTTGAGCTTGTTTACTTGTAATTTAGGCTAAGTGCTTCTAGAAAAGTTGTTGTGTGAAGCTTAATTTATGCAAATATATTTTTGTTGAATTTTTTGGATTTATTTTGATTTTTGAGGTTTGAATTTTCCAGCGAGTCACTATTCCGGTGACACTTGTCAGAAAATATTTTTATTTTTAATAAATTTTTTATGATATTTAAAGTATAGTTTGTGAAGGAAGTTTATAGAAATTTCGATCCGATTATTTACTACGAATTTTGGAAGTTTATGTTAAAAAATAATTTTTGGAAAAATTAATATAAATTGGTAAATTTGGTCTTTTAATTGAAATTATTGATAATTAGTATGTTTTGAATAATTTTGGAATAATAATTAGTATTAAAATAATTTTTACGAATTATTTACTAATTTTAACTAATTAATAAAAAATTTCGGAAGTATATTCAAATAATAAATTTATTTAGTATTTTTGTGATTAAATGAATTTTTAACTATTTTTATTACATATCTGAACTATTTAAATGATTATTTATGAATTTTACTATTTAATTTTAAATAATGGAAAATTTGGATTTTTATTAATATTATATAATTTATTGAGATTTTATTAACTAATTTGGAAAAATAATTAGCTTTAATGTTTTTGTTATTTAAATATATTGTATTGTGGTTTATTATTGATGTTTATGGATTTTAATGATTTATATTATATTATTATTAAATATTGATTTTTGAGAATTGTGATCCTCAGTTGGAAATTTATGTGGTTCGAGGTTCCAACTCGAGGTGTTGTGCAATTGTGATTTTAGAAGTGTGTTTGCTTACAAGATCGGCTCTACTTTTAGTAGAGAGATATCCGTTTTATAGAGGAGACTCTACCGAATTTTTAGTAAAATTCTCGTAAAACATGACGTCGAGTTGATCCTAAATTTTTGAATTTAGATCGAGTCTTTATTTAGAATTTATAAAAGTGTAAAGTTAGGGATTTATTCTGATATTGTTATTATCATATTTTTCTATAGTTGCGCCGAGATTGAGGCTTATCTGATCAAACCCGTCGAGTCTGTCTAAAGGAGCGCAAACCTGTGAGTTATTATTTTATATATGCATTGAATATAGGATGCATGATTATGAGCATCCATGCTTTCATTACGTATTTAAACATAAATTATTTTATCAAATGATTAAGTATATCTTTGGTATACTTTTAGTATATTTTGTGTATATTTGATATATATGTGACATATATGCTTGGTATGTTTTAGTATACATTTGGTATATATGTTGGTATATTTTTTATATATATTTAGTATATTTTGATATATACTCAACATATATATTTGGTATACTTGTGGTATATTTTGATATATATATGGCGTATATATTTGGAATATTTTGAGTTTATATTTGGGATATAATTGGTATATTCTTTTTAAATAAATGTCATTTGTATTTTAATTATGCATTTTATTATTTCCAATAAATATACGATTTATTTGAAAGATATCAGTAGAACGTGCTACTTAGTGGATTGGATTAGGATTGTGTCCGTATTAATGCGTTAAATTTAGGATTTGACATTATGAGATTTATTTGATGAGAGATATGATTAATTGATTAATGAAAATTACAGTGAGTGAGTAGTGTGATTGCGGGAGCTCGGTTGAACTAGTGTCTTAGGGCTAATCACACTGACAGCGAGACTACGGGAGCTCAGTTGACTTAGTGTCTCAGGGCCAGTCTACTGTCCAAAAATGAAATAAGAGAATTACTTTGGAATTAAGTAATCCTGTATGGCTAATGAGATTTATGATTGAGGTTGCAGATATATAGGGTTCTATTTGATCATTCACTTAAATAAATATTTTCTGCATTTATTATATATATAAAAGCGGAGTTTAGCATATGTGTGAAATGCATGTATATATTTATATTGATGCTTAACTGTATATGACTTTAGGTTGCATGTATATATATTATAATAATTTATAGGTTATTAGTGTTGTGGACCTTGGTTTTCAGAGTTGTGTTTTCTTTAAAACTACTGCAGTAAATTAGGTTCAATTATATCTTCAATAAGTTTTCTTGATTTAGTATTCTGCGTAATTATTAGGTTGTCTGTCTGTTGTTTATTTATTATTTATTTTATCTGAATCTTGTTGGTTTTTATCTTTTTAGAGTGAGGAGGTGAGCACGTGTCACTCCATTGGTCATTGAGGCTAAGGATGATGAGTCATTTTAGGATGAGTTTTTCCCTCGTAAGCCGCCAATTAGGCATAGAGGTAGAGGCAGAGGTAGAGGTAGACCTCGAGGAGCAATAGGTTGCCGTAGGCAGAGAGATCTACAAGACGAGGAACCTGTAAAGCAGGAGTATGAGGAGGTTGCTATACCTTCAATTGCACCGTAGATGGATCCTATCTATCAGCAGGGTATATTTAGCCTTGAGGCAACGTTGTTTTACTCCAGAGTTGGCAAGATATCATTTGATGGGATGTTGGACCCTTTAGATTTTCTATATGCCATTGAGACAAGGACTCAGACTACTCACATCGAGTATCAACGGATCATGATAGTTGAGTTGTCTATAGAGGGACTAGCCTTGGATTGGTTTGTTCAGGTCATTCAGCCGCACATGACTACACTCACCTGGGCTTAGTTCTGAGAGAGGTTTATAAGGCATTTCTGTCTAGAGCCTATGCGAATGAGCTACAGACTTCAGCTGACGAGCATCACCAAAGGTGACAGATTAGTAGAGGACTACACTAAAGAGTTCCTCATATTGGGTAAATATACAGAGGACCTTATGCGAGATTAGTATTTCGCTATTACGACATACGTCATTGGACTGGTTTCTGCTTTTGCTGGGATGCCTACTGCAGGCCTTACTCTTGAGTTGGTGATAGAGTTTGCTAAGGAGATAGAGCTTAGACTAGTTAGGCAGGAGGTTATGCATGATCATTATCAGTAGGGAGGTGTTCAGTCAAAAGGATTTCAGAGTATACCATTCCAGATGTTTCATATTGGCTCTAGTTATTGTCAGAGAGGATCTTATTAACAGAGCTAGAGACCCCAGTAAAAAGTCCACAAAAGTAGCAGACATGGCTGTGGTGGACCGCGTAGACCTATCATATTTGGTTCTGGTGCTTCCAGCAGTAGCAGTGGTTAGAATTCGGGTTACGGCAGCATGAGATCTGCAGCCAGTACTTGTCACATGTGTAGGAGAGTCCATCAGGGACCGTGCTACATGACTCTTGGAGCTTGTTTTTGATACAGACAAACAGGACATTTTACTAGAGTGTGTTTGTATTCTGGCTATCAACAACCATTTCCACAGTAGTCGATTTCCATTTTAGCTCTAAATCTTTATCAGTTGCCTCCAGCTCAGTATTTAAGTATGACACAAATTGTTGCCTAGCAGGAGCGTGGTAGAGGTAATAAAAGGGGTGCTAGGGGTTTTGGTCAGGCTTCCACTAGCCAGCATGGAGGTCGAGGTCTGGCCAGAGTTTTCACCCTTACCCAGCAGGATGCTTAGGCAGCCAATGCCGTTATTGTAGGTATACTTCCAGTCTATTACTTGGATGCTAGAGTTTTAATTAATCCGGGTGCCACACATTCTTTCGTTTCCCCTATTTTTGCTTTGAAGTCGTATTGGCAAGCTTTTCCTTTATCTATTGCCACTCCTCTAAGTGATTTGTTAGACACCGATATTATTCTTTTTAGTTGTCCAGTGTTAGTGGGAGGTAGAGAATTGCTAGTGGAATCGGTGTTGTTGGATGTGATAGAGTTCAATGTGATCTTTGGTATATATTGGTTATCTTAGCACTATGTCATTGTAGATTATCAGAGTAAAAAGGTAATTTTTAGAATTCTGAATGAAAAAGAGTTTAAGTTTATGGGTGATAAGAGTTGTACACCTCAGAATCTCATTTTCGCTACTACGGCTAGGAAGATACTGAGGAAAGGCTGTCAGGGATACTTAGTACTCATTAGGGATACTTAAGTGGAGAAGTTATCTCTCATAGATGTTCCAATTGCTTGTGAGTTTCCTTATGTTTTTCCTAAGGAGTTGCTAGGTTTAGCACCTCATAAAGAGATTGAATTCTATATAGATATGGTCCTAGGCACAGCTCCTATTTCGATGCTACCTTACAGAATGACTCCTACAGAGTTGAAGGAATTGAAGGAGCAGTTGCAGGATTTACTAGACAAGGGTTTCATTAGACCTAGTATTTCCCTTTGGGGTGCACCAGTCCTGTTTATAAAGATGAAGGATGGTATACTAAGACTATGCATTGATTATAGAGAGCTGAATAAAGTGACAGTGAAGAATAAGTATCCTCTTCTGAGGATAGATGATTTGTTTAATCAACTTCAGGGTGCACAGTTCTTTTCCAAGATTGACTTGAGATCAGGTTATTATCAGTTGCGGATCAGTGAAGCCGATATTCCTAAAACGGTATTCCACACTCGATATGACAATTATGAGTTTCTGATGATGTCATTCAGGTTGACTAATACACTAAGTGCTTTTATGGATATGATGAACAAGGTATTCAAACCATTTATGGATCCATTTATGATAGTCTTCATTAATGATATACTGGTGTATTCAAAAAGTATGGAAGAGCACGTATATCACTTGAGGACAGTACTGCAGACATTGAGAGAACATCAACTTTATGCTAAATTCTTAAAGTGTGATTTTAGGTTGGAGAGTGTTGCATTTCTTAGACACGTAGTGTCTAAAGATGGTATTCAAGTTGATCCATAAAAGATTAAGGCAATGTTTGAGTGGCCCAGACCGACATTAGTCATAGAGATTCAAAGTTTTCTAGGTTTGGCTAGGTACTATAGGAGATTTGTGTAGGATTTCTTCAGAATTGCAGCTCCTATAACTAGCCTAACTCAGAAGAATGCAAAGTTTGTATGGTTAGATGCTTGTGAGAACAGTTTTTAGTTATTGAAGGAGAAGTTGACTACAGCTCCAATTTTGGCTTTACCTAATAGAGAAGATAAGTTCACTGTGTATTGTGATGCCTCTAGCGTCGGCCTAGGTTGTATGTTGATGCAGAATGGTAGGGAGATAGCTTATGCTTCAAGGTAGTTAAAGAAGCATGAACAGAATTATCCTACTCATGACCTAGAGATGGCTGCAGTGATCTTTGCTCTTAAGATTTGGAGACATTATTTGTATAGGGTGACTTATGAGATTTTCACAAATTATAAGAATCTGAAGTAAATTTTCCAGCAGAGAGTTCTAAACTTGAGGCAAAGGAGATGGTTGGAATTCCTAAAGGATTATGACTGCGATATTTTTCATTATCCAGGCAAAGCCAATGTGGTAGCCAAATGCTTTGAGTAGGAAATCCTCAGGTAATCTTGCTCACATTAGTGTGTAAAGGAGACCTTTGATCCAAGAGTTGCACTAGTTGGTGGATCAAGGTCTGATGATGAAGATTAGCAGATCAGGTGGATTGCTAGCTCAGTTTAGAGTCAGATCAGTGTTGAGAGATAGGATTAAGGCAGCTCAGGGCTGAGATCTTATTCTAGCAGAGCTTGAGGAGAATGTTCGTGAGGGAAAGTTCACTGATGAAGGTATTTTATGGATCAACGGTAGATTCTGTGTTCCTAATGTGGATACTTTGAGAGAGGAGATCTTTGAAGAAACGCATTCTACAGCTTACAGTGTACATCCAGGTGTTACTAAGATGTACCATAACATCCAAGATCTATATTGGTGGGATTGATTGAAGAAGGATGTAGCTAATTATGTTTTTAAGTGCTTGACTTGTCAATAGATAAAAGATGAGCATCAAAAAGCCTTCTGGGAAGCTTTAGCCTCTTCCGATTCCTGAGTAGAAATGAAAGAGAGTTGCTTTAAATTTTATCGTAGGGTTACCTCATTCAAAGGATGGATACGATTCCATCCGGGTGATTGTGGACAAGTTAACCAAATTAGCTCACTTCTTACTAGTTAAGGCCACTTATTATGTAGCTAAGTTGGCTAAGCTATATGTTAAGCATATTGTGTGCCTTCACGGAGTGCATGTTTCCATTTTATCTGATAGAGGTTCAGTGTTTACTTCTCAATTTTGGTAGAAGTTACAGGAAGCAATGGGCACCAAACTTGATTTTGGTACTGCTTTCCACGCTCAGACAGATAGTCAATCTGAGAAGACGATCTAGACACTTGAAAATAAGTTGAGGATGTGTGTATTAGATCTTGGAGGTAGCTGAGATAATCATTTACCACTTGTGGAGTTTGCATATAATAACAACTACCATAGCAGTATTGAGATGGCACCGTATGAAGCTTTGTATGGAAGGAAGTGTAGATCCCCTTTGTGTTGGGATAAGATTGGAGAGAGAGCGTTGACTGCACCTAAGATGGTTTAAAATGTAGCGGAGAAGGTTATTATGATTAGAAGGAGATTAGAGACCGCAGCTAGCAGATAGAAGAGCTCTGCGGATCCGAGGAGCATAGATGTAGAGTTTCAGGTTGGAGACTATGTGTTTTTGAAGGTGTCTCCAATGAAGGGTGTGATGAGGTTTGGCAAGAAGGAAAAATTAGCAGCAAGATATATTGGACCGTTTAAGATTCTAGAGAGAGTGGGCATGGTTACATATCGGTTGGCTTTGCCTTTAAATCTGTTTTAAGTGCATCCAGTGTTCCATATCTCAATGTTGAGAAAGTATATTTCAGACCCTTCACATGTGTTGCAGCCTGAGAGTATGGAAGTGAATGAAGAACTGACGTATGAGGAGGAACCAGTCGTGAAACTGGACTATCAAGTTCTTCAATTGCTTCGAAGCAGGTTCCAATGGTCAAGGTGTTGTGGCAGGGCAATAATGTGGAGGAGCTGACTTGGGAGACTAAAATCGAGATGCGAGTGGCCTACCCTTACATCTTTCCTCGATGAATTCTTGTTTTCTATACTTTTATTTGAAATTTGAGGATGAATTTTTATAAGGGGAAAAGATTGTGATGACCTAATATTTTAAATTATTAAAACTTATTTTAAGATATATAGTGTTAATAATATTTTAATTTTTATATATTATAATTATTTATGAATAGTATTTATTTATTTTATTTTAAATATTTCATTTACGTAGAGGAAGTTATTTGAAAGTCATTATTATTTAAAAATATTAATATTAGTATTATTATTATTATTATTATTATTATTATTATCATTATTGTTATTATTATTATTATTGTTATTATCATTATCATTACTATTATTATTGTTATTTCTATTAGTATTATTATTTATGCATGTGTTTATGTGGTGTATTATATATATGTATATATATATATGTTAAAGATTAGTTAATATATATATATATATATATATATATATATATATATATATATATAAAGTCAGGATCAAAATTTTTTTTCAGGATTCTTTTTTTCCTTCTTCCCTTTCTTTTCTTTTCTTTTCTTTTCTTTTTCTTCTCCTTTCTTCTTCCCCTTCTCAGTTTTTGCAGACCAACCTAGCTCGCCAAGCGCCACCACCCACCACCTTCACCTCCCCTCTTTCTCCTCTCCCTTTCGCCTCCTTCAGCATGCCTGTCCCTTGCCGAAAATAGTAGGAACAACAACAGCCTTTTTGTTCATCACTGGTGGTGATTCCCGCAGCTCCAACTTGCATTTTTGGACTCTTTTGGATCCTCTAGCTCCAGGTAAGCCTATTCTAAATTTAGTTTAAGCTTAGATCCTCCCATTTGTGAGTTTTCTTGAATTTTTGTTTAGGTCAATTTTTTTTTTGAGCTTATTTTCTTGTAATTTAGGCTAAGTGCTTTTAGAAAAGTTGTTGTGTGAATCTTAATTTATGCAAATATATTTTTGTTGAATTTTTTGGATTTATATTGATTTTTAGGTTTGAATTTTCTAGAGAATCACTGTTCCGGTAACCCTCCCTGGAAAACATTTTTATTTTTAATAAATTTTTTTTATGATATTTGAATTATAGTTTGTGAAGGAAGTTTATGGAAATTTCGATCCGATTATTTACTACGAATTTTCAAAAGTTTATGTGAAAAATTAATTTTTGGAAAAATTAATATAAATTGGTAAATTCGGTGTTTTAATTGAAATTATTGTTAATTAGTATGTTTTGAATAATTTTGGAATAATAATTAGTATTAAAATAATTTTTACAAATTATTTACTATTTTTAACTAATTAATAATAATTTTCGGAAGTATATTCAAATAATAAATTTATTTAGTATTTTGTGATTAAATGAATTTTTAACTATTTTTATTACATATTTGAACTATTTAAATAATTGTTAGTGAAGTTTACTATTTAATTTTGAATAATTGAAAATTTGGATTTTTATTAATATTATATCATTTATTGAGATTTTATTAATTAATTTGAAAAAATAATTAGCTTTAATGTTTTTGTTATTTAAATATATTGTATTGTGGTTTATTATTGATGTTTATGGATTTTAATGATTTATATTATAATATTATTAAATATTGATTTTTGAGAATTATGATTCTCAGTTGGGAATTTGTGTAGTTTGGGGTTCCAACTCGAGGTGTTGTGCAATTGTGATTTTAGAAGTGTGTTTGCTTGCAATATCAGCTTTACTTTTAGTAAAGAGATGTTCGTTTTATAGAGGAGACTCTGTTGAATTTTCGATAAAAGTCTCATAAAACGTGACATCGGGTCGATCCTGAGTTTTTGAATTTAAATCGAGTCTTTCTTTAGAATTCTTAGAAGTGTAAAGTTAGGGATTTATTCTGATATTGTTATTATCATATTTTTCTATAGTTGCGCAGAGACCAAGGCATATCGGATCAAACCCATCGAGTCTGTCTAGAGGAGCGCAAACCTGTGAGTTATTATTTTATGTATGCATTGCATTTAGAATGCATGATTATGAGCATTCATGCTTTCATTATGTATTTAAACATAAATTATTTTATTAAATGATTAAGTATGTCTTTGGTATACTTTTAGTATATTTTTGATATATATGTGACATATATGTTTGGTATGTTTTAGTTTATATTTAGTATATATGTGACATATATATATTGGTATATTTTTTGTATATATTCAGTATATTTTGATATATACTCAGCATATATATTTGGTATATTTTTTGTATACTTTGATATATATATGGCGTATATATTTGGAATATTTTTAGTATATGCATGGTATGTATTTGGGATATAATTGGCATATTCTTTTTAAATGAATGTCATTTGTCCTTTAATTGTGCATCTTATTATTTCAAATAAATATACGATTTATTTGAAGAATATCAATAGAACGTGCTACCTAGTGGGTTGCACTAGGACTGTATACGTACTAGCGTGTTAGATTTAGGATTTGACATTATGAGATTTATTTAAGGAGAGATCTGATTGATTGATTAATGAAAATTGCAGTGACTGAGTAGTGTGATTGTGGGAGCTCGGTTGACCTAGTGTCTTGGGGCCAATCACATTGACAATAAGATTGTGGGAGCTCGGTTGACTTAGTGTCTCTGGACCAGTCTACTATCCAAAAATGGAATAGAAGAATTATTTTGGAAGTAAGTAAACTTGTATGGCTAATGAGATTTATGATTGAGGTTGCAAATATTTAGGGTTCTATTTGATCATTCACTTAAATAAACATTTTTTGCATTTATTATATATATAAAAGCGGATTTATCTTTGTGAAATGTCTGTATATATTTATATTTATACTGATGCTTGACTGTATATGACTTTAGGTTGCATATATGTATATTATAATAATTCATTCAGTGAGGTCTGACTCCCCTCATTATTTTTTACAGGATCTTCTTCTTCTTCTTCAAATCTCACTAGTATTACTTTATGCCGGTCTTCTTCAGCCCCAGTTAGACTATGTAAACTTTATATCTGAACTCTTGTTGTATTCTAGAAATTGCAGTAGTAGTGTTATTGTGATAGAAGTGTGTTGTGTTGATTTGAGATTTTGTATTCGAATATTGTCTGAGATATTTTTATTATGTACGAAATAAAGATTTGCTTTTATATTAAAGAAAGTTTTAATTCTAGCGTATTTTTATATTATTATTGCATGAGTTTTTATTTTTATGGCTTGCTACGGGTTCTGAATTCAAAAAAATTCTCGTTTCCTAGCTGTAATATCCCGTATTTTTAAACATTTTAATATTTCATCGGGATATACAGTGTTAATAAATTTTGTATATATTTATGATATTTCATGAGTTGTTATTTAATTAAAATTGATTTTTTAATTTATTTTATATTATTTTAAGTACTTTACGTAAAATTTTCCCGGGACTTGCACTTTCCGGGAAATTGGTACGTAAATAATTTAATATTAGTTATTTGAAACAATTTTACGGACTTGCGTGAACTCATATATATTTTTAAAGTGCTAAAATAAAGTATATATATATTTGAATTAAATTAGGGTTTAATTAATTACCCTAATATTTTTATTATTTATTAATTAGTTTTAATATTATTTAAGTATTTTTAGTGTATAAATTATTAAATTATTAAATTATGTGTGTGGTGAGTATTTATTGTTCATATAATATTATATATTAAAATAATATAAAGTACATATATATATACATACATATACATATAATATTTATCAAAAAAATAAAGTTTGATTTAATTACAAGTTTGCCATCGTCTTCTTCCCCTTCTCCCCGATCGATTTCCGCCCTCACCACCGCCTGCCATCTTGTTTTCAGGCCGTCGGTGTGCCGCCCTGAGCTCCGCCCTTCCCAGCCAGCAGCTCCGCCACCTTTCCTCCTCTTCTTCGGCGTCGTTTCCCTTTGTTTTGGCCGGAAGACCGAAACTTAAAGCCATCATCGTTCACAGCGTTTCAGGCCACCGTTTTCGACATCGCTGGTCTCTTTCTTCTCCATGAGCTCCAGTGAGTGTGATTCCAAGCTTTGTTTCACTTAAAATGGTTTAGATTTGTCTAGGTTTCGATTTTGTAATTTCGGCCTATTAGGGTTCTTGATTTTTTTAATCTTTGATTTGATTGATTCATGAGAAATCCCTTCACAAATATTGTTCCCCTTAGTTTAATCTTCATGTGTGAATTTTTGTAAAGTTTTTGGAATTTATTTTGATTTTTGGGTATTTTTTAATATTTTATTATTATTTTCTAATTTTCGAAAATTAATTAATTAAATTATGAAATTGTGTTTTATGGTAAATATAGGTGTTTAAATGAATTACAGAAATTTATTTGGAATTTTTGTGAATTTCTATGTATTTATTTTGAATTTAATTAGTTATGTAATTTTGAGAAAATAGGGTTAATTGTGTTACAGGGGAGGTTCTGTCGAATTTTTGATAGAATTCTCATAAAATGTGATGTCCGGTTGAACCCTAATTCTGATTTTGTGTCTAATATTCTAGATCGAGTTTCTAGGATTTCCTGTTAGGTTTATTCTGATTTTCTATTATCATTTGTTTGTTTAGTTGCACTGAGACCGAAGCCTAGTGGACCAGGCCCGTCGAACCCATCTCGAGGAGCGCACTAAGTGTGAGTTACTATTTTATATATATATGCTTAGGGTGCATGATTTAGAAATGTATGTTTTATTTTGACTAAAATGCATAATGGTATTAATTAGTATTTAAGTTTATTTTTAGTTTATATTCGGTATATTTTGGTATATTTTCAAATTATATGCATGTTTTATTAATAAATTATTCTTAAAATGTTTTTATGTATATCCTTGGTATATTCTTAGTTTATTTTGTAATTATATTGGATTTATTTGACGTATATATGCTCGAAATATACCTGATTTATTTTTGGTATATTTCTAGTATATATATGGTTTATGTTGCAATTTTACTCAATTCATGCATCATTTACTTTTATGAATGTATGCTTTATATTTTTACGAAGGATATCAATAGAACGTGCTACCTAGTGGGCAGCACTAGGACCGAGTACGTACCGGTACGCTGATAGCATTTAGGCTATAATACTAACCTAATTGTGGATGTTGATTATATTGATTCGATTTGGTATCTGATGTTGAGATATGATTTGGGAGTGTGATTGCTGGAGCTCGGTTGACCAAGTGTCTCGGGGCCAATCACACTGACAGTCAGACTGCTGGAGCTCGGTTGACTTAGTGTCTCGGGGCTAGTCTACTGTCTAAATGGAATAAGTGAATATTTTGGAATAAGTGAGCCTGTATGGCTAGAGTGTTGTCTAACACTGTTTTGAGGTTGTGATTTTCTAGGGTTCTATTTGATCCTTCATAAACAGTGATTTTCAATAAATATATAAAAATGATTTTATTGCATCTGTATGTATTTGCTTGTATATATACATATTAGATATATACTTTTGACTGTGTGCATTGGCATTTAGTATGCATGTATATATATTATAGTAATTCACTCAGTGAGGTCTGACTCCCCTCCGTTGACTATTTTTCAGGAGAGTCATCGTCTTCAGACCTCAGTAGCAGGCCTGTACGCCGGATTTCTTCCACTCTGGCTTCTTTATGTAAATTGCTTATCTGAGTTTTATTTTATAATCTAGACACTGCAGTAGTCGTAAACTTGTTAAAAGATATAGTATTATATTTGTGTGAGTTATGTATTTTAAGAATTTGAACTGGATTTATATTAAAAGAGTTTATTTATATATGTGATGAGGATTTGATTTAATTTCATTTGGTGAAAATATTATTTTGATATTTATGATTTTATTCCACTACATAATATTTTACTTAAATGTATTGTTTTTATTTCTATTGCATGTTTTATTTTATTTTTAGGCTTACTACGGGTTCCGGATTCGAAAGAATTCCCGTTCCCTAGCGCCGGTCATGGCCCCTGTTTTGGGTCATGACATTAGCATTTGTCATGACTCTCGATTTGGGTTGTGACACTGAATGAACCCCTTGTGCCTTTAATCTCGTTTCCTCTTGAGTAAGCTTACTGGCTAATTCATTAATATCCTACTTATCCTTAATAGTGTTATAGTTAATTTGAAAAGGCCTATACTTTTGAGGTAATGAGTTCAACATGAATTATACCAAAAAGGAGTAATTCACAGTCATACCTAGGGTCTTAGGTTTTGCTGCAATATTAGTTATATCAAGGATATGTTACTGCATACTTTGCAACCCATCATACTTTATAGTCATGAGTTCAACCATTAGTGTCCCTACAAGTGACTTATCAGCAGAACGAAAGCGCTCATCCACAAACTTAAGATATTATTTAGTAATTACACTTTTTGGAAGAGTAGACTTAATGTTGTTGGCAATTGTCATTCGCATGAAACTAAGGCATAATCTGTTATATCCATCCCATGCTTTATGTTTTGACTTCTTAGCCTTACTGCTCGTATCAGTAATGTCAGCAGACTTTTCTTCTAATAGTGCCAACTCAAGATCCAAGAAATCTAAATAGAAATTGACTTGTTGATGCCATTTAGAGAAGTTTAAACCATTAAAGATAGTAACAGCAGAAGGATGCAAATGAAGAAAAACAACTGCAAATATATAAATGCTCACTAAATTAAAAAATTCAGATAATTAAACACAAAATATATTGTAGACTTCCTTTGGGTAAATACAACAATGTATATGCATCATCATCATAATTAGGATGCTATTCAAATTTTATAAGGTAATTAATAAACTTTATCATATATATATATATATATTTTGTATCTTTGGATATCCATATTAAATTTGACAAGAGAATATTAGATTTCCTACTTTATGTTTATTAGTTATAGAATATCAATCCACCTTTGGACAAATCCTTAATTTCTAACAACCAATAAATCTTTATGATTTAAATAATAGCATTTTCTGAACTTTCATAAATTATATGACCATATATTAAAATTAGTTTGGCCACTTTGGTGATTAACTAACTAATTGCCAAACTAATTTAATCTTAATGTCATATAACTAAATAATTATACTATTAAAATAATTGATATATCATAATACCAAAATTGAAATAACTTTTGGTATTAAATTGTTCAAAATTAAAACATCAACAATCAAAAGCCATATTTTCTATTTAAACAATTTCATACGGTCTTGAAACAATTCATACGGCTTCTTTAAAACTTCAAAATTTAAATTGAAAAACCATATTTCTTATTTGAAAAAAGAAAGGAAACATGCTGCCCTTTTAGCCAATTAACAATATATTAGGCCAAAACTTTAAAAGTTATCATCAATTCATTCGGCCAATTAATGCTGAATTTTTTTAATCAAAACATTAAAATAAATAAATAAAAATAATAAAATCAATCAACACCCATAAACATAAAACAATCTTTAATCCTAATGCATAATTAATCCATTATAATATATGAACAAATTATTTATTCAAAACTCATACTTTGATACCATATGTAAACTAACATAATCATCACATAAAACAAACATCAACATCATTATAGGATTTTAAATAAATAATTTGTTATATAAAATAGAATATAAAAATACTTACTTAATGCAGAATTCATCATAATTATAGAAAGATTTGAATCAAATTGGGTATTCGATAATTTTATAATTAAAACTAATTTCTCTCCATTAACCTTAATTTTTCACGTAGTAGACAATTAGATAAATTTTAATCTGCTAATCCTAATAGGTGGAGAGACGATCAATTTATATATGTTGTTAACTTTAAATCTAGTACATTCATATCAAAATCAATAGCTTATATTAATTCACTATTAAATAGGAACTCTTACCAAATAGGAAATCTTATTTAAATATTTAAAATCAAATATGATCCTAAACTTTCGGACCACATCTAACATGAATAATTTAAATAGAGATAAAAATAGTAAAAAATTACCACTATTCTATAAGATTGATGAAAGAAGATGTAGCTATAATTTTTTCAATATTTAAGATCAATAGTTAAAGAGATGAATTGAAGACTTCTTCTAATTTCTACATTTTAAATAGTATGAACTTTCCATCTCAAGTGGAAAATTTTCCTCCTACAACTTATATAAAAACTCTCTGCCTATATAATCAATAATAGTTTGAATCAGTTAGCAGGTAAAAAATTGTTATTATTTAAGTCACATTTTGAATTTAAATTCTAATAAATGCACTCATATTAAATTAATCATTAAAAAACTCATACAGTTTTTATAGTCCTATCTGAATTGAATTAGATTAATTAAAGTTAAGTAACTATAAACATCGATAGTTTATTAAAAAAAAAAAATTATACCCATAATGAATTACTTTCCTTTCACATCAGGTGCCTCATAGGTTCACTGCTAAATAAGCTAAAATTTCACTCTCTAAAATGACCATTATTTGGTCGGCTTAGATGGGATATATGCTTAAACATGACAAATTGTCTTGTGTAAAAGAGGATGATATATATATATATATATATATATATATATATATATATATATATATATATATATATATATAGAGGTACAAGGACCCATGAAACAAAGAGTTTTGCCTCATTCGAAATTGCAAAAACATGCATATCCTTCATTAATAATTAATTATGTGTATGCTGTGAAGGAAGCAAATATTGATTGCATACTGCTATGAAAATGATTAAATTCTTGGATCTTTTTAATTCTTTGACTTAACTCAATAATATAGGGAGAAATTTTTTACCTCTATCGAATTAAATATTATATTTTGTAATTGAATTTGTCACAAATAATTTAAATATTTATACGTATTCAATAAAAAAGATATTTTTAGGTTGTAAATTTAACTGTAAAATACATTATGTTCAAAACAAATACAAAAATTTTCATTAATATTTATATCCAACTTGAGACGACCAATTCAAATAAACTTAAATTCGATGAATGACCATCAATTTTGTTAGGTTAGTATCTTAATGTTATTTTATAATTTTTTTTTTCTCAAAACTCAAATAAGATATATATAGAATGCTAGAGTTGATGCACTCATTTGACATAAGTATTGGGGTGTATATTCATTGCTATTTCACAATAACAGCTTTAGCATTTAAAAAAATCAAGAGTTTCATCATTAATTACTAAATAATAATGTTTCTTAACGAAATAACATAGTTCTAAACACAATTGTTGATAAACTTTTCAGTGTTTTTTTCATATATAGAATTTGAATTGAAAATTTTTTTAAAAAATAATTCTTTTTACCAATCTAACAACAAAACTTGGTTGATTCTACCAACCTTTTTTTTCATAAAGAGAAAGTGATGAAATGAAGTAAAAGGACGATGACTAAAAGATGGACCATAAAAAGCACATGAGGTATAAATTAAATGGTCAAGATCCAGGTCTCATGACTTATAGTTTTTAATTTTAAGTTCTAGAGGCGCATATCAAAATTAAATCCTTGATTATCACGATAATATAAGGTTCAATGCTATATATAATCATAATAATAATTAATATAATAAATAACTTGATATGATAGATATATTGATAATATATAATTGTCTAGTTAAAAAAAAGGGTCAATTATAATTTTTTTCATATGTTTTATCGCATTACACTATTTCATTCTTTATATTTGAAAAGATATTTATTTATCGTAGATATTTACTTTTTTTTTAGCACTCATCAGTCCTTATTTAGGGATAAAGTAGTATATAAAAAAGTAAATGTCATTGATGAATAAGTATTTTTTCAAATATTAGAAATGAAATAAACAAAAGAGTATATATGTAAGTATAGGTAGTGCAAAAATGAGAAAGAAAAGTTACTTGGAAAGATATGCTAGATTAGCCCTTGTGTTTTTATATGGCATAGAGTACAATAGGTGACCAAAAATTGAATTGAAGAGCCTGAAAAATTTGGCTACTTGATTTAATAAATGTCCAGCCTAGTTTGGAAGAATCTATTGTTTGGACAGTTCGGTTGGGTTGTTTTCTTCTAATAATCTAATGTGTCAACTTTGCTTCAACACATCTGTTGTTGAAGTAGTTGCAGTATTTACTCTTAGACAGCTCAGTTTTTCCAATTTCTACTAATTTTTCTGACAAGTATTTCATATTTTATTAGTTGAACCTTATTTTAATTTGAATTTTAATGATTTTTTAAATCTTTTATGATATAAAATAAAATAAGAATCTTTATTCATATATGAGTATTTAGTTTATTAGCTTTAGTAGATGGAAAATAACCCCACATTATTTATTATTGCTCACATGGCTTTCTTAATCTTTATGCTTCCTTGAGTTGCTACTTCATTATTATGTATCCATGCTAAGGAAAGTTGTGCTTACAGCAATTTGTGCTTCACTGCTTCAAGAAAGTTTTGTGAGATTTTACTTATTATTTTTTATTAAAATAGCTGGAATTGAAAGTTTATTGAACTTTAAATAGTTGAATTCAATTTGGATAAAGATATTTTAATAAATATTTAAAATGACTACATTTCTTATGATTCGAACTTGAAATATTGTTTAAGATATTCTACCGGTTGATCTCAAAAAGTTATTGATATGTGAGATTTTATTTTATATACTGAAAATGAGATGATCATGCTTCATATTATAAAGTTAAAATGAATTTTAATAAAAAATTAGGGTTAGCCCGATTATTTTTTTCGGTACTAAAAATTATAAAAATTTAAATTGTTTATCAACTAATATTAATAAAAAAAAATATCAATTACTTTTATGGTGTATGTTTGAACTACTATTTTGTATTTGTATTCAACTTTCTAAATGCCATGGTGATGAAATAGTCCAAGTTTTTCTTTCTTTTTTTTTTTTCTTTTTGATAAAAAAAACTTGTCTTAGTTACACTGTAAACTAAAACAAAGTTGTGGAAAATTTATCCAGCCTAAAACATGGCACTTGGGTTGTTGTGCCTAATGTGGCAGCTGCATTCAAGGCAATTAATTACATGGTTGGAAAACTGTACTGAAAAAAAAATTCTTGTGTATATGGACCATCCATATGTGTATGTACTTGTAAACAAAACTTATTATGAAATTTGTTCAATTTTTTTCTTTTGAGTTACATGTTCAATTCATTTTCTTATTTCTTTGAATTGCCCAAAAACAATTTCCAAATCTGAGAGCCATACTAGCAATTAGTTTCACTAAATAAATGTGTTAAAGGTTGATGCTTTTTTCCTTTCTGAGAATAATTGAAAGCTTAGTGCAGAAACATAATTATTGCTGAAATTGCTGCCAAAGAAACATTAGGGTGGCTTAATTAGTTCTCTATTAGATGATGCCATATGTTTGTTTGTTCAGGAAGTATATACTAATGCTTCCAATGTTTTCATCTTGTATGAAATGCTTCTGTTCTGAGTTTCTTGTATTTGTTTCTGCCTTTGTGATTTAAGTTCGAAAAAAAAAAAGTTTCAAATGGAAATTACTCAAATTAATTTTGGAATATTATAAATTGTATATTTCAATTTTTTAAAATTCATGTTCTAATATTATATTTGAATACTAAATTTTTCATTAACCTGATGAGAATGTGAATATAAAATTTTTCCTTGTAAAATATTTTTAAATAAAATTTTATATTACTAAAACAACTCTTTAAATTTTTTGGCACAAGTATTATTACTATTGACTACCTTTCACATAACACAATTCATCTTCCTAAATTGATGATGATAATAATGGAAAATATATTGTTTTTATGTTTTTTTTGTCATTAATTTCTCTATTTTCGTTTTAATTAATAGTGAACAAAGAGTTACCCAAGGGCCATTAATGTATAGTCACTTGGCCTCTTTAGTTGTTGTTCTTTTAATCTTATATATAAATTTCCTCCCCATTAACCATGAGCAACGTCATCTTCCTATTTTTTTTTAAAAGAAAAAATTATTAGTAAGGTAGAGGTTTAGTACTTCCTTATTTTTAAGAATATTATAATGTGCAGAATTAAATTTTATTTTTGGTGATTTATGAAATTAATTTCAATTTAATTTAAAGAGAAAAAAAATTATCTTTTAAATAAGAAACTAAAAGACATATGGTAATAGTAAGTATACATATATATAGAGAGAGCTTTTTTTTTTTTGTTTTTTTTTTTCAAGTCATACTTGTTTGGAAGTTATGAAAGTGATATGATAATTGAACCTGCAAAACTCCATCAATTAATTCTTAAACTTATTGGAAAATGATGTTAAATGTGCCAAAATTAGCCATTTCAAATCTTGAAAATTGCCTTTGAAAGTGAGTATCTAAACCAAATATATTATTTGTTTTAATTTCCTTAGCATCATTTTCTTGGTCCATTGAGTGTAATGTTTTCAATACAGAAACAGACCTACACATAATTATAAAAAGGAAAAAGATGCATCATCGGGAGTGGGAATTAATTAGAAAATGAGCTCTTTTGGGTTTTCTTCATAATAAGGACTCATGATATTGATGATTTTAAAATTAATTTCGTTCATGTTGATGTTTTTTTTTTTTGAATGTTCATGTTGAAAGGAACAATTAGAGAGTTAATCAATCACCATCAAAATTGCCTTCATATAAAAAGGTTTCCTCATTAATTGAAATAAGCTTTCAAAAAATTTCATGGTCACAAAACATGATAATTCCCCTTGCTTGTCCAATTAATTAATTAACAATATTCTACACAACATTTAAGTAATTGGTCAATTCAAATAATTTAAGAACACCCTAAATCTCCAATTTAAATTGACCAAGAATTTGAGCTTGATAATTTTAATATGCACATCCATCCCTACATGTAAATTAAGAATTTAAGATGAAAGAGCATTCATTCATATGCATATGATGCAGCTAGCTATAATCAGCCTAAATGATATGGGAATATAAGACTTAATTCTCTGTTGTGTTTTTATTAAAACATTGTATTAGTCACTCATACTCTTTCGAGCTTTTTTCTTATTTTTGGAAAAGTACAAAATATATTATGTGATTTTCTATTTTGATAATTTTTTATATATAATGTTTTGGTGATAGATTTCTTTTTGAACAATATTTTCGTGATAGATTAAAATATATGATTTTTACAGTTAGTAATTTTAGACATATTCACTCAAATTAACCTAATATGACAAATGTAATAGGTATTACTTTTTTTTTGTCTAAACTACCGACATTCACACTTTAATTAATCTAATTTAATTTAAGTTAGAAAAGTTTTTCAACAACTAATTTAACACAACTATATAAATTGACACTATATTATCGTTATATCAACGTTATATCATATAAAAGAATAACATGTAAACGTCATTACATCATGAGATAATAACTTGTTAGCTCTACAAATGGTTGTTAATATGAGATACTGAAATTACTAATATGCAAATACAGTATTTTTTTTTTTCTTTTTGGTCAAGAATGTGAGATATTCGACCTCTCTCTCATTTTGATTAGTTTTAATATTAAGGTGGATAAAATATATAGGATAATTATTTGTTTGCACCAAATGTGTTAATTATACACCACCATTAAATAAATAACATACATAATTGATGTTTTGTCCTTAAATAATGAAAAAAAAAAAGACAAGAATCAAAAGATTGTAATTAATTTAATACATGATATGGTATACCATGTTCAGCTTTCATATAATTACATGGTTGATCACTAGCTGACTAGCTCCATTATCAGAATGACAGTGCAAATTCCAGCAAACATTGATATACAATTTAAAACTTCAGCTAATTATTCGCCATGTAATTACTCACTGAACAACTTTGCTATGTTGTATATGGCTAACTAGCTAGCTAGCTAGCTACCTTTCCTTATGACTGCCTTATCTATCACCTGCGGTGGTAGAACAAAGCCATTAATGTCAGTGGCAAAAAGGCTTATCACCAGTACAGATACTGGAGCTTTATATATACCCACAACTGTATTCATTCATTGACTCATCATCTCCATACACTACGGTTTCTAGCAAGCTTGTGCTGTACTGCTACTCCACACCCAAATCCCCATATCAGAAATCTGTTATTATTAGTGTGTTTCTTAGAGAATTAATATCCAATATGGGCAGCTCTTCGAGTTTGATGATAATTTTTCTAGGGCTTGTGTTAACAATTGCAAGTGTTGCTCATTTAGCTGAAGCTAGGGCTTTCTTTGTCTTTGGTGACTCTTTGGTTGATAATGGAAACAACAATTATCTTGCAACCACTGCTCGAGCTGATGCTCCACCGTATGGCATTGATTATCCGACTCATCGACCCACCGGCCGTTTCTCTAATGGATTCAACATCCCTGATCTTATTAGTATGCTTTCATTTTTATGTTGATTTTTTTTTATCTATATATATGTGGGCGTGCGTGCGTGTGTGTATATGTTGCTTATTTTATGCACTAATTTAATGCTGATAATTGTATGTGTTATAAGGTCAGGCAATTGGTTCAGAACCCACATTGCCATACTTAAGTCCACAGCTCAGAGGAGAAAAGCTACTCATTGGTGCCAATTTTGCTTCTGCTGGAATTGGCATACTCAATGACACTGGAATTCAATTTGTGAGTTGGTTTATTTGCTATACGTACCATATGCACTTTTTTTAGAAACAATTTTTGTCTTATAATCTTAATTAAATGTAACGATCAAAAATTAGTTTTGCATTCATCAGAAAGAAAAATAGTGCAAAATCAATATGAAAAGTGATGGATGGTTAGGTATGTGTTCTTATCAATTGCTACTTATTTGTAGATAAACATCATCAGAATTTACAAACAATTGCAATACTTCCAACAATACCAGCAAAGGGTTAGTGCCCTCATTGGACCTCAGCAAACACAAACACTGGTGAATCAAGCACTTGTCCTTATGACTCTTGGAGGTAATGACTTCGTCAACAACTACTATTTGGTGCCTTTTTCAGCTCGATCTCGCCAATTCTCCCTGCCGGATTATGTCGTCTATCTCATCTCCGAGTACCGGAAAATTCTACTTGTATGTTCTGTCACTCCTCATTTCTGTTCGTTAATTCCTTAATTACACTCAATTTTGTTAACTTCATAAAACTGTGTCAGGTTTTAATTCTTAATCTAGACAAGAACTCCAACGACACTGTATTAATGAACCATAGCATTCAAGCATTTATTTAGATAGAGTGTGTCAATGTGGTCAAGAAATTAGTAGAAAAAAAATAAAGGCAATGTGGGGACATAATAATGCTAAAATTAAAAATGGTAGATAAGTTCTATATGTGATATTTAAGGTCTTTCAAAGCCATAGGGCATGTGTTGATAGAAATGTGGCAGCCATTTATCTTTTTTGTTGTTTTCATAAGCTTGACTTTTTTTTTATTGGTACAGTTTGTATATTTCGGATTTATTATTTTATCATCTTTCTCTTTAAATACTAGTAGCTTAAATAAAAAAAAAATTATCTTTATAAGATGGAGAAAATATTATTATTATTATTTTTGTGTGTGTTGTGTGTTAAATAAATGCAGAGAACATATGAGTTGGGTGCGCGTAGAGTTTTGGTGACGGGGACGGGACCATTGGGTTGTGTTCCAGCAGAATTAGCTATGAGGAGCAGAAATGGTGAATGCTCGGTTGAATTGCAAAGAGCAGCTGGTTTGTTCAACCCACAGCTTGAGCAAATGATAAATGAAGTGAATCAACAAATTGGATCAGATGTTTTTGTAGCTGCAAATACACACCAAATGACCATGGATTTTATTAATAACCCTCAAGCATATGGTACGTCATCTCATTAGTATGCTAAATAATTCAATTTAACCAATTTATGTTAGTCTATATAAATCACCCTAGCCAGCTAGCAACTTGTTGAGCAGACCACCAGCAGGCAAAATGCATTTAATGGAAAAATCTATGGGACCATTTACAGTAAAAGGCCCCTTGGCTTTCATTAATTGGTCCTTTAATATTGCAGAGATTTATTTGATGATAGATATGGAAAGGACCCCATAATTGAGTTATGAAAGTGCACCACCATATTTAAAAAAAATAAAAAAATCACAAAACTTGCCCATGTTTATACTCATGCTTACGTTATTGAATTCATAAATTAGTAATTTAATATTTAGAGTTCCAAAAGAAAAATAAGACGCGACCTATTTTGAAGTCTATCAGTGCAAAAAAAATTTTATGGTGAAAAAAGTTATTTAGTATTTGGATTCTTATAAACTTTTTTAACTTAATGATTGAGATTCATAGATTGGTATTATTTTGACAGGATTTGTTACATCAAAGCTTGCTTGCTGTGGCCAAGGACCATACAATGGAATTGGGTTATGCACAATTGCATCAAACTTGTGTCCTAACAGGGAGATTTATGTGTTTTGGGATCCATTCCATCCATCAGAAAGGGCAAACAAAATCATTGTGAACCAAATTTTGACCGGCTCTACCAATTACATGAAGCCAATGAATCTCAGCTCCATAATGGAATTGGATTCTAGGACTTAGATTTAATAGCGATTGATTACAATTTCTCTATTCAAATCATCATGATGGACAATCTTATTCTTTGCTTGTGCCTTGTCCCTTATTAGTTCTGGTGGGTTTCCTTGTCTAAAAAGAATAGAATTATTATTGTTATTATTGTTGAATGTTAATTGGATTTTAGTGTGTGATTGTTAAGTGTATCAAATTCATGCGTTAGAGCATGGGCTGAGATCCATTATCCCTGAATAATTGTGCACGAAATGAAATGTAATAGTGACCGTTGCAACATTTATATATGCATGTAGCTTTAAATTAATGGTGAGTTTGGAAAACTTTTTATTTGTGTTGATTTTTCCCATCGGATACTTTCAGTATTTAGTAGCTTTCAAGACTTCAATTGAATCAAGTTATATTTTCCCCATACGTAAAATTTGAACATAATACCTTATAAAGGAAATTTAAATTTTTTATCTATTAATACTTTATTAACATTAATTAAAGTTATTTTCAAAACTGTAATTTAAATTTAATTTAAATTATCCTGAGACCCCACTAATTAAAAAGATTGTTGTTAAATGTTTTACCTAATTTAATAGATTTTAACATAAAAGAAGGTATACATAGACTGACATATATAGTTCAAATAAATCCAATAAATTGACAACTCAATGTTGCATCATGCATACATTATAAATGGAGAGGTTTCATTCAGTATTATAACCTATATAGTATTAGTTGAAACAACTTTTGAATGTTGTACTATTATATGAAGTGTTATATACAACAGTATACACAAAGAGCAATAAGAGTTATGTATGAAGTAAACTACATAAGGTTTTTATAAGTAGAGTAGTACAAGTTAACTATTGATTGACGTATTTCTTATCACCCTTCGCAAGTTGAACATCGAGTGAGGCGATGGTCAACTTGTTTCTGAGCAGCTGAAAATGGTGCTTGTGCAGTGGTTTAGTCAAGTAGTTGGCGATCTGATCTGATAAAGAAATGTAGTGCACTTGAATCTCATTTTTTAACACCTTATCCTTGACGAAGTGGCAATTGATCTCTAGATGTTTGGTCCTAGAGTGAAAGATAAGCATTGTTGTGAGATATGTGGCCGATAGATTGTCACACCAGAGCTTTGGTATTGAGAAGTATGATAGCCAAGTTCAGGAAGCAGTGATTGCAGCCATGAAAGTTCTTGGACTGCTATGGCTAATGCTCGGTATTCAGCAGTGGTTAATGATCAAGCAACACATCATTATTTTCTAGTACTCCAACTTATGAGATTTGGCCCAATAAAGATTGCATACCCAATAGTATACTTTCGATCATCCACAGAGCTTGCCCAGTCAGAGTCATTGTAAGTAGAAATGTGGGTGGATTTTGATTGGCAAATAAGAAGACCATGTTGTATTGTTGATTGTAGATAGTGAAGGATGCGCTTTACATTTATCCAATGGTCTTCAGTGGGGGAATGATGAATTGTGCAACTTTGTTTACTAAAAAATAAATGTTGGGCCTAATGAATAAAAGGTATTGTAACTCGTCAATTAGGCTTCTATATTTGCTTACATCAGTTATGACATTGCCTTTATGAATAGACAATGTGTTGGATGGACAAGAGGACATAGAGATTCCATTCACAGAGACCATATTTTCCTTGGCTAATAGTTCAACAATATATTTGGATCAAGTGAGGAGCAAACCCGTTTTGGTAAAGGTTGCTTCAATTTTGAGAAAATGATGAAGGTAGTCGAGGTCCTTGATAACAAATTTGGTGTTGAGCATTTTAATAATATGAGAAGCAAATGCTGGAGAGGAGCTAGTGAGAATGAGATCATCCACATATATAAGATAAAAAATGATAATGCCATTACAGGAATAGTAATATAATGAATTTTCCATTTTAGATCCTTGTAACCCATGATTTTACAAGGCAAGAGTTAGACATTTGTACCACTAAACAGGGGTTTATTTTAAGCCATAAAGCGATTACTGTAGCTTGCACACATGGTTAGGAAATTGTGGATAAACATAACCAGGCAATTGATGCATGTATATGTCTTCATCAATATTTTCATGCAAACATGCATTGCAAACATCAAGTTATTTAATTTCCTAATAATTTCTTATGGCTATGGAGAGAATTAACATGATTGTGCATGGTTTGACCCTCAGATTGTAGGTGTGGTGAAAATCCATACCTGGTTGTTGATTATAGCCCTTTGCTACAAGACAGGCTTTATATCAATCAATATTTCCATTTAGTGCATACTTGATTTGGTAGATGCATTTGCACCCAATGATGTTGTGGTGGTTTGATATAGGTATGAGTTCCCATGTCTTGTTTGCCATAAGAGCAATATATTCAACATCCATGTCTCTTCTCTAATTAATAGATTACGTTGCTTGTTTGTAAGTGCTTAGTTCATGTAGAGGGGAAAGAAAGGATGTGAAAAGGGTTTTTGGTTTCAGACTTTCAATTTGTGACCGAGTCACTATTGAATGTTGGTGATATAGTGAAGGGGGATGGTGTTGTGTTTGTGTGTTGTAGGAGGTAAGATCTATAAAAATTAGAATTGTAGGTCTATTAGGTTATGGCGAAGATGACGTGGAGGGCGAGGTAAAGTGTGGAGGAGGATTTATAGGAATGGCTATATGGGGCATTGTTGTTTCAAGTGGTTGCGACATTAGGTTAGTACGGGTAGATGAAAAAGTCGGGTTGTGTGGTAAAGGTGGTGGAATGGTAGTGTTTGGTTCGAATGTAATGTGTTGGGTAGTAGTCGATAGTAGTAGATTAGGTAAGGGAAGTTATTGAGGCCGAACTGGAATAAGTCTTAAGGTGATGAAGTTGCAGTGGATCTTGAACTCTGTGGTGCAGTAGTGTGTTGAAATGGAAACACTTGTTCATCAAATATCACATGACGTAAGACAGTTATTTTGTGAGTAATAAAATCAAGACAATAATATCATTTATATAATCGGCTATAACCCAAGAAAATGCATTTTGGAAGAGCATGGTGATAACTTATGAGGGGATTGGGGGCATAGCCATGGGTAACATAAACATCCAAAAATACGTAGCCAGGGGTAACATAATATAATTTGGTGGTTCATGAAATAGATTGTGGTAGGGGGATTTATTTTTAAGAGTGGGGGTATGTCACGACCCAAAATAGAGGGCCATGACTAACGCTAGGGAACGAGAATTCTTTCAAATCCGGAACCCGTAGCAAGCCTTTAAAATAAAATATAAAAGCATGCAATAATAATAACATAAATAAAATATCTTGCAATGGAAATTAAAATCTCATAAGTAATAATAAAGCAACTCATATATATAATATCTTTTAACACAAATTCTTGTTTCAATCCTTTAAAATACAAATCTCATACATATATAAAATAAACATCCACAACTTGACTACAACTACTGCAGTGTCTAGAATACAAAAATAAAATCAAGTGAGCAGTTTACAAAGTAATGCTGGGGCAGAAGAAATCTGGCATAAGGGTCTGCTACTGAGGTCTGAAGATGAAGACTATCCTGAAAAATAGTCAACAGAGGGGAGTGTCACGACCCAAAATAGGGCCACGACCAGCGCTAGGGAACGGGAATTCTTTCAAATCCGAAATCCATAGCAAGCCTAAAATAAAATAAACATGCAATAGTAATAATAATAACACAATTACGTAAAATATTATGTAGCGGAAATAAAATAATAAATATCAAAATAATATTTCCATCAAACGAAATTAAATATAATTCTCATCTCATATATAAATAAATCCTTTAATACAAGTTTCAGTTCAAATTCTTAAAATACATAACTCACACAAATATAATACATAAAACCCATAATTTATGTACAACTACTGCAGTGTCTAGATTATAAAATAAAACTCAAAACTCAGATAAGCAGTTTACAGAAAGAAGCCGGGGCGGAAGAAATCCGACATATAGGCCTACTACTAAGGACTGAGGAAGAAGACTCTCCTGAAAAATGGTCAACAGAGGGGAGTCAGACCTCGCTAAGTGAATTACTATAATATATATACATGCATACTAAATGTCAATGCACACAATCAAAAGTATATATATAATATGTATATATATACAAGTAAATACACACAGATGCAATAAAATCATTTTATATATATTTATTGAAAATCACTGCTTATGAAGGATCAAATAGAACCCTAGAAAATTATAACATCAAACAGTGTTAGACAACACTCTAGCCATACAGGCTCACTTATTCCAATATATTCCCTTGTTCCATTTGGACAGTAGACTGGCCCCGAGACACTAAGTCAACCGAGCTCCAGCAATTTGACTGTCAGTGTGATTGGCCCCGAGACACTTGGTCAATCGAGCTCCAGCAATCACACTCCCAAATCATATCACACATCAAATAATCATATCCAATCAACATCCACACATGGTTAGTAATATAGCCTAAATGCTATGAGTGTACCGGTACGTACTCGGTTCTAGTGCTGCCCACTAGGTAGCACGTTCTATTGATATCCTTCATTAAAATATAAAGCATACATTCATAAAAGTAAATGATGCATGAATTGAATAAAATAGCAACATAAACCATATATGTACTAAAAATATACCAAAAGTAAACCAGGTATATTTCGAGTATATATACGTCAAATAAATCTAATTAAATTACAAAATAAACTAAGAATATACCAAGGATATACATAAAAATATTTTAAGAATAATTTATTAATAAAACATGCATATAATTTGAAAATATACCAAAATATACCGAATATAAACTAAAAATAAACTTAAATACTAATTGATTTATTTATGCATAATTAATCAAAATAACATACGTTTCTAAATCATGCACCCTAAGCACATATATATAAAATAGTAACTCACACTTAGTGCGCTCCTCGAGATAGGTCCGATGGGCCTGATCCACTAGGCCTCGGTCTCGGCGCAACTAAACATACAAAAATAACAGACATTAGAATAAACCTAACAGAAAATCCTAGAAACTCAATCTAGAATGTTGGACACAGAATCAGAATTAGGGTTCGACCGGATATCACATTTTACGAGAATTCTATTGAAAATTCGGCAGAACCTCCCCTGTAAATTGGACATCTCTCTACTTAAAGAGTAGAGCCGGCCCTGCAAAGAAATACACTTCGAAAAATAGACACAGAATCACATCCACAACCCCTCGGTCGGACTCCAAACTACAGTTCACCGACCGAGGTCTACAAGCACAGAATATTACAGAAATACCGAAAATACCCTTATATCATAGAAATACATTTTATAAGTAGAAATTACATAATTAACCCTAAAACACAGTAAAAATCGATAAAAACTCATTTATTTAGAAAAATCGTATATTATATATATAATTTGAAAATAATTTATGAAAAATGGTTTTAATTAGTTAAAAATACTAAATAATTTGTAGAAATCATTTTATGCCTTAAATAACTATTAAAAGCAATTTAATTACATTTTTAGCCAATGTAAGGTAAAATTACCAAAATACCCCTATATATATAAATATACTAAAATTACTCCAAAAATTCACCAAAAATAGTATAATTATCCAAAATTAATTTTCTCCACATATTTATCAATAATATCAATAATTAAACTCAATTAACTAATTAATTTCAATTAAAACACAACTAACCTAATTTTCCAAAATTACATAAACCTAAACAAATTCAAAATAAATACATAGAAATTCATAAAAATTCCAAATAAATTTCTATAATTCATTTCAACACCTATATTTATCATAAAACACAATTTCATAATTTAATTAATTTATTTTCAAAAATTAGAAAATAATAATAAAATATTCAAAAATACCCAAAAATCAAAATGAATTCCAAAAATTCCACAAAAATTCACACATGTAGATTAAGCTAAGGGAAACAACATTTGTTAAGGTATTTTTCATGAATCACAAAGAAATTCTCAAAAAAAAATTCAAAAATCCAATATGGCCGAAATTAAAAAATTGACAAAAACCTTACCAAATCGAGTTTTAAGCTTAAACAATGCTTGGAATCATCTTCTATGGCTTCAGAGGAGTTCAACGGCACCGGAATGAGGGAATTTGGTGGCCAGAATCGTGAGGTGTGGAGGGAGATGCAACTTTCGACCAAAATAATTTCCTTAGCTTCGCCGGCGCCGGAGAGGATGAAGAGAGTGGCGGAGCTGCTGGAGAAAGGGGGTGGACGTCCGGGAGGCACACCGACGGTAGTCGACCGGAGTTTCAGCGGGATGGAGGAGAGGTGGCGTCGGGAGGAAGAAGAAAAGGGGGGGTAGGTTTTGGTAATTTTGCAACTTATGTATGTGTATATATATATATATATATATTAAGAACTTTAATAATATTTATTAAAATATATTAATATAATATTTAAGAAAATCACACACCACATATTTAGAATGCACAATATATATACATACACATACATATAATAGTTAAATAATAACTATATATAATATATACACACACAATTGAAATTACTATTAACCCTAAAATTATTATATATAAATATATATGTATGTATATATATATATACTAATACCACAATTAGAATAATGCATGAACTCATGCAAATGCATAAATCTACTTAAAATAATTAATAGTAAATTATTTACGTGAAAATTTCCCCGAAAATACAAGTCCCGGGAAAATTTTACGTAAAGTACTTAAAATAATATAAAATAATTAAAATTAGCTTCAATTAAATTACAAACTCTTAAAATATCAATATTATATATAAGAATTATTAACACTGCATATCCCGATGCAGTATAAAAATATCTAAAAACACGGGATATTACAGTCTTCCCCCCTTACAAGAATTCGTCCCCGAATTCCAGAAAGAAAATGATCCCAAGATCAAGAAGGGAAGAGATACGGGTAAGAAGCTCGCATCTTAGCTTCAGTCTCCCACGTATGCTCCTCAACTCTGTTGCTACGCCGCAAAACCTTGACCATCGGAATCTGCTTCGATCGCAACTGTTGAACTTGATAGTCAACGATCGCCACAGGTTCTTCCACAAACGTCAAATCTTCACTCACGTTTACACTATCGGGCTGCAACACGTGTGAAGGGTCTGAGATATACTTCCTCAGCATCGAGATATGAAATACTAGATGCACTTGTGACATATTCGGAGGCAAAGCCAACCGATATGCAACAATGCCAACTCTCTCCAGAATCTCAAACGGTCCGATATATCTCGGTGCCAACTTACCCTTCCTGCCAAATCTCATAATACCCTTCATCGAAGATACCTTCAGAAAAATAAAATCTCCAACCTGAAATTCCACATCTCTGCGCCTAGGATCCGCATAGCTCTTCTGCCTGCTAACTGCGATCTCTAATCTGCGCTTAATCACGGTGACTTTTTCTACAACATCCTGAACCATCTCAGGTCCAATCAAAGCTCTTTCACCAATCTCATCCCAACTCAGAAGGGATCTACACTTCCTTCCGTATAACGCCTCATATGGTGCCATGCCAATACTACTATGGTAGCTGTTATTATATGTAAACTCTACGAGTGGAAAATGATCATCCTAGCTACCTCCCAAATCCAGGACACACATCCTTAACATATCTTCCAGTGTCTGGATTGTCCTCTCAGACTGACCATCTGTCTGAGGATAAAAAGCAGTACTGAAGTCCAACCTAGTGCCCATCGCTTCTTGCAACTTCTGCCAAAAATGAGAGGTAAACACTGAACCTCTGTTTGACACAATGGACACAAGTACTCCATGAAGGCACACAATATGCTTCACATATAGCTTCGCCAATCTAACTACAGAATAGGTGGCTTTCACAGGTAAGAAATGTGCAGACTTCATCAACCTATCTACAATCACCTAGATGGAATCGTATCCATCCTTAGAATGAGGCAACCCTACCATAAAATCCATAGCTATCCTTTCCCACTTCCACTAGGGAATAGGAAGAGGCTGAAGCTTCCCAGAAGGCTTCTGATGTTCAGCTTTCACTTGCTGACACGTTAGGCACTTGGCAATATAATTAGCGACATCCTTCTTTAATCCATCCCACCAGTATAAGTCTCTAATACTGTGGTACATCTTAGTGACACCCGGATGTACGCTATAGGCTATTAAATGTGCTTCCTCTAGGATCTCTTCTCTCAAATCATCCACATCAGGAACACATAATCTACCACTGATCCATAACACACCATCATCATCGAGTGTGAAATCAGTGAACTTCCCTGCTCTGACATTCTCTGCAAGCTCTTCTAGAATAGGATATCGGCTCTGAGCTACTTTAATCCTATCCCTCAGTACAGATCGCACCTTAAATTGAGCTATCAGTCCACCTGACCTACTGATCTTCATCATCAGACCTTGATCCACCAACAGATGCAACTCCTGGATCAATGGTCTCCTCTCAACACTGATGTGAGCAAGACTGCCTGAGGACTTTCTATTAAAGGCATCTGCTACCACATTAGCCTTGCTCGGATGATATAAAATCTCACAATCATAATCCTTTAACAATTCCAACCATCTCCTCTGCCTCAGATTCAGATCTCTCTGCTGGAAAATGTACTTAAGGCTCTTGTGATCAGTAAATATCTCACAAGTCACCCCGTACAGATAATGTCTCCAGATCTTCAGAGCAAAGATCACTACAGCCATCTCAAGGTCATGTGTAGGATAGTTCCGCTCATGCTTCTTCAACTGTCTTGAAGCATAGGTTATCACCCTTCCATTCTGCATCCACACACAACCAAGGCCAACTCTAGAGGCATCACAATAAACTCTGAACTTTTCCACATTATTAGGCAAAGCTAACACTGGGGCTGTGGTCAATTTCTCCTTTAACAACTGAAAACTGTTCTCACAAGCTTCTGACCACTCAAATCTAACATTCTTCTGAGTCAAGCGAGTCATAGGGGCTGTAATTCTAGAAAAATCCTGCACAAACCGCCTATAATACTCGGCTAAACCCAGAAAACTTCTAATCTCAGTAATAGAAGTCGGTCTAGGCCACTCAGAAACTGCTTCAATCTTTTGTGGATCAACCTGGATACCTTCTTTAGACACCACGTGTCCAAGAAAAGAAACACTCTCTATCCAGAACTCACACTTCGAGAATTTAGCATAAAGCTGATGATCTCTCAGTGTCTGCAATACAATCCTCAAGTGATATACATGCCCCTCTATACTCCTTGAATAAACCAGTATATCATCAATGAAGACTACTACAAACTGATCCACATATGGTCTGAATACCCTGTTCATCAGATCCATAAAAGCTGCTGGTGCATTAGTCAAACCAAAAGACATCACCAGAAACTCATAGTGGCCATATCGAGTGCGGAATGCCATTTTAGGAACATCAGCTTCACTAATCCGCAGCTGATGATAACTCAACCTCATATCAATCTTAGAAAAGAACTGTGCACCCTGTAACTGATCAAACAAGTCATCTATCCTCGGAAGAGGATACTTATTCTTCACTGTCACCTTATTAAGCTCTTTGTAGTCAATGCACAGTCTCAGGGTACCATCCTTCTTCTTCACAAACAGGACTGGTGCACCCCAAGGAGAAACACTGGGTCTAATAAAACCCTTATCCAACAACTCTTGTAACTGCTCCTTCAACTCTACAGGAGCCATTCTGTAGGGTGGCATAGATATAGGAGTAGTACCTAGAACCACATCTATATAGAATTCAATCTCTCTATGAGGTGGTAAACCTGGCAACTCCTCATAAAAAACATCAGGAAACTCACAGGCAACAGGAACATCCGTGAGTGACAACTTCTCCACTGAAGTATCCCTGACCAATACCAAATGTCCTTGACATCCTTTCCTCAACAACTTCCTAGTAGTAATAGCAGAAATAAGATTCTGAGGTGCTGGACTCCTATCACCCACAAACTTAAAATCTTCTTCATTAGGAATTCTGAACGTTACCTCTTTATTCCTATAATCTACCACGGTATAGTGCTGAGATAACCAGTCCATTCCCAGAATAATATCAAACTCCATCACATCCAACAAGATCAAATTAGCAGATAATTCTCTATCTCCCATGAGAACTAGACAACCAGAAAGAATAATATCGGTGTCCAAGGAATCGCTTAGAGGAGTGGCAATGGATAAAGGAAAAGCCATCCTCGAACTAACCAATAAGACTTAGAAGCAAAAATGGGAGAAACAAACAAATGCGTGGCACCCGGATCAAACAAAACCCATGCATCCAGGTAACAGACAGAAACAATACCTGCCATAACTACATTGGATGCCTGAGCATCCTGCTCAGTGAGATGGAAGACTCTGGCCTGTCCTCGACCTCCCTGCTGACTGGTAGAAGCCTGGCCAACACCTCTGGCACTTCCTCTAGTACCTCTACCACGACCCTGCTGTGGAACAAGCTGAGTGGAACTTTGATGCTGGGCTGGGGGCAACTGAAATGGCACGGGTGCAGTACTAGCAATTGACTGCTGTGGAAATCATGGAATTTACGGCTGCTGATACCCGGAGTAAGGACACGATCTGGCAAAATGTCCTGTCTGCCCGCATCTGAAGCATGTCAGTGGTGTCAGATAACACGATCCCTGATGGACTCTACCGCAGGTCTGGCATACACTGGCAGCTGATCAAGAACTACGACCACTACTGCTGCTCAAAGCACCTGACCTAAATCTAAATGGTCTACGCTGACCTCCACGGCCATGTCTACTGCTCCGATGCACTCGCTACTGCTGCCTCTAACTGTGCTGAGTCAGACCTCACTCCTGACTACTCGAACCAACATAAGAACAAAAAATACGGAGTAGCCTGCAATCCACTCGACTGAACTCCCAACTGGTAATAATCAAGCATCGCTCCCTGCCTAACTAGCCTCAGCTCAATCTCCTTGGCCAACTCAATCACAGACTCCAGAGTAAGGCCTGTTGTAGGCATACCAGCAAATGTTGAACCCAATCCAGTGACATAGGTAGTGACTGCGAAATATTGATCTCGCATCAAATCCTTTGCATATCTACCCAGCCAAAGAAACTCTCAGGTGTACTCCTCTACAAATCGATCACCGCGAGAAATGCTGGTCAATCGGAGACGATAGCTCATACGGAGAGGGTCTGGACAAAATCTCCTCATAAATCGCTCTCGAAACTGAGCCCAGGTCATCGCCATCATATAGGGCTGGATCATCTGAATAAACTAGTTTAGAGCTGGTCCCTCAACAGATAACTCGACGATCATGATCCGCTAGTACTTGGTATGAGCAGTCCAAGTCTGAGTCTCAATCACATGCAGAAAGTCTAACGGATCAGAAGTCCCAACGAACGCAATCCTGCCAACTCTAGCATAGAACAAAGCTACCTCAGGTTCAGACATACCCTGCTGATAGGCAGGCTGAACAACTGGAGGTACAAGAATATCCTCAAACTCAGGCTCAACAGGCTCCCCATCCTGTAACTCTCTCTGCCTATGGCGACCTATCATTTCTCAAGGTCTACCTCTGCCATGACCTCTATGTCTGACTGGCTGCTCAGGAGGTAAAACCTCATCCTGAAAAGACTCGTCATCCTCGGCCTCAACGATCGGTGGAGCGACATGCGCTCACCTCCTTATTCTGAAAAAATAATAGAACGATTCAGATAAAATAGAAAATGAAGGAATAATGCAGAAAACTAAAGCAAGGAATACTTATCAAGACATACTTGAACCTAATTCACTGCAGTAGTTACCAAAAGAAAACACAACTTGAAAACTAGGGCCACGACTCACACAACTAAGCCCTAACACAGAACTCTGCTCTGATACTAACTTTGTCACGACCCAAAATAGGGGCCATGATTAGCGCTAGAAAATGGGAATTCTTTCACATTTGAAACCCGTAGCAAGCCTAAAATAAAATAAACATGCAATAGTAATAATAATAACATAATTACGTAAAATATTATGCGGCGGAAATAAAATTATAAATATTAAAATAATATTTCCATCAAATGAAATTAAATCGAATTCTCATCTCATATATAAATAAATCCTTTAATACAAGTTTCAGTTCAAATTCTTAAAATACATAACTCACACAAATATAATACATAAAACCCATAATTTATGTACAACTATTGCAGTGTCTAGATTATAAAATAAAACTCAAGACTCAAATAAGCAGTTTACATAAAGAAGCCGGGGTGGAAGAAATCCGGCGTACAGGCCTGCTACTGAGGTCTGAGGAAGAAGACTCTCCTGAAAAATGGTCAACAGAGGGGAGTCAGACCTCGCTAAGTGAATTACTATAATATATATACATGCATACTAAATGTCAATGCACACAATCAAAAGTATATATATAATATGTATATATATACAAGTAAATACACACAGATGCAATAAAATCATTTTATATATATTTATTGAAAATCACTGCTTATGAAGGATCAAATAGAACCCTAGAAAATTATAACATCAAACAGTGTTAGACAACACTCTAGCCATACAGGCTCACTTATTCCAATATATTCCCTTGTTCCATTTGGACAGTAGACTGGCCCCGAGACACTAAGTCAACCGAGCTCCAGCAGTTTGACTGTCAGTGTGATTGGCCCCGAGACACTTTGTCAATCGAGCTCCAGCAATCACACTCCCAAATCATATCACACATCAAATAATCATATCCAATCAACATCCACACATGGTTAGTAATATAGCCTAAATGCTATAAGCGTACCGGTACGTACTCGATTCTAGTGCTGCCCACTAGGTAGCACGTTCTATTGATATCCTTCATTAAAATATAAAGCATACATTCATAAAAGTAAATGAAGCATGAATTGAATAAAATAGCAACATAAACCATATATACTAAAAATATACCAAAAGTAAACCAGGTATATTTTGAGTATATATACGTCAAATAAATCCAATTAAATTACAAAATAAACTAAGAATATACCAAGGATATACATAAAAACATTTTAAGAATAATTTATTAATAAGACATGCATATAATTTGAAAATATACCAAAATATACCGAATATAAACTAAAAATAAACTTAAATACTAATTGATTTATTTATGCATAATTAATCAAAATAACATACGTTTCTAAATCATGCACCCTAAGCACATATATATAAAATAGTAACTCACATTTAGTGCGCTCCTCGAGATAGGTCCGATGGGCATGGTCCACTAGGTCTCGGTCTCGGCGCAACTAAATATATAAAAAAAATAGACATCAGAATAAACCTAACAGAAAATCCTAGAAACTCAATCTAGAATGTTGGACACAGAATCAGAATTAGGATTCGACCAGATATCACGTTTTACGAGAATTCTATTAAAAATTCGATAGAACCTCCCTTGTAAAATGGACATATCTCCACTCAAAGAGTAGAGCCGGCCCTGCAAAGAAATACACTTCAAAAAATAGACACAGAATCACATCCACAACCCCTCGGTCGGACTCCAAACAACAGTTCACCGACAGAGGTCCACAATCACAGAATATTACAGAAATACCGAAAATACCCTTATATCATAGAAATACATTTTATAAGTAGAAATTACATAATTAACCCTAAAACACAGTAAAAATCGATAAAAACTCATTTATTTAGAAAAATCTTATATTATATATATAATTTGAAAATAATTTACGAAAAATGGTTTTAATTAGTTAAAAATACTAAATAATTTGTAGAAATCATTTTATGCCTTAAATAACTATTAAAAGCAATTTAATTACATTTTTAGCCAATGTAAGGTAAAATTACCAAAATACCCCTACATATATAAATATACTAAAATTAATCCAAAAATTCACCAAAAATAGTATAATTATCCAAAATTAATTTTATCCACATATTTATCAATAAAATCAATAATTAAACTCAATTAACTAATTAATTTCAGTTAAAACACAATTAACCTAATTTTCCAAAATTACATAAACCTAAACAAATTCAAAATAAATACATAGAAATTCATAAAAATTCCAAATAAATTTATATAATTCATTTCAACACCTATATTTATCATAAAACACAATTTCATAATTTAATTAATTAATTTTCAGAAATTAGAAAATAATAATAAAATATTCAAATATACCCAAAAATCAAAATGAATTCCAAAAATTCCACAAAAATTCACACGTGTAGATTAAGCTAAGGGAAACAACATTTGTTAAGGGATTTTTCATGAATCACAAAGAAATTCTCAAAAAAAATTCAAAAATTCAATATGGCCGAAATTGAAAAATTAACAAAAACCTTACCAAATCGAGTTTTAAGCTTAAACAAAGATTGGAATCATCTTCTATGGCTTCATAGGAGTTCAACGGCACCAGAATGAGGGAATTTGGTGGCCGGAATCGTGAGGTGTGGAGGGAGATGCAACTTTCGGCCAAAACGATTTCCTTGGCTTCGCCAACGCCGGAGAGGATGAAGGGAGTGGCAGAGCTGCTGGAGAAAGGGGGTGGACGTCCGGGAGGCACACCGACGGTAGTCGACCGGAGTTTCAGCGGGATGGAGGAGAGGTGGCGTCGGGAGGAAGAAGAAAAGGGGGGGGTAGGTTTTGGTAATTTTGCAACTTATGTATGTGTGTGTGTGTATATATATATATATATATATATATATATATATATATATATATATATATATATATATATTAAGAACTTTAATAATATTTATTAAAATATATTAATATAATATTTAAGAAAATCACACACCACATATTTAGAATGCACAATATATATACATACACATACATATAATAGTTAAATAATAACTATATATAATATATACACACACAATTGAAATTACTATTAACCCTAAAATTATTATATATAAATATATATGTATGTATATATATATATATACTAATACCACAATTAGAATAATGCATGAACTCATGCAAATGCATAAATCTACTTAAAATAATTAATAGTAAATTATTTATGTGAAAATTTTCCTGAAAATGCAAGTCCCGGAAAATTTTTATGTAAAGTACTTAAAATAATATAAAACAATTAAAATTAGCTTTAATTAAATTACAAACTCTTAAAATATCAATATAATATATAAGAATTATTAACACTGCATATCCCGATGCAATATAAAAATATCTAAAAACACGAGATATTACAGGGAGTCAGACCTCACTGAGTGAATTATTATAATATATATACATGCATAACTAAATGACAAATGCATACATTCAATAGTGTATATAAGAAATATATATACAAGCAAATACACACGGATGCAGCAAAAATCATTTTATATAACTCTGAAAATAATAAGCATTTATGAAGGATCAAATAGAACCCTAAATGATCGCAACCTTAAACAGTGTTAGGCAATACTCTAGCCACACAGACTCACTTATTCCAAATAAATTCATTTGTTCCATTTGGACAGTAAACTGGCCCCGAGACACTAAGTCAACCGAGCTCTAGCAGTCTGACTGTCAGTGTGATTGGCCTCGAGACACTTGGTTAACCGAGCTCCAGCAATCACACTCCCAAATCACATCACACATCAAATAAATCAATTCGATCAATATCCTCAAATAGGTTAGTAATTTAACCTAAATTCTATCGTCGTACCGGTACATACTCGGTCCTAGTGCTGCCCACTAGGTAGCACATTCTATTGATATCCTTCATTTAAAAATAAATTCATTCATTCATGAAATAAATGATGCATGACTTTAAGTAAAATAATAATATAAGCCATACATATACTAGAAATATACCAAAAATAAACCAAATATATTTCGAGTATATATACGTCGAATAAATTCAATTTAATTATAACATAAAGTATAAATAAACTATAAATATACTTAAAAACGTTTTAGGTATAATTCAATAATAAAATATGCATTTAATTTAAAATATACAAAAAATATACCTAAAAAATACCTGAGCAATTATTAAACCATTTATGCATATTTCATAAAATTTAAACATACATTTCTAAAACATGCATCCTAATACACGTATATAGAAAATACCAACTCACAGTTGTGCACTCCTCGAGATGGGTTTGACGGGCCTAGTCCACTAGGCCTTGATCTTGACGCAACTAAACAAATAAACGACAACACGAAATTAAAATAACTCTAACGTAATTCTGGAGACTCGATCTAAAATACTGGACACATATTAGGAATAGGATTTTGACCGGATGTCACGTTTTACGAGAATACTATAAAAAATTTGACAAAATCTCCCCTATAAAATAGACATCTCTCTACTCAGAAAGTAGAGCCGGACCTGTAAGAAAACATACTTTGGGAATACACAGCCACACAACCCCTCGGTCGAACTCCCAAACTATAATTCTACCGACCGAGGTTCACAATTCACGAGATATGCACATAACACATTTAAATTCCAAAAATACCCTTTATAAATCAAAATATAGTAAATTAGATATTTAAAACACTAAAAATAATTATTTTATCGATAATTATAATAAAACCCTAATTTTAATAAAATATTATTAAAAATCCATAATTCTCGATAAATTCATAAATATTACCCAAAATTCATTTTATAAATCCAAATTACACAATTAGCCCAAAAACACATTAAGAATCATTAAAAACGTATTTATTTACAAAAATAGTATCTTATGCAAAATTTTAAAATAATTTATGAAAAATAGTTTTAATTAGTTAAAAATACTAAATATTTTATAAAAAATCATTTTTATACCTCAAATAATTATTAAAACCAATTTAGTACCAAATTACCAAAATACCCCTAGTTATATATAATTTCACATAATATACTATAATTATTAAAAAATTCACTAAAAATAATATAATTACTCAAAAATTAATTTCTCAACATATAATTCAATAAAATCAATAATTATACTCAATTAACCAATTAATTTTAGCAAAATACTTAATTAACCTAATTTTCTAAAAAATCACCTAAACTAAATAAATTCATAATAATTATACAAAAATCTCAAAAATTACAAATAAATTTCTAAAATTCATTTTAATACCTATAAACACCATAAATCACAATTTCATAATTTATTTAATTAATTTATGAAAATTAGAAAATATTAATAAAATAATAAAAAATTCACAAAAATCAAAATAATTCCCAAAATTTCCAAAAAAATTACAGGATGTAGATTGAGCTACTACGATCAATCTTTGTGAATAAAGTTAGCTTGAATCATTAGAATCAAAGTTCAAAAAAATCAAGAGCTTGTAAAGGCTGAAAATGAAAATTGAGAACCAAGAGAAATTTAGACCAAATCACACAAAACTAAGCTTGTAAATGAACTCACGAGAGCTCAAGGAGAAGATAAAGACTGGTGGTGTTCAAAATGGTGGCCGAAAAAGGCTTGATCGATGTTGAACTCAAGTTTCGATTTCTAAGGAGGAAATCGACCAAAGCTCGCCAGAAATGGAGGGAGAAGGTGGCGAAAGAAGCTTGGGAAGGTGGTGGTTGGCTGGGAGGCACTCCCACGGTGATGGTGGAGCTTGGCAACTGCGACAATGGTGGTTGAGGGGTGTCGGGCGTGAAGAGGGAAATGGATGGCAGATTTTGTAAATTTGACAAACTTTATATATATATATATATATAACTTACCTTATATTATTATAATATATTAATATTATATTCAAAATAACCTAAACCACATATTAAAATATCACCCAAAATTCATATACATATACATATATATATATAATACATACTAATTTAATAAAAATGTTTAATATATAATATTTACTTAATTAATATAAACCCTAAAATATTAAATATGTGTATATATATGCATGTATATGTATATATTTTAATACGACAATTAAAATCGTACATGGAGTCATGCAAATTCATAAAATCGACCAATATAATTAATAATTATTTATTTAGGTTTTAATTTTCCTAAAAATAAAATTCTCGAAAAAATTTTACCTAAAAAAAATCTAAAATAATTAAAAATAACTTTAACAAATAACAAACTAATTAAATAATCAAATATATATATCAAAATTATTAACACTGCATATTTTGATACAGTTTAAAATTATTTAAAATCTCGGAATATTACAGGGTAGGCAAGCAGTTTATGACATATGTGGCCATCTCAAAGGCATATGTCCAATATTTTAATAGAACTAAAGAATGGTTCAATAGAGAGAGTCAAATTTCCACTATAAGGTGATGTTTGTGCTCGACACTCCCATTTTGTTTGGGTGTATAAGGACATGAGCTTTGTTAGGTAATGCCATTTTCAGCTAGGTATCTGGTTAGGCTTTAATATTCCCCACCCCATTCAGCTTGAAATTTTTTTATGGGTTTTTGAAATGAAAGAATTTTTCCACAACATGGCGAAACTTGATAAAAGCACTAAATACTTTAGATTTATATGTGAGAAAATATATCCATGAATATTTTCTTAAGTGGTCATAGAATTGCATATAGTATCTTTTTCCATCAATGGAAGGGATGGGAGAAGGTCCCCATACATCTGTGCATATTAATTCCAAAGGATGAGATACAAAATACATAGAAGGAGAAAATGACAAACGATGACTTTTACTAATTGAACAAGCATGGGATAATGAAAAATCTTTATTAGAAGAAACAATATTTGATTGGGACAAAGCTTGTTTGACAATTTTTAGAGAAGCATGGGCTAGTCTAGCATGCCAAGTTGAAAGAGAACACAAAAAATGCTTGTTTTAGTGGAGATGTTGGGGTCATATCCATGGTGTAAAGTCAATCTTTATTCAGGCCTGTAAGCACCAAACTCCTCATGGGGATATCCTTTATTTCAAAATGAGAAGGAAAGAATTCAATATAAACTTTGTTAGTATTTGTAAATAAAGACATTGAAAGTAAGTTATTACAAATATTTGGAACATGGAGTATATAATTAAGAGAAAAATATTTATTTTAAGTGAGATAACAAGAAGAGCTAGTGTGAGAAATTGAGAGTGTTTTACTATTGTCGATTGTAATGTCATCAGGACCCTTGTATTATGTTTTATTACTTAAGTTGTCAATCTCGAGTGTTAGATGATGAGTTACACCCGAGTCCATGATTTATTATTGGGTATATGGAGAAGAAAAAAAAGCTAAGTTGGTGGATGGTTTGGAGTTGTACCGATTGGTAGAGTTAAGTTTTAGAGAAGAGAAAGTCTTTGCTAGGTGGCCAATTCCCTAGAAGTTATAACAGTGCAAAGATGTAGGAGAATGTGGGTAGGAAGGACCTAAACCCGTTGATCGTGATGAGGAGTCGTTGTTGTAGTGAGTAGAGTATTTATTAGGTCAGCTGTATTGATTGATTCCCCTACCACTAGTGAAGCGGTCACCACGACCCCTATTGATAGGTGTGTAAAAGGTGATGGGTGTAGGGAGAAGACGTTCCCGACGCTTAGCTTCTACAACAAAGTTGATTTCTTTATTGAGTAAAAGACCATATAGATCATTGAACATGACTATATCAGACCTATTCTCTAGGGATTGGACGAAAGGTCGATAGTCATTACCAAGGCCATTAGTGACAACATAAACGAGATCATTAGTGCTTACAGGACTTTACAGGGCACTGAGTTAATCAACTATAGATTTTTCCTGCTACATGTAACTGGAGATAGTTTCAGTTGATTCTCGTTGAAGATTGAAGAAGGAAGATTTCAGTGTCCAAATTTGGGCTTTAGATTTAAAAGCAAAAGTCTTAGCGAATCGATCCCAGGCATTATTGGCGTTTAAGGTGCTAACCACTTGTAGGATGTGAGTTTCTATGATCGAGCTGAGCCTGAGCTGGTCATGGCAAAACTAGACATCAAATTATGGGTTAAGTTGATTGTCAGCTGTCATTTGAAAAGGATGTGCAAGATGACCATCCACATGTTTGGCAATGTCGTAACTGTGAAGGAGAGGCATAATTTGAGCCTACTAAGAAAGGAAATGGGTTGATTTTAGTTTGAGAGGTAAATGATTAGCGACGTTGGAAGAGAGGAGACTTGAACAGTATTTATGAAAGAGATGGCCAGAATTATTGTGTTTGATGAAAAGCTATCAGTTGCCATTGTAAAAGAATTGGTTGTCAAACTGAAAGAAAGGGCTCTAATACCATGAAACAACTCTTGAATGTTGTATTATAAAATAAAGTGTCATATACAGCAGTATACACATAGAGCAATAAGAGTTGTGTATGACTACATTAGGTTGTTACAAGTAGAGTAGTACAAGTTAACTACTGATCGACGTGTTCCTTATCATTAATTAGCTCTGATTTAATGGTGTTTTCAACTTAAATGTGGATAATTAATGGCCAATCAATTGCTTGCTAGGAATAAATGAGAATGAAAAAACTCAATAAATTGGTCATAAATAGAGTATATCTATATCTACCTATAATATATATAAATATACAAAGGGGGGACAAATAGAATTATCAAAAAGTTTTCACTCATTATTATATAAAAATTGAATAATTTAATTATTTACTAATAAAAATAATTAAATTAATTAAAATATAATTTTAATTTGATAAAAAATCTATTTTCTATTTTAATTGGGTTAAAGTCTATTTTATCTCTAATAAAAAATTAAATTAACTAAAATTAGGGATTTAATTAAAAGTATGTTTCCTTATAGATTAACTTTTATCTTATCTTTAATAAAAAATTTAATTTAATTAAAAATATATTTTCTATTCTGATTAGATTAATTTAAAAAAAATAATTATAAAAAATATTAAAATAATATCATATAACTATTCAAATAAAATATTTATAATAATTATAATAAATTATAATTATATTAAATTAATATCAAATTGTTATATAAAAAAATAACACTATTATAATTTTAAAATTTTTATATAATAATAATAATATTTAATTATTTATTTATTATATATTACAAGTTAAATAATTTTTTTACTTATTTACTAATTTATATATACATATCAACTAAACAACTTGTCCTTCACTGCAATCTCCTATGTCACTACGTCAGCACTTGCTCCTTTGTTGGTACCATGACTCTATCCATGATTGAAAAAAGAATTAATGGTGTTGTGAAATAAAGATTAAATTACTTATTTTGTTATAGAACTAAACTTGAATTTAGTAGTATTTAACTAGAAGAAAAATATTTTATAGTAGAATGATTTTGAGAGAATTTAGAAAGAGTTTGGAGAGAATTTAGAGAACTATAATATTGAAAGAATTTGGAGAGTAATCTATCTTTTCTTCTTCTTTATCTTAACATCCTCATTAATGAATTTCAATCCCTTTATATAGAGATTTTCTTTTCACTATTTGAGTACTATTCTCTCACAAGCAATATATTGTTCATTCACAAGCAATATATTGTTCATTCACATTCATAATACTCCCCCTTGAATAACAATATTTTGTAACTGCCTCGTTAAAACCTTGCTAAATAAAACCCAGTGGGAAAAACTTTAGCTTAAGGAAAAAGAGTACAGTGCATGATATTCTCCCCCTCAAGTTGATATGTATAATCTTCCTTCACATAATATGTAGATGTCGCATTCCAATATCGTGAACGTGCTTTCTAAAGATTGCAGTTGGAAGTGCCTTTGTGAAAAGATCAGCTGAATTCTGGTTAGACTGAATATACTTGATATCTATATGATTGTCTTTTATTAGCTCTTGAGTGTATGAAAAGAATCTTGGAGGTATATGTTTGGTTCTATCACTTTTGATATATCCTTCCCTTAACTGTGCAATGCATGCTGCATTATCTTCATATAAAATTGTTGGACTTTTGTTGACTGGAAAACCACAAGATTCTTCAATATGATGTGTCATTGATCTAAGCCACACACACTCTCTACTTGCTTCATGTAGTGCAATAATTTCAGAATGATTTGAGGAAGTAGTGACAAGCGTTTGTTTCTGGGAACGCCAAGAAATTGCAGTTCCATTATTTGTGAACACATAGCCTGTTTGAGATTTTGCTTTATGAGGATCAGATAAATGCCCTGCATCTGCATAACCAATCAATTCTTGTTTTGAATTGTTAGAATAAAATAAACCCAAATCAACATTTCCTCGAAGGTATCGAAGTATATGTTTGACCCCTTTCCAATGCCTTTTTGTTGGAGCTGAACTGAACCTCGCTAATAAATTAACTGCAAAAGAAATGTCAGGTCTAGTACAATTAGCAAGATACATTAGAGCTCCAATGGCACTGAGATATGGAAATTTAGGACCAAGAATTTCTTTATTTTCTTCACAGGGTCGAAATGGATCAGTTTCAATATTGAGTGATCTAACGACCATTGGAGTACTTAAAGGATTTGCTTTATCCATATTAAAGCGTTTCAAGATCTTTTCTGTGTAATTTGATTGATGCACAAATATCCCATTGTGCATTTGCTCAATTTGTAAACCAAGGCAATACTTGGTTTTTCCAAGATCTTTCATTTCAAATTCTTCCTTTAAGTATACTGTTGCTTCATGGATCTCATTTTCTGTTCCAATGATATTCAAATCATCAACATATACAGCTATGATCACAAATCCGGATATTGTTTTCTTAATAAAAATGCATGGGCAAATAATATTACTCACATATCCTTTATTAATCAAATAATCGCTTAAACGATTATACCACATGCGCCCAGACTGTTTTAACCCATATAAAGATCTCTGGAGCTTGATCGAATACATTTCTTTGGGTTTTGTACTTAATGCTTCAGGCATTTTAAATCCTTCAGGGATTTTCATATAAATGTCACTATCAAGTGATCCATACAAATAAGCAGTCACAACATCCATAAGACGCATTTCTAATTTCTTAGAAACTACTAGGCTAATCAGATACCTGAACGTAATTGCATCCATAACAGGAGAATACGTTTCATCATAATCAATTCCTGGCCTTTGTGAAAAACCTTGAGCTACAAGTCTAGCTTTGTACCTTATTATTTCATTTTTCTCATTTCTCTTTCGTACAAAGACCCACTTGTATCCTACAGGTTTCACATTTTTAGGCATAGGAATAATTGGCCCAAAAACATTTCGTTTGTTTAGTGAGTCCAATTCAGCCTGCATAGCATCTTTCCATTTTATCCAATCATGCCTATTTTGACATTCCATGACTGATTTTGGTTCAGGATCATCTTTGTCATTTATGATTTCACATGCAACAGTATATGACAATGTTTCATGACTTTCTTTATTTTCTATTTCTTCAGGGATATTTTCCTCGCTATCAATATGATTATCTACTCCCTTTCTCTTTCGAGGATTTTTATCCTTAGAACCAATTGGTCTTCCACGCTTCTGGCGTGTTTTAGACTCATGAGTGTCTTTATTCTCAGATTTTATTTCTGGAATTTCAATACGAGCAGGAGCATTGACTGCTGGTATATATGATTTAGTCACTCTTTTTGTATCAGTAAATGCATCTGGCAATTGATTTGCAATTGCTTGTAAGTGCACAATCTTTTGCACTTCTAATTCACATTGTTTTATGTGAGGATCCAGATGCAATAATGATGGTTCATTCCATGAAATATCCCTTTTCACTTCTTTCTCCCCTTTTCCTAATGTTGGGAAAACAACCTCATTAAATTGGCAATCAGCAAAACGTGCTGTAAAAACATCACCAGTTAGAGGTTCAAGATATCTAATAATCGAGGGTGTTTCAAACCCAACATAAATTCCCAATCTTCGTTGAGGACCCATTTTTGTGTGCTGAGGTGGCGCAATGGGTACATATACTGCACAACTAAAAATTTTGAGATGGGAAATATTTGGCTCTTGACCAAATGCCAATTGTAGTGGGGAGTATTTATGATATGCACTAGGTCTGATGCGAATTAATGAAGCAGCATGTAGGATTGCATGACCCCAAACTGAAATGGGAAGCTTTGTTCTCATTATTAATGGTCTAGCAATAAGCTAAAGTCGTTTAATCAATGATTCAGCTAAACCATTTTGAGTATGTACATGGACAACAGGATGCTCAACAATGATCCTAGTAGACATACAATAATCATTGAATGCTTGAGATGTAAATTCACCAGCATTATCAAGTCTTACCCTCTTGATTGTATAATCAGGGAATTGTGCTCGTAATTTAATAATTTCAGCAAGCAACCTTGCAAATGCAACATTACGAGTTGACAATAGACAAACATGTGACCATCTACTAGATGCATCAATTAATACCATAAAATATCTGAATGGTCCACATGGTGGGTGAATTGGCCCACATATATCACCTTGAATTCTTTCAAGAAACATAGGTGATTCATTTTGAATTTTAGATGGTGAAGGTCTCAAGATTAATTTTCCAAGAGAACAAGTTGTACATGACATTTCATTTGATTGAGGAATTCTTTGCCCCTTCAAGGGATGCCCATGTGAATTCTCAATTATCCTTCGCATCATTACTGATCCAGGATGACCTAATCTGTCATGCCATAAATTTATTATTGAAGGATCATAAGATTTTTCTTTTACTGCCATGTTTGATTCAATTACATGTATATGCATGTAATGCAATCCAGTAGGGAGTTTTGGCAGTCTTTCCAATACTTTCATTTTTCCTGATTCATAGGAAACTATATTTAAATATTTGTTACCATTTATAGTAATAGATTGGGTATCACACCCATTTCGATATATGTCATCAAAACTCAACAAATTTCTTGTTGATTTTGGTGAAAACAAAGCTTCATCAATTATAAACTTTGTTCCATTTGGTAACATAAATTTAGCTTTGCCAATTCCTTCAATCAGATCTACAGGACCTGATATTGTTTTTACAACTGCCTTTGTGGGCTTTATTTCAAAGAAATAATCTCTATTTTTCAAGATAGTATGTGTAGTACCACTATCTGGTATGCAGAGATCTCCAATATTGTCTTTATGTTGAGTACAATCCATATTAAACTTCAAAATAGATAAACACAAAATTAATCAATTAAGGTAAAAACATAAAATAATTATAAAGTAGGACATTTTATTTAATTTAAAAATAACATACATAACAATAACATATTCTTCAGAATCAAATAAGTAATAACAATATACTTAAAATTATAGATGTCTCAATTTCCATTGTCAGTAAAATCATCAGTAAAATCAGAAACATCTAAATGAGTTGTATCATTAACATGAGTATGATGCTCATTGAAGTTTATTTCCTTTTCTTTGTCTTTCAATGATGCCTTATAAAGTTGGCAAAGATGTGGTGGTGTTCGACAAATTCGTGACCAGTGTCCTTTACTACCACATCTGAAACACACAGTTTCAGACTTATATTGAGGCCTTTCTTGAACACCATTGATGACTGATTTTAACTTCTTTTGAGGTTGAGTGTGAGTTTGTTGTGGAGTATTATTATATTTATTTCCATGACCATGGCCAAAGAATTGACCTCTTCCACGTCCACGACCTCTACCTCTCCCACGTCCACGGCTATTGTAATTTTTATATCTGGAATAATTTGTAGCATTTGCTTCTGGAAATGCTATTGAGCCAGTGGGACGGGACTGATGATTTTTCATCAAGAGTTCATTATTTTTCTCAGCTACCAGTAGGCATGAAATTAGTTCAGAATATTTTTTAAATCTCTGCATCCTGTATTGTTGTTGCAGTGTAACATTTGATGCATGAAATGTGGAGTAAGTTTTCTTCAGCATATCCTCATCTGTGACTGTCTGTCCACAGAATTTTAATTGTGATACTATTCTGAACATTGCAGAATTATAGTCACTCACTTTTTTGAAATCTTGAAAGCGTAAAGCTCTCCATTCATCAGTGACTACTGGTAGTATTACATCTCTTTGATGATCATATCTGTCTTTTAGATCCTTCCAAAGAACACTTGGATCTTTGACAGTCAAATATTCACATTTTAATCCTTCATTGACGACGGAGAAAAATTATAGACTTGGCCTTATCTTGCAATGAGGTGTTATTATTTTCTTTTATAGTATCAATTAACCCCATTGATTGAAGATGCATTTCTACATCTAGAATCCAAGACATATAATTTTTTTCCCGTGATGTCAAGAGCAACGAACTCAAGCTTTGCTAGATTTGTTATTATGATAACTAATAAAAAAATATAACTCAATTAGAATTCATAAATTTGATGACTACTAAAAAAAATCAAACATGATCAGAATTTACTAATTAATTATATCATGAATGAATATTGCAAGAAATAATAGTGGTACAAAAAATGATACAATAATACTTAAAATTATATCAAATAGAAAATCATCTTCCATATTAATTATTCCTAAAACTATTATAATAGTCATGATCAAAACACAAATATAAATATACCAAATCATGTTTACAATTTAGAGTAAAGAGAGAAAGAGAAAATGTATGAATTTGTGTGAATGAATAACATTTATAGCTCATCTATTTATAATGAAAAATATAGCCGTTTATTACCGTTATATTACCGTTGGTAATAAAAATATAGCCGTTAGAATTTTTTTTTAATATAATATATTGAGAAATAAATTATATAAAGTAAAATCAATAAATAATGTTGATATGATTATTTATAGCAAGTGAGTTAACATAACGATATGTATAAATATGGGGCAAAACCGTCCATTAATATAAAATGGGGTATAGCCTTCCATTAACATAAATAATAAAAAATAAATGTGCATAAATATAAATTGGTAGGAGGCATAGCCATCCATAAGGTTAGAACCATTTCTAGCAATATTTGCATCAATGGTGTAGTTAGTAAAACAAAATAAAAATAACAATTAATATAAAGTTAGATTGAAGAAATAAATATAAATATATAAATTAGTAGGAGGCATAGCCATCCATGATAATGTATAATCAACTAATATATTCATAAATATTAAATATTAAGAAATATGTACCTTATTATTTTGATCGAGAGCTCCTCGTGCTGATAACGTGTTGTGAAATAAAGATTAAATTACTTATTTTGTTATAGAACTAAACTTGAATTTAGTAGTATTTAACTAGAAGAAAAATATTTTATAGTAGAATGATTTTGAGAGAATTTAGAAAGAGTTTGGAGAGAATTTAGAGAACTATAATATTGAAAGAATTTGGAAAGTAATCTATATTTTCTTCTTCTTTATCTTAACATCCTCATTAATGAATTTCAATCCCTTTATATAGAGATTTTCTTTTCACTATTTGAGTACTATTCTCTCACAAGCAATATATTGTTCATTCACAAACAATATATTGTTCATTCACATTCATAATAAATGGATTATTATTTGAGGCTGCAAATCTCTCTACTATCAGGTCATTCTGATACATATGATCATGATGTAAAAAACTATTATAACCTTACCTGAGGTCAATCTTGTAGGCCCCAATTTAACCCATGAGCCTCAGCAATATGGGCTACATCTATCATGGACCTAACCATATTAGTTGAAAATCTATAGTTCTAAACAAAACAATTTCAATTATGATATGGATCAATTAATCAGCAGTGTCATTGGCTGAAGATTTTATGATGAATAATTGGAGGCCGAAAGCACTTCATTAAAAGCACTTTACCAGGAACACTAAAAGACAAAAATTACAAAAGCGAAAATGCAAGTGTTTTCCGAAATGATTATACATACAGCATCAAGTTTTCATAATTCAAGTTCATATCTCATTATTGACAATAATCATTTTCATGTTTAACATTTTTTTTGTCAGGATTCATTAAAAAAAGATTAATATATTAGAGTGTGTAATGTTGACGTCTATAATGTCAAGATCTCTTTTATTCCTTTTAAACGTGGGATTGTAACTTTCTATCTCATTTAATTATGTAATATTTTCATTGTACTGACTATTTATTCAAGAGAAAAGAAAAATTTATCTGATCTAAATCTATCTTAATTTTAATATCTCTCATGAAGGCTCATATTTAAAAAAATAGGATTAATTTTGATACCAGTTATTACAAGACTATTAATTTTTCTCCAAAAACTAATCTATTAGATGTACAATCCCACATTTATAAGGTAAAAACCTTCCCCACTTCTTTTCAATTGAAGAGTGACATTATGCTCTTTTTTTTTCCCCTCTCCAATTGTGTCTAGACTTTAGAAGCACGATTTAATTTTTCTTTTTCCCTTTCACATGGTGCCTATTTCAACCATATATTAAGCCCTTTTTTTTTTTTTTCGTGCATGCCATTTCCTGACCAGAACTTGGAAGAGATCAACTAAAAAGTGTCATTTCTTTTTAAAGAAAGGAAATCAACCTTAATACAATTTGCTTTTTTTTTTTTTATTTAATTTTTTTTTTTAAATTTCAAGCAGAACTCAAACTTTATCATTAATGGCACAAAAATGAAGAAGCACCATAAATAAAAGCACACTATGAGTTTTCTTGCATGAAAAGTTCTCATATGCATGTGGGATTCATGCATGACTGTAATTACCACGTGCCTATGACAATTTTCTTTTTTAAAAAAAATTAGACCTTGTTTAGGTAAGGTTTTTTAAAATATATGATAAACATTTTTTTTCATTTGTTTTTTTAAGAAATTTGCAGCATTTATTTATTTAATTGAAGATAACTGTGAATTACACAAGAAATTATAGTCCAACACAGTTATTTTATGTCATCCAGAATAACAAACCAATTATATTACAATACATTAAAAAAATAAAATAGTTTGAAATAAATACCCACGTTCTTGTTTTGGTATATATATATATATATATATATATATATATGTATTCTTTTTTAGTGGCTCATTGCTCCTGCCGTTATAAAATCACAGGTACGGACTATAATTTATCAAATTATATAGAGGAGGGAGCTATTTAGGAAGTATAGCGTCAAATATTTTGGCTTCTTAATATATAAGATAATGGTAATAGTAATATAAAGACCAAAATTAAAGAAAAGATATATCTAGAAAGCTATACCGACCAAAATGATAGGTTAAATTTCCTCCAATTAGTCCTTAGTGTGTAGGGACATGTACTTATACATAGGAATATTTAAGGACCTGAAAAAGAGGTTGAGAGTATAGTGAATAAATTGAATTAAAATCTTTGTGTGGGTGGGTTCGTTCAACCGTTTCTCCAATAAATGTTAATTGGGGTTGCATAATGCATAGAGGGATTGTTGTAAAGTAGTTGGCATGATAAATAATTATCTATCTATCAATGGTCCATTACACACTCTTCTCACTTCCACCATTATCATTTTGGTTATACTTGGTATTGCATATGAATATAAAGATTAAATAAAATATTTAATTTTTTTTTAATAGAAAGGTTATAAATTATATAATAGCGAACAATCATCTGAGTTATTCTCTTTTAAGACTTTCTTTTCTTTTGCTTTATGATCCTAACAAAATTTTAGACATTCTTACTATGTTTCTATGTGTATATATGTTGAAGTCTTGAAGAATTTAATTTCATTTGCACTTTAAATAAGTTGACAAGAACATTAGAAGCTGTTGAAGTAAGCAAGTTTATGAATCAATGAAAATGATTACAAGAAATAGTAACTAATTCATTAAGTTGATATCAAAAACATGTTAGAAAAAAAAAATGTTAATCAACCTTTTAAGTTGTCAAATGCATATGATTTTTTGTGTGATCGAAGTTCAACCTTATCCCTCATTGTGGCAGCTTCTTTTCAGTTTTTTTGCCAGTTAAATTAAGTATTTTCAAGTATGTTTTGGAGTTGAAATATTTTGAATCAAAACACTTCTTATCTAACATAAATTTATGTATTTTTTTATTCGAAAAAAATATTTTATAATATAAAATTTAATAATATGAGTTTATAAAAATTCAATCCAGATAATAATTTATGCCTATGTTTGCATTTTTTAAATGAAATTATAAAAAATACTTGTAGTTTTTGGATTTTTTAAAATTTTTTTTATGCTTATGGTATTTAGTTCGATGGACTAAAAAACATATTTTTAATGCATGACATGAAAATATGATTTTTTAATATATATCATCAATCACCATGAAAAGAAAATATAACAGGAGGGAGCTGTTTACATATAACTAGTGTTTTTGGGTTTTGTAGAGGTGTATTTTTTTTCAGAACTATCGATATTTAAAATATACTAAATTTTGAATAATTCAACAAAAATTTATTAACAACTAATTCAAAATAATTGTATATACGAAAATTCGAATTCAAGATTTTATTTAAATGAAAATAACTCTATTAGTTTATTTTAATGATTGTTAGTGAGATGTATTTTTTTAATCAAACCAAAAGATATATTAATGCTCAATGTGGAGGTAAACTTGATCCTTAAAGAAAATATACAATAAAATGTGATTAACAATTGGCTGGCATATTCAAATAATATTTTAAATTCAAATTATTAAGGATAGGTTTGGCATATGCACAAACTGAAGAGCATGTGGTTTAATTTAATTCGATATATCGTGAAAAACCTTATCAGCCCTTGACATATATTAACAGCAAAACCTATCCTTAATAGATGGTACTTACTTTCATTCGGGTGTTGTATGGCTATCGTCAGCTCGTGTGTCCTGAGCTTCAACTAAACTTGAGTGAATACCTATTGGAAAGCTTTCGTCGGGGGATAGAACTTTTAAGCCAGGTAAGTTTATTAAACAGCATTCGAGCAAGTTCACCTATGGTGAATAACGTAGGTCTCAGTTATTAATTTTTTTTATTATTTTATTCAAATAGTTAAAATTTTATCTACTTTAAATATCTACGATTTAGGGAAAAAAGAAACATGTTCATTGAATTACATATGAAGGAGGTAGTCACTGGTTTCTGTAGGGTCTTTTACAAGATTTGATAATTTCAACTCAGCCCCTATATCTTGCTGTGCCGACTTGTACGATTCTAAAAAGAAAATAGTCCTTTTGCACAACTAATTAATGGTGAATATATATATATATATAGGAAGGATTTCACCATAAAAAATCAATGAAAGAAATTAAAAAAAAAAAAAAAACATTGTGGTGGATGAATGTCAAAAACAATAAAAAAAACAAAAACACAAAACCCTTTTTTCCTCTATCCAATAGCATTTAATTTAAATAGTGCATGTTTAATGTGGAAAGTCATTTTAATTCAGAAGTTTGTTGAGATAATAATCTATATAATCGTCTGATTCTTTATATATAATACTAACTAAAAAAGTTATTCGCAATTCATAGTGGAATATAAAAATCTAATATTTTATACATATAAAAATTCAATAGTTAAAATATTAAGTATCAAATTTAATTACTTTTTCTTTATCTCAACTGAAACAAATTTTGAAGAAAAAATAGAAGAAAAGAAGAACCGGAAAAAGACATTTGAGAGCTCTAGTTATGAGTGAGCATTTGGTTCGGTCAACTCGATTAGTTTAGTTTGATTTCATTATTTAGTTAATTGGTTTGGTTTTATTTTAAATTCAGTTCAGTTCAATTTCAAAAGTTAAAAGCAAAATTATTTTTGGTTTGGTTTGATTTTTTATATACAAAATTTAATTAATTGAAATAACTGAATAAATTGAGATTTTTTATTTTTTAAATAATTTATATAATATATAAATGATAATAATTTAAATATTTAAATAAATTATAATTTTAAAAATTCAGTTTATTTCATTTTTTTTGGTATAAAAATTCGATTAATTCAAATTTCTAAAAAAATTGGTTTGCTTCCTTTGTATATAAAATTTCGGTTGATTCGGTTTTATGCAACTTTGACTTGGTTTTGACAAGATCCAACCAAATGCCCACTCATGGCTCTAGAAGGGATAGTATAAAGGAAGTGTGCGTGTGTCAACACAACGTAGAGGGGTGGGACTTGAGAGTAAAGTGGTAAGTATGGATTTTTTTTTACCAACCGAAACTATTCAGAATTTATTAAATTTTAATTAATTTTTATTTAATTTAAAAATAATTATAAAAGTAGTAAAATTTTTTTAATAACTATTTAATATAATTATACATATTAAAATTCAAATTCAAAACTTAAATTAAATGATAATAATTTTCTACCGACTGATTTTAGCACATATAAATTTTAATTTAAATGAAAATAAAAAAAATAACAAACAAATACTACAATAGCTTTTCAATTAAAAATCATCAAGGATATCTTTGTCTTTCATAGAAAGATAATAAAAATTTTAAAAAAGGGAATAAAGACAACTAATTAAGAGGTGTTACATGCTTAACACGTGTTACGCTCCTTTTTTTAACCTCCAAGACTCCAACAAATGCAAATCGGGACCTTTTATATGTTAGTTATGTCAGGACCGGCTCAAGAGTAGTTGCGGCACTAGACAAATTTCTTTTTTTTTTTAGATGTAAAATTACCAATTAACTATTTTTTAAATATTAATTTTTTAAAATAAAATTGTATTAAAATTAAATAAATTAGAAATTAATTTATTATTAACATATATTAAATTTTTATGAAAAAGTTTTTTGGAACTCAAATGATAAAAAATTGGAAGTTAATAATAATGTCTAACAAATAATTTGTTTGACAAAAATGAAAAATAAAGAGATAATACTTTAAAAAAGAAGAGAAAAAAAATTTAGATGTATAATATTAATATTTTACAAAGGAACCTTTTATTTAAAATTAATAAAAATAGTTAATGAAATCATGTTAAAAAGCACATTTTCTTTGAAAACTATCTTTTTATTAATTGATTTATAATGTATCATTATTAAATAAATTTAATAATTATTATTTACAAAATAAAAATTGCCATTATCTTTCCACGTTATTAATAATAAAAATTATTGCTGCTATAATTTTATAATTTTGTCGCAATTATTTACAATGAAATTTTTCATCGCAATGCTACTATTTTAATAATTGAATTTGTCAAATGATTTCTCTAATAGTTTGAATTTTTGTTTGTTTATTATTATCATATTCTAAATGATTTTAGATTTCCCGGCATCTGTTGTTTATTTGTACTGATTCATGCGGTGAAATAGTGTGATTAATATATCGTGTAGAATAATATTTCTATTTTTTAAAATTTACCATAAATTTATTAATTTTAATTAATAAATTTTAATTTGAATGAAATTATAAAAATTATAAATTTTTAATAATTAATTTAATATAATTATATTTATATTATAATTTTTAATATATCAATTAAACAAAAATAATTATTTACCAGGTGATCTGACTATCGGTATATTTTTATTTTCTATGTATATTATTGTAGCATTAGTGTTTAATATTAAACTGTCCCTTCGATCGACCAACTCTTTATACTTTACAGGGCACATGAAATTGACTCTGATGGGACATTTAGACGTGACAGTTTCCAAAAAAAAAAAAAAAGCTGGCTCCAACTCATATTATAATAAAATGGAGAAACATAGGCAGCCCTAATTAAATGACCTCGCGACCTGTCCAAAAAAGTCTTCCCCTCATGTTACATCTTTATTAATTTCTTTAAGGAAGAACTAATAATAAATTTCTTGAAACTATACACTTTATTTTATATAATTTTTAATTTTTATATAGACGAAGGATAAATTAGATTAAAGCAATGAAATTATGTAATAATTCATGTTTACTGTCTTTAAATATATTATTATGAAAGATTTAAAAATACATTTTATAAAAAAAAGGATAAAATATAAAAAAAATGTCTATAAAAATTATTTACTTCAATTGATAATTTTAATGATATATTTATTGTTAAAACTTACTATTGATATTATAATTGTGGTAGAATAAATATAATTTATTTTTCACAATTTCATTACTTTAATATAATTTATCTTTAATTTATATGAAAATAAAATATTAAAAACTTAATAAAAATTGAAAAATTCAACAAAGTAAAATATCTTATTTAAAAAATAAAAATAAAAAGTCAAAATTTAAGAGTTTAATAATGAGTTTATCCTTTCTTTTAACTATAACTAGCAATGAAGGATCCATCATCACCTTTTTATTTATTTACATTTGGAGCTGCATATATATATATTCCAGAAAACCCTATATATAATAATTTGAGTTTAATGATATAGGGTTACTTACGGTGAAAGTATCTAATTCGAATTTTTTTGACCATTTAAATTTTTTTAAGTATTTGTTTGGGTCTTATAAAAGTGTCTTTTTATATAAAATGCACTTTAATTGAATATGAAAAATAACATGTAAAACTTACTAATTAAAAAATAAAATATATATGCATCATTTGCATTTTTAAGGTTAAAATATATGTTTTATTTATAAATACATTTTGTATGAAGAGATACTTTTGTGGTATTGAGCCGAACACTTTAGAGATTTTAAATGATAAAATAAAATTTGAATCTTTTAATGAGAATTTGTGATAATTTTAAGTACCGTGGATGTAATTAACCCAATAATATATATGCATTTTACACTTCTAATTGTAGATATAAAAAATTGAATGTCGAAAGCATGAGCAGTCAAATTTTTTTTTATGATATTAGATGTTATGGGTTTAATTTTAGACTTTTTGCGATATATTATTTGCTTGTTAAAAAAAAAAAAAAATCAAAACCTGAAACTTGTTGTGATAAATTTTTATGAATATATACGAATTCAAATAGCAATTTTCTTTAAATAAATAGTTATGAAAATGAGTTAACTGCTTTCTATTTTATATTGTAACTGAAAAAAAAAATTGTCTTCCATCAATAATGCCTTGACTAGTAAATTTTAAAATTTAATAAAACGTAATTTAGTTAATTATTTATAATTTTAAAATAATGTCTATTTTGATGAAAATTAAAAAAAACGCACGTATAATATCTGAGATTAATTTTTTAAAGTGGTCAGATTTTTTTTTCTTTTTGATCAAATGCAAATTATGTTAAAATTTTACATAATTAATGAATTAAATTAATATATTTTTATCAAAATTTAAACATTGAAATAATTTTTTAACACTTTTGACATGATTTCAATGTCGTCAAGACGAGAGATGATAGTTAGTTAGAGATATATTTTCGATTTGAATAATGATAGATATTATTAACAGTGAGATTTGTAAATATTAAAAGACAAATATTTTTATTAAAATTACGTATATAACCTTACATATATATATATATAGAACATGCAAATGAAACGGGAGAGTGTAAAAAAATTTTTACTTTCCATAAATTTTACTATTCATATAGCTGTCCATTTTGAAATTAATTTTTATGAATCAACACAATAAAATGAGACTTCAAATGCCTAAATATGGAGAAGGAGGGAAGTTAACCGAAAACTTTTCTCTTCTAAAAACAAAGACTCTTATCATTTGATGTGTATTGAAATAAATTTTTAGTATTAAGAGAAGTTGTTTATATGATAAATATGGATTTTTAAAGTTGTTAATGTTGAGTGACGCATTGGTGACTTCATTGTAATGGCATAAACATGTACCTATCCATAGATATTTTTTCTTATTTGTGGGACTTAATGTTATTGTCCTTCATTGGCACTAGCTAGCCCCTACTTATATATATATATATATATATATATGCAAGCCCGTGAAGTTTCAATCCAGGCAACAAAGTTTGCTCCTATCAATGGCCACTTCAATTATTGTTGTATCCTCACTGATCTCATGGATAGTCATAGCAATGGGAGCTCTAGCACCTCAAGCTGAGGCCAGAGCTTTTTTTGTGTTTGGAGATTCACTAGTCGACAATGGCAATAACAATTACCTTGCTACCACTGCGCGAGCAGACTCGCCCCCTTATGGCATTGATTTCCCTACTCATCGACCCACTGGCCGGTTCTCTAATGGCCTTAATATTCCTGATTTTATCAGTTGGGTGCATTCTTCTTAAATAGACTTCTTACGTTGTTTACATGTTTTTTTTTTTGTGGGACTAACACAAATTAAATGTACATTTACATCAATAGGTCAAGAATTAGGTTCAGACCTTCTATTGCCATACCTGAGCCCACAGCTTACAGGGGAGAGGCTGCTTGTTGGTGCCAATTTTGCTTCTGCTGGAATTGGAATTCTCAATGATACTGGAGTTCAGTTTGTAAGCAAAACTTTTACCTGATAAGAATTTAAATGCTGGACTTCCTGCTAACATTCTCAAACAGAAAATTCAATGGAATTTTAGTCAACTTCTTTTCTTTTTTGAACAACCATATTTTTGGGAGGTTGGGGGAGCGGGGATTCGAAACGTCAACCTCAACCTTGGTGTCTAGATGATAGAGTATCTGGCCTAGGTGGAATTGATATTCAACCCTTTTAATGAATGGTCTTTGTTCTTCACTTAATGGCAATATTCAAGAACCATAGAGGCGTTGGTTGTTTTCCATTATTAATAGTAGCACAAGACAATGAAAATGATGTCTTATTGCCTTAATAGTTTAATCATAAGTCTCATTTTCGCTCATTTCTCAATCTTTAATTAATACACGAGCATGTATTATTGTTATTTTTTTTTTAGGTAAACATAATTAGAATGTTTCAACAATACCAGTACTTTGAGCAATACCAAAGGCGGGTGGCTGCTCTTATCGGAGTTGAGAGGGCTCGACAGCTTGTTAATGATGCACTTGTCCTCATCACTGTTGGTGGCAACGATTTCGTTAACAACTACTATTTGGTGCCATTCTCTGCAAGATCTCGCCAATACTCCCTTCCAAATTATGTCAGATATCTCATCTCTGAGTACAAGAAACTTCTTATGGTACGTATATGATTAAGTTTCTCTTCATGCTTTAATTTTATATTAATAATGCTTCTGGGTACTTCTGAAATTCTTAAATGGGAATGGGGCTGCACACTTGAGGCTTAGCAAGTCAAGTCTCTCGAGACCTGGCGCCCTTTGGCGGTGTTTAATGCTGAAAAATGATGGAAATCAATGTGCATATAGTTTTTAAATGGACCGAGCGCATATAAATGAATGCTCTCTGATTTGAAATTGTTGTTCAGAGGCTCTATGACCTTGGAGCTCGGAGGGTTCTTGTGACGGGGACAGGTCCGTTGGGCTGTGTTCCAGCAGAGTTGGCAATGAGAAGCACAAATGGGGAGTGCGCGGCTGAACTACAACGGGCAGCTTCACTGTTCAATCCTCAACTCACTCAAATGATTAGCCAGCTAAACAGCGAATATGGTTCCAACATCTTCATTGCAGCTAATACTGGCCGAATGAGCTCTGATTTTATCAATAATCCTCAGGCATTCGGTGAGCAAAGCAACGTTTAATAATTTTTAATTAAGACGCAACTAGTAAAATGTATTTTGATTTGATTTTATATTATCTTACACCATAATTCAAATTCTAGCTAGATTTATTAGAAATTGTTGATAAAGAGTTGTTTTCAATTAAACGAAATTTAATATTGAGTTATAGTATGTATAGTTATGTTGTATTATCTCTTATAATTTTATTCTAATTAAATTAAATTAATTAAAGTTAAATAGATTTTAAATACGATACAGTTGAAAACAAACACCTTCACTGATTCACATGCAATATATTATTATGCGGCAAAGTAGGGAGCATAAAAAGGTCATCAAATTGGTGATGAAAATAATAGACAAATAATAGCCTCATGCATGCTTGTCAAAAATGAAGACTCTTAGGAGCTGGACCATCACATTTATGCATGGTCTAATTGGGCTGTGGTACCTGCCAATTTATAAACTTCCTGCTACCCATAGTTACCTTCTTTGAATTTATATTTCAAAAGGAAGTGTACCCAATTAATTCAATGTTGTTGATATGCAGGATTTACAACATCAAAGATAGCCTGCTGTGGGCAAGGTCCATATAATGGTCTAGGACTATGCACACCTCTATCAAACTTGTGCCCCAACCGCAATATCTATGCATTCTGGGATCCATTTCATCCGTCAGAAAGGGCTAACCGCTACATTGTTCAACAGATCTTGACTGGCTCAACAGAATATATGAACCCTATGAATCTTAGTACCATTATGGCCTTAGACTCAAGGGTCTAGTTCAATATGCCTTCCAAAATTTACATATAGAATTTAATGCTTGTTCGTGGTTGTAATTTCCTATGGAAGTTCGTGGTTGTAATTTCCTATGGAAAGTCATGTTGTATTATTATTTTTCTATGTTTCATTGACTTAAAATGTAAGAAACAATCGTTGAAATCAGTCGGTAAAAAATTATTCTCGCTTAAGTTAGATTTCAGATTTGAGTTCTAATATATGGTTCGGATTAAAAAAAATGTAAGGATATATGTATATGTGTGACATTAATCACAATTACATCTCTTTATGTTTCTTGTTATAAATTTGAATTTTTTTTCTACCAATTAAAATTCAAATTAATACACTTCAAAATTAATTAAAAAGAGATATGGTTTTTGTTTTGTAAAATTATGAGATATTTCCATATCATATTGGCTATAAGAATAATTTTTCCTCTTGTTTCTTAACTGGGACTAACCTGATAGAATTTGACTCTCTGAAGATTTAAATATGAGACTATATAATGTTGACACAGAGGAATTTAATGGGGGCTTACAACAAGAAACTAAAGATTAACAAGAAGACAAAATTTCAGACCATGGACAAGTTAACTTGAAATATTCATATAGATTGATCAATGGCAGAGTTACAATAGAACACTCATGTTTTCAATTGTTTATCACTGTCATAATAGTTCAAAATTTGACACAATATAAAATATCAAAAGGGTGTAATAGACAAAGAAAAAAAAAAAAGCATGCAAGAAAATGTATTATTTTGGTGAATAATGAAAGTGGTTGTGGTTGTGAGTGTAACTATCTGCTAACAAAAATAAAGATTTGGGATTTAAAGAGCCTTGAAAATGAGCTTAAAGATGCAGTTGGTTGAGCAGCATTTTTTTCAGCTAGTGAAAGTAACTACTCTGAACTGTTTCCACTTTCTACTTACTTTGTGCTGCTGCTTTTAGTTCTATACACTTTAATGGTTGCAGGAACATTTTGCTTACAGGAAATGGATGAACAAGTTTAAAGCCACATTTTGTTTAGAGTAGCACATAGAGTACGCACATGCATTTGGATTATTCAGCTATCTCACAAGCATGCACAAACTAATTAATTTAATTATTGAGTCACTTATGTAAATACATTAAATTGTTGGAGGCTGAATGCTGATTTTTGTGAGTTCATCAGTGTTGTTCTTTACACAACTACTTATGTCTTAATTAGCCTAATTTTTCCTCCATTAAAAACAATGGTCCCAACATATGCTTAGCTATACGTATATATAAGCCCTTGGCTGTTCTTGGGCCATGCAAGTTGTAGCAAGTTCACAGCTTCTGTATACACTTCAAAAATTTTCTTTACATCCATGGCTAGTTCAACAATTATAATCATACCCTCAATGTTCTTAGCTCTACTCATTTCAATACGAGCATTTTCTCTTCAAGTTGAGGCCAGGGCTTTTTTTGTATTTGGAGATTCACTAGTTGATAATGGCAATAACAATTTCCTAGTAACATCTGCACGAGCCGATGCTCCACCTTATGGCATTGATTTTCCGACTCATCGACCCACTGGCCGATTCTCTAATGGCCTTAATATTCCTGATTTTATCGGTAGGGTTCAATTGCATTGTTATGATTTTTCTTGACAATATCTGAATTGATGCTTTGTACATAAAATTTATGGTTTATTTTTCATTAAGTTTTGGTTAGACTAACACAATATTTATATATGTATAGCTCAACAAATTGGGGCAGATTACTTGCTGCCATATTTGAGTTCGGAGCTCAATGCAGAGAAGCTACTTAATGGTGCCAATTTTGCTTCGGCTGGAATTGGAATCCTCAATGACACTGGAGTTCAGTTTGTAAGTGCAATATCTGTCTCAATTACTCGATGCATTGCTCTATTTGGTTCAAAACAATACTACGCATAAACAAGTAAAATGCTATCAAATTATATAATAGCATAAGAGTCCAGTGTCTGTTTTATAATCCATAAGTCATGAGTTACTCTAACATAAAATTATCTCGTAAAAATTACTAATTTATCAAAGCCAAAAAAAAAGTTTAAATTTAGATAAAAAATAATCGATTTATTTTTAAGAAAAAAGGGGGGTTGGGAGAGATTTTTCATCCCAGCTACATTTGGCTTAACTCCAAAATAGTTGAACCCTATGTTATATGAACATTTCAATTAATAGGCATTTTTCTGTGTGTTTATGTCCATTTCACCATGTCTTTACTAACTAAACACTTCAGTTTAGAAAGTAGACACTTTAACTGGAAGCGGTTTTCTTGTGTCCTTATCCTGTATCCATGTCCGTGCAACCTTTATCGAGCTCATATGACTACTAGATATCAGGACATCAAATGCGTATAAAAAAAAAAAGATTATAATCTATAACTCATCATTATTATGGTTCATGCCTTTGATTAATATTAAAATTTTCAGGTGAACATAATTAGGATGTTTCAACAATTCAACTACTTTGAAGAGTATCAGAAACGAGTGAGGGCTTTAATTGGAGATGCACAGACGGAGCAACTAGTTAATGAGGCACTTGTTCTCATCACAGTTGGTGGAAATGACTTTGTTAACAATTACTATTTGGTGCCTAATTCAGTAAGGTCCCGCCAATATGCTATTCCTGATTATGTCAAATTTCTCATTTCTGAGTACAAAAAACTCCTCCAGGTACGTACTTTTCTTTATACACATCTTGACATTGCTAGCATTTTGGATTTTTTAATATTTCTTCGGGTGCAAACTCGAAACCTTAAGGTCACGAACACGTCTCTATTACTACTAAGCCGAAAATCCGTGGGGAAGACTGAAGGGTATTTGATGTGAAATTTATTGTTCAGAAACTGTATAATCTTGGAGCACGGAGAGTTCTTGTGACCGGGACAGGTCCATTGGGTTGTGTTCCGGCGGAATTGGCGTTGAGGAGTAGAAATGGAGAGTGTTCAGAAGAGCTGCAAAGGGCTGCAGCCTTGTACAATCCTCAACTCACTGAAATGATTAGAGAACTCAACACTGAGATTGGTTCAGATATCTTCATTGCCGCTAATACTGGCCTAATGCATCTTGATTTTATTAGCAACCCTCAAGCATATGGTAAGTGGGTCCACAGAAATCTTATCATAGTTACGTTAATACTGGATTAGACTATATCCAGTGGACTTTAGATACCAATGATTTAGAGACAAATTGGGGGATAATGAAAAAAATTAATTGGTCCACAATACATATAATTGATGCTATTTGGCCTTTCATATGTAGTAGATAAAACATAAAATTAAAAATGGTTAGTTTTGTACTAAAATAATCAGAATAGCATATCCAAGTTTTATGGTATTGGATATCTACGGAATGTTTAAGTTCAGTGTAGCCATAAAAATTTTGATTAATCTAGATTAAGTAAGGTAGATCCTGTAAGGGGCAAAATTTTTCTTACTTATGCATCTCCAAATAGAAGATTTGAATATAAGTTTATTTAAAAAAAATTAAACTTATTACCGTTTGGATCAAAATATTGGTGCAAACACAATTTTTATATAAATTAAAAATGAAATATATTTTATGTGATTGTTAAAAAATCTAATTGATTAATGTTCATGTTTGTTGATATATGCACAGGATTTACTACATCAAAGTTAGCTTGCTGTGGGCAAGGACCATATAATGGTATAGGACTATGCACACCAGCATCAAATGTGTGTCCAAACCGAGATGAGTATGCGTTTTGGGATGCATTCCATCCATCAGAGAGAGCAAACAAATACATCGTTCAACAGATTCTATCTGGCTCGACTGACTACATGAGCCCCATGAATCTTAGCACCATCTTGACCTTGGACTCCAGGACTTAGCATTAATTAGATTGGCTTCATGTGCTCTAGGAGTTTGAAGAATTCCTTTAATATGTTCTTGTTTAATGATACACACATTCAAGTTTTTGGGTAGTATGCTGACGTTTGAAAATTCAAGTACTAAGATATGTAATAATTTATGTTTGTTTAACGTAATAACCAATTTCAAAATTATACGAAAAAGTATATCTTGTCTCTGACCTGTATGTGTTTTGTAGGATTTGTGATAACCAAATGACTCTGTACTCTCTCTTGTCTTCAATCAGCAATTCGCATTTCGTTAATTGCATAACATTGGGAAACAAAATTATCAACAAAACAAATAAATAAACAAACTTTTTTAAGGTTGTCCTTCATTAATAGAAGTCACGACTACTTACTGAAAAAATATTTATTTAATTATGAGTATGAAACACCACAACGGAAAATTATACCACGGCAAAACCCAAAAAAAATCTCTTGAAAATGCCAAAGATGAATATAAGACTTTAAGACCTCAATCTTCAACTATTTGATCTAAGCATAATTGGCAATAAATAATTTTTATAATTTATAACTTGCACTTTTTATTGAAAGTTTGGCAAACCGAGATGTGGGAACTAAAATTAGAATATTATTATTATTATTATGTAATAGCATATCCAGTATATTTTATGTCTATGTTGCTTTTTAAACTACGCAATTATTAACTTGAAAGCTATTTAAATACTATAGGTTGAGGTTATGGAACCTTAAGATTCTATAACTTCGATTCCTAACAACACCAACACAAAAATTTAATTCTTAATTTATCATCACTGCCTCCAATATATATATATATATATATACACCAACGGAACCAATAAAAAAATTAACTTGAAAGCTTTCAAGACAAGGTTGACGTTGCAATCTTTCTAATCATAGCTAGAAATCTTAATTATAAAGCATTCTCTCATTCTCTGCCATTTTGGCTCTTTAATTCGTAATTAGAGCTAAAATAGGTACTTAATCTTTGCATTAAAATTTGATTTTTAATGAAAGAAAACAAACAACATATATAGAATCTAACATTTTTTTGATCCTGCGTTACATTAGACATAGTGTGTCGAGTCAAAAAGCCTTATACGGGTAACCGGTTCCTATACTTAAGTAACTTCGACGTAAGTAGGTTGAATTTCTTTAATAAAATTTTGGGTTTAAATTTTTTATATGAAATAGAAAACATCAAAGAATTTCTTTCCTTTTATTAAATTCACCTAATTCAAACTCTAAAATAATTAAAATTTATATTCAACATTGAAGGTATTAAATACAAAAAATGTATATACACACATATTTGTTGTGTTCAAAATCGACAAGCGCACGGATCGTGAATGTAATACAAAAGATATTATTCCCACGAGAATTGTATATTGAGTACTAATATCCCTACTTATATTCTTAGCTAGCAAATCAATAAAGTAATTTAGAAAATCAAGATACAAATCTAAACAATTAAAACTATGAGAAAATCAAATGATAAAAACATATAGCTTAGGTTTAGTTTCACTATTCCAATCAGATCATGAATACTTAACTATTAAATACTTTGATTTTAGTTAAAACTAATTGCTCTAAAATACCTAAATACTTTCTCGAGTTTAATTAAGCATGCTAAGATTAAGATTTAACCTACTCTCATGATTAAGAAATTAATATTAAGAAATTAATTCTAACTTATTAAGCTCTTTAAGAATTATTTTATCGCTAAAGAGCTCACCTACTCTTGTGGTCGAGTGATCTAAGTCCTATGAGTCTAAAGCTAATAAATTCCCCTAACTCTTATTGTTGAATTTACTCATAAATATGCAAACAAGCTAGCCAAGAATGAAAGCATACAATAAGCTCAATGCATAGAATTAACTGAAAATCAATTAATAAATAAACTTATGTTCAATCACATAATGAAATAGTTACTTATAACCTAAACCCTAAGGGATTTTAGCCACACATACTTTTGGTGAAGCAAACAAACATAATTGAAAGATTAAAGATGAAGAAAGAAATAATGAAAATAAAACTTTTGAATTCTTGAATCAATTATCTTCAATCCTAGTTTAGCTCCTTGTTTGTTGCCTCTTTAGTGGTGAATGAATTCTCCTCCAATACCTCTTACCATCCTTTTTATATAGGAAAACCTAATAGGAGACCTTTTAGCCTTTAAATTCCTTTTGCCTTCTTGCTTAGGAAAAAGTCTCCTTTTCTTCGACACACCCACCATACAACCGTGTTGAGCTGGTGTGACGTTAATCTTTCTGGTATAGTCTTTAGCACAACCATGCATGAGCTTAGATCCAGATTCCAAAAGGTTGCACACTTTTAAACATGGTCATGCATGAAATCATGTCGTACTTTCAAAACCTCTTCAATTCGGACAGAAAGATGCACCAGTTGTAACACACCCGTGTTGTGTCTGTGTGACAATTGTACAGGGAACGACACAAGTGTGCGCCAAACTGTGTTGCCCCCTTAACATGATCTTCTTATGCAAAAATCTTTGATTTCTTTGGAATCCTTTTTATTCTTTCCTACAAAAAGGGAAACACTAATTAGAACTCCTAATTTGACTAGAATTAAACCAAAAATAATAAAATAATAAATAAGACTCTAAAATAAAAATATTTCCTAATTAACCTAATGATATGTTTATTATTTACGTGTTTGAAGGAATAAATTAATTTAAGTAATTTTTGGGTTTAATTAGGAGATTTTTATGAATTAGTATTTAATTAGGATTATTATTATTTATTGTATGTTTGGAAAGTTTTATTTAAGTTTTAATTAGTTTTTATGTTTTATGTCTAGTGTGGGCCCCATAATATAAAAGGTGTTAATGTATTTTTACATAACATGACATGTATATGTCATGCGATGAAGAAAAAAATGAGGGAAGCCATGTCCAAGCCATGCGTGAGCCATAAAGAAGCCAATTGCACTTGAGTATCAAATTAGCAATGTCACGACATGCACATGCTGTGTGAGTGAAGATTTCTGACTCAAAATGATGCGCGGCTAATAAGCTTGCCTATGTTGGAAGCCATGCTATATGCTGAGTAAATTCACAGATTTATTGGAATGAAATAAGGTTGTGCTTTAAAACTGTGTCACAAAAGCAGAAATTTTCTATTTTAAAAATAAGAAGGAATTAGAAATCATAGAGGATTCTATTCATACCTTGTCACTATATAAAGAATAAACACTTTTTTGAGAAGGACAAAGTGGAGTCATAGAGATAAAGAGGCGGCTAGATAGAAATCAATGAAGACTAAGAGTTTATTTTCTTTTTGTTTTCATCTTTTTGTTTCCTTGATTTTGATTATAGATTTCATTATAGCCATGTGTGGCTAAGTTTTCTTTCAGAGTCTTGGTTAGGAGTAGCTATTCTATAACATGATTTGAACATAAGTTTTTATATTTGATTTGAATTTAAGTTAATTCTTTGTGTTGCAATATTTATCTTGTTATTATTCTAGGCTTGTCTGATTGCATGTTTATGGATGAATTCACCAATGAGTGTTAAGGGAATTCATTAGCTTAAGACACTTAAAACTTAAATCACTTGACTACGAGAGTAGGCGAGCTCTTCGGGGAGTCACGATAGTATATTATGATGATAAATTAATTGCTAAAAATATTAATGAGCTTGGATTAAATTATTAATTACAAGAGTAGGTTAGGTTTTAGTCCTTGCATGCTTAATTGAATTTGAGAGTGTCTTTAAGTATTCTAGAGCAATTACCCTTAATTAAATTTAAGGTTTCTACTTAATAATGTGTTCATGATTGTATTGGAATAGTGAAACTAAACATAGGCTTTATGTTTACAGATATTTGATTTTACTTTTTATTAAATTTCTATTATTTAATTTTTTTAAACCTTGCTAAATTATTCAATTTATTAGTTGAGATCATAGGTAAAAATTGTTAGTAATCAATATACAGTCTTTGAGGAAATGATATCTTTCTACTGTAACCATAATCGTGTGCTTATGGTTTAAAACACAACAAGTTTTGCGCACCGTTGCCGGGGACTGGCAATATTAATATTAATTTAATTCTTACTTTTCTTATACTAGTATTCTTTCTTTCATTTTTAATTTAATTTGCTAATCAATTTTTTAGACAACTTTTGCTAGTTTATGAACACTCAATCAAAAGGGATGAACTTAGAAAAGATCAACCCTGAAATCAAGAAATTATGCAAGAAAACCTAAAAGGAAAAGTGTGAGAAAGACAAGTAAAAGATGGCTGAAGATCAAGCACCACCACCACGGGGTAGGAATTGTGCTCTCCAAGAGTACACAATGCGAAATCCTGGAGATACTTATAACAATATTGTCAGGCAAATTGTCGATAACAATACATTTAAGATCAATCCAACAATAATCCAGATAATCTCATAATTCCAGTTTGGAGGTCTCCCAAGCGAGGATCCTAATGCCCATTTAGCTCAATTTTTAGAGATTTGTGATACATTAAAGATGAATAAGGTTATTCCTGATGTAATAAAGTACTTTCTCTTTGAGGGAGAAAGCTAAGTTATGGCTGCACTCTTTAGTACCATAATCAATCACTTCATGGGATATACTGTCAAAGACATTCTTGGGCAAGTATTTCCCACCAAGAAAAATAGTGAAGTTCAGACAGGAGATTACAAGTTTCACCTAATATGGTGGAGAATCTTTTTATGAGGCTTGGGAACGTTTCTAGGATTTACAGAGACAATGTCCTCACAATGGAGTTCCATAATAGTTACTCATTCAAACCTTTTACCAAGGCCTGACAAAGCCAGTGAGGATCACTATTGATGCAATTGCCTAAGGCTCATTCATGAGTAAGATGCCTGATAATGCATACAATCTTCTTGAGACTATGACATCCAACAACTACCAATGGCATGGCGAGAGAAGCACACCAAAGAAAGTGGTAGGAATGCATGAAGTGGATAGTTGGAATCTCTTTAATACAAAGATTGATTTTCTTACCAAGAAATTAGAGGCTTCCACTAAAGTCTTTTATCCCATGGCTGTTTATTCTTATAAGAATTATGGAGGAGGATATTCAACCCTAGAGTGTCAGGGAGGTTTTTCTCCGGATTCCTCTATTGAGCAGTTAAATGCACTTAATAATTTCCAAAGGAATTAAGGGAATTCATACTCAAACACCTATAACCTAGGTTGGTAAAACCATTTAAACTTCTCATGGTTTAACCAAGAAGGGGTACAAAATACCCAGCAAGGGTTTAAACAACCACCTCCTAGATTTTAGTAGAAGAATATCTTCCCTTAACAAAGCGAATCAAAGTCTAACCTTGAAGTGATGATGGAGAAATTCGTAAAAGATTAAAAGAGGTACCAAAAAGACTAAAAGGAGAATAAAGAAGTAATAAAGAATCTAACATCTTAAGTAGGATAACTTTTTGCCCATAATAAGATATTAGAAAATCAAATCGCATCATAAACTTCAAGTTCAAGGTAGAGTGGAATGTTTCCCAATTAACTTTAAAATCCTAAAGAATAAGTTAAGGTGGTTACACTTAGGAGTAGAAAATAATTTCCTAAAATAGAGACTAAGGAAAATGTTGTAAAAATCATTCATAATACCTAAGAGGAGAAGACTGAGTATTCACAGAATAAGGATAAGGAGAAGAAGGACTCACCACCCTTAGTATCGCCACTGTCATTTCCATAAAGGCAATAGAAATCCAAGTTAGACAAGTAGTTTGAGAAGTTTATAAAGTCATTCTAACAGCTCAAACTAAATATACCTCCCTTGGATGTGATCAATACCATGCCTGCATACTCCAAATTCTTAAAAGACATAATCTCATATAAGATAAAATGGGAGGAATATGAGACCATTCCTATCAATAAGGAATGCAGTGGTGTCATTCAAAATAAGCTTCCCCAAAAGCTTAAAGATCTAGGGTGTATCACTATTCCTTGTACTATTGGAAATAAATTTATAAGTAAATCTTTATGTGATCTTGGTGCAAGTGTGAGTATAATTCCTCTTTACTTTTATAGATGACTCAACATTAGTGAGCCACAACTGATGATAGTGTAGTTATAGCTCACATATAGATCTATCATATACCCCTATAGAATTTTAGAAGACATCCCTATCAAAGTTGGAGACTATTATGTACCTGGAGATTTCATCATCCTGGAAATGGAGGAGGATCGCCACATTCCAATCATACTAGGACGACCATTCCTAGCCATAATGGGAGCAATTATAGATGTTAAGAGTTGAAAGATTTTGATGGAAATTGGAAATCATAAAATGGAGTTTGATGTTTTCAAAATGGCAAAATAGTCCTTAACGATAGGATCTTATTTTAGAGTAGATGTGATAAAAAGTTATGTGCAAAAGACTTATGAAAAGTAACTCACCCATGACCCCTTAGAAGCATGCTTGATCTATGATGTTGCAGAGGATGATATTGATGAGGAGGTGGAAATGTATGAACATTACCTCAGTGCAAGTCCAACATTGAATAAACATAAATCAACCAAGTTGAAAGAAGCACTTGTTTCAACACCTGTCTTATAACCACCAGACTAGAGCCTTCCTTTGAAATCATGTGTGACGCTAGCGATTATGCAGTAAGGGCTGTCTTAGGGCAACAAAGAGATAAATAAGCCTATGCCATCTACTATATAAGCCACACTCTCAATAAAGCTTAAATAAATTATGTAACAACTAAAAAGGAACTTCTGGCAATGGTACATGCTATGGACAAATTTTTGTTTATATTTAGTAGGAAGTAAAATGATTGTCTACACTGACCATTTAGCCTTTAAGTATCTTTTAGCAAAGAAGGATGCTAAACCAAGACTCATTTATTGGATCCTTCTTCTGTAAGAATTTAACTTGAAGATTCGATATTGTAATGGAACTAAGAATTTGGTTATTGATCACCTCTTCCACCTTGTGTAAAGTGTGAATCTAGACTCTCTTCCAATCTCAGATGACCTTCAAAGAGAACAACTTATGAGAGTCTAGTAAAGCATTCATGGTATGCAGATTTTATGAATTACCTGGCATGTGGTGTTCTTTCATTGGACATTGATTACCATCAAAAGAAGAAATTCTTTTGGGACCTCAATAATACTTCTAGGATGACCCTTATTTATATATGAGGTGTGGGGATGGATTGTTAAGAAGCGCATTTAGACGAAGAAATTTTAAAAGTACTCACTCCTTGCCATTCGCTTGAATGAGGGGAACAAGTAAGCTCTACCAAAAAAATACCAAAGGTACTTCAAAGTAGATTCTACTAGCCCTCTCTCTTTAAAGATGTAAGGCAATTTGTACTCAGGAGTGATCATTGGCAAAGGACAGGCAACATTAGGAAGTGGAATGAAATGCTCCTTATAAATATTATTGAGATTAAACTATTTAATATATGGGCAATTGATTTCATGGGACCTTTCCCAAGCTCCTATGGAAATAAATATATATTTGTTAGGGCTGATTATGTGTCTAAGTGGGTGAGAGCAATTGCTTTAATAACATATGATGCAAAAGTAGTCATTAAGTTTCTCCGGAGGAAAATATTTACTCACTTTGACACATCTAAAGCTATAATTAGTGATTGCGGCTCTTACTTCTGCAATCATAAATTTGAATCTTTTTTAGCAAAATATAGGGTTAAGCATAAAGTGTCTACACCATACCACCCTCAGACTAATGGATAAGTGGGAATCTCAAATAGAGAACTGAAGACTATACTAGAAAAGATAGTTAATGCCTCGAGAAAGGATTGGTCCATTCGGTTGGATGATGCGCTATGGGCATACCGAACTACTTTCAAAACTCCAATTAGGACTTTATCATTTCAGTTGGTTTTTGGGAAATCATGTCATCTCCCAGTTGAGTTAGAACACAAAGCATTCTGGGCTACAAGGTTTTTAAATTTTAATTTAGCAAAAGCTAGTGCAAAAAGACTCCTTCAGTTGAACAAACTTGAAGAGTTTTGCATTGATGCCTATAAAAATACTGAAATTTACAAGGAAAGAACAAAGAAGTGGCATGATAAACATTTGCAAAAGAGAGATTTTTATGAAGGGGATTTGGTGATGCTATTCAACTTTACACTAAAGCTATTTCTAGGGAAACTAAAGTCTCGATGGTTTAGACCTTTTAAAATCAAGCAAGTCTTCCCTTATGGACCAATTAAACTTTTCAATAAGGTAAACGAAACCTTCAAAGTCAATGGTCAATGTCTCAAGCCCTACCTTGAAGAGGAAGCTAGCTTAAAGAATGTCTCTTGTACACTTATAGATCTAGTTTGAGCTCATCACAAAAAGGTTAAGCTAAAGACTTTAAAATAGTGCTAATTAAGAGGCAACCCAATCATTTTCCTTTTTTTTTTTTTTAACTCTCCTTTTGTTTTAGTCTTTTCTCTCATTTGTGTTTTTATTTATTAATTAATTTACTTCACTTCTTCTATAGGATCAAGAATACAATTGTCATAAAGAGCCATTGCTTTAAGGAGTGAGTTTCCATGATCACACGGGGTAATGCACAGCTGTGGCATAGGCCGTGTCTAAGTATGCCACTTAAACTTCAAAATTGATAAATTTATATGCACAATGCATGGTATGTAGACACAATATATCCTCACCGTGTCTTAAAACTCCATAAGTTACAAACTATGTCATGGCTTGACTACACAATATATCTGTGCCATGTCATATCTTCAATTAACTTCCAGACTGTCACACGACATAACAACACGACATCATTATGCCGTGTCAAACATCAAGCACCTAATATGGTTTGTATGCTGTGTTATCACCTTTAGCATACTGTGCCAACCACCTTAACACAACATTCAGCATGCCATGCCACTACCTTCCTATGCCGTGTCAAACACATTCATAACATGACATCATGTCGTGTCATAACCACCCTATGTCTTATATTCGCCAAATCTCTAAGTATGTAGCACAATATGGGAACACAGTTTGCATGTCGTGTCATTCCCCATGTTACATGATCTTCAAGCATGGCACAAGAGGCCGTGTCATTTACTTCTCCATATCACACCACCCAACATGGTTTTCCGAAATCTTATTACCAAAACCATGTCCCAATCCCTCTATATAAACACCTACTCCTTTAAACCTAGCCTCATTCCAATATTTTATTTTTACCATTCTTTTTCTCCTACACTATTCTCTCTCAATTTTTCTCCCTTGTCTCCTCCTCCTTGACTTAATCACCCACTTTTCTTTTTTATTTCTTCCTTCTTAGCACCACATCTTATTCTCTATATATAGGCAAATCCAAAGTGTCTGGGAAAGCATCATCATCATCTAAAAAGTGGACCTGTACCACATCTTCCCTTTTACCCTCTTGCCCTTCTCGTATAATTGTGCCACCACCCATTGCTCCAACTTCCTCATGTTATGATCAGGGGAGCCAATCCGGTATGTCTTACTCCTTTCTTCATTTCACTAATCCTGATTTTAAAAAAGCATGTGCTACTCTGTTTCCCCTTCCAGTCCATCCTTCATATCACATTATATTAGGGGATCTTGCTACTGTAGGCTTGAATGAATCAATATTAAGCATGATTGATAACTCTAAATGGGAAGATTTTATAAGAATTAAGAAGCCTATTTTTCATGAGTTATTTTTGGAGTTCTTATCAACTTTTTTTATTTAAATCTAGTAATCTTGTTGATTTTAATAAGAAAAATGCAGTGCTATTTCAATTAGGGGGTAAACGATTCTTCTTTTCTTGCTATACATTGTGGTTTTTATAGTGCTGCGTATGTTACTAGTGGTGCACTTGATAATGCACAATGTCTCTTTGAACCCATAAACTATCATCATTTTTAAAGAGAAATTATACATGAAGGAGCCACCCAATAAACCTATGACCCTAGGGTTAGTAAGAGCACTAATATAGCCCGTTTTGAATTGTGCTACTTATAATGCCTAATAGCTGACACTATTTGTGGTCTAAGGGAGAGTAATAGGTGTGTCACACTTTTATCTCCATTATTTTATTAAGAGTATAGTGCCTCATTTGGGATATGGTTTTGCTTTTTGTATGGATGGTGTTTCGAGAAAAATGAAGGGAGCTTTATGTAGGGGTTCATATATCACTAGGCTTGCTAGGAATCTGCAGGTTTTTGATTCCCTTACCAATATGACTCTACTTTGCACTACATTGCCTTTTAATATCACTGTCATAAAAAAGATTAAGGTGGTCCCAGTTAGGGATGGTCGATATGTTCTGATTCATAAACCTATTGAGTTGGGTGCCGATGAGCCACAACAAACACGCATCTATATACCTCTACCGCTATAAGCTTCTCACACTGCTGGACCTTCTTTATCTTTTTATCATACACACATTGAGGCAACTCTTCAGTATCACACGAAGCTTCTGCACTAGGTTATTAATGGTCTCTCGAGCTTATATTAGGCTCAGGGTATACTTCTTCCTCCGCAACCTGTCTTTCTTGGTTCCACCTCCATTGATACCAAGGAGTTACCTAATGACATAGATCCGTTGGATGACACTAGAGTTACCCTGGATGATTCGGCTTCTATGGATGATGGACTTTACTTTCAGTTTATAATTATGTTTTATGTTTTATGATTTTCTTCTTTTTCTGTTATTTTCTTTTCAGATATTATGTGTTGTTTTATTATTTTAGCTTTTTGTTTCTCTTTTATTAGTTTGTACCCTTATGCTATCTTTCGAATGAATGCACAATTTCAGGGTAGTACCCTTTCTCCTAATTTTGCTTCTTGATGATCCTTTTATCTTTTATATTTTTAATTGTCATTGAGGACAATGCCATGGATAGGGATAGTGTGGGGGGTGCTTTGATTGATTCGTTTATCAATTTTTATCTTTTCATTTTAGTTAAAATAAAATAATAAATAAATAAATAAAATAAAAAATAAATAAATTATTTAGGGTTTATTAATTTTCAACTCATTTCCCCATATTAATGAATTGTTTGTCTTATTTTTTTTAAATTTTGCTTTCGATACTCTATCACACTTGGGAATATATTAGTGTATAAGCTTATTTCTTGATTGAATTATCAAACTATTTAATGGTTTATTAATTAAGACAGTTATACATAGTCTCTATGTATGAAGAATTTAGTTCTTATAATCTAAGCATGATCCTAGCGATTACAATTGTGCATAATTTTAGGAAGGATTGCATTTTGAATTTCAATTAAAAAAAAAACTCTCTCATTCTTTAAGTAGGAGCAATATTTAAATTTAAATTCTTATACGCTATGAATTTACTCCATTACCTTAATTGGGGTATGAGTATTCATAGGACCCACTAAATGGTATCCACGCTTAATAATACAATAACAACGGGGAATTACTCAGAGTGGAAAGATTAGAATGAAGAGAAAAATAAAAATTATGAAATGGAGTGTAAATCGCATTCACAACCATATAAAAAAAACTGCAGTCCTTAATGTTTTATTTTTTGGATTTATGCCCACTTGATTTCAAAGGGTTGTGTACTTGGATTTTAATTAGTAAATTATTCATATATATTGTGTTTTTTTGTCTAGCTATCTTCTTTAATAAAAATGTTTTGATCTCGGTATTATCAAGATTTCATGTCTTAGAAGCTGTATGTCCCTAGTTGTGATTTAAGTTTATTATTTTCAAAAATTTGGTTTCTGCTTGAGGACAAGCAAAAATTTAGTATGGGGGAATTTGATATGATTATTATTTATTTGTCTTAGAGTTGAATTTTAATAGACTTTAAATAAGGAATAAATTAATTTAAGTAATTTTTGGGTTTAATTAGGAGATTTTTATGAATTACTATTTAATTAGGATTATTATTATTTATTGTATATTTAGGATGTTTTATTTAAATTTTAATTAGTTTTTGTATTTTATGTCTAGTGTGCACCTTAGAATATTAAAGGTGTTGATGTGTTTTTACATAGTATGGCATGGATATGCTGTGTGATGAAGAAACAAATTAGGGAAGCCATGTCCAAGCCATACGTGAGCCATGAAGAAGCCAACTGCACTTGAGTATCAACATAGCAATGTCATGGCATGCACATGTCATGTGAGTGAAGATTTTTGACCCAAAATGATGCACGACTAATAAGCTTGCGTGGAAGTCGTGCTATATGCTGAGTAAATTCACATATTTATTAGAATGAAGCATAGTCGTGCTTCAAAATTGAAAATAGAATTTCCTATTTTGAAATAAGAAGGAATTATGAATCAAAGAAGATTCTTTTCATACCCTGTCACTATATAAGGAATAAACACTTTTTTGAGAAGGACAGAGAGGAGTCACAGAGATAAGGAGGCAACTAGACAGAAATCAACGAAGACTAAGAGTTTATTTTCTTTTTGTTTTCATCTTTTTGTTTCCTTGATTTTGATTATGGATTTCATCATAGTCATGTGTGGCTAAGTTTTCTTTTAGAGTCTTGGTTAGGAGTAGCTATTCCATAACATGATTTGAACATAAGTTTTTATATTTGATTTGAATTTCAGTTAATTCTTTATGTTGAAATAGTTATCTTGTTATCATTCCAGACCTATTTGATTGCATATTTATGGATGAATTCACCAATGACAGTTAGGGAAATTCATTAGCTTAAGACACTTAGAACTTAGATCACTTGATCACGAGAGTAGGTGAGCTCTTTAGGGAGTCATTACAGTAGATAACGGTGACAAATTAATTGCTAAAAATATTAATGAGCTTGGATTAAATTATTAATTACGAGAGTAGGTTAGATTTTAGCCCTTGCATGCTTAATTGAACTTGAGAGGGTCTTTAAGTATTCTAGAGCAATTAGCCTTAATTGAATTCAAGGTTTCTACTTAATAATGTGTTCATGATTGCATTGGAATAGTGAAACTAAACCTAGACTTTGTGTTTACAAATATTTGATTTTACTTTTAATTAAATTTCTGTTATGTAATTTTTTAAAACCTTGCTAAATTATTCAATTTACTAGTTGAGATCATAGGTAAAAATTGTTAGTAATTAATATACAGTTCTTGAGGGAATGATATCTTTCTACTGTAACCACAACCGTGCATTTGCGGATTTAAAATGCAACACCTAAAATCTACCCATTAAACATTATTTATTAATTCAAAAGTAATTAAAATTCAACTCAGAAATATGTAAATATTACACACATCAATATTGCTATTTCTTTTTTTGGTCGTGAATCAATATCATCTATTAGGCTCCATTTGTTTGCAGAAAATATTTTTTCCTTGGAAAATATTTTCTCTTCTCTAGAAAATTCCAATGTTTGACTGTAACATTGGAAAACAATTTGAAAATATCATCTTTTATGATATAAACATTTTTTATTATTTAAATTATCTTTTGTAATGGACTTAGTGTATTTTTTTACAAATTATCTCTTTATAATAGACTTGATGTATGGATATAAAATCTATATAATAATTAATGTATACAAAAGAATGGAAGGAAGAAAGAAGGAGACGAGAGGGAAAAAAATAAAAAAAAAGTGAAAGGAAAAAAAAGGATATAAGGCAATAAAAAAAATAAGGCGAAAATAAAAATAAAAAAAGGGAAAGGAAAAAAGAAGGAGAGAAAGTAAAAAGTGAGGTGAAAAAAAAAGAGAGGGAAAGGAGAAAAAAATGAGAGAAGACAAACAAAATAAGGAGAAAGTAAAAATAAAAAAAAGGAAAAAGAAAAAAAGGAGAGAAGGAGCAATATTAGGATAAAATAAAAATAAAAAAAGAGAAGAAAAAAATAAGAACAAACTAAAAAAGAAAAAGTAAAAAAAGAAAGGCAAAATTGAAGGAAGAAATAAAAAAGATGGACATTTTAGATAAATTTTTCTTACTTTTAAATATTGAAAAATGATTTTTTGTCCCTTTTTTTAAATTATTTTTCATTGACTTAATTTATTTTTTTGACTTATTTTTTGATAATCTAAACAGGGAAAAATAATAAAAAATATTTTTTAGAAAAATATTTTTTTTAAAAAATATTTACTGCAAGCTTTAATGTCATCTATTGCTATATTTTTTTTTTTATCCTTTTTTGGCCATAAAATTAATTAAAGGAAAGTGATTATTTTTAGAGCAAATTACTTTAACTTCCCTGATATATATCATAATTCATATTTTCTCTTCTTCTTGTTTGAAAATTGAATATTTACCCTCTCAATTTTCATTCTGTCAACATTTTGCCTCTTCCAATCAAATTTTTGACAACTCTTTTATATTAAAAAAAAAATAAAATTTGACTCCCTCTCTTTTATAAAAATGAACATTTTAAACCTTATATTTTAATAATATTAAGCATTTTAATTTTTTATATTTTAATTTTAATTATACTTCGGTATTTCTTTTATTTTTACTTGGAATATACATTGATTCCAAAAATAAGTATTTTATTCTTACAAATTAATTCTAATAATAATTTTTAATAAACTCAGCAGTTATGATTTTTTAAATTTTGAAGAGGTTACAATTAACAGCACACTTGCAATTTAACTGTAATAAACTTAGTAGTTAGCCATTTACAAGTCCAACAACTTGACAACATTAATAAACAATAAAACTAGTTTATATTTGAACAGTGTGAGATACTTTTGAAATAATCATAACAATATTCACTATTTAACGTGTTTTATTAAATTTCTAATTTTAATAAATAAAATATTCATTATTTAATATTGATTAGAGAGTGCATTAAAATTATGTTTTTATTATATTAATAATATATTAAGGGGTTTAAAATGTTTATTTTTAAAATATTGGTTTAAAGTGTTCATTTTTATAAATTAGATAGGTTGAGTGCTTTTTTATATAAAGGAGTTGCCAGAAATTTGGTCGACAGAATAAAAATTGAAGAGGTAAGTGTTCGATTTTTAAATAAGAAGGGAAAAGTGTGAATTATGATATATTTCATAAGAGCAAAAGTAATTTGTTCTTATTTTTAAAACCCATTAAATTTATTGGAAATATGGGCTAGTACAGTTGTAACTTGTAATCGACTTATTTCTTTTTAAAATTCAAGAGAAATTGGATTGATCAATAGCATGGAAAATAATAATAATAATAATAATAATAATAATAATAATAATAATAATAATATATTTTTTTACATTTAATATGCTCTTAGTATTCGGAAGTCACATAACTATCTTAAAATTCAAAAACAGTGAATTTATAAGAGAAGTAAAATTCTTTAAAATATATTTTTTTTAATAAATAAGATTCAAATTTTGAGACTTTATTTAATAAAATTTAAGTTTACTAAATGCATCACTTAGGGTTTAAGTTATATAAAATATTTTATATTTAACACCAATCTAAATAGTGATAAACTTAAAATTTTCACTAGATTTGTTAACTTCTAATTTTAGAATTACAGATTGGACTTTAAGAACCTTTAAAATGAGCTTAAAAATGTAGTTGTTTAAATAGCATTTGATTGTGTTAGGAATAGTAGTTTGATATGTTTTTACTTTGCTTGATTACAAGTATTAGTTCACTTTTAATGGTTGCACAAACTTTGTATGCTTTAATGGCCCATAAAATTATTCTTCTACTGCCCCCAATCCAACTTGCCAAGTTGAAAGCCACAATCTTGAGTCACTTGTGCAATATGTTAGTTAACTCCTTGGAAGATGATCAATGTTAGCAATATTGTCCCATACATACACAACTACTTGTACTGAATTTTGATGGCTCCTATATCTATATAAGTCTTCCTCTACTGGTCTTGACAAGGTCAGTGCTTGTGTATGTACATTTTCTATCTTATAACAGTTTCCATGGCTAGTTCAATGACAATTATGGTCATATCATCTATGTGCTTAGCTCTAGTAATTGTAATTGGAGAATTTGTTTGTCAAGTGGAGTCCAAGGCATTTTTTGTGTTTGGAGATTCACTAGTTGATAATGGCAACAATAATTACCTTGCCACCACTGCACGAGCAGATTCACCGCCTTACGGCATTGATTTTCCGACTCATCGACCCACTGGCCGATTTTCTAATGGCCTTAATATTCCTGACTTAATCTGTGGGTTCATTTGCGCTTTCATGATCTTTCATGGCTATATATTAATACTGTGCACATTATGGTTTACTTGTCATTTTCGGTTATACTAATATAACGTACATTTATGTGTAGGTCAACAAATTGGGGTAGATTTCCTGTTGCCATATTTTAGTCGAGAGCTCAATGGATATAAGCTACTTCAAGGTGCCAATTTTGCTTCTGCTGGCGTTGGAATCCTCAATGACACTGGAGTTCAATTTGTAAGTACGATCTCTTCCCCACCACTCAATGGCCTATTCCTTTAAAAAAGATTTGAAAATAATATTGGAAACGTGTGGTTTGGAGGGTAAAAGCTCCACATGTTGAGGCCCATTATGGGTTCAAATACCACCAATATCTGTCAACCGAGTGTTATTGAGTTGAATTTGTAAGTTTGAAATTCGTAAAATTGAGTGTAATTTATTACAAGTCATAAAAAAAAAAATATCGAACGCTAAAGGAATCTTTATTTTATTTCTTCTGAAGGAAAGTATGCCATCAATATGAACCCATGAGGCCAATAGGCCTATACTAGTTGGTCTAAGGCTGAATCCCCAACACTTTTAGATTTTAGGTTCAATCCGTGGTTCTCACGCCATTAGTTAGGATTTAATACCTCATCACCTGTTAATATTAACCTGATCCTATAAGATACTAACAAGTGATACTGTAAAAAAAAGTATATGAACCTGTAAGTAAAATGCCACCAAGCAGTAGAGTAGTAGTACAGTGTCTGCCTCGCAATATAGTAGGTTTGGAGTTCAAACTTACCCAGAAGCAGGATCAAAACAGAATTTCCGTTTTTAGCATAGAACCCGTTAATTATGGTTTAATCTCTGACTGATGTTGAGATTTTCAGGTAAACTTAATTAGAATGTTTCAACAACTCAACTACTTCAAAGAATATCAGAGACGAGTTAGTGGTTTAATTGGAGTTAGAAGGACGAAGCAACTGGTTAATGGGGCACTTGTACTTGTCACAGTTGGTGGAAATGATTTTGTTAACAACTATTATTTGGTGCCTAATTCAGTAAGGTCTCGCCAATATTCTCTTCCTGAGTATGTCAGATTTCTCATCTCAGAGTACAAAAAACTTCTTAGGGTAATTTTCTGACATTGTATAATCACATGACTCTACCACTAAGTACTAATAATATGTTTGATGGAATTCAGAAGCTATATGCTCTTGGAGCACGAAGAGTTCTTGTGACCGGGTCAGGTCCCTTAGGTTGTGCTCCAGCCGAATTGGCGACGAGGAGCAGACATGGAGAGTGCTCAGCTGAGCTGCAAAGAGCTGCAGCCTTGTACAATCCTCAACTCACTCAAATGGTTAGACAACTCAACAGAGAATTTGGTTCAGATGTCTTCATTGCTGCTAATACTCGCCAAATGAATTCTGATTTTTTCAGAAACCCTCGAGCATATGGTAAGTGCTTCATTATAAAAATAAAATAAAAAGAACAATCAGTGAGAAAATAATCTAATAATAGTTTTTTTTAAAGATATTGTAAGATGTAGAGTTAGAAATTTATCATTATCAATTTATGAAATTAATTTTCATATAAATAAATTATTCTTATTATATAGCCTGTCAAACTGTTAGTATTTAGTTCATTTTATCACTCTATTAATAAAAAAACAATGTTTTTTTTTTTTTTTTAAAGTCATACATCTGAATATCATCTCAATTATAAAACTGTCAAATCAGTGCCAAATAAACCACAAATCTATTTAGGAAATCACTAAAAATTTGCAAATATCCTTCATCCAAGAATTGAATTTAAGACTTTATTTTTAGGACCTCAGCGCACAAATGTACTTTTTTGAACAGTAACAGTATTTTTGAACAAACATTCAAGTCAAAATTATATTTCCACTATCTGAATTTAATGTTAAAATAACATGGTGTACACAAGATTTACGATTTTACAAGTAATTTAAATTTTAGTTTAATTTCTTACAATATCTTTGAATGCAGGATTTACTGAGTCAAAGATAGCTTGCTGTGGACAAGGACCTTATAATGGAATTGGACTATGCACACCCTCATCAAACTTGTGCTCTAACCGAGATCAATATGTTTTTTGGGATCCATTCCACCCATCAGAGAGGGCAAACAAATATATTGCTCGACAGATTTTGGTTGGCTCCACAGACTACATGTACCCCATGAACCTCAGTACCATCTTGGCCATGGACTCCAGGGCCTAGCTAATTAAAATTTCTCTACAAAATCAAAAGTTTTGCTCCATTTTAGTTAATGTTTTATATGTTTTGCGGAGGGGCAGAGCGCTTTTATTTTTTATTTCTTTTTGAGATGTTTTAAGAATTGGGTATGTTCAATGTGATCATATTTATGGCAACAATCTACCATTCCTTTTCCCTTGTGACTGATTTTTTGCTAGGCATGTGATGATAATAATTATGGTGATTGGTGAAGAATATAACAGAATTTTTTTTTGAACCAAGAATATAACTGAATTGAAATGATGAGGTTCTAATTCCTGTGGACTTTTTATTTGTAAATTAAATTTCAAGTGGTGTTTGCATGTGTATTTCGACTAATTGATTTATTTTTATTAATAAAAATGCAGAGACATTCAATATGTATATTTAAAATTATTTTATATGTGACCATTATTTATTAATTTAAATGATAAAAAATTTAAATTCTGTTAAATAAGATTCGAATTTTGAATGGAAAAAATCAACTTTGGGAGAGTTTTACACTCCTTATAATGTCTACTCAATTTGATAATGTTTTGATTAGTTAAGGTAATTGTCGCAACCATAATCATTTTAAAAAAAAATTTATTTGCCAACTATGAAAAGTAAATTATGAATAATAAAACAAATAACAACCCGGTTCAGCTGTTGAATTAATATAATATATTTAGCAATTAAGAATCATTTGTTAAAAAAAGAAAAAGAAAGCAATTAAGATTCATAATTAATAGAAATTAAGGAGACAAAGCTTGATATGAAATTAATGCTCATTAGTTATGAAACAGCTAATCATCACATGAACTAGCAACGGAAAAAGCTAGCTTTTATAGTACACCTCTAAAGAACAACATACAAAGCATATGCAAGACTTCAAAATTGCTACAAGTAGTTGCAACGCACAAGTACCTTTATACAAGCTAGCTTGCATGTTATGGTTTTGTTCTATATATATTTTATATAAACCCATCTCCATTTTATTCTTGTTTCATCCACCAACACCTTCTTTGGATTAATCATGTCAATGTCTACTTCATTTTCATCATTAATGATGATGGTGATGAGTCTTGTACTTGGTCTTGTTTTGGCATTAGAGAGTTGTTTTATACAAGCTGAAGCTCGAGCATTCTTTGTGTTTGGTGATTCACTTGTTGATAGTGGCAACAACAACTACCTTGCAACCACTGCTCGTGCCGATTCTTACCCTTATGGAATTGATTATCCAACTCATCGTGCTACAGGGCGTTTCTCTAATGGCCTCAACATTCCTGACATTATTAGTTAGGTTAATTTTGCCAGTGTTATTATTACTGAAATTACCTTGAAAAATTTTACAAACACATGTACTTGGTAGACGGTAATAAAATAACTTAACATTCAGTTACATTGCATTGCATTACAATGTACTAAAAGATAAAGTGGTATGCATTATTTATCTATAAATGTGTGCATGTTCTTATATTGATCTAATGTGGATTTTATGCAATTCCAGGTGAGCGAATTGGATCTAAACCTGTACTGCCCTACCTGAGTCCAGAATTAACTGGGCAAAGGTTGCTTGATGGTGCCAATTTTGCTTCTGCTGGAATTGGAATCCTAAATGACACTGGGGTTCAATTTGTAAGCTTACGCAATAGCCTGAATTAGTACATCTTTTTCTGTAACTAAACTTAATTAAGCGTCAGGATTAATACGTCAGGATTATTGTTTGCAGCTGAACATTATCAGAATGTATAGACAGTTCCAATACTTTGAAGAGTACCAGAAGCGGGTTCGTGAACTTATAGGAGCTGCTCAGACCAAGCGGCTTATAAAAGGAGCACTTGTCCTGATCACTGTCGGTGGCAACGATTTTGTTAACAACTATTACTTAGTTCCTTATTCTGCTCGGTCTCGCCAATTTGCATTGCCTGATTATGTCAAGTTTCTCATTTCAGAGTACAAAAAATTATTAATGGTAAATTTTGTCAAAACACTTCCTTCTTAATTCTTTCTGAACTTAGAAGTGTAATTTTATCTTTGCATTGGTTAGCTATTGAACTTGTGGCCTTTTAATGTCAGGACGAGAATTTTTGTCATTTCACTACTCAATTTTCGGCTAAAAGTTTTGCTTGTTTAATTTCCTACCTCCTTAAATGGTGATTATTATTATTGTTGTTGTTGTTTTTGTTTATATTGTTTCTAGGAGCTACATAAACTGGGAGCGCAGAGGGTTCTCGTGACAGGGACTGGACCATTGGGCTGCGCTCCGGCCGAGCTAGCGCTGCGAGGAACAAATGGTGGCTGCTCGGCCGAACTTCAGCGAGCTGCTGCTCTATACAACACACAGCTTGTTCAAATGCTGAAAGGACTTAACAAAAAACTTGGCAAACATGTGTTTATTGGAGCAAATACACATCAAATGCACAAGAACTTCCTTAATAACCCCCAAGCATATGGTACATGATAATATTCTATTGAATTCTCAACCATAGCTAAGCAGTCATTTAGGAAAATATAACTTGACACAAATTTTGATATGCAGGATTTACAACATCAAAAGTTGCCTGTTGTGGACAAGGACCATACAATGGTCTTGGACTATGCACAATGGCATCAAATTTGTGTCAGAATCGGGACCTCTATGCATTTTGGGACGCATTCCATCCATCTGAGAAAGCTGTTAGAATGATTGTTGAAGATATATTTTCTGGCTCTACAAATTACATGTCCCCTATGAATCTTAGCACCATCTTGGCCTTGGATGCCAGGATCAATTAATTAAGGGCATTTTGTCCTTTAGTATAATATTATGTAACATTTTAACTTCAACAAGAAAAATGTGGGATAAGATTCAAACCAAGTGCCGAATCTTACTTTCTTAAACACTTGTATACATGCCTTATGCCATTACAAATGGTGAGATTTTCTCATAGTACTTTATGCTTTTATCTGTCAATAGAGAAGTAATGTGATACTAGTGCGATATTGGTCTGCAAAAAAAGCCTGTTAATCTTAAATAAAAAAATTATTCTAACCAATGGGTAACATATTTTTTTAAGAACGTATCATAATCATATTACATTAATACTGCTAGAGTTGAATGTGAAAAGATCATAGACGGGCCTGCTGGATTAAAGTTCGATTAACATTTTGATCCTGTAGTAACTTTGTTAGCTGAAAAGGAAAAGAAGAAGAGGAAGATGATGATGATGTCAAATTGCAGAAAGACATGCAAGCAAAAGAAATAGAACAGTTGATTGTGCTGTTGCCTTGTCAACTTGTCCATTTTCACGCATTTTTTACATTGGAATTCTTTAATGTTGTTGTTTAACACAGCAGATTGCATGTGAGTAGTAAACTTGCCAACCATATTTATTTGTAAAACTAAATTGGAAAAGTTCAATTTTGGAAGAAGACCCAAAAGTTGTTCCATAGAGTTTCAATTTTGTCCTAGAGGTTGCTATTTTTTTTTTGGGTAAGGCAAAATAAAAAAATAGCTGAACTCTATGCACTATATATTGGGATCCATATCCATCAGAAGAGGCAAACAAAAATATTTGCAGCAAATCATGTCAGGCTCCAATGAGTACATGACCCCATCAATTTAGCCAGCATTATGGCCTTAGATGCCAGGATCTGACTAGAAATAAATGTAATGAAATCTTCTTAGATCATAATATTAATACCATTCTTACAGTTTCAAGAAAAGTAAGATTTTTTTTTTTTGAATCTTTTTACATTAAAATGTTTCTTAAAGTAAAATTTAAAGTCATTATACTGCACATTGCACGTAATGGTTACTTAAAATTAGACAAGTTTAAGTGTTATTTTAAAGTAAAATTTGAAGTTATTTTACAGTAAAACTAATTATTAGGTTGATTTTCATATCTACTAATTATGAATTGAGAGTGCATTCATATTTCACAATTTTTATAATGATATTAGGATCTTCCTTACAACTTTTAAGACAGTGAAACTTTTTATTTTACAATATATTTTAAAAAAAACAAAATTTAAAATCATTAGACTGCACATTATCTGTAATATTAATGTGGATTCAAAAATTAATTTTATTTGATTTTCATATTTAGTTTGAATTGAGAACCTGCTCACTTTCACAATTGAGGTAATGATATTAATATCATTTTGACAATTTTCAAGAATGTAATATATTTTTCACATTCCAAGTTACCAAATTGCGCATTACATATAATAATAACTCAAAAATTTAATAACCAATCTTAACTTAATTTTTACATTTTTCTGATTGTAAAACTAATAATGCGCTAGCTTTTAACAATTTTAGGTGATGAAATTAGTATCATTTTATAACTATTAAAGAAATGAGATGTTTGCAGATTTCTTTTTATCTCAGAATGTCTTTTCTTAGAAGTAAAATTTGAGTTATTAGACCTCAAATTACACGTAATACTAAATTAGAACTACACCATAAATTGCAAATCCAACAGTCAATTTTCATTTAATTTTTATATGATTGACTATAAACTGAATGAGTGCTTAATTTGTACAAAGATTAAAAGCCTGAAATGTAAGGAAGCAATATATATTTCGTCTTGATTTCTACACTTTTGTTATCAATCTTGCAAGTAATCTTCACATGTACTTGTCACAAATGATTTTTTCCCCATTTTGTCGTATACTACCTGCTGCACTGCTGTGTTATGCATAAAACCTATACATCTACACAATGTATATATAAGTGAACATTGATAGCTTCGATTTCTCTGAAATTCTTGGTTTAATCTCATAATTTAACTTTCACTCATTCTTTTAATCTCAGTCATCAGCTCTGTTTATTCATATATTTTTCATATTAAACATACATGCATCGACATAGAAGAAAAATGATACTCGAGCTACACAGTGCTTACAAAGAAGCACATTTCATAAATTCTTCAGAAGTGGAAATTTAACAAATGTACTCAATAAGTCTATTCTTTGTTCTTTGTACTCAATAATAACCTACCCGCCTTTGATTTTTTTATTTGAACAATTTGCTTGCAAGAACAAGAATTTAGAAGATGTTATCCTAATTTCTGAATTTAATATATATATATATATATATATATATATATATATATATATATATATGTGTGTGTGTGTGTCCCCTGTAGAGTAATTTTGTTTTTTTATTTACCCTGTTGTTTTTATTTTATTTGATCACCATAAGGTTAGGGTTATTCGTATTATTTTTTGGATTTGGTGCCCTAAGTACAAAAATTTTAATTATTTTAAAGTCTAATTGAGTGGACAAAGAGGACAAAATTTATCCAACATTTATTTTTGTATAAATAATATTCAAATATTAAATATTATTTAAGAAATCCAAATACCTTATCATTTGAACCAATTATATTGGTTAAGATGAGAGTTATTGTTCATAACCTACACCATAATATTATATATATATATACATATTTTTTAAAATTTTTTACCTTAAAATAATTGAAAAAATTATATAAGGAGAAGAAAATATACAATAGTCATGACTTTTAATAAGTTGAAAGACCAAATAATAAAAATTAAAATCAAATAATCACATATAAGTAAACTTTAAATCACTTTATATTTTATATTATTGATATGATCTTTCAACTTATAGGTATAAATCATTATAAAATTTGTTCTTTTTGTAGTGTTGAAAACCAGGTTCCAATCCAGCCACTATCTTTTTTCAACTAAAGAAATGACAAGTCATCCTGTTCATATTTAGAGAAAGAGATGGGGGAGACAGGCTCATCACAATTTTGAATCTTAAAAATGGAAGAAGAAAAGGTGATACTAAAACAAGTGTTCGGAGAGTCATCAGATGATGAAGAACAAACAATAACCAATCATTGAAATCTTGATACACAACTGTGGATCTCACTCACCCATTGACTCAAACAGTTCAAACTGAAATTTGTTTAACCGAGGCTCTAATACCAACTGACGTAGCTGTAGGTATAGATTAATTGGATAACTATCGCTTGTCATTGAATCACGCACGATAGGCCATCAAACAACCCTTTTTTTTACTCTGGTGATTCAAAAAAATGTAAGAATAAAAGGCATAAATATACGTTGATTTACAAGAAATACCAAAAATTGGAAGAAAATAGGAATTCAATAGTTAATTTCATAAAAACTGTTGAAAACAACATATAAATACTGTTTGAGAAAAACCCTAAAAAGAAAGGGAAAAAGACCCAACAAAAAGCCTAAAAAAAGAACATAAAACTTTAAACTGAAACTTAAAGCCCTAAACGATGGATTTTGGACTCGAGTTCATCGTGTTATAAAGGAACCATGTAACCTTCGTGTGGAGCTCTGAATTAACTTCAATTTGATATATTATGGGCCTTACAATTCAATTGGGCTTGAAAGTTAGAAGCACTTGAAGACTAATTGTGCATTTTGCCTTTCTTCCTAAAATTCAAACTTTCCAAATATGTCAGGGCTGTCTGGTCCGCATCAGAAAACTACCCTAGTTTGGAACTAATTCAAATCAACGGTTTATGGCTATGTAGAGACTTTTTATCTTCTCATCAGCATTTCGCGCTTCTTTCCCATATCTAAAATAGTGAGTTTCTTCTAATTTCTTTTTTTTTTCCTTTAACTGGCTTGCTATTAATATTTGAGCTCCATTTCTTAATTTGTGGATTTAAAGGGATAGTTCATAGAGTCGTCAAATAATTAGGTGCATGAACTTGGGTTTTAGCTCATTATTCATTGTTGTATGTGTTGTAAAATTGAGGATCAAACTATGAATAAAATAGAGCAAATTATTGCTAAAATAATTAAAGTAATACAATTGAAGAAAATATAGAACACATAGATTTTTAATGTGGAAAACCTTAAACAAATCGGGGAAAAACTATAGGCAAGACTAGAAGGATTTCATTATGAAAAATAATAAGAGTTACAAAATATTTCTCTCTATACCTTAAGGAGAATACAATAAAATTGTCTTTATAATATAGGAGATAACCCACTCTATATATATATTTTTTTCACAAGAAAATTACTCTTAATTACTCACCAACTCACTTACTCTCACTCACACAACACTCATTGCTCGTGCTTGTGTTTTTGTTGCTCTTGACTGAATGCCATACATGGCTATTTATATCCAAATGAGTTGAAAATTTTTTCAATTAGTGTAGTAAAGTTTTACTTTTTTTTAATATTTGCTGCACCAAATTTGGTGCAATAATTTTTGACTTTTAAAATTAAGTTCGTTTAACAATCTCTTATTTGAAGATTTGATTGAGGATCAATCATATCTTCACACCATTCTTTTTATCTTGCCTTTTCATGTTGCTTAAGTTTTTGTCAGGCCATGAGGATTGACACCAAATAAACTTATCACTATTGAAGGGTTTTGTTAAGAAATCCGCTAGATTATCTTTGGTATGCAAATCGACAGTTTCCTTTTTCCACTCTCTCTCAAATGAAGTGATATTGAACTTGAATGTGTTTTGATTTTGAATGAAAGGCTAGATTTCTTATGAGATGCAAGGCACTTTGACTGTCATTAAATAAAGAAACTTGCTCCTGTTTGTGCCCAAGTTCTTCTATTGCTATTTTCAACTAAACTGCTTATTTACTGGCTTGTTAGCTACCATATATTCTGCTTTCGTTGTTGACATAGCCACAAGTAATTACAGTTTCGATACCTAACTTAGAGGATAACTTAAAATTAATAGGAAGTGGGGTTGAAATTGGCTTATAATCTTACATGTTGAATTGCTGTAAGACTGTCTTCAGGTAGTTTTTTTGGAGTAGCCAAATCTTCTTATTATTTCTATCTCGGTGAATTTGTATCCTTAAAATCTTTTTTTCTAGTCTTAAGTCCTTTATTTCAAATTCCCTAGTCAATTATGCCTTTAATTCTTTGATATAATCTTTGTTGGGGCCTGTTACCAACATGTCATTAACGTAAAATAACAAAATAACAAAGTTATTTTCACTAGACCTCTTGAAATATGCATAAGGATTTGCATTATGTTTTTTTTATCCAAGGCTCATGATGAAGGAATCAAATCTCTTATACCAGCACCTTATCACTTGTTTTAAGCTATATAGAGATTTGATCAACCTGTAAACCAAGTTCTGTTTTCCTTATTCTTCAAAACCTTATGGTAGGAGCATATAAATCTTTTATTCAAAATTTTTAAGAAGAAAAGTTATTTTCACATCTAGCTACTCCAAATGTAAATCAAATGCAACACATATTGCTAGGACCATTCAAATTGTTGTTAGTCGGACCATAAGGGAAAATATTTCATTAAAGTCAATGCCTTCTTTCTGAGCATACCCTCGCACCAAAAATCTTGCATGATACTACTCCACTTGATCTTGTAGACCCATTTATTACTAATTGGTTTTCTTCCTTGTGGTAATGACATAAGTTCCAAGTTTGATTCTTATGTAGAGCTTCAATTTTTTCTTGCATTGCTGCCACCCATTGAGATGCTTATGGACTTTCCATTATTTTTTTTGAAGAGTTGATGGCTCTCTATCCTTTGTTAAAAAATAATATGCAACATTACTTTCCATAATATAATTAGAATGCCAAACTGGTTTTTTTCCATGAGTTGACTATCGAACTCTGGTTTCTTCAGACTCAACTAGTTCTCGTTCTTCATTTCTCATGCTGCTGTAAAAGAATCCTTTTGTTCCACCTGTATCATTGTAGTCTTTAAATTATCTTTTGATGTGATATTGTCACATTTTTCTTATAGCTTTTCTTCTATAGACATCACATCTCTACTAATGATAACCTTATAGGAAGTGGGGTCCCATAAGTGTTGCCCCTTAACTCCTTTTGCATATCCTAAGAATATGCATTTCCTAGATTTTAGATCCAACTTTATAGTTTCTTGAGTATTATACATCATGTATATAGGGCTCCCAAATATATGGAGGTTTGAGTAATCAACAGGCTTACCAGTCCACATCTCTATAGGTGTCTTCAACTTAATTATAGTTTATGGTGACCTATTTATCATACAATAGGCAGTGTTGACTCCTTCTACCCAAAATGACTTTGCTAGACCAACAGCTCTTAACATTGCCCTTATTCTTTCTAATAAGGTTATGCTCATATGCTCTATCACTCCATTCTGTTGAGGAGTGTATGCTGTGGTGAACTGCCTTTTGATGCCTTCCTGCTTGCAGAATTTGTCAAATTCTTCATTGGTATATTCTCCTCTATTATTTATCCTCAAACACTTAATCCTATTTCTAGAATCAAGTTCCACTTGTGCTTTGAATGTTGGATTACGTGATTCAAAATGCAGTGGAAATTTAAAAATTTTAATCATAAACCTGAACTAAGATCCATGCAATTTGATTAATTGATTTGATTAGGGTTTACAAAACCTTACCACGAATGAAATTCTAGCGAGAATGATGGAAGGTTGGGAGGAGGTTCATATCGGTGACACCTTACCTTGAGTTTTTCATTCTCTTTTGTCAGATAAAGACGTCTCTAAGAATACACCCTCCACAAGTATCCACATAAACAACCCTTTGAAAAATGAATGTGCAATGTTTGCTAGCACCTTTTGATTGTCTCATAACTTGAAAAAATAAAGAACTTTGTGTTTCATTTTCTTAAAGGAGAGAAAACAAAATTTAGGTGGAAGAATAGTTAGTAAGTGAAACCCTAGAGAATATGTCATATTTATAGACCTCTCAATTAGGGTTTCACTTACCAAAATGAATTTGGTAATTCCTAACTTACCAAAATGTTTTTGGTATATTCTATTCATTCCAATTATGATTTTATTCAAATACCAAATCAGAAATAATTTCCTATTTATTTAAAATAACCATTACCTTATATATATATATATATATATATAATCATGAATATATACTTATTTATTTCCATAGAGCTTTATTGGGCTTGGTAAACCCATATTCATTTTAGGCATGTAAATGTCGATTAACCAACATAACCTAATTTACAATGAATATTATATACACATATGTGTATATATATATATATATGTTTGTGTATTTATTTATTTCCATAGAGCTTTATTGGGCTTGGTAAACCCATATTCATTTTGAGCTTGTTCTAAGTGTGTGACCCTGTAGGTTCACATGACGTTGGTAGTGGGCCTGAAATCCCTATTTAGGCTTACAAGTCATGAGTGGCCTCTAGCAAGACATTATGACTACCTAAGTCATGTAAATGTTGATAATCTAATATAACCTAATTTACAATGAATATTATAGTCCTATTGTCAAATGATATCTTAATTGAATATAAGGCATAGTTTTTGTCATCCTTATATAATTCAATTATATTATTTCTTGATTCCAAGTAAAATGAGAATGATAACTCTTTATCAATTCCCTTTAGCATGGCCATGCATTTTCCTTAGTCTATTTTATCAAGGAGCTTATAGATATTTTATTCATATTAAATGAGCGGCAAATTCCTTTTCAATTACTCACATTCCTCACATAACTCATTTCATATCCAAAAACAATCTATTTTATCATTCGATTAAAGATAATGTTAGATTGTGTCAAAATACAAAATAGTTATATAGAAATCCATAGTAATTTCAAGGTCAGAGGACCAAAATAATATTACTATGATGAGAATTACTTATAATAATTACCTATATAGTATTCTCATGGTGGGTCAATCTAGTACATTATTTCTTAAATAAGTACCTATGAGTTGACTTAATATCTCATATTTATGATTAGTAAAGCATAATCATTTTTCAACACGATACTAGCCTTTATACATTATAATGACTAGGGATAATTTGAATAGAACTCATATTTAATCTAAGGATTTTACTATCAAGTCATATACTTGATAACTTTAGGAAGAATTGACTATTTAAGTAATTATTATAATAGAAAATGATGATGAAAATGCCTCTTTATTAATAAAATGATAAAGTCAAAACATGGTCAAACATGATTGACCTAGTGCATATCACCAATAATCTCCTACTTGCACTAGGCACAATCTATATTAAAACTAATACCCATGGACCTAGTATGACTCTCATGCTTAGGCTATGGAAGAGGCTTAGTTCATGGATATGCAACATCATAGGTACTTTGCATATCTTCACGTCTCCTCTCTCAATGATTTCTTGAATGAGATGATAATGTCTGAGTATATATTTGGATCTCTAATGTGAAATGGGCTCCTTAGCTTGAGCTATAGCTCCATTATTGTCACAATATAAGTTCACTGGATCTGGTATACTAAGAATAACACCTAGTTTATTTATGAACTTCTTAATCCGAACAGCCTCCTTAGTTGCTTTCAAGGCAGCTATATACTCAACTTCTATTGTAGAATCATCAATGGTGTCTTACTTGGAACTCCTCTAGCTCACTGCACCTCCATTTAAAATAAACATATAACTTGACTATGATAGAAAATCATCCTTGTCAGTTTGGAAGCTAGCATATGTGTAACCATTTACAACTAGCTCATCTTCCTTACCACCATACAGTAAAAATACATTCTTATTCTTCTCAAGTACTTAAGGATATTTTTAACTACTATCTAGTGACTTTCACCTAAGTCTGAATGGTATATGCTAATTGTGCTTAAGGCATATAAGACATCAAGTCTAGTACACAATATTGTATACATGATAGATCTAATGGTAGAAGCATATGAAATCTTACTCATGCGGTCTCACTCATTCTTGTGTCATAGGACACTGAGTCTTGTTAAGACTAATACCATGTGACATTAGCAAGAAACCTCTCTTAGAATCTTGTATGCTAAACTTGTTCAATACCTTATCAATATAAGTGCTCTAACTTAGGCCAATAAGCCTTTTAGATCTATCTCTATAGATTTTAATGCCTAATACATAAGTGGCTTCACCTAAGTCTTTTATTGAGAAACAATTTCCTAGCCATGATTTAATATTTTATAAAATAGGGTATCATTTCCAATGAGTATTATGTCATTAACATACAACACTAAAAACACAATTGCGCTCCCATTAATCTTCTTGTAGACACAAAGTTCATTTTCATTCTTAATGAAGCCAAACTCTTTAATTGCTTCATCAAAATGAAGATTCCAACTCTGAGATGCTTGCTTTAATCCATAAATAGACCTTTGAAGCTTACATACCTTTCCAGAATTCTCAGGATTGATAAAACCCTCAGATTATGTCATGTGCACATCCTCAAGTAAGTTTTCATTAAGAAACATTATTTTGACATCCATTTACCATATCTTATAATTATAGTATGTAGCTACAATAATGAGAATTTGAATAGATTTTCGTATAGCAATTGGTGAAAAGGTTTCATTATAGTCTATAACATGTGTTTGTTTGAAACCCTTTGTAACTAGTCTTGCCTTAAAGGTATACACATTGCCATCCATGTCAGTTTTCTTTTTAAAGACCCATTTGCATCTAATATTTTTTAAGCCATCATTTGTGTCAATCAAGGTCCATACTTAATTATCATACATGGATTACATTTCCAATTTCATGGCTTTTAGCTATTTATTAAAGTTAGGACTATTTATGGCCTCTTGATAGGATGTGGGCTTACTTTGATCCACAATCAACACATTATTATCATTATATATAAGAAATCCATATCTCATAGGGATTTAACATGTCCTATCATACCTCCTTGGGCCTTATGGTACTTGTGCAGGTTTAAAAGTTACTTGTCGATCCAACTACGGTTCCATACTTGGTACAATGCTATTTTGTGTGTCTTGAATTTCTTTAAGTTGTACTGTGCTCCCACTAGTTCCTTTGGAAATAAATTCTTTTTCTAAAAATACACCATTCCGAGCAATAAACACTTTATTCTCAAAAGCATTGTAGAAGTAATATCCTTTAGTTTCTTTAGGATATCCTACAAAAAGGCATTTGTCAGATTTAAGTGCTAGTTTATCTGAGATTTGATGCTTAAGATAAGCTTCACATCCCCAAATCTTAAGAAAAGACAAACTAGGAGTTTTTCTAGTCCACATCTTATATGGTGTCTTTTCAACTGCCTTTGATGGAGCTTAATTCAAAATGAATGCATCAATTTTTAAAGTATATCCCTAAAAAGAGATTGGAAAATTAGACTGACTCATCATTGATCAAACCATATCCAATAAAGTCCTCTTTCTCTATTTGGACATACTATTCTATTAGGGTGTACCTAGAGGAGTCAATTGTGAAATAATCCCACAATCTCTAAGATGATCTATAAATTCTTAGCTTAAATATTCACCACCTCGATCATATCTTAGTGTTTTAATATTTTTACTAAGTTGATTTTGTTCTTCATTCTTGAAAACTTTGAACTTTTCCAAAGATTTAGATTTATATTTCATTAGATAGACATAGCTATATCTACTGAAATCATCTGTGAAAGTGATAAAGTACTAAAAACCTCCTCTAGCAGTTAAGCTTAATGGTCCACATACATTTGAATATATAAGGCCCAATAAGTCATTAGCCCTCTCACTTTATCTAGTAAAAGGTGTTTTAGTCATTTTTCCTAGTAAACAAGATTCACATATTTCAAATGATCATAATCAAATAAATCCAAACACCCATGTTGATGAAGCTTTGAAATGTGTTTCTCATTTATATGGCCTAAATGACAATACTAGAGATAGGTAGTGTTTAAATCATTAGATTTAAACTTCTTTGTATCAATGTTATATATTAACTTTTCATTAATGTCTTTAACATTTAGAACATAAAGACCACTAGTGCGTGGAGTATATCCATAGAAAATGTTATTATGATACATATTGCATTTATTATTCCTAATAATAAATTCAAAACCTTTCTTGTCCAAATAAGAAACATAAATAATATTCCTACATATAGCAGGCACATAACAATAATTTTCCAAATTTAAAATAGGTCTACTAGGCAGAGTTAAATCATAAGTCCCTACAATTAAAGTAGCAACTCTTGCTCCATTACCAACTCGTAGTTCCACTTCACCTTTAGCTAATGATCTACTCCTTTTTAGACCTTGCACATTGGTACAAATGTGAGATCCTGATCTAGTATCTAATACCTAAGAATCAAAAGTAGATAAATTAATTTCTATAATATGAATACCTGAATAGGTAGTTGCACTGCCTTTATTCTTATTTAGATTATTCATATATAGCTTACAATTTCTTTTCCAATGACCTGGCTCATTATAGAAAAAAAATATTCCCTCCTTTGGTGACTTTGATTGGGGTTCAGCTTTGGACTTAGGCTTGGGCTTTGGCTTTGGCTTCTGAAAACCTTTGGGAGCATTGCCTTTGCCTTTTCCAACCTTTTTCATACCCTTTCTATTATTGACTATTAGAACATCCTTGGTGGAATTCTTGATGTTCTTTTCAGCAGTTTTAAGTATCCTATGCAACTCTGAAATAGTTTTATCCATACTATGCATAATTAAATTCATGATGAAACCATCATAAGCTTAAGGCAAAGATTGGAGAATGATATCAACAACCAATTCTTGTTCAATCTTAAGACCAAGTTTGTTTAAGTGTTCAAGATGACCCTTCATTTTGAGAACATGAGGATTGATAGAGCCACCCAGTCAACTTGCATGAGAGTAATGCCTTGATGGTATTGAGCCTTTTGATTCTAGCTTTCTTATAGAATATTTCCTTAAGATGGCCTATCATAGTATAAGCCTCTATTTCCATCAGTTGTATTTGAAGCTCAGACTCCATGCATCTAAGCATAAGATAAGTGACATCAGTTGAATCATTGAGATGCTTACTATAAGCATCCTTTTGTGCTCTAGGAGCATTAGCAGCTAGTTCCTCTATGATGGGTTGATCAAGGGTATATTCCTTTCTTTCTTACTTAAGAATAATTCTTAGGTTTTTATACCAGTCAAGAAAGTTAGTCCCATTTGGCTTATCCTTCTCGAGGATTAATCGCAGTGACATGGTAGGTGCAGTGTTTGATGTCATTATCTATAACCAAAATATATATAGTACATTAAGTATTTATTATATATGAATAAGGCATAAGAAAACTCCCACTAAATTTTCTTAAATTATACAACCCTCAAAATGATTTCAACAATTGAAATTTCTTAGTGGGCCAAGATCCATATTTCCCCATACTTCAAGTAAGCTTGGGCTTATCATTTAAAGTGTGGCTATTTAGGTAGGTAACATTTTACCAATTACATCTCATGTAATTCTTGGATAAGTATATGATATTGACATCACATGTACTAGCATATCCTATTAAATGCCTTAGGTCCAAAACCATTATGATAACCTAGTTAAGTCTAACCAACTTAAACATATGGATATCACCATTATCCATCTTATTTTATTTAGATGGCTTTATACACAGTGCTTTAGCATAACCTATATATAGCAATCCAAATCTTGATAAGTTTTAATCAATGGGAGGCATTTTAATGACTTAGTATTAAATGAGGGTTTAATTAATTTTTATATTATTTAGTTATTGTTATTTTGCATCATATACTAGGCACCTCATACATGGCATCTCATGGCATCACATGCATAACACACTAAATATGGACAGGGTTTAGTGCACGCCTAAGATTTTAGCAACCGCGACATTGTTTGAGCTTAAGGCTTTAAAGAACACACTAATCACTGTCACACAGATATAGTGTGGAGATGAGGAGTCACCACCCAGGGTAATAATTGAGACAAATCAAAAAATGGTGGTACTTGATTCTCTAAAAGAAAGCTAGCACCATAACTAGGAGATTATGGATACGGAATACCAACTTCATTCAGTCTTGTGTTCTTTTAGAATTACTTTATAAATTACTACCTTACCCTCAATTTACATGCAATTTCATATAATCCCTTATTTAAACAATTAACTTAAGGCAAACTAGTCATGAAAAATACATGTAAACAATGCATTCATTTAATTTTACAATCCTTAAGTTAGTTTAATATACATTGATTCTACTTAAATGGGCTAAATCTACATGTTTTAATTTACAAGTGACCTTAAAGACTATTGAGTCTAATTCCCATTCAATTTTAATTAAGTGAACCTAAGTCTATTTATTTTAATTTTAAAAATGGGCCTAAATTTATAAATTATGAAGTATTTAAATTAGTGGGCCTAATTCAACATTTTTTATTTCTAAGGTGATCTTAAATCTACAAATTATGGAAAAGGATTTAATTTAATAGGCTAAGTCTATTAATTTAAATGAAACTAGTGGGCCAATGTCTAAATTAACTAAATGAGCCTAAATTATTTCTAACTTAACTTTTAATTAATTATAGGCCTAAAATTAATTTTAATTAATTAAACCTAAACCTAATTAAATTAGTAAATCTATTAAAGCGATGAGCTAGATAAAAGGTGGGCAAAAAAAAAAAAAAGAATTATCTAAGCCTAAAATTAATTATGTGGGTTAGAGTTTAACTTGGGTTTAAAACCCAAAACACATAAAAATAAACAAACAAACCCAAAAGTATAAAAAAATACCAAAACAATCAAATAAAAGATCAAACAAGCAATTAATTTGTTTCTTCTAAAGAACCTAATTTAATTAAAGTGACCTCAAACAATAAATTATTAAATAATAAAATAATTAACAAGCAACCCTAATTATATCCACTTAAATCTAATTCAATTAAAAAGACCTAATTATCTCTATAGCATTAGTTTTAATTAATAACCCAATTAAAACCCTAATTTTACTAACCGATTAATTAAAATAAAAGACAATCACACACACATGATTTCATTATTCCCACTATTGGGGCTATTACAATGATTTATAGAAAATAATAAGAAAATAAAAATTGATACAATCCCAGAAAAACTAAATTCAAAATAAAGCAATCAAAATAATAATAAATAAATAAATAAAAAGCCCTATAAACTATATTTGGCTGCAAAATTCAATCCATGGCATTCCATGGATTTTCATGGATTTTGTTCTCTAAGTGAAATCATCATGTAACCCTCCTATCATTACCAACACAAACAAAAAAGATAATGATTAGTGAATAAACAAAATAATAATAAAAATTAAATAAAGTTAAAATTTAATAGAACAAAAATAATCAAAATAAAAATATAGAAGAAAGTAGGAGAGGAGATGATGATATGGATCCAATATTGATTTACCCCTTAGACTAGTATAAATTACCATTGCTTTTAAATGGATCTTCAAAAACTTGTTGCTCTCCTTTCAAAAAGCCTATTGCTTCTTCTTCAAAGAACAACTATTCCACAAGAAAAAATATATTTTTTTAACACTACGTAGGAATAAAAAGAAAAGCCTCCAAAAAGTTTAGGAAAAGAGAAAGGTTGAGAGTTAGGAAAATGAGAGAGGTCCTTGCAAGAAGTCAAAAAAAGAGAGAGCCCCCTCCGGGAGGGTTTAAGTTGGGTTTTTATAGAAAAATCCTAGTTAAAAGACATATCCTATTGTGACTTTTTTCTCTTTTCAGGGATAGAGTTTTGATTTTATTGACCTTAGTAATAATCAATCTTAATTTTGATGTTAACAAACTTAATTTTGAGCATTTAATTTGTTTGTTTAAGTGTGTATAAGTTAGGACTCCATTGGAAGTGAAAATGAAGTATGATTATCTTAGTCTTATTCGACCTCTGAGTTTCAAGGAGTCTTTTAACATTATAGAGCTTTATAATGAGAAAGCTATCTTCTTTACATTTGAAATAGAAATCTTGAGCTTTCTGAATTAGGCTTTCTTGTTAAAATTTGAGTTAATTTATGTATGCAAATATTAAGTCAAAATCAATGTGTGCAGTTGCCATTTTAGATTGCATAGCTCTTAGTATTTTAAACATATATTGAGCTAAAGAAGTCCAATTGAGGTGATTCAAAATTATATGAAAATATAGGTCAAATATCTACAAATTTATGAAGAAAGTGTGGGAAAATTCAAACATATCCAATAAAAAATCATAGCTTCAACTTATGCATAATTGTCTAACATTAGTCTGGATTTTAGATTGCATAACTCTTAGTATTGTGGACATATCTTGAGCTAAAAAAGTCCAATTGAGATAATTCAAAATTATATGGAAATAGAAGTCAAATATATACAACTTTCATGAAGAAAATATAGGAAAATTAAAATTTCTCCAATATAAAATCACGGCTTCAACTTATCTATATCTATTTGATAGTAGTCTGCATTTTAGATTGCATAGCTCTTAGTATTTTGGACATATCTTGAGCTACAGAAGTTTAATTAAGGTGATTAAAAATGATATGAAAATTTAAGTTAAATATCTAAAATTTTAATGAAGAAAGTGTGGGTAAATTCTAACATCTTCAGTAGCCAATCACAGTTTCAATCCATGCATAACTGTCTCACTTTTAATAATTCAAAATTATAAACATTGGATTCAAAATATAGATATTGGACATATAATTTTCACCTCCAATAGCTATATTTTTGAGTGTTTGTTTATATAAACACCTCTAGAGCTGAATGGAAGTTAAGAAACTTGTTTGTCATTCATTCTTTCTTAAGCATTTAATTGAACTCTCAAATTCTCTTAAATAATTCTTTATTTGTATAACTCTTGTGAGAGTTGGTTGTGTCTTAAAAATAGAATTTCTCTTCATCTTAAGTCTTAGCATAGATTAGAAGGGAAGTGAGATTTATTTCTAAAAGAATTGGTTTAAGTGTTATCCATTGAAACACTTGGGATTTGGTTTTTGAGTGAGCCTTGAAAACTCAAGTTGTAAGGTTGTAAGAGTGAGCCATAAAACTCTTGTGTAATCTCAATCTTATGAATAATATTTTAGGTGATTGAAAATCCTAACTTGAGGGTAAGTTAGTTTGAGACATAGGAATGTTATTGAATCTGAACTCTTTAAATTTTTGTGTTCTTCATTATTTCTTCTCAACTTCCATTCAATTCTTGTAAGGAATTGTTTTAATTTCTTATTTTTATTTAATAGTCCTATTCACCCCTTTATAGGACTTTTCAATTGGTATCAAAGCTTGTTGTCCCTTACCATTAATTAAGGTAGAGCACCAATGAGAACTCTCACTTGTGACTATGTCATCAAAGTGGGGCTCTCTGCTCATTAGTGTTGGCACATCAGTGGAGACGATGGCCAACTAGTCTGATAGGTACCACTGAAAGGTGATATAGGTTGGGTATGACCTATAAAAAGTTTCAATTGGTATCAAAGCTTAAATTCTAGGTACTTCATTGCTAGAATATAAGATCATAGGGAGTGAATCATAAAACATCTCTTCTCTTAAACCATTCTTTGATGGTAGTGACTATCCACATTGGAAATTTAAAATGGAATTATATCTTGATTATGATTCCATCAAACTTTGGGACATTTTCCTAAGAGGTTGGGAACTACTTACAACTATCATTGATGGTATGGTAACTACTCTTATAAAAAGCCAATGGAGTATTGATCAAAAGAAACAAAATCATAGAAATAAAAAAAACTATGATTGCTCTAGTCTCTTTAATGACAAGAGAAGAAGGAGGCAAGCTTTAACATTGTATGTTGGCCAAAGAAATATGGGAGACCTTATAAAACTACTATGAAGGCAACATTCAAGTAAGAAGTAAGAAGGTTCAACTTCATATGTATAAATATGAACTCTTCAAAATGAAGCCTTATGAGTCAATCATGGAGATGAAAAACTTGGAAAACATTTCTCTAAGGAAGAGGAAAATAATAAGATTCTAAGAATCCTACCTAAGAAAGATTAAGAATCTCATGTTAATTCAATTGAGGAAGCTCAAGATTTCTCCACTCTATTAACCTGATGTGCTCATTGGTAAGTTCTTAACACATGAGCTCACTATCAAGAAAAGAGGTGAAGAATAAGCAGAGAAAGAAGAAAAGAAAAGAGCATTACTCTAAAAGCTCTTCAAGAAGAGAGTGAAGAGGAAAGCATCAAAGATTCTAGTGATGAAGATGGTGACATTACCATGCTCACTAGGAACTTCAAGAAGTTTTTGAGAAAGAAAAACTTCTCAAGAATAAGAGACTTTAATAAGAAGTTTGAAGGAGATGGGAAGAAGAAAACTAAGGAGGTTATTTGCTACGAATGTAAGAAACTGGGACATATTAGAAGTGAGTGTCCTAAACTCAAATTCAAGAGTGAGGGAGCAAAAGATAAGAAGAAGACATTCAAAGTTACTTTGGATAATTCCTTTAAATCTGAAGAGGAAGAGGAATAACAAAAAGTGGCCAATCTTTGCTTCATGGCCATTAAAAATGAAAATGAGGTACCATCTACTTCTTATTCTTCCGTTGATGATTGTGATAATTATTATGATGATGATGATGATGAGAGCTCTATTATGAGTAAATTACTTGCAAAATTTTATTATCTAAAAAGAAACATTATAAGCATGAGTTAGGTAGCTTAAATAGAGAATTAGAAAATTAATTTTGCTAAACTTATTGAATCAAATGAAAAAGTTGTTAGTGATGCAATATCTTCTAATTCTTTAGAAGATTAACTTAAAAAAGCAAATGATGAAAATCAAAGGATTTCTAAGGAGGTTTTAGAATTAAAGAATTCCATTGCTAAATTTAAGAGAGGAAAAGAAACTTTAGATAATCTTATTGACTCTCAAAAATTTCATGGAGATACCCATGGAATTGGATATAAGAATGGAAAGTCTTCATCATCTTCATCATATATTAATTTTGTAAAAGCTTCACATGATTCCACTCCTTTAACCTCTAAATCAAATGAGACTTAAGCTTTCAAAGCTAAAAGATCTCATGTGTTAAATAGTAAAGGAAAGTCTCATAAGATTCATCCTTCATTAACATAAAGAGGTAAGGCTCAAACTAGAGCACCTTAACCCAAGCATGCCTATATGTACATTAGACACAATTATAATAAGCACGCTATATAATACAATGCATATAAGCATATTGCACAAAATTATCGAAATACACATCACCATTGCCAATGCATGTCTCACTTAATGACACAAAATAATAGGAGATACACATAACACCAAAGGCATGTTACACATACTAGGAAAGCATTTAATCCTAGGAGGAATAAATTCCAAAATATTATATTTTCTTATTGCATGATCAAAGGACATACTAACAATGGGTGCTTCTATAGAAGACTACACATGACTGTACTTCCTATGGATTATCTTGAAACTAACCAACCTAGACCAAGAAAAGTTTGGGTCTAAAAGAACACTTAAATTATTTTATATAGATGTGCTTGAAATCCACAAGAACAAAAAGCAAGTGGTATCTCGATAGTGGATATTCAAGGCACATGACTGGAGATAAAGAGCAATTCAATAAACTTGATGCTAAGGATGGAGGGCATGTTACTTTCGAAGATAATGAAAAAGGAAAAATTATTGGCATTGGAGAAATAGGTAATCCTCAATCCTTATTGACGATCTTAAACATAATTTGCTTAGTATAAGTCACTTATGTGACATGGGAAATAAAGTAACTTTCTATCTTAAAAAGTACTTTGTTAATAGTCTTGATGAAAATAAAGTTATTTTTAATGGTGAAAGATTAGACAATGTTTATGTCATTGATTTGAATAAAATTGATAACAAAGACATAAAATGCTTAGTGTTTATCTCCCACGACACATGGACATGGCATAGAAGGTTAGGACATGCAAATTTTGAGCTTTTGAATGATCTTTGTAAACATGAACTTGTGATTGGTTTACCTAAGACTGAATTTATTGAGGATAGACCTTATGCTAAAAGAGTTAAAAAAGAAAAAGGTTTTTGTATTTCATCTATTAGAAGTGATCATGGAACCAAATTTAAAAATGAAAATTTCAAAAACTATTGTAATGAAAATGGTATTTTTCATACATTTTCATCTCCTAGAACTCCTCATCAAAATGAGATAGTTGAAAGGAAAAATAGAACTCTTATGGAAATGGCTAGAACAATGCTTCCTGAGTATAATTTGCCTTTATACTTTTGGGCAGAAGCTGTTAACACATCTTGTTGTAAACATGAACTTGTGATTGGTTTACCGAAACTTGAATTCACTACAGATAAACCTTATGATGCTTGCCAAAGGGAAAACAATCCAAGTCCTCATTTAAGCTAAAAAATGTAGTGTCAACCTCTAGGCCACTTGAACTTATATGTACGGATTTATTTGGACCAACTAGAGTTGCTAGTCTCGATGGAATGCACTATACATATGTATTGGTTGATGATTACTCTAGATTTATTTGGGTACGTTTTCTTTCTTATAAGAATGATGCTTTTAAAGGTTTTGAAAATTATGCTAAAAGAGTTAAAAAAGAAAAATTATTTTGTATTTCATCTATTAGAAGTGATCATGTAACCAAACTTGAAAATGAAATTTTTAAAAACTATTGTGATGAAAATGGTATTTCTCATAGATTTTCATTTCCTAGAACTCCTTAACAAAATGGGGTAGTTGAAAGGAAAACTAGAACTCTTGTGGAAATGGCTAAAACAATGCTTCTTGAGTATAATTTACCTTTATACTTTTAGGCGGAAGCCATTAACACATCTTGTTATATTTCAAAATAAGTTTTCAAAAGACCAAATTTAAATAAAACATCTTATGAGCTATGGAACAATAGAAAACCTAAAATCTCATATCTAAGAGTATTTGGATGCAAGTGCTTTATATTGAACACCAAGGACAATCTTGGGAAATTTGATTCTAAAGTCGATGAATGAATTTCCTAGGCTATTCTATTTCTAGGAAAGCATATAGGGTCTTTAATAAGAGAACTCTAGTAGTTGAAGAGTCATTGTATGTGGTATTTGATGAATCAAACTCACTTGATCCTAGAAAGGATGTTTATAGTGTTGATGATCTTATAAGTGGCAATGAGATTATGGAAACACAAGAAGAAAATGCTAGTAAGCCTTTGGAACTTGAAAGTCCAAGAAAGGAGGAAAATGAGGAGACATCGCAACCTACCTTGAAGGATGAACTTCCAAAGGATTGGCAATTGAAGAAAGCTCACCCTCAAGACCTCATAATAAGTGACACAACAAAAGAGGTAACTATTATATCTAAACTTAAGTCTATAGTTAATTTAGCTTTCATTTCTAAAATTGAACCAAAAAATGTTGATGATGCTTTAAGTGATGAATTTTGGGTCCTTGGTATGCAAAAAGAATTCAATCAATTTGAGAGAAACAAAGTTTGGACCTTGGTTCCTAGACTTAAACATCATCCTATTAAAAGCAATAAATGGGTGTTTAGAAATAAGATGAATGAACAAGGTGTCATAAATAGGAACAAAGCTAGACTAGTAGCTAAAGGTTATAATCAAGAGGAAGGCATTGATTATGATGAAACCTTTGCTCTCGTTGCAGGGTTAGAAGTTATTAGGATGCTACTTGTATTTGCATCATACAAGGATTTTAAACTTTATCAAATGGATGTTAAAAGTGCATTTTTAAATGATTTTATTGAAGAGGATGTATATGTTGAACAACCTCCAGGTTTGAAAAATTTGACTCTCTAAATCATGTGTTTAAACTTTTAAAAGCATTATATGTATTGAAATAATCTCCAAGCACTTGGTATTAAAGATTGAGTAACTTTTTACTAAAGAAAGGTTTCTCTAAAGGAAAGGTTGACACAACTCTTTTTATAAAGAAATCCAAACATGATTTATTAATTATTCAAATATATATTAATGACATTTTATTCGGTGCTACTAACCATTGCTTGTGTAAGGAATTCTCTAATTTAATGCAAGGAAAATTTGAGATGAGTATGATAGGTGAACTTAAATTCTTTCTTAGACTATAAATCAAGCAATGCAAAAATGGAATTTTCATCAATCAAACCAAGTATGCAAGAGAAGTTCTCAAGAATTTTGGCATGGATGGAGCTAAGATAAATAAAACTCCAATAAGCACCATAACCAAACTTAACAAAGATAAGAATGGAAAACTGGTTGATAAAAAGTGATTTAGAGGTATGATTAGATCCCTTCTTGATTTAACTACTAGTAGACCCAATATTATGTTTGCTACTTAATTGTGTGCTAGATTTCAATTTAGTCCTAGAGAGTCTCATTTGAATGCTATTAAAAGAATTTTTAAATATCTTTGTGGTACAATGCATTTAGGACTTTAGTATCCTCAGAGTTCATTTTTTGACTTGATTAGTTATTTTGATGTGGACTTTATCAGTAGTTTACTAGATAGAAAAAGCACTTTCAAAACTTGTAAATTTTTAGGATAATGTTTAGTTTCTTAGTTTAGCAAGAAACTAGTTTCAATTACCTTGTCCACTATTGAAGCTGAATATATTGCAATAAGTGTTTGTTGTTCACAAGTTTTGTCCCAAAAATAATGTTGTTAAACTATGGTGTAAAACTTGATCACATTCCAATAAAATGTGATAATACAAATGCTATCAACCTGAGCAAAAATCCCATTCAATATTCTAGAACTAAGCATATAGATATTAGACATCATTTTTTACATGATCATGTTCAAATTGGTGATATCTCACTTGAATTTATTAATACAAATAATAAGCTTGCAGATATCTTCACCAAACCTCTTAATGAAGAGAGATTAAATTTCATTAAGCATGAACTTAGCATGATTAATGGTTCTAGTTTATCTTGATTTTATATTTAATTGATGGTTAAACTATTTTCATATGAAATCATGTTGTGCTTATTGATTACTTTAATTGATAACTATTTTGATTTGATCTTAATTTTTTTTATTATTGTCAATTTATATTTGATTTATCTTTTTAATTTTCCTTTTGCAGTTTGTCAAAGGAGGAGAAATAATTTGAGTTTGTATGTGTACCTAGTTAATTTTTTTTAAACATGTGTATTTTTTTAATTTTAATACTCGCTTAAAAAATATGTTTATGTTATTGACATATTATATTTTTATTTGATATAGGGGGAAAATTTGTTTAAATATTTTCATGCATATTAACATTGTAAATCTGGCTAATTTTGTTGTACATCATATGTGACAAAAAGCCTTGTTTTGCTTACTTTGTTTATTTACGACATAGATTTTATAAAGATTTTATGTATCTTTGTTTTTATTTTCCTTTTATATCTCTCTCTTTTCTTTTTGCTTTTGACAAAGGGGGAGAAATATATTTGAGTTTATTATTGTTTACTATACATGTGTATAATATTATTTTCTTAGCAATTGTTTTGATTTTTGATAAGGCATAAATATCTTCTTAGGAATTATTTTTATCGTTGATTAGGCATGAATATCTTCTTAGGAATTATTTTGATATTTGATAAGGCATGAATATTTGTACAAAGATTTGGTGTATCTTTGCTTTGTTCCTATAGGAATTTTGGTCCTTTTAGGTTCATTTCCCCTTATATCTCTCTCTTTTCCTTTTGCCATTGCACAAAGAGAGGAAAATATGTTATGAATAATTTGTGTTTATTTTTTTATATGCTAAGTGCTACATGATTGATTGGCTAGCTAAACTCTATATGATCATATGATAATTAAGCACGTCGAGCATCAACATTATTATTATATGTACTATTTTTGTGATGTATTTTAGTGGCACTATATGCATATATGTTTGAAATTATTTCCTCACATTGCCTAACATTTATTTAAATGATCATGCTATCATATTTTATGTTTTTAATATATTTATCACAAGAATGCCATGTTTTTATCCCTCTTGCTATATTTTATATTGTTTTTTTTTGTCTAGGGGAATAATCTATAAATTTATATTTCTTATCATGTCCATATTCGTAGGGGGAGAAATAAAGAAATATATTTTATTACATTTGGTATCATTATTATCACAAATATTATCACACACTTTACTTTGTATTATTTTTTAATCAAACTCAAAATAAGTTTGTCAAAATCAAAAAGGGGGAGATTATTGACCTTAACAATAATCAATCTTAATTTTGATCTTAACAAACTTAATTTTGAGTATTTAATTTGTTTGTTTAAGTGTGTATAAGTTAGGACTCTATTGGAAGTTAAAATGAAGTATGATTATCTTGGGCTAATTCAACTTCTGAGTTTCAAGGAGGCTTTTGAAATTATTGGAGTTTTATAATGAGAATGTTTTCTTCTTCACATTTGAAATAGATATCTTGAGCTTTCTGAATTGGGCTTGCTTGAAAAAATCTGAGTTATTTGGGTATGCAAATATTAAGTCAAAATTAGTATATCCAATTAAGGTGATTCAAAATTATATGGAAAGCTACATTAAATATCTACAACTTTCATGAAGAAAGTGTGGGAAAATTCAAACGTCTCCAATAGAAAATCATGGCTCAACTTGTGCATAGCTATTTGACAGTAGTCTACATTTAGATTGCACAACTCTTAGTATTTTGGACATATCTTGAGCTACAGAAGTCCAATTGAGGTAATTCAAAATTATATGAAAATTTAAGTCAAGTATCTACAACTTACATGAAGAAAGTTTGGGAAAATTCAAATGTATCCAATAGAAAATCATGGCTCTAACTTGTGTATAGCTGTTTGATAATAGTCTACATTTTAGATTGCACAACTCTTAGTATTTTGGACATATCTTGAGCTATAGAAGTTAAATTGATGTTATTCAAAATGATATGGAAATATAACTCAAATATATACAACTTTATTAAAGAAAGTTTGGGAAAATTTGAACATCTTCAGTAGCTAATCACGATTTTAATCCATGTAGAGCTGTTTGACAGCATCACCTTCAATAATTCAAAATTATAAACATTGGATTCAAAATATAGATGCTGGATACATTATTAGCACCTCCAAAAGCTATATTTTTGAGTGTTTATATATATAAACACCTATAGAGCTGAATGGAAGTTAAGAAACTTGTTTATCATTCATTCTTTCTTAAGCATTCACATGAGCTCAAATTCTCTTAAACAATTCTTTATTTATATAACTCTTATAAGAGTTGGTTGTGTTTCAGAAATGTAATTTCTCTTCATCTTAAATCTTGGGATAGATTAGAAGGGAAGTGAGATTTATTTCTAAAGGAATTAGTTTAAGTGTTGTCCATGGAAACACTTAGGATTTGATTTTTGAGTGAGCCTTGAAAACTCAAGTTGTAAGGTTGAGCCATAAAACTCTTGTGTAATCTCAATCTTGTGAATAAGATCATGGGTGATTGAAAATCCTAGCTTGGGGATAAGTTAGGTGGAGACGTAGGATTGTAGTTAAATCTGAACTCAAATTTTTGTGTTCTTCATTCTTCCTTCTTAACTTCCATTCAATTCTTGCAAATAATTATTTTAATTTCTCATTTTTATTTGATAGTTTTATTCACCCCCCTCTAGGACTCTTTTCAAATTTTATATGGACTTTTTATTTTCTAAAAATTTAGATAAATCACAAAAGGAATTTATGATATTATTTGATCAATCAAAATTCAGAAAACAAAATTTTTATTTATTGAAAAATAAAAAAACAGACAGAACATGTCTAATCCCCGACCAGGATTATGTAATTCTGATAAGAATTCTAATTGGTTTTATGGAATTTCGATTCTTTTTTTGAATTTTTAATTATAAAAAGACCCTTGAAAGAATTTAAACATTTTAATTAGGTCCTTAAAGAGAACCTTACAATTAAGTCCTTTAAAAAACCAATTAAACTCTTTTGGAAATTCATTTTTTGAGGTTTCAAGCTTCAAGTGTTGAAGACCTGTTTATAATATTTTCATAATTGGAGTCCTCTGTCGCATCCACACTTCATCATCCTGAAATTTGATGCTTATACTAACACAATAAGATAAACATGACATAACATGGCCCATATGTAAGTTAATTTTCATAATCCAATATAAAGATCAAATGTTAAACCTAGGTGATAATAAAAATACAAAATTGAGCCTTTAATTTGGATGTCCATCATCCCATGGACCTCCTTCTTGGGCTCCCACTTGGGATCTCCATAATGAGCCTCCAATTTGAATTTTCACCTTAGGTCTTGATTTATACAACTTGTTGTAATTAAGACTATTCTATTATTATCTAATAAAATAAAATAATTACAATAAATCAAAATAACTTACAGGCCGTATTTAAAAATTACAACCCAATAAAATAATTAAATAATAAAATCCAATCACATTGGTCTAAGGGCCATGCTATGCACCATGCATTTAACAATAAATACATATTGCATGATAATTCAATTTATACATTAATTTAATCATTATGTTAAAAAAAAAATTGTGTGACAAATCTATATAGGGTTAAGGGGCAGCGCCTTTGGTGGGGTTTGGGGGCAGCACCCCAGCGGGTGGTGGTCAAGGGGGCAATACCCCTTTGTAGGGGTTCGGGGGTAGTGCCTTCGAAGGTAAATAATTTACCTAAAATCATTGAATAAGATGTTGCCAAAACCCTAGAACACTAATAATTTTCATAATAAAAAACCTTAATTTACTGTAATCAGATTATAATTTTATTAATATGTTCAAAATAGATTTATTCTGTATAATCTGTTTAACTCTTAAACAGACTGCCCATTGACTAATAATCTGTATAATCATGATATTTCTATTTTAACTTTAAACAAATGAAAATATACAAGTGATCAGTTTTGAAAACAAAATTACTATTTTATTAAATTATATTAATAAAATAGAATACGTATTTTGTTTTTCATCAAAATAGTATACATAAACTAGAAAATCAAAATTTTTATTACTGTATAATTATATTAAAGGATTATAAACATTTATCAAATTAATTAAATTAATCAAATTCTTCTTTTTTCATATAGATTAAAAGAATGTCACAAAAATAAAGCCCTTTTTAATAAAATTTTTGAAAACACTTTTCAAAAATTAATCATTCAAACACACATATATCACAAATATATAGAATCAAATTAATTGAATTACAAGTGGCTCTGATACCACTGTTAGGTTACATGATTCAAAACGTAGGGAAAATTTAAAACTTTAATCACAAACCTGAACTAGGATCCATGAAATTCAATTAATTAATTTGATTAGGGCTTACAAAACCTTACCATGGATGAAAATCGAGCAAGAATAATGGAAGGTTAAGAGGAGGTTTACATTGGTGACATCCTACCTTGAGCTTTTCATTCTCTTTTATTGGATGAAGATGTCTCTAAAAGAATATGCGCTCTATAAGTATCCACACGAACAACCCTTTGAAAATGAATGTGCGATGTGTGTTAGCACCTTTTTTGATTGTCTCATAACTTAAGAAAATAAAGAACTCTGTGTTTCATTTTCTTAAAAGAGATAAACCAAAATTTAGATGACAGAATGGTTAGTATGTGAAACCCTAGAGAATATGTCATATTTATAGACCTCTTAATTAGGGTTTCATTTACCAAAATGAATTTTGGTAATTCCTTACTTACCAAAAAGTTTTTGGTATATTCTATTAATCCAAATTATGATTTTGTTCAAATACCAAATTAGAAATAATTTCCTATTTATTTAAGATAACCATTACCTTTAATAAATAAGTAAATAAATACACACACACACACACATATAAAGAAGATTGAGAATGATAACCGTTTATTAATTCCCTTTAGCATGACCATGCATTTTCCTCAGTCTATTTTATTAAGGGGCCTATAGATATCTTATTTATATTAAATGGGGGACAAATTCCTTCTCAATTACTCATATTCCTCACATAACTCATTTTATATCCAATGACAATCTATTTTATCATTTAGTTAAAGATAGTGCTAGATTGTATAAAAATACAAAATAGTTATATAGAAATCCATAGTAATTTCAAGGTCAGAGGACTAAAACAATATTATTGTGATAATAATTACTTATGAAAATTATCTATATAGTATTTTCATGATGGGTCAATCGAGTACATTATTTCTTAAACAAGTACCTATGAGTTGACTTAATATATTATATTCATAATTAGTAAAATATAATCATCAGTTAACACTATACTAGCCTTCATAATTATAATGATTAGGGATAGTTTGAATTGAACTCATATTTAATCTAAGGATTTTACTATCAAGTCACATACTTGATGACCTTAGGAAGAATTGACTATTCAAGTAATTATCATAATAGAAAATGATAATGAAAATACCTCTTTATTAATAAAATGATAAGTCAAAACATGGTCAAACATGATTGACCTAGTGCATATCACTAACATTGAATACTTTGAAGACTTTAAATACATCAACATTCCTCTTGATAGGATACACCCAATATCTCTTAGAGTAGTCATAAATAAAGGACATAAAGTACTTTGCTCCTCCTAGGGATAGTACTAGTGCTTGCTATACATTAGAGTGAACCAATTCTAGAATAATTTTATTTTTAGAATTAGATGTGCTCAACTTCACATGATGCTACTTTCTTATAACATAATATTCATAAAAGGGTAAAGATACCTTTGTGAGACCAGGAAGTAGCTTTTGCTCGGCTAGTATTTTCATTCCTTGTTTTGACATATGGCCAAGTTTACAGTGCCACACCATTATGGACTTTTCACTTGAACTATTTGAAGCAACACATGCTTTTTCCTTTTGCAAAGTTTCTTCTATCAATATATACAAATTTGTAGTTATCTTTTGTGCCTTCATCAGTACAAGCACTCCTCAAATTATTTTCATAATCCCTTTCTTGATTTTAACCCTACACCTGAGATCATCTACCACTCCTATAAACAGTAGATTTTTATTTAAGCCCTTTACATGCCACACATTTTGAATAGTGCAAATTATACCATCATACATCGTTAATTTAATGGTTCCACTACTGATGATCTTTCAAGTATGATAATCAATTATGAACATAGATCCATTTATCATAATGAGAAAACTAATCTCTTCGATTGGTCATATGACAAGAGCTACTGTGTCTAGGATCCACATATCTGAAAATTTCTTTCTATGTGTGTTAGTCATCATCGATTCATTGCATAAAGCGATGCTACTATCTGATGTAGTTACAACATTTCCTTGAGGATTAGAACCTTTTAAATTTCAATAATCCTCTTCAAGTGACCCTTTTTGCCATAGTTGTAACACTTGAAATTCTTCTTACTTTTTGATCTTGATATGCCTTGTCTCTGCCTCCCATTGGAGCCAAGTTCTGTTGATCTCCCTCTTATCACCATCAAAGTCTTCACTTATTCTGAATTCATTATCTTGTCTTCCTTATTTTTGCACATGCTTTCTTCCTCCAGGAAAATGACTGCAATTTCATCAAAGACTAGATAATTTATGAGCACATTATTTGTCAAGTTGATGATGAGTTGATAATATGAATTGGGTAGACTATGAAGTAGAAGTTCAGTATGTTCATTTGCCTTTACTTTATATCCCAATAATTTGAGTTAAGAAAATAAAGTATTCAAAGTATTTATATGCTCTGTCATTGAAGTAGATTCTGTCATCCGAAGAGTGTAAAGTTTGCTTTTAAGAAAAATTATATTGTGGATTAACTTGGCCTCATACAATTTCCTCTTTGTGAGTTGATCCCAAATCTCTTTTGTTGTTTTCTTTTCTTCTACACTTAATAGTATCTCATATGCTAGTGCTAAATGAAGATCTGCAATAACATTCTCATCGATCTCATTCCATTTGTTATCATTTGTGAATTCCTTCAGCCTTTCACTAATAACCGTTAGACAATTATCTTTTCTCAATATTGCCTTCATGTTTTGATTTTCATAGTGAGAAATTTCTCCTATTAAACTTTTCAATCTCGTACTTTGCCACCATTGCTTCTATCTCGATTCACAAAATAGACACTATGATACCACTTATTGTAAAATTGAGGATTGAACTATGAATAAAATAAAGCAAATTACTACTAAAATAATTGAAATAATAAAATTAAAGAAAATATAAAACACACAAATTTTTAACAAGGAAAACCTCAAATAAATTGGGGAAAAACCATGGGCGAGACTAGAAGAATTTCATTATGAAAAATAATAGGAGTTACAAAATATTTCTCTCTATACATCAAGGAGAATATAATAAAATTCTCTTTACAATATAGGAGATAACCCACTCGCTATATTTTTTTCTTTCATAAGAAAATTACTCTCAATCACTCACCAACTCACTCACTCTCTCTCACTTACATACTCATATAGCACTCACTACTTGTGCTTGTGTTTTTGTTACTTTTGACCAAATGCCATACATGGCTATTTATAGCCAAATGAGTTGGCCAATATTTTTAATCTTTATTGAACCGAATTTAGTGTAGTAAAATTTTATTTTTTTTAATGTTTGCTGCACTGAATTTGGTACAATAATTTTTGACTCTTAAAAGTAAGTTGGTTTAATAGTATGCTAATCATAGTATAGTGGTCTTTGAAACTGCATGCTATGAGATATGGAGATATATCTTTTCTAGGCCATTGAGCTTTCTGATTCTATTCGTGAAGTGGTGCTCTTTGGCGATCAAATTTCCTAGTCCATAAACTTGGGTAGCTCTAAATATGGTAGAGGAAAAGGCACTTATCTATTGCCATTAAATTTATTGTGGAGAGAACCACTATTTGATGAACTAATTATCAATGTATACTAGCTAGGTAAGGTGAGGTGCAATAGGATATGATACAACCTTACTAGTGAACCATCCATTTGTTGCTTTTCCATTTTAATTTGACAATCACCCAATATATAAACTCATAGCTTTCAGTGGATAAATTGAGTGCTTGACTTCCTGTTAATTATTATTATGGCCTTTTTCATGGTTTTTTTCTTACATTACGTAAGGAATTTATGCACATGTTGATCTCATGCACTTTGAAGATGGAATTGGTATTGTCTCCCTAAAGTCATCTTGTGTGATGCATGTTACATAAACAAGAGCAACTGATGACAATGGAAAGGAAGAGACCAAGACATAGTGAGGGTTCCTATTTACTTAACCTTTGGATCTCTTATTTTGTTATGGATGTAGATACATATTATAGTTTGTAGGTGTATTCCTACATTATAGAATATCATGCTCTATATCACAACTTTAAGCTTCATATGTCAACCACCAGTTGGAAGGAATTCAGTTACATTTCGCATTGCTGCTTTGTTTGTTAAATTTGTTATTCTTGAAATTATAAATAATTAGTTAGTTTGTTATAGCATATTCTAGTGACCTTGCTCACAAAGTAAATCTCTATATATATGTACTACAATTCTTCCATTTTTATCAATGAGAATTTTAATCATTTTCATTTAGTATATTTTTCTAAACTTGCTCATAGTATCAAAATAGGTTCAGTCATCTACTAAAATATAAATAGTATTACTGCTCTTCAACCATAGAGAGAAGTAAAGCTTCAAATGGAGTTGTATTTTACAACCCTTCTCATGATTCGTATTTTCTACACAGTTTAGACCATTCTGGAATGAGTCTTGTTTTAGCATTAATGGTCAGCAATAATTACCTCACTTGGAGTAGGTCTATGAAGATCACACTTGGAGCTAATAACAAGCTTAGGTTTGTTGATGGGAGAGTACTATGACTAGAAAAAGGTACTGATAATTTTGAGTAATGGACAAGAGTAAACTATATGGTGACAGCCTAGATCTTGAACTTAGTTTTAAAGGATATCCTTGAAGCTTTCCTCTACACTACCTTTGCAAAGGAGTTATAGGATGAAATAACAGAGAGGTTTGGTGAGAGCAATGGACCATTATTATAGTAGATTCAAAAGGAAATTAGTGCAATATCTCAAGGTAATAATTTTATGGCCAAATATTATACAAGATTAAAAAACTTTAGGATGAGTTGACATGTTTTATGCACCTACCTATTTGTACTTATGGATCAGCTAAAGAACTTATAGATTTGAATTTATTCAATAGACTCATTTAATTTCTTATGGATTTAAATGGTTGTTATGATAATGTGAGAAATTAAATTCTTGTCATGGAGCCTTTGCCATAAGTTAATGGAGCTTATTCCATGATATTATGGGTTGATTGTTAAAACCCAATATACATCTCAGTAATTTAGGAAAGATGTAAGAGGGAAAAGTAATATCAAGAGGGCTGATGGAAATTGAAAACAGAAAGATGGATAGTTTTGCCATTTTTTCCATACAAAAGGACATGTAAGAGATTCTTGTTTTAAACTTCATGGATATCCAAACTGGTTCAAAGAGTAATGAAAAAAGCAATCCAATAGAATTGTGGTCAATATGGTAGAGAGTCGCCTCAAAGAATTTAATGATGTTAGGAAAGGTATAAAGCTAAGAGGCAATACTGATCTGGCAAGCATTGTGCAATAAGAGCTTTTGAAGCTTATGAAAGGCAAGATGATGCTTAAAGGTTACTCGGTTAATTTTGTTAATGCTGGTGATTATGTAGGTAATTTTTCTCTTATGAAACATACTTTGAGTATTGCATTAATCACCACTAATTTATTGGATCTAGGTACTTGGATATTTGATATGGGTGGTTCAAACCATATGTGTGTTGAGAGAACCATGTTTGATTAAAACCCACTAAAAAACACATAAAAGTTTATCTACATAATAGATCGATAAAAATTGTTAAAAACATTAGATATGTGACCTTGTCATCTAGCCTGAGCCTAAAAGACACACTTTATATTCCAAGCTTCAAATTTAATCTTTTATCTGTCAAGAAATTAGCCAAATCTACACCTATTAAATTCATTTTTTTTGTCCAATCAATGTTTGTTAAAGGACCTGGAGACTAACAAGACCTTTGCGATTAGTAGATTAATAGGATACCTTTATATCCTTGATAGAAATTGTTTGCCTAGTCACTTTAAGGAACCTCAGTGTAATGCATAATTTTCTTCTTTTTATGTGTCAAAATAGTCATGTACTGATGGTCCTTCCTCTAATAAAGCTAAACCAACCTTAGGAAATTTTACTATTGATCTTTGGTATAAAAGACTTGGCCATACTTCAATGAATGCTTTAAAGAATCTTGAATTTCTTTCACATGTTAGGAATCAAATTTTGAGTGTATGTGATACTTGTGATAAAGCCAAATAATAAAGATTTTCCTTTCAATCGAGCACACACACCACCACTAAACCTTTTAAGCTATTACATGTAGACTTGTGGGGACTTTATAAAGAAAAATCTTTAGATGGTGCACATTATTTCCCACCATTATTGATGTCTTTTTAAGGGCTATATGGACTTTCTTAATGAATAACAAAACCCATACTCTCAGAAAATGCACCCATTTTTGCAATATGATCCATAACCAATTTAAAACCACCATTAAAATCATCTGAATTGACAATGGTATTAAACTTACAAATTATGAATTTTCAGCCTATCTATCTTAAAAGGGCATTTTACATAAAAAAGCCTATGCCTACACATCCTAACAAAATGGAAGAGTGGAAAGAAAACATAAATACTTGCTTGAAATTTCTTGTGCTTTAATGTTTGAATTTGACCTTCTAATAAATTTTTAGAGTTATTCAATCCTAATGGTCACTTATCTTATAAATAGGACCCTAGTTTTGCAATGGAAATCTCCTTTTGAAATTTTATTTCATTGAACCCCAAATTACACCAATATTAAATTTTTGGTTGTTTGTGCTATATGTCAAATACATATCCACATAAACCCAAATTTGACCTAAGAGCCTTTCCATATGTCTTTATAGGATATTGTCATGGTACTAAGGGCTATAGAGTGTCTAACTTAGAATCCCAAAAAGTTATGGTATCTAGATATGTAATCTTTAATGAGTCTATCTTTCCCCACCATACTTAAATTGCTTAAAATAATTTAGATTGCTCCATACCTCTACCCATAGCTACTGATGAATAAGAACCTACTCTTAAGCCAAGCAATCACAATAGTACTCCTACCTTAGATCATTGCCATAATCCACCACCTATAAATAGTTCGGCTCCTGTTAGACATAGCATTAGGCAACGACATCCTCCTAGTTGGCTAAATGATTATGTGACTAATTTTACTTCCACTACTCTGCTAATAACCAAGGTCCATACACTAGTCACCTTGCACATATCTTCACCACATGCACCACCCACCTTTCCTTTTACCAAATCACATGCAAATTCTTCTTAGTACACTTTATTTTTAGCAAATATTTTAAATGTTCATGAACTTGTGTCTTATAAAGAAGAAAGTACTTAAGCAGAATAGATACAAGCCATGGATGCCAAGCTAAAGGCTTTAAAAGAGAACGATACATGAGAGATGACAAAATTACCAGTTAAAAAAAGGGCTATAAGCTCAAATTGGGTATATAAAGTTAAGATTAAACTAAATGGCAGTATAAATAGGTACAAGGCAAGACTTATAGCCAAAGGATTTCATCAAGTTGAAGGGATTGACTACTTGGATAATTTTTCTCCAGTTGCAAAAATTATTATAGTAAGAATTTTTCTTGTAATCTTAACTACAAATTGCTAGTCAATTCATCAACTGGACATTAATAATGACTTTCTCCATGGCTACTTAGAAGATAAAGTTTATATGTTAACACTATAGGGTTATCACAAAGCACAAGGAGAGGTTTGCCAATTAAAACCATCTCTTTTTGGGCTTAAAGAAGCCTTCAGGAAATGGAATTCAAAATTTTACAACAAATTACACTCTTTTGGTTTTATACAGTCATCTAATGATTGTTGTCTTTTTATCGACAGGATTGACAACTTATTCCTTGCATTATTAGTGTATGTGGATGATGTGTTAATCACTAGCACCTTTGAAGCTGAGATTATTATTGTGAAATAATTTCTTGATTCAGCTTTAACAATCAAGGATTTGGGGTATGCAAAATATTTTTTGGGACTAGAAATAGCAAGAATTGTTGAGGGAACAATAATTAATCAACAAAAATTCATCCTTGATATCCTTTCAGATACTGGCCTTTTTATAGCAAACCAGTTAACACTTCATCACCAAAGGGATAAAAGCTAGTTAGTAATAAAGGAAAATCATTTATAGATTTAGAAAGGTACCGAAGGCTAGTTGGACACTTTCTTTATCTCTGCATTAGTAGGGCCAAACATCACATGTATCATCTAACAGTTGAGCTAATTTGTTAATTCACCTTCTCAAGCTCATTGGGATGCAACTCTTTATCTCCTTTGTTACTTAAAAGGCTGTCCATCAATAGGACTATTTTATTATACTTATAATTCATTTTAGTTTAGAGCTTAATAGTAATGTGGATTGGGCATCTTGTAAAGACACTAGAAAGTCCCGACAGGTTTTTGTATCTATTTGGAGATGCATTGAATTTCATGGAAGACAAAGAAATAAGCCACAGTCTCTAAAATCCTTAGTTGAAGTAGAGTACTGAAGCCTAACATCACTAATTTATGAGTTACAATGGATCTCCTACCTTCTTTAAGGATTCGATATCAAAGTTTCTCTTCCTATATCTTTATGGTATGGATAATAAAGCTGCCATTCATATCACTGCTAATCCTATTTTTCATGAATGAACTAAACATTTGGAAATTGATTGCCACATTATTCATGAACAATATAAAAAGGCTTTATGCTCCTCAACATATTTTTGGTTCTCATCAAATCACTAATATTTTTACAAAGTCATTATCTAGGCCTCAATTCTTTTATTTCCTCTCTAAGTTAGGTTTGTATGACATTCATTAAACTCCAACTTAAAGGGGGATATGTAGATACATATGTAGCATACAAGTGTATTCCCATAGCATAGAACAACAGGCTCTACATTATAGCTTTGAGCTTTATATGTTAGCCACCAATTGGAAGGAATTCAGTTAAATTTCGCATTGTTACTTAGTTTGTTAAATTTTTTATTCTTGAAATTATAAATAATAGTTAGTTTGTTATAAAAATATTCTAGTGACCTTGCTCACCAAGTAAATCTCTGTACATATGCACTATAATTCTTCCATTTTGATCAATGAGAATTTTAATCATTTTCATTCAGTATATTTTTCTAAACTTACTCAATGGGGAGAGGCTCATTATCGTTGGAAATCATGAGATTAATCGTAAGCTAGGGTTTCAAATATGGGAAGGGCATGAACCTAAATCAGAGTAGGAAGAACATCCATAGCCCTGAGAAAGATGTATATTACATTCTTAAGAAAAAAAAGAATGCAATATTTTCAGAGTTTACACAAGCAACATTAATTATATAATGATTTCTCCTTTTGTCTATATTTATTTTAAATTTTTTGTTGTAGGCTTTGCCTTGGTGCACAGTTAAATCATGGATCGAGGACTTGTGAATTTTATGCATGTAATCAAGTGTCTGGGGTTTAGGATGGTCTTGGGTCTTGTTATTATATATAGGGCTTTTTTTATAAATGCCCCAAAATAGACGTAAAACAACAAAAATAACCTAAGTTTTTTAAATTTACATGAATGCCCCCCTTTTTTAATTTTATTTACATGCTTATCCCTTCTTCTCCTTTAGCTTAAAAATGTGTTCTACAACTCCACAACAGATATTTCAGCTAAAAAATAATTCCCTTACCCTTCTCCCTCACCTACAATCACTTTATATCACATCAAAACTAATTTCTTCTCCAAAAAACTAAATTGGATCACTCTACATCATATTAAAGTTGATTTCCCTAATAATAATCAAAGCGAATTTTTGATTTTAATTGTTTTTATATTTGTTTTTCATTTGCTTAATTTTTGGTTTGCATAAATGGTTTTTTTCACTGATTTCAACAACCTAGAAAAGAAAAAGAAATTCAATAGCAATCACAAATTAAAGGTAAGTATTCTCATTCAGATTCATAATTTTCTTAAATCATTCAATGCATGCAAATAAGATCTTTTCTTAAATCAATTCATTGAAAAAAGAACTCATCTTTTCTTTCCTTTTCTCTTTGCTGCATTTGTTTTTTTTTCTTTCTGCACTTTTAAAAGCATTAATCTTTGTTTCATTTTTTTATAAAAGAAGATAAAGGAAAGGAAACCCAAGTGAGTTTTTTTTTTTCAATTTATTCTCTGATTGAAGTTTAGCCTATTTGAAATTTTGATTCTTTGATCATTATTTTACGCAATGTTGGTTTGGCTTTATTGGATTTTTTTTGAAGTGGGTTTTGGGAAGATTACTTATATGGATATGTTTATGTCTTGGTTGAGTGATTAATATCATCTGGGCTTTTTCAATTTTTGTGAAAAATCAAAGTGGATTATATTACCTAATAAAGGTCCATTGATCTTTATGACTTTTGCATGCATTTGGGGATTTTCCATCCATTGTTATTTTGTAATTTGTTAGGATTTTTTCATGCTCATTTAGCCTTGATTATACTTTAATCTACTTATTATCTGGGTTCATCTTTGTTTTGATATTCACTTTAAGCATGGTCCATGAAATCCTTACTCCTTGTGTATAAAAGAGGTTTAACACTTTTCTTTGCTATCAATATAGCTTGATGATTAATAAGCATATGCAGTATAAACACATTTTATAATCCTTTCAATTTTTATTTAGTTTTTGAAATAATTCAATGACATATGTTTAAAGTTCTTTGGAAAATTAAGAAATAATGTATATACTTGTTGCATTTTAGAATCCTTTCAGTTTACATTTAGTTTCTGAAATAATTCAATGACATCTATTTAAAGTTCTCTGGAAAATTAAAAAATAATGTATATGCCTTCTTCATTTTAGAATCATTTCAGTTTACGTTTGGTTTCTGAAACAATTCAGTGATATATGTTTGAAGTTCATTATAGAATATGTTTGGTTTACTTTTAGTTGCTGATATATATTTCACTTGCAGGAAATGCAGCAACTGCTTGTTTTCATTCACTACAATGATGAATGGACCAATAGCTTCACTTTCCAAAACTTCTAAGTCACTAGAATTCAAATACCAATATAATTCTTTGGTTGCTTTGCTTTGAATTCATCTACCTCTATTATTGTAATTGATTGATTCATTGAGGCTTCCAATTTCAATTACTCACATCGAAAAGAGGTTTCTTCTGATGATATTAATTGATTGATACATTGGGCTAAACTTTCGCCCATAACTAATTTATGATTGTTATCTATTTAATTTAACTTGATCAATTCATGTATGGATTTGACCAAATCATCTCTTATATATATGTATTGAACACATAATATTATAGGATAAAATCAAAATTTTCATATACATTCTTCAAAACCAAAGAAAAAAAACTAAAATCAGAAAAAATGAATCGGAAACCAAAAGTTAACCAAAAGGATACAAAAAATAAATAAATTGGAAACCAAAAATAAACCAAAAGGATATAAAAAATAAATCGGAAGCCAAAAATAAAAAATAAAACCAACATAAATTAATATAATAAAAAAAGAACACACTAAATTAGAATCTTTCAACACTTCATCACCATCAACACCATCTTTAACAGAACTATCTTTAATATTGAAATTAAAACCAACATTCTCAGATAATTTCTTATCACCTTTAAAATAAAAACACAAAACAAAGTATCTGAAACCAAATAGAAACCAAAATGATACAAAAATAATAAAACAAAATATATCCCAATAAAATCCTTTAGCTCATCACCAACACCAATAGTTTCAATAAGTGAATCATAAACACATTTTTCACAACCAGCAACATTTCCTAAATTAGAACTAGAAGCACCGAAAGCACTTTCACATTTCCCTTCAATTTTAAAATAAGATAAGAAACTAAAAGTAAACCAAAAAATAACAAAATGAAATAGATGCTACCTAATAAAAGAATGGAGATGTGGGGTATCGATTTTTATTCCTCTTGCACGCTAAGCAAGTGCTCTATCATTTGACCTACACCTATCTTCATTTTTCATTTATTGACATATTTTTAAATTAGGTTATGATATGTTTCAGGATTGGTTCTTTAATTTGAAATTATAAGGCATTATTTTTATTTTACAAATACATTAAACTACAAATCTTAAAAATGTTAAAATTATTTTTTTCATGCTTGAAATATATTGATAAAATTGATTCTATTTTAGAATCATTGGAAATTTAAATTATGACTTTATTTTCTTTATCTAAAGTTCTATTATCTCTTTTTAGAAATAGTCATGTTGGTTTAATTATAATGAATATTACATCTTTTATACATTAAAAACTTGAATAATCAATTACGTACAAAAATTTTGATGCATGTGAGTTGCTTATATTTTTGCCATAATATTTTGTATATTCTTATAACCCACTTGGAGAATTTATGAAAAAAAATCCCCCAAAAATATATTAGCTAATGCTTCGCTAATAAAAAAAAGGAAAAATTAAGGAAAATAATTTTTTTAACAAAAGAGAAAATAAAGAGAAAATAAAGAGAGAAATAAAAAATAAAAATAAAAAATAGAAAAAGGGAAGTGCAAAAATAAAAAATAAAAAATAAAATAAAAATTTATAAAAGAGAGGAAAAGGAAAAAAAAGAAAAAAGAAAAATAAAAAAGAATAAAAAAAAGAAGGGCAGGAAAAAAATAAAAAAGACAAAAATATAAAAAAAGAATACAATAAAAAATAATAAAAAGAGTAAAAAATAAGAGAAAAACAAAAAATAAAAAAGGAAAAAAATTGAGAAGAAATTAATTAAGAAAAGGTAGAGAAATGAAAGAGAAATAAAGAAGAAAAACATGGGTGCTTTTTTAAAAATACAAAAGGTACTCTTATAATTATGATAGGGTAAATTTGCAAAAAATGAAAACTTGAGACATTCTTATTAACAACATTTAAAAATGGGTATTTTTATAAACGTTCCTTATATGTATAGACATAAATAGGCAATGATAGTCCTGTTAATCTCATTTGCAATATGATGAAGTGAGAAATTCATGCCTTCTACACTTGAAATTTACCTCAGATTCTTTATAATCTGTGCTAGGTTCATAAATTTGTATGCAACTTAATTTGAGTGTGGATTTAAAGTACCAACTGTCTATATAATCATAAATCTAATTTTCATTCATTTAGGCATCTAATTAATTAAAGAGTGAATTAACTTTCATCAGAGCACTTTAACTAAATGGTAATATTCATCTTAGAATAATAGAACATGATTAAGTAAATTGAAAAGTCTACATCCACTAAAGAAATTCCTGGATCAATCTATTGAATGATAGATTTCATAAATGCAACACAATGAAGTAATTGCATTGTAATCTTCTTAGATCATGACATCAATAGCACTCTTACAATTTTAAGAAAAAGATAGATTTTTTTAAAGCTTTTTTTTTATATTCAAATGTTTTTTAAATTAAAATTTAAAGTTATTATACAGCGTGTTGCATGTAATGGTCATTTAAAATTAGACAACTTCACAATGTTATTTTAAAGTAAAATTTGAAGTCATTATACTACTTATTACACGTATTGCTCATTTGAAATTAGACAACAAGCTTGCGAATCCAATACTTAATTATTGCTCAATTGAAATAAGACAACAAGCTTGCGAATCCAATACTTAATTATTGCTCATTTGAAATAAGACAACAAGCTTCCGAATCCAATAATTAATTATTAGGTTGATTTGCATTCATTTTATGCAACTTATATGAGAATATTTAGATCTTCTATATAACTTTTGAGATAGTGAAGGGTTTTTTTTTTTTTTTTTTTTACAATAAATTTTAAAAGAAGTAAAATTTAAAGTTATTAGACTGCACATTACGCTTAAAACTAAACAACAAATAGCATATCCAATGTTCAATTTTGATATGATCATATGTAGTTTTAAATTGAGAGCCTGCTCACTTTTACAATTAATGTGATGATATTAACATCATTTCTATAACTTTCAAGAATGTGAGATTTTTTTCACAATTTGTCATTTCAAAACGTATTATTTTACAAGTAAAATTTAAAGTCATTACACTGCACATTACACTAATACTAACTCAAAAATTTAATAATCAATCTTAATTTCTATATCTTATTGATTGTAAACTATAAGTGTGCTTGCTTTTAACAATTTTAGGTGATCAAATTAACATCAGTTTATAACTTTCAAAGAAGTGAGATTTTTTCGGATTTTTTGTCATCTCATAATATATGTTTTTAGAAGTAAAATTTGAGTTATTAGATTGTGCATTACACATATAATACCAATTAACAATTAAACGAAACATTGTGAATCCTATAATCACTTTTAACTTAATTTTTATATATGAGTGACTGACTGTAAATTGAGTGAGTGCTTAACCTATATAATATAAGGAAAGAAATGCATATTCATCTTAATTTCTACACTTTTGTTATCAATTTTGAAGTAATTTTCACTTGTACTTTTCACTAGTCACCATTGATTTTTTTTTTTTTTTTTTCCTTCCATCTTGTGTTATGCATAACACCTATAAATACACACAATAACTATGCATAAGTGATAATTGATAGCTGTGGTAACTTTCACTCATTCTTTTAATCTCGGTCATCAGCTCTGTTCATATATTTTCCACGTTAAACATTCAAAACAACGATAATTGAGTTACATTGTGCTAAAAGGAAGCAGATTCCATAAATTCTTCTGAAATGGAAATTTAACAAAATTTACTCAATAAATCTGTTCTTTGTTTTCCTTGCAGAAAAAGGTGGTGGAAAATGGGGTCTGAAAAGATCACTTTCAGTTCACAGAGCTCAACTGTTAATGACGACCAAAAGAAAACCAACAATCCCTTCTCTGTGCTTCTTGTGGATGATGACCCTATTGCTAGAACTATCAACAAATGGCTAGAACTATCAACAAAAAATGAATCGTTCGCAGTTCATCAGGCTGCTAATGGACAAGAAGATATTGATTTTCATCGTGCTGGTGCTTCTTTTGACCTTATTCTTATGGACCTAGACCTGCCCGTCAAGAATGGTTATGAGGTACGTAATTAACCAAACTTTGCACTATTCTTCATTTTTTTTTAAAACCAAACCAACGTTTTCTTTAATTTTAATGATTCTGCAGGCAACAAGGGAGCTAAGAGATCTCGGAATAAGCACTGCTATTGTTGGTGTTGCTTCTAGTGATGAGGACAAGCTTAAAGGGTTCATGGAAGTAGGCCTGGATGACTGCATCTCTAAGCCACTGACTCTAAACAAAATCGCCCCCTACATTCCAGGGCTCCCCAGCTATAGCAGCGAGGCTGAGAACAACATACAGGGTTATGATTGCGCGGATGATGGCAATGATGACCTTAACAGCATTTGCAGCAGCAACAGCGACAACTTTTGAGTGCATCTCAACAGAGACGACGACCAAAGACACCAATTTATCCATTTTAATTTTAAAGTTTTACATCAAAGAGAGGTTTTTGGGTCTTTATTATGTTCATGTGGTACTTTTTGTTAAAATGGATGATCTAAATAAGGTGTTTTAATAGTTAATAATTCAATAATTTTCTTTATTGATGTTTGATTCATTGCAATTGTTTAATCATTTGTTGGTTTTGTTTTCAATCTTTTTTCGATATTAATTTTTTTTAATATATAAAAAAATAACTCATACATCAATTGAAATTTTTATAAAAATAATTACAAATTTGAATTGTTAAATTACTAACTAATATCAAGAAGTGAGATTTTTTATTTTACGATATATTTTAAAAGAAATAAAATTTAAATTCACTAAATTACACATTACATGTAATACTAGTTCAATGCTAGCTGATAAATTACGGATCCAATAATCAATTTTAGTTTGATTTTCATATGCAGCTCTCAATTGAGAGCCTGCTAAGTTTTAAGTCATAATAGAACCTGATTAAGTAGATTAAAAACCACTCTTCTCATATTCAAGTCGTAATATATATAGTTATATTAAATTAATTATTTGCAATTATTTGTTATTTTTATAGTTTTACCCCGAATGAACTGAATTAATTAGGATATAATAAATTTTAAATACCGGAAGTTCAAATAAAAAAAACCACTCCGATGTTAGATTGCATATCATTGTCTACATCCACTAAAGAAATACCTAGATTAATCTATTGAATGATATGTTAAATGATAGAGATCATATGTAGGATACAAAGAAATAATTGCAGTAGATCATGACATTAATAGCATTCTTACAATTTCAAGAGAAGTAAGATATTTTTAAATTCCTTTATGTTAAAATGTTTTTTCAAAGTAAAGTTTAAAGTCATTATACTATGCATTATATATACTGTTCACTTAAAATTAAACAAAATCAAAATGCTATTTAAAGTAAAAATTGAAGTTATTTTATACTACTTATTACACGTAATACTCATTTAAAATAAGACAACAAGTTTGTGAATCCAATAATTAATTTTAATTTGATTTTCATTTCTACTAATGGTGAATTGAGATTGCATTTAGATTTCGCAATTTATATAATGATATTAAGATCTTCCTTAGAACATTTAAGGTAAAGAGATTGTCTATTGTATAACCTATTTTAAAAGAAGTTAAATTTAAAGTCACTAGATTGCACATTACATGAAAATACCAACTTAAAACTAGATGATAAATTAAAATTTAATAATTAATATTAACTTAATTAATTGCATATCTACTGACTGTGAACTATAAGGGCGTTTGCTTTTAACCATTTTAGGTAATGAAACTAGTATCATTTTATGGCTTCTAAAGAAGTGAGAACTTTTTATATTATTTTTCATCTCAAAATTACAAGTAAAATTTGAGTTACTAGATTGCGCATTACACATAATGCTAATTAAGAACTACACAACGGATTACAAATTCAATAATCAATTTTAACTTAATTATAATATATGAGTGACTGACTGTAAATTGAGTGAACGCTTAATTGAAAGGAAAGAAATAATATTTCATCTTCATTTCTACAATTTTTTATCAATCTTTCAAGTAAGGTTCACATGTACTTTTCACTAATCACTAATGATTTTCTTTTTCTTCCTTCCATATGCATAAGTGAACATTGATGGCTGTGATATCTGTGAAATTCTTGGTTTAATCTCATAATTTTAATAGCATTCTTACCATTTTAAGAGAAGTACAATTTTTTAAACTTTTCTTTATGTTAAAATGTTTTTTAAAGTAAAATTTAAAGTTATTATACTGCATGTCACACGTAAAGTTCATTTAAAATTAAATAAATTTAAAATGTTATTTAAAGTAAAATTTAGAGTCATTATATACTACTTATTTACATGTAATGTGCATTTAAAATAAGACAACAATAATTAATTTTTAAGTTGATTTTCATATCTACTAATTGTAAATTAAGATTGCATTTAGATTTCACAATTGATATAATGATAGATCTTCCTTACAACTTTTACGGTAAAGAGATTTTTTTTTAATTTTCTAATCTATTTTAAAAGAAGTAAAATTTTTAGATTGCACATAATACTGACTTAAAACTAGATGACAAATTGCAAATTCTGTTGTGGAATTTGGATTAATTTCCACCAATAATAACAAATTCACCTTAAGAACTATTGCATAGGTGACTAGAGTGAAAATGATTGTACTAAAAATTCATCCCAAGGTAGATTCCTAGAAATTGTGGTGGGTCACAATGGTCCACTTAAATACCACACTCCTAGACAGAATTTTACCAAAACAAGTAATTTAATAGCACAATAATTCATGACAACTATATTCGACAATAGATATTAAATAGATATAAAAGAGAACACTAAAATTTAATGAGGTTCGATCAATTATGCTTTTGTCATCGGACATTACCAAAATAATATTTCACTAACTTGAGGAAATACTTACAAAAAAGAGAGAGAAAGACTCAAATTGCCTAAATATGGAAGAAGGCAAGTTTAGGGGGATGAAAGGGATAATTAAACAAAAAGGGGGGGGGGGGGGCGGCGAGGGTGAGGAGTTATTTTATAATCAAAGAACTCCTCCCATTTTTTCTAAAATCCTGATGTGGGATTTTGACAAAATCAACAAATCTCCATCTTGCAAAAATCCCATACAATTCTCTCACAAATCCAATTTAAAATTAGTAGTGTCTACAAATTCTATCTTTCAATTTTTAACAATATTGACAAAGTCTAAACAATATTTAAACTTGATCATAATTATCGCTTTTGTCATCATATCAGTAGGATTTTTAGTGGTTTGAATCTTCTAGATTATGACTTTTCTTCTTCCAAAATCTCCCGTACAAAGTGATATCAAACATCGATGTGATTTGTCCTTGCATAATAAACCTGGTTCTTTAAATGAATAGCACTTTGACTGTCACAATGCACTTTGATGTGCTTCTGCTCCATTCCTAGTTCACCAACCAACCCTTGAAGCCAAATTGCCTCCTTCACAACATTTGTAATTGTCATATACTCTACTTCTGTAGTAGACAAAATAATTATGGACTATAAAGTGGACTTCCAATTGACTGTTGCCTTTGCAAGTGTAAACACATAGCTAGTATTTGATTGACACTTGTCTAAATCACCAGCATAGTTAGAATCACAATACCCAACTATACATTGACCATTTTGCCTATCCTGCTGAAATACTAAACCAATATCTATAGTGTTTAGAGTATACCGTAAAATCCATTTCACAGCTTGTTAATGCTCCTTTCTAAGATCATGCATGTACTTGCTTACAACCCTAATTGCTTGTGAAATATTGGGCCTCATACATACCATTGCATATATAAAGAAACTAACAGCACTTGTATAAGGTACTTTTTACATGTATTCCCATTCTGCATCATTATTTGGTGACATGGATGCACTAAGTTTGAAATGAGGAGCAAGTGGTGTACTAATTGGTTTTAATTTCTTATTCATACTAAAACATTTTAATACCTTCCTCAGATATTCTTTTTGAGAAAAAAAAGCCCTCCTAATTTCCAATCTCTAGATATTTTCATGCAGAGAATCTTCTTTGCTTTACTGAGATCTTTTATCTCAAACTCCCTATTTAATTGAGTCTTTAATTTCTCAATTTCTATTTGAATATAGGAAGCTTTCAATTTATCATAAACATAAAGAAGAAGATATATAAAGGATCCATCTTATAGCATCCGTAAATACATATAATGATCATATTTGCTTGTCATGTACTTTTGCCCTATCATAAACTTGTCAAATCGCTTGTACCACTACCTCGGAGATTGCTTCAATCTATACAATAATTTTTCTAATTTTCAAACCATCTTTTCTTTTCCAGCAACTTTGAATCCATCTAGTTAAGTCATGTAGATTTTCTTACTCAAGTCTCCATGTAAAAATGCAGTTTTTACATCCATTTGAACTAGTTCCAAATCCAACTGTGCTATTAAAGCCAACACAATTCTAATGGAGGAATGCTTTACAACTGGAGAAAATACTTCATTATAATCAACTCCTTCCATCTGAGTGTAGCCTTTAGCCACCAATCTTGCTTTGTAGTGAACATTGTTCTTGTCAAGAAATTCATCTTTCTTTGCATATACCCATTCGCACCCAATTGCCTTCTTTCCCTTTGGAAGACTAACTAGTTTTCATGTTTGATTCTTCTGAAGGGACTACATTTCTTCATTCATGGCGATCCTCCACTTATTCTATTTTGAACTTTGGATTACTTTATTAAAAGTGGCAGGAATGTCATCAATTGTTATTAGTTATGTAAATGCGACCATATTAGCATATCGAGCAGGTTGTCTAATGGTCCTCTTTCCCTTCCTAAATATAATTGATTCATGTTGCTGTGGAGATTCTTAGGTTTGAACCTCTTCCTCATCTGGTCGTGGAGGTTCTTGGATTATAACCTCTTCTTCATTTGACTTTTCTTCTACCATAAGAGAGTCATCATCAATTTCTTCATTGGCTAGGACAATTCTTTTACCATTAAACTCCACTTGTTTTGGAAAACCATCTTTCTACTCCATCTTTTTAGAAGTCACCTTTATTAGTATAGTAGATTCATCAAAGGTAACATCCCTGCTGAATATTACTTTCTTTGTTTTTAGACACTAAAGACTATAACCTTTCGTACAAGAAGTGATCCCCATAAAGATTGTCTTCTTTGCTCATGGATCTAGCCTTGACTCCTTAACATGGTAATATATAGTGGAACCAAACACATGTAAGGAATCATAATCTGTAGCTAATTTTCCAAACCATTTACCACCAATAGCAGTCAATCATAAATAGTTACGAGGTGATAAGCATATACTATAGCCTTAGCCCAAAATTCTTTGCCTAACCTAGCATTAGACAATATACATTGAACCTTCTCTAATAATGTCCGGTTCATATGCTCTACCACCCCATTTTATTGTGATGTATATCTAACGGTAAAGTTTTTGACAATAACTTCATCTTCACAGACTTTTAAAAATGGATCATTTTGAACTCTTCACCATTGTTTATACGGAGACATTTGACTTTTCTGCTTATTTGAGTCTGTCGATCATTTGCATAATCAAACTCCTAATTTTGGACTTTGAAAAATAATTTTTATACTAATAATTTCAATTAAGTGTGTAGGGAAGTATATACCAAACATATACCAACCATATACACTTTTGGGTGAATAGTTACTTTTCATGCTAACTAAACCTCTGAGATTGAAGAAGCCTTTTAACATATTTAGAGCTCTCAAATGAGAAAATGAGCTTCTTCACTTTTGAATTAGACATCATAAGATTTCCAAATTGTACTTGCTTATCAAAATCCAAGTTCATTTGTATATGAAAATCTTCAGTCAAAGTCAGCATATGCAGCTTGCATTTCAATTTGCATAGCTCTTGGTATTTCAAAAATATATGGAGATAAAAATGTCCAATTGATGTGATTCAAAGTTTTATGGAAATAGAAGACAATTATCTACAACTTTTATGAAGAACATTTTGGCTAAATCGATCGTCTTCAGTCCCGTTCATGAGCATCTTTCAAAGTGGTCACAAGCTGTCCTTCAATGCAGCCTTTGGAGCATGTTTTTGCCAAAAATTGGCAGCACCCCTCGTGAGTGCTCCTCACGAGCTATTGGCTCATGACCTACTCGTGAGCAGACCCTTGGCAGCATTCCAATGGGAATTTTTGAATGCAACGGTTATAATTTCACCCTTCACGAGCACTGTTCACTCGTGAGGCACTCGTGAGCAACCTTTGAGCTGCTAAAAGTCCAAGAATTAATTCAAAATCAATTCTAAACATTGGAGACATGATTGATACATCAAAAAACTACATTTTTTGAGTATTTGTGTATATAAACACAACTTAGAATTCAATTGAAAGGTTAAAAAAACTTGTTTATCATTCATCATTTTCTTAAACATTCAATTGAGCTCTAAAAATTTCTTTTAAACAAATTCTTTGTGTATAACTCTTGTGAGAGTTGGTGAGTGATTAGAATAGACATTCTTATTCTTCTATTTTCTAGGTTTAGAAAATGAGAAGTGAGATTCTATTCTAAAGGAATTAGTTTAAGTGTTTAGCCATTAAAACACTTAGGAATTTGGTTTTTGAGTGAGCTTTGAAAACTCAAGATTGTAAGGTTGTAAGAGTGAGCCATAAAACTCTTGTGTATTCTCAATCTTGTTAATAATATTATGGGTGATTAAAAAATCCTAACTTAGGGATAAGTTAGGTGGAGACGTAGGATTATTGTTGAATCCGAACTCCTTAAATATTTGTGTTCTTCATTCTTTCTTCTCAACTCTCACTTAATTCTTGCAAGGAATTCCTTTAATTTCCTATTTTTGTTCGATAGTCCTATTCACCCCCCCTCTAGGACTCTTTCAATTGGTATCAGAGTTTGAATTCTAGGTACTTCATTGCTAGAATACAAGATCATAGGGAGTGAATCACAAAATATCTCTTCTCTTAGACCATTCTTTGATGGTAGTGACTATCTACATTGGAAATTCAAAATGGAATTATATCTTGATTGTGATTCCATCAAATTTTGGGATATTGTCCTAAGAGGTTGGGAACCACCTATAACTATCATTGATGTTATGGTAACTACTCTTCCAAGGAGCCAATGGAGTGTTGATCAAAAGGAAGAAAATCATAAAAATAAAAAGGGTCCATGACAAGAGAAGAAGGAGGCAAGCTTCAACATTGCATTTTGGCTAAAGAAATGTGGGAGACCTTAGAGAATCACTATGAAGGCAACATTCAAGTAAGAAGCAAGAAGGTTCAACTTCATATGTATGAATATGAACTCTTTAAAATGAAGCCTCAAGAATCAATCACGGAGATGACAAACCGTCTCAATGCTCTCCTCACAACTCTCAAGAAACTTGGAAAACATTTCTTTGAGGAAGAGGTAAATAATAAGATTCTAAGAATCCTACCTAAGAAGGATTAAGAATCTCGTGTTACCTCAATTAAGGAAGCTCAAGACCTCTCCACTCTATCAACCGATATGCTCATTGGTAATCTCTTGACACATGAGCTCACCATCAAGCAAAGAGGAGAAGAATAAGAAGAGAAAGAAGAAAAGAAAAAGAGCATTGCTTTAAAAGCTTTTCAAGAAGATAGTGAAGAGGAAAGCATCAAAGATTCTAGTGATGAAGATGGTGACATTGCCATGCTCACTAGGAACCTCAAGAAGTTCTTAAGAAAGAAAAATTTCTCAAGAACAAGGGACTTCAACAAGAAGTTCAAAGGAGATGGGAGGAAGAAAATAAAAGAGGTTACTTGCTATGAATGCAAGAAATTGGGAAACATTAGAAGTGAATGTCCCAAACTCAAATTCAAGAGCAAGGGAGCAAAAGATAAGAAGAAGGCATTCAAAGCTACTTGGGATGATTCCTCTGAATCTGAAGAGGAAGAGGAACAACAAGAAGTTGCCAATCTTTGCTTCATGGCCTTTGAAAATAAAAATAAGGTACCATCCACTTCTTACTCCTCCTTTGATGATTATGATGAATATTGTGATGATGATGAGAGCTCTATTATGAGCAAATTACTTGTTAAATGCAAAAGTTTTTTTATCTAAGAAGAAAAAATATAAACATGATTTAGCTAGCTTAAATAAGGATTTTGAATTTTTAAAAATTGATTTTGCTAAACTTTTTGCATTAAATGAAAAACATGTTAGTAATGCTAAATCTTTTAATTCTTTGGAAGACTAACTTAAGAAAGTAAATGATGAGAATTATAAGCTTTCTAAGGAAGTCTTAGAATTAAAAAATTCCATTGCTAAATTTAAGAGAGGAAAAAAAACTTTAGATAGTCTTCTTGACTCTCAAAAATTTCATGGAGATACCCATGGAATTAGATATAAAAATAGAATGTCTTCATCATCCTCATCACATATTACTTTTGTTAAAGCTTCACATGATTCTACTCCTTCAACCTCAAATGAGATTCAAGCTAAAAAATCTCATGTGTTAAATAGAAAGGCAAAATCTTATAAGATTAACCCTTCATTAACACAAAGGGGTAAGCCTCAAACTAGAGCACCTCAACCTAAGCATGCTTATGTGTACACTAGACATAATTATAATAAGTATGCTACACAACACAATGCACATAAACATTTTGCACAAACTTATCGAAATGCTCATCACCATTGCCATTTTATGTCTCACTCAATGTCACAAAATAATAAATACACACAACACCAAAGGCATGCTACACACATTAGGAAAGCATTTCATTCTAGGAAAAATAAATTTAAAAATGTTGTATGTTCATATTGCATGATCAAAGGACATACCAATAATGTATGCTTCTATAGAAAACTGCACATGAATTTGCTTCCTTTAGATTATCTTGAGACTAACCAACCTAGACCAAGAAAGGTTTGGGTTCAAAAGAACATTTAAAATATTTTATGTAGGTGTGCTTGAAATTCGCAAAAATAAAAAGCAAGTGGTATCTTGATAGTGGATGTTTAAGACACATGACAGGAGATAAGGAGCAATTCAACAAACTTAATGCTAAGGATGGAGGACATGTTACCTTCGGTGATAATGCAAAGGAAAAATTATTGGCATTGGAGAAATAGGTAATCCTCAATCCTTATCTATACATAATGTGTTATTTATTGATGGTCTTAAACATAATTTGCTAAGTATAAGTCAATTATGTGATACGGGAAATAAGGTGACTTTCTATCCTAGAAATTGCTTTGTTAGTAGTCTTGATGAAGAGAAAGTAATTTTTAGTGGTGAAAGAGTAGATAACGTTTATGTTATTGATTTGAATAAAATTGATAACAAAGACATAAAATGCTTAATGTCAATTTCCCATGACACATGGACATGGCATAGAAGGTTAAGACATGCAAATTTTGAGCTTTTGAATGATTTTTGTAAACATGAACTTGTGATTGGTTTACCTAAGCTTGAATTCACTAAGGATAAACCTTGTAATGCTTATCAAAAGGGAAAATAATCTAAGTCTTAATTTAAGCTAAAACATGTAGTGTCCACATCTAGACCACTTGAACTTATACATATGGATTTGTTTGGACCAACTAGAGTTGCCGGTCTTGGTGGAATGCACTATGCTTATGTATTGGTTGATGATTACTCTAGATACACTTGGGTATGCTTTCTTGCTCATAAAAATGATGCATTTAAAGCTTTTGAAAATTTTTCAAAAAGAGTTTAAAAAGAAAAAGGATTTTGTATTTCATCCATTAGAAGTGATCATGGAACTGAATTTGAAAATGAATTTTTCAAAAACTATTGTAATGAAAATGGTATTTCTCAAACATTTTCATCTCTTAGAACTCCTTAACAAAATGGGGTAGTTGAAAGGAAAAATAAAACTCTTGTAGAAATGGCTAGAACAATGCTTCATGAGTATAATTTGCCTCTATACTTTTGGGTGGAAGCCGTTAACACATCTTGTTATATTTCAAATCGAGTTTTCAAAAGACCAATTTTAAATAAAACATCTTATGAGCTATGGAACAATAGAAAACCCAAAATCTCATATCTAAGAGTATTTGGATGCAAGTGCTTTATATTAAACACTAAGGATTATCTTGGGAAATTTGATTCCAAAGCCAATGAAGGAATTTTCCTAGGCTATTCCATCTCTACCAAAGTATATAGAGTCTTTAATAAGAGAACTTTAGTAGTTGAAGAGTCAATGCATGTGGTATTTGATGAATCAAACTCACTTGATCCTAGAAAGGATGTTTGTAGTGTTGATGATCTTATAGGTGACAATGAGATTATGGAAACATAAGAAGAAAATGCTAGTAAGCCTTTGGAACTTGAAGATCCAAGCAAGAAGGAAAATGAGGAGATACCTTAACCTACCTTGAAGGATGAACTTCCAAAGGATTGGCAATTCAAGAAAGCTTACCCTCAAGACCTCATTATAGGTGACACTACAAAAGGGGTAACTATTAGATCAAAATTCAAGTCTATTGTTAATTTATCTTTTATTTCTCAAATTGAACCCAAAAATGTTGATGATGCTTTGAGTGATGAATTTAGGTCCTTGCTATGCAAGAAGAGTTAAATCAATTTGAGAGAAACAAGGTTTGGATCTTGGTTCTTGGTTCTTAGACCTAAACATCATCTTATTATTGGCACCAAATAGGTGCTTAGAAATAAGATGAATGAACAAGGTGTCATAACTAGGAACAAAGCTAGACTAGTAGCTAAAGGTTATAATCAAGAGGAAGGAATTGATTATGATGAAACCTTTGCCCCTGGTGTAAGGTTAGATGCTATTAGGATTTTACTTGCATTTGCATCATACATGGATTTTAAACTTTATCAAATGGATGTTAAAAGTGCATTTTTAAATGGTTTTATTGAAGAGGAGGTATATGTTGAACAACCTCCGGGTTTTGAAAATTTTGACTCTCCAAATCATGTTTTTAAATTATTAAAAGCATTGTATGGATTGAAACAAGCTCTAAGAGATTGGTATGAAAGATTGAGTAACTTTTTACTAGAGAAAGGTTTCTCTAAAGGAAAGGTTGACACAACTCTTTTCATAAAGAAATCCAAGCATGATTTATTAATTGTTCAAATTTATGTTGATGATATTATTTTCGGTGATACTAACCATTGCTTGTGTGAGGAATTTTCTAAGCTAATGGAAGGAGAATTTGAGATGAGTATGATAGGAGAACTTAAGTTCTTTCTTGGACTTCAAATTAAGTAATGTAAAGATGAGATTTTCATCAATCAAACCAAATATACAAGGGACATTCTTAAGAAGTTTGGAATGGATGGAGCTAAATCAAGCAAAACTCCAATGAGCACCACAACCAAACTCAACAAGGATGAGAATGGCAAACCAGTTGATGAAAAGTGATTTAGAGGTATGATCGGATCCCTTCTTTATTTAACTGCTAGTAGACTCGATATTATGTTTGCTACTTGCTTGTGTGCTAGATTTCAATCAAGTCCTAGAGAGTCTCATTTAAATGCTATCAAAATAATTTTAAATATCTTTGTGGTACATTGCATTTAGGACTTTGGTATCCTAGGAGTTCTTCCTTTGACTTGGTTAGTTATTCTGATGCTAATTTTGCCGGTAGCCTACTAGATAGAAAAAGCATTTCCAGAACTTGTCAAATTTTAGGAAATTGCTTAGTTTCTTGGTTTAGTAAGAAACAAGTTTCTGTTGCCTTGTCCATCGTTGAAGCAGACTATGTAATGGCTAGTTATTGTTGCACCCAAGTTCTATGGCAAAAACAACAACTTTTGGACTATGGCATTGATATTAATCACATTCCAATTAAGTGTGATAATACAAGTGCTATAAACCTTAGTAAGAATCCCATTCAACATTCTAGAACAAAGCATATTGATATTAGACATCATTTCTTACGTGATCATGTGCAAAATGGTGATATTTTTCTTGACTTTGTTGATACTAATCATCAGTTAGCAGACATCTTTACCAAGCCTCTTTGTGAGGAAAGATTGAATTTTGTTAAGCATGAACTTGGTATGATTGATGGCTTAAGCTTGTCTTAATCACTTGTTAAATTGATGAATTGATGATTGGAGTCTTGTGTGATCATCTTCTTTAGAAAAATTATTTTTAGCATCATGTATATATTTTGTTTTAAAAGTATTTGCTTTAGTAAATTTACTTTATATACATGACATATTGTGTTTCCCATTTGCATGATCTTTGTACTAATTTTATTTGATTTGGATCTATATGGATTCATTCAATTTATTTTCAAAAGCCCTCATATTTTGCAAATTAATAATTAATTATTGAGCTAAATTCAATTAATTAATTATTTTAATTTTGCATAAATATTCCTCCTCCTCAACAAAATTTTTTTTGTGTATTTTCATGATAGTTTATGTTTGGTTTATTTTCAGTATACTTTTCATATCTAAGTTTTGAGCTGTTAGTCTATTTTTTAATTCATTTTATGCTAGTTTCTGTTTGTTTTATTTTCAGTATACTTTTTGTATCTAAGTTTTGAGCTGTTAAGTGTGTTTTATAACTATTTTTCGTCAGTTTATGTTCGGTTTATTTTCTGGATATAAATCATGAGCTGTTTGTTTATTTTATAATTATTTTATGACAGTATATGCTCAGTTTATTTTCTAGATATTTTTTGGATATAAGACATGAGCTGTTAGTTTTATATCTTGTTTACAATTGGTATTTTAATATCATTGTAATTTTTTTAATGCAATTTTATTTGCATTTTGACATAAGGGGGGAGAAAACTTTTGATTTTTCTTAGAAATTTTTTTTATCTTTGATAATGTATGGATATTTTTAAGATTTGGTCTATCTTTGCATTTTGACAAAGGAGGAAAAATAATTGAGTTTGCACGCTTACTTAGTTAATCTCTTTTAAGGAAGAGAAATTTTTTTAAAGATGTGTTTTTGTAAGTGACATAACTATGTGATAGTGTGTCCTTAATATCAATTTTTTTCATTGAAATAGGGGGAGAAAATTGTTTGAATTTATAGAAATTTTTTTTGCATGCATAGTAACAATGTAAGTGTGGCTAATTTTGTTCTTGTGATAAATAGCCTTGTTTTGCTTACTTTGTTTTTATATGAAATGATTTTTTTTTGCATGACTATTAATTGTGCTTATTCATGCAAAATTCATATTCATATATAAATTCTTCTTGGGAATGATTTTTATCTTTTAAAATGACATGAATTTCATAAAGATTTTGAATATCTTTGCTTGCATTGTTTTGGTTCTTGATCTTTTATTCCCTTTAGTATTTTTGGTTCCCTTAGGTCCATATCCCCTTATATCTCTCTCTTTTCTTTTTGTCTTTGACAAAGGGGGAGAAGAAGCTATGTGCTTAGGGGATAAAAAATTATGTTTAAGATATGCTAAGTACCATATGATTATGTATGATTGATTGACTAACTCTACATGATCATGTAATGTTTGAATATAGCATATATACTATTTTGTGATGTAGCACTACCTCCATATATGTTTGAAATTATTTCCTTCATTTTGTCTAACATTTTTTTAATCATGTTATCATCATTTATGATATTAGGCCATGTTGTTTGATAACTTTTTATATTGTCTTTATTTTTGACAAGAAGGATAATAAAATTTATTTATATTTCTTATCACGTCCAATAAGAAGGAGAAATAAAGAAATATATTTTTGTTAAAGGAATATATTTGTTAAACCCTTATACATGCTATGATAATTCATTTTTTTATATTCTTTGAAACATGATAAATATTGATTTTACGCACTTGTTAAGGGGGAGCAAAATATTTTCTCTTTTTGCATCTATTTTATTTGAAAGGGGGAGCTATTTTTATTTAATGTACTTATAAATGTTATTCATTTTTTACACACACACATATTATTTATCATCTTTTCAAATTGGTTGTCAAAGCCAAAAAGGGGGAGATTGTTGGCCATTTGCATAATCAAACTCCTAATTTTGGACTTTGACAAACAATTTTTATACTAATAATTTCAATTAAGTGTGTAGGAATTATATACCAAACATATACCAAGCATATATACTTTTGGGTGAATAGTGACTTTTCGGGCTGACTGAACCTCTGAGATTGAAGAAGGCTTTTAACATATTTAGAGCTCTTAAATGAGAAACTGAGATCCTTCACTTTTGAAGTAGACATCTTAATCTTTCCAAATTATACTTTCTTATCAAAATCCAAGTTCATTTGGGTATGTAAATCTTCAGTCGAAGTCAGCATATGCAGCTTGCATTTCAGTTTGCACAGCTCTTGGTTTTTCAGAAATATCTTGAGCTAAAAATGTCCAATTGAGGTGATTCAATTTTTATGGAAATATAAGAAAATTATCTACAACTTTTATGAAGAACTTTTTGACTGAATCGATCGTCTTCAGCCCCGTTCACGAGCATCTTTCGAAGTGGTCATAAGTTGTCCTTCAATGCAGCCTTTGGAGCATATTTTTGCCAAAAATTGGCAGCACCCCTCACGAGCACTCCTCATGACCTGCTCGTGAACAGACCCCTGATAGTATTTGATGGGAATTGTAGGTTTCATCAATTAACTCCCCAATAGCAAGAATACTATGATAAGTTGAATTGAAAGAAAACCCAATATGGCTTCTTGAAGCTTCTTGGAGTTGGACCTTGTGATTGGGCCTTCTTGTACTATTAATGGATCTTGGATCTCTTTAGGCTTTGAACTTGGATTCAAATCAGTATTCCAATGGGAATTTTTGAATGCAACAATTATAATTTCACCCCTCATGAGCACTGTTCACTCGTGAGGCACTCGTGAGCAACCTTTGAGCTGCCAAAAGTCCAAGAATTGATTCAAAATCAATTCTAAATGTTGGAGACATGATTGATACATCTAAAAACTATATTTTTGAGTGTTTGTGTATATAAACACAACTTAGAATTTAATTGAAAGGTTAAGAAAACTTATTTATCATTCATCATTTTCTTAAACATTCAATTGAGCTCTAAAACTTTCTTTTAAACAAATTCTTTGTGTATAAATCTTGTAAGAGTTGGTGAGTAATTAGAATAGAAATTCTTATTCTTTTATTTTTTGGGTTTAGAAAATGGGAAGTGAGATTCTATTCTAAAGGAATTGGTTTAAGTGTTTAGCATTAAAAAACTTGGGAATTTGGTTTTTGAGTGATCCTTGAAAACTCAAGATTGTAAGGTTGTAAGAGTGAGCCATAAAACTCTTGTGTATTCTCAATCTTGTTAAAAAGATTGTGGGTGATTAAAAAATCCTAACTTGGGGATAAGTTAGGTGGAGACGTAGGATTATTGTTGAATCCGAACTCCTTAAATATTTGTGTTCTTCATTCTTTCTTCTCAACTCTCACTTAATTCTTGCAAAGATTCCTTTAATTTCCTATTTTTTTGATAGTCCTATTCACCCCCCTCTAGGACTCTTTCAGAGTCTCCACTATCTTTTTCCATTTAAGGAAAATTCCCAAGACCTCATTCTTCATCTTCATTGTATACACCTAAACTATCTGGGAAAAATCATCAACAAAGGTAACATAATAGTGTTTTCCTCCCAAAAAAGCAATTTTGGAAGGCTCCCACACATATGAATAAACATAATCCAAATACTATTAGTATTATGGATTACTGTTCTAAATTTCACCCTTGTTTTCTTCCCTTTGATGCAATGTTCACAAAAATCCAATTTGTAAGCCTGTGCTCTTTTTAATAATCCTAGATTTATCAATAATTTCAAAAATTTTTCTCCAACATGTTTTAAGCATTTTTCTCTTGATTGATCCATCCTAATTTCTCACTTGAATTAAACCTATCCTATATGTTTTGAGAGGGGCATCATTTGCTATGTAGACAACTCTAACTTTTAGTTCTTTAAAATCAAAGAATCATTCTCGATTAGGTGTCATATGGTTGCTATAAGCTGAAATTAGCAACCATTAACTAGAATAACTAGTTGGTGGTGTATTAGCAATTGAGAGGTCTGAATCTGCATCATAATACTTAACTACATTTGAATTTGAGATAACATTTCCATTTTTAGGTTTGCCTTTGTCTTTTAGCTTGGGACAATCTTTGTTCCAGTGCCCTTTTTCTTAATAAAAGGCATATTAATGTTTGCTTAGTTTGGACTTTGAATTTGATCTCCCTCGTCTTCCTTTATTTTGACTCTTCAAACGGCCTCTAAAAACTAGAGCTTCTACTTTTATACTTGTGTTTTCATGCTTTTCTTTCTTTCTTAATTCATAACTATGCAAAGTAGCAATTACTTCATTGAGAGACAAAATAACCTACTTATGAATTAGAGTCGTTTTAATATACTTAAAAACCCATTAGGAAGTGATCCCACCAACATTAGAGCTAAATCTTCATTTTTAAAAGTCAAATCCATATTCATTAGATTAGTTACTAACTGATTAAAGCTAGTAATATGATAATTCATAATGGTACCTGGAATATAATTGAAGCAAAATAATCTCTTTTTCATGTAGAGCTCATTTGACTACTTTTCTTCAATAATTTCTCCTCCAGTGCCTTTTATAATTTACTTGTTGAAGTTTCTTGAGAAAATAAATACTTATGCTCTCTAAAAAGACATGATCGAATGGTATCACATGCTAATCTATTAATCATTTTCCATTCTTTCTCCTTGATACTATCTAGTTCTCTTCTTCAATGGCAATGTCTAAACCCTATTAAAAGAGGGCATCTAGAACCTCACTTTGCCACATGCCAAAATGATCGATGCTATAAAACATCTTCACTACAAATCTTGCATTTATCATAGCATTTCTTGCCAAAATTGAATGTGATGGAGCTATCGATGTCAATGTGGATAATTTTATGTTGTTTTCCATTTTTGCTTTAAATTCTATTTGATAGCTATTGATGTAGAATGCTAATTAGCCTAAGAAATTTTTTCTGATGTGGAAGATCAATTTAAGTTGCAACCATAGAGCATACTAAAATAAACTAAGGGCTCTGATACCCATTGTTATGGAGTTCGGGTTAATTTCCACTAATAATAATAAATTCACCTTAAGAACTATTACATAGGTGACTAGAGTGAAAATTACTATACTAAAAATTCATCCTAAGGTAGATTCCTAAGAATTATCGTAGGTCATAATGGTCCACTTAAATACCATATTACTAGACAGAATTTTACTAAGATAAGTAATTTAATAGCATAATAATTTAAGACAACTATACCCAATAATAGCTATTAAATAGACATAAAAAAAGAATACTAAAATTTAATGAGGTTTAACTAATTATGCCTACGTCCTCGGACACTACCAAAATAATATTTCGCTAAATTGAGGAAAAATCTATAAAAGAGAGGGAGAAAGAATCAAATTGCCTAAATATGGAAGGAGGCAAGTTTGGGGATGAAAGGGATAATTAAATGAAAAAGGGGGGAGGAGTTCTTTTATAACCAAAGAACTCCTCTTATTTTTTCTAAAATCTTGATGTGGGATTTTGACAAAACCAACAAATTTAATAATCAATTTTGTTTCGATTTTCACATGTGGTTATGAATTGAAAGATAGCTAACTTTCCTAATTTAGATGATGATATTAATATCATTTTTACAACTTTCAAGAATATGAGATTTTTTCACATTTTTTCATTTCAAAATATCTTCTTTTTTAAATTTCAAGTCATCAGACTGCATATTACACTAAATACCAACTTTAAATTTAATGTTCAATCTTTACTTAGAATAATGTAAACATCAAATGTTATAGAGATTTTGCATTTTATTTTGAATATGAAGGTGAAGTACAATAATTTTTAGTTCTCTTACTGATACCCTATATACATATTCATATTCTACTAAGGGTTTATTTTCCTATACAAGGGTTACTTGTAAATGAAGAATGTCCAAATAAGGTAGGAGAAGGATTTCTAATTAAGAAGACTCTCAGATAGGAAGAAATACTCTCCAATTAGGCACAATACCTACATCAAAGAGGAATCTTATTCCTCTCAGGTTTGAGCATCACTACCCTTACAAATAGGACCCTATATCCCTCATTTTCATTCATTTTATTCTCTTATACTAATTGCTCTCTATTTCTCAAAACTCTCTCTCTACATTCTCTGACTTAGGCATCAGAGGGTTTGTGGGGATCCTCCCTACCTCTCACTTTGCCCTTTTATTTATTCCTTATAGGTCTTAGACTTAAAGGTTCTGGAAATGAGTTATCAAGTGGCATCGTTTATAGGAACCCTCTCGAGCTAAAAGCCATTAAGCATTTACCAAATATGACATTGGCATCATGACTTCTAGTCCACCACTATTCTCAACTCTAGATATGCAAATTAACCCATCAGCCCCCATTCCTCCGATTAACCTGTCAATACCCATTTAACCAATAATTTCATTAGCACCTTTTCAGTATATAGGACCCTCATCACAAGCTCCACTTGGAGTATATACTTTAACTAGTAATACTTAGGGGTGGCTAGCATTGGGTAATAACTTCCTTTATTATGCTCCTCTACAACATAACAACTGACCTATACCCTCCGTACCTTTCCTAAGTTTTCCAAAAACTCCCACCATAAACACTCAAAACCTAAATATAGTAACCTAGACACTCAACCTACCTATGTTAAGCAAGGAAGTAATGATTCAAAATATCCAAACCTAGATGCTCTTGATGCAACAATATTTGAACACCTTAACTTATGGTAGTAATCCTTGAATAGCTCATCCAAAGAATAATGTAGCAACGCTAGTAATAGCTCTGAATGTGTCTGGTAGAAGTAGAGAAGGTTATAAAGCTCTAGAAGGTGAATTTAGTACAACAATCCCATCCCTTGATGACTCAAAGATAGCTCAGAAAGTTAAAGAGGTTATACAAAAAGCTCATACTGGACCTAAGAAGGAAGATGAGTACATTCTGGAAGGAAAGACACCCTTTATGAGCAGAATAATCAGGATGGAGATCCTAACCAAGTTTAAAATGCCTCAGTTAGACCAGTTCGACAGAACTGGGGATTTGATTAACTATATATCCTCATTTAAGATTAAGATGCTGCTTTAGAATGTAAATGATGGAATCATGTGTAGAGTCTTTCCTAGTACACTTACTAAGAATGCTCAGAAGTGGTTCCATCGACTTCTTAAGAATTCTATTTTATCCTTTGAGGAATTAGCTCAAAAATTTCAGACTTGGTTTATCACTAATGTTCCTCCTGCCAAACAATCAACGATCTTTAGATGTGTAGACAAGAGGCTATAAAATTATTGAGAAGTTACTTAGATAGATTTAATAAGGTAGCTATGCAAATTGAGAATTTAATTGATGAAGTAGCTATAAAAGCCTTGAAGAATGGGACTTAACTAGGGAAACTCAAAGATAAGATCATAACTAAAGAACCCAGTATCTTTATTGAGGTAATGGCTATGGTGATAAAGATGATAAAAATGGACAAAGATAGGAGGATGCATCGAGATGATGAGAAAGCACCTATCAGAAAAGATGAAAGGTCAGAACTAAAAAGGCCTAGATTTTAGCGAATGACCTTCAAAAACCTGGTGGAAGGATCCAAAAGGGAAGCAGAGAGGTACACACCACTAAAGACCTTTAAATCCAAAATCCTCATATAGATCAGACGTAGTGGGTTAGGCATAACACGAGCTAGAAGACTAAGTCCAATCAAGAGAGCCGTGCAAGATAGGAGGTTCTACTATTAATACCACCAGGACTATAGGCATGAGATTGAGGCATGCCAAGAATTAAAGAATGCTATGGAAAAGTTAATACATAATAGGAAACTCAATAACTTCACTGACATAATTAGAAGAGATTAAGAGCCGGATGATCAGGATAGAGATAAGCCAGAGCAAAAGAAAGCTCAGAATGAAGTAGCTGGAGTCATTAACATGATTATTGGAGGAGAAGCCATATACATATTCATATTCTATTCTACTAAAGGTTTATTTTCCTATATAGGGGTTACTTATAAATGAAGAATGTCCAAATCAGGTAGGAGAAGGATTCCTAATTAAAAATACTCTTAGACAGGAAGAAATACTCTCCAAATAGGCACAAGACCTATATCAAAGAGGAATCCTATTCCTCTTAGGTTTAACCATCATTGTTCCTATAAATAGGACTCATTATCCCTCATTCTCATTCAAGTTATTCTCTTATACTCATTACTCTCTTTATCTCTTAAAACTCTCTCTACATTCTCTAACTTAGGCATTAAAGAGTATATAGGGATCCTCCTCACCTCTCACTTTGTCCATTTGTTAATTCTTTGTAAGGCTTAGAATCAGAGATTTTGACAATGAGTTATCTGCATAGAGTGAGAACTGAAGACTTTCTCTTTTATGTCTTATTGTTAACTATCATTATTCCTACAATACATAAGAACTGAAGACTTTCTCTTTTATGAAGAGTTAGTGACCATAGAGCGATAGAGAGATTAAGAGATTTAGAGATTAAGAGATTCAAAGATTAAGAGAATGAGAGATTTAGAGAGTGAGCATTCAAAAGAGAACATAAACGTTAGTTGTTTGCAGAGAGCAAAAGTTGCGAGTGAGTGATTTAACTAACGTTAAAGTACCATTTAAGAATTACAAAATGAAGCACATATTTGGTTGTTTCGCACGTGTGATGGACCCCTGGTCCATGTTTCAATATGAACAGTCCATGGTATAATAATTGCCAACTTATAGGGTATAAATCATTATAAAATTTATTCTTTTCACACCCCTAAAATCTAGTTTCTAATCCAGCTAGCCACTATCTTTTTCTTAACTAAAGAAATGACAAGGCATCCTGTTCATATTTAGAGATAGGTATAGGGGAGAGATGCTCGTTAAAATTCTAAATATTAAAAATGGAAGAAGAAAAGGCGATACTAAAACAGGTGTTCAAAGAGTCATCAGACGATGAAGAACAACAATAACCAATCATTGAAATCTCGATACACAACTGTGGATCTCGCTCACCCATTGACTCAGACAATAACCCTAGTTGGGAACCAATTATTCAAATTAATGGTTTATGGCTGTGTACAAACTTCCTATCTTCTCATCAGCACTCCACCCTTCTGTCCCATATTCAAGCTTTATTTCATAATTTATGAATTCAGAGGGATGGCTTACAGAGTTGTCAAATAATTAGGTGTATGAACTTGGGTTTCAGCTCATTATTCATAGGTGTTTGCTAATTATAGTGTAGTGGTCTCTGAAACTTTAGGCTATGAGATTTAGAGATTTGCCTTTTTGGGTCATTGAGCTTTCTGATTCTATTCGCGAAGCAATGCTCTTTGGTGATTGAATTTCCTAATTTGTAAAATTGGGTAGCTCTGAATGTGGTGGAGGAAAAGGCACTTATCTATTGCCCTCAAATTTATTAAGGAGAGAACCACTATTTGATCAATTGATTATCAATGTATACTAGCCAGGTGAGGTGAGGTGAGCTGCAATAGGATATGATATAACATTACTAGTGAACCATTCATCTATTGCTTTTCCATTTTAATTTGAAAATCACCCAATGTATAAACTCATCACTTTTAGGGGATAAATTGAGTGCCTAACTTATTGTTAACTATTATTATGGCCTTTTTTTATAGTTTGTTTCTTGCATTGTGGGGAATTTATGCACATGTTGATCTTATGTGCTTTGAAGGTGGAATTGTTATTATCTCCTTGGAGTCATCATGTATAATGCATTTTACACAAGCAAGAGCCACCGATGACAATGAAAAGGAAGAAAATGACCATGACACAGTGAAGGGGGATCTATTATTTTATTATAGGGAGAGGCCCTCTATCGTTGGAAGCACAAGATTAATTGCAAGCCAAGGTTTCAAATATGGGAAGGGCATGAACTAAATTAGAGCAAAAGAACATCCATAACCCTAAGAAAGTTTTCCATTCTTGAGCAGAGTAGAAAGATGTATATTACATTCTTGAGAAAATAAAATAAAACCTTTCAGGGTTTACGTAAGCAACATCAATTACATGATGATATCTCCTTTTTTCCAAATTCATTTTGAACTTTTTGTTGCCAATTTTGCCTTTATGCATGGTCAAATCATGGTTAAGGACTATGAATTTTAAGCATGTAATCAAGTGTCTGGGGTTTAGGATGGTCTTAGGTCTAGTTATTATATATATAGACATAAATAGGAAATAATAGTTCTGTTAATCTCATTGGCAGTATGATGAAGTGAGAAATTCATGCCTTTTACACTTAAAATTTGTATGCAACTTAATAACTATGAATCAAATCTTTTGCTTGTGGAGCCTGCATTAATGAGTAGAATAGGTAAAGGGGTAGGTTTCCCCTATAAACACTCTAAGGCTTAAGTTAGTATTTGTATAAAGAAAAATATAATCAAGCGAATAAGTGGAATAGAATAGAGAATAAGGAGGTTGCTTGTATAAAGTGATGGAGTGATAACTTAATGATGTGATGATGTTGAATAAGGAGATGAGTGAATGAAGGAATGAATGACATGAGATGTATTTATAAGGAGAAGGTATTGCTCAAACCTCATAGGAATATGATTCCTTGTACTTGTAGGCTTGCCTTGTTTATGAGAGAAATAGATTTCCTTCTTGATTAGGGATCCTTATTTCTTTAGGACATAGAGATCATCTTCCTAGTTGAGCATTCTTCCTCCTTAGGATAACCTTCTTTATTATAATTGGATATTGATATGGGGTATTAAGAGTCCACTTGAAAGTCTGTTTGGATATTTATGTCCAAGATTTTTAGATTTCCAAGAATCACATGAAAATGACTGATGCGTTAAAATAAGAACGTTTGATTGAAATCTCATGTGTTGTTGAAAGATGACCTGAGGTGGCCAGCCTTAGTCATTGAACATTTAGATGCTTGATATACTAAGTCTTAAACTCACAGTATCAGAATACCATAATCATGAAGTGCCAACTAGACTTAGATTCATAGAACCTGCAATAAAAGATGCTCAGTGTTATTGAAATGACTTGAGGGATTAACCTGTTAGTATTATAGAAATGACCAGATGGGACCAGCCGCCTATAGACGATGGGGTTTAGCACACGTCCAAGATTTTATCAATCGTGACATTGTTTAGGCTTAGGGCCTTAGGGAACACACTATTAAACCACAAAGTCATAGTATGGAGAAGAGGAGTCGCCACCCAGGGTAATAACTGTGACAATTCAATTGGTGGTACTCGATTCTCTAAAGAAAGTTAGCAACACAACTAGGAGATTCTAGGAATGAAATACTAACTTCTCTTAGTCTTGTGTTCATTTAGAATTACTTTATAAACTATTACTTTGTTCTCTAATTACATGCAATTATATTAAACCCTATTTGGACATCCATCTAACCCTAAGGCATCTAGTTAATAAAATCACACATAAAAAATGCATTCAAGTGTACTGTCCCTAAGTCTAAACTAGGTTAATTTTATTGAAAGTTAGCTAGATTTACATTTTTTATTTAAAAATGAAATAGACTAAAGGTGGGCCTACATTTTGATTAGTGAGCTTAAGTCTATTGATTTTAATTATCTAAAGGTGGGCCTAAATCTATAAGTTTTAAAGAAATTGGATTTTATAAGTGGGCCTAGTCTAACTTGATTTTATTTTAAGTGAAATGTGGGCCTAAGTCTATTTATTTTAAAGGAAATGAAATTAAATGGGCTAAGCTAAATCTAAATTAATTTTAGTTAAAAAATGAGCCTAAGTCTTAATTAACCTAACAGACTTAAATTTATTTTAATTAATTAATTAACCTAAATGATTTATAAACCTATTTTAAGTGAATTGGACCTAATCGTGGGCTTTGGGCCCAAAGAATTAAAAGACAAAAAAACAAAATCAGATCAAACACAAAATTTATATGATTTTCTAGAAAAAAAAACCTAAATCAATTACATGCAAACCCTAATTTACTACTACCAACATTGATTTTAATTGATTTTTACCTAGTGAAACCCTAATTACTAATCAATTTTAGTGCAGAGAATTTAGAATTCCACTATTTTCCTACTATTGGGGCTATTATAACCTACAGTACAGAGAATTAAAAGAAATTTTAATTACAACCCATAAGTAATAAATGAACAAACAACATAGAGAAATAAAAAAATCCTAAATTCTGTGGGGTTTCACAAGTTTTGATCCATAACATTTTATGGATTCTTCAATATTACTGTTCAAATACTACACCGTAACCAATCCTCATTCCCAGAGCACCAAAGAGCAAAAGCAAAAAAAAAAAAAAGACAAAAGAACAAAATTTAATCAGTAATTAACTCAATAATTAAAATAAAAAGATTAAATTAAAAGAAAAGAATAAGCAAAGAAGTGAAAAAGGATGCTGTACAGGATACAGTTAGATGGCCCCTCTGATTATGATTTTCACTGTTTGGAATTGACTCTATTACTTTTCTTCTTGATTTCCTAGACTTTGAAAAAATATATCTTTTCTTCCCTTTGAAAAAGGTTTCTTTAAAATCCTACAGCAAAAGGTTTTTCTTTCTTTATGTGTTAATTTTTATCTCAAAATTTTTCAAAACCCTACCCTCTCTCCAGAATGCCACCTTGATCTCACTTCCCTTTCCTTTTATCCTTAGCTAACAACTCTCACATGATCACAACATTGCTAACCTCTTGCATGATCACAGGAGAGGCTGTTATTTAAAAAAAAAATCAGGATAAAAGGATATTACACGTACTGTACATAGAAAATATTAAAAATAGTTTCTTTATTAAAATAAATCAATTTCAGACCAATCAAAGAATAGAAAAACACTAAAAAAGGACCGAATATACTAAAAAAATGCTCTGTAATGTGTAATGTCGATTGGCATTTGGGAAATGCCAATCGACATTTGGCAAATGGTGATTAACATTTTGCTTATGTTGTCCTAAAAAATTTTAAAAAAACTTATAAAATCAAGATTTTGCAATTAGGTCCAAAAACACCTAGAGATCAATTTCAACACTAGAGATTGGGTGCTAAAAAATTTTTCAATTAGGCCTAAAAAATTTAGTCCTTGAAATCTCAAATTTTAACTCTAGAGATCAATTTCTCGATTAATTTTTCATCATAGGGGCTTTCTTTGCACTATGCATAATTGTATCGTGAAATTGGGTGCTTATAGTTGCCCCCCTCTGTCGCTGTTTATTTAACAAATTGTGACAAAGCAGTAGAAGCACATAATTTTAAAGGAAGAACTAGGATACCTAGTTGTATCCTAATTGATAAGTTGATGCTTAAATTGCTATGCAATTTTAAGTGAATGTAATGTTTATCAAGTCTCACTATATTTCCTGTGGAACGTCTAGTGAATTTTATACAAACGAGTTTCTCTATATTCCCTATGGGACATTTAGTGATAATGAATTGCAAGTCTGCTATAGTTCCTGTGGAATGTCTAGCAATGATGAATTTCTTTATATTCCTTGTGGGACGTTTAACGATGCACACATTATATTCCTTGTAGGACGTCCAGTGATAGTGAGTTTCATCATATTCCCTATAGGACATTAATGATGCACACTCTATATTCGTTATAGGACGTATAGTGATAATGAGTTTTGTTATATTCCCTGTGGGACGTTTAACAATGTACACCATATTCCATGTGGGACATCTAGTGATGGAGACTATATTACATGTGGGACATCTAGTGATGTACACTATATTCCCCATGGGACGTCTAGTGAAAATGAATTTCATTATATTCCTTGTGGGACGTCTAATGATTATTTTTCAAAAAATGTTGTAACTATAGTGTAGTTACTAGCAAAAGTGCAACTTTCAAATTTGCTATAGATCTCACAAAATGTCTAGCAAATTATGAATTTAGAACTTATGTCATAACTGCTATGCAGCACATAACATAGTGAAGGTTATGACTACTGTGTAGTACATAACATAATCATGTGCAATATATGAATTTAAAATCTTTTAATTGAAATAATGCATGTAAAATGCAAAATTGAATTCTGTATTTACATTTTGTATTCTGTACTTGACTGAGGATCTAGAATAAATACAGATGAATGTATGCTATTAATGATTAATGATGTGGATTTTGATGAATTAATTAGGAACTAGTTCCTAATTAAAATGCAATTATGGACTAGATTATAAAGAAATAACTTGAATTTAAAAATAAGCATATCTAAGGGACTAAAATGGACATTTTCCATTTTATTTATTACTTCCCTTTTTTGCATATCTTGTTCATTCGTCATTTTTTTTCTTTTTCTTTTCTTTCCTTGCATTGATTTTTATTTCTTGATTTCTTGATCATCTAATGTCCGATCTACAATCTGTCAGATCTTATGGTTGACCCATAACACAGAGTACGTAGGAGATTAGACATTCCAGTAGACCTAGCCATTTAACCTCTTTGTTTTCCTCAAAACAACCTCAGACTTCAAGAAGGCTCTTTTATTCTTCCTTTGACTTACTTACACCTCCACAGGTGTACAGATGTTGGTAATAAGGTAACGTTTCCTAATTTCTACTTATTCATTTCATTATTATGCTTCCTTTAGCTCAAGGTAAGTCTGATAATTATTCTTTATTTGCTCTAATTGAGTGGTGGATGGACATTACCCATACTTTCCACACTCGTGTAGGCGAGTTGACTGTTTTGCCTATGAGTTTTTCTGCAATCACTGGGATTGCTTTCAGAGGGACTCCCATTTCCTTCGATATCAATTATTGTAGTCTGTCTGAGCATGCGAGGAGTTAGTATGTGTGAGATTTGATTAGGTTCACTCCGACATGGAAGAATTGAAAGAATGTTCTCCTTTTATCGTTAGTTAAGCAATTCAGATGCCTTCTTACCACCACTCCTCATTAGATTTCTCATAAGGCGAGGTGTCTCCTTCTGATACTATTGGGAATGACCCTCTTTTGCAAGATTAATCATGAGGTTAGTATTGCTCTGCTTGGCCCTCTCTGTGACTTGGGTTAGGTTGCCACACTTGATTGGGTATCTGCTACACTTGCTTATCTTTACTACAGACTAGACATTATTTGTAGATGTATTGTCATAATGTATGGCTTTTGGCATGTCTTGCATGTACATCATCTTTTCTCTACTTTTCACCATCCCTACTTTCCTTATGACTTGCTAACTTATTTATTTTTCTCTTTCAGATTTAGAGTATAGAGATTGAGTTGATTAGGGTCTTTGATGCTATCAGTTTTGATAGGAGTCTTCCTCTGATGCAGAGATGGGGCTCTTCCCATTTAGCTAGTGCCGAGAACACTCTTTAGACCTATCGTGATTAGTTGAACACTATCGAGTGGTACCTGGTAAAAAGAAAATTCATTAGTACTTCATCATTTAATGAAAATAAAAATCCCTATCCTCTCATTAATTCTTCTATTTTGGACATCTTCTCAGTCAGTGCTTTCATCTGCTTGGATTCCAGCTCTTGAACTTGCTTAAATGATTCTCTTTTTGCTTTTTCAACCATGTAGTTCTCAACACCTTCCAATTTCATTTCCATAATAGGTACATCTCTAGCGGAGTTTAAAGGTTGCCCCCCCCATCATTATCATTATTAGTAAGTGGTGCACCTATAACAAGTGGATTTGCTATAACTGGTGGTGCAGCAGCAGGAGATGGCATTAGTCCAACCATAACTTGTCTTAGTTCTTGCATCATTACTCTCATGTCATCCATCAATGCTCTTTTGATGTCCTTTAAGGTCTAGTTTCCTTGTTATTGTTGTTCCATTCCTTATGTTAGAGTTGGTGTAGCTTCAAGATAAAAAGGGTTAATAGGGCTCTTTTCTAAACTGTTAGCTATTGATTTTGGACTTAAATCAGTTCTCAATAATCTGCCACTACTCTGTTTCCAATCACAGGAAGACTCAAATGAATCTATGATGGCTATAAAAGAAAGTGTTAGTATGATGAATGAAATGCATGTATGCTTGATGCACGTGTTATGCAACAAGTAACAAGTAATAATCAAGTGTACAATATCCTTCTAACCTTATTCTTCCCACACACGCATTCAATGGCGAGTCTTTTTTCTTAGGATTTTTGGTATTGGCCATAATATCAATAGGAGATATCAAGAACTAACACACATGCCAAATCTCTCAAAGCAGTAAAGAATAGTAATATTATTTCTAGGTATAAAAGTATAACCCGCTCGTTATTAGTCTTGATGGACTTCTAAAGTATAAGCTTAGGCTTTTAAAAAAATACCTCATTGCAACAAACACAAGCAATTTGGGTAATTTTAAGGGAAGTTACTAAGCCACTACATGAGTTGAGTCTGGCAAAAAAGGTCAAGGTTCCCTTAGCAAAATGCCCTCCTTTAAGAATTAAGTTACAAGCCAAGGTTAGAGGGGCTCGACATCCTTTGTAAACTCGAGAGAAGACTATCCCCCTCTAGGACTTGGGTTACAGACTCTAGTTATATAAGCCTGGTAATCTCTCTTAAATGGAGTTAAAGCTAAGAGTAATGGTTAGCCAATCTATAATCATATGAAGCTAGTGGAATCATGGAACCATAAACTAATGTCATCGGTTAATAGGGACATGCAGAATGAATGCAAGAATAAAATAATAATTAATAAAATAATTCTAAAGAACATGAGTAGAATCAGTATCTCTTATCTCTAATGGAGTCACCACTATAAATGATGGGGTTTAGCATGTGCCCAAGATTTTAGCAATCGTGACACTGTTTGAGCTCAGGGCTCTATAGAACACACTAACCATTGTCACAAAGACATGGCGTGGAGATGAGGAGTCACCACCCAGGGTAGTAAATGGGATAAATCTAAAATGGTGGTACTCGATTATCTAAAAGAAAGCTAGCACCATAACTAGGAGAATCGAATACCAACTTCTTTCAGTCTTGTGTTCATTTAGAATTACTTTATGAAGTACTATCTTATCCTTTATTTACATGCAATTTCATATAAACCCTTATTAAAACAATCAACTTTAGGCAAACTAGTCATGAAAAATACATGTAAACAATGCACTCATTTAAATTTATAATCCATAAGTTAGTCTAATGTACATTGATTTTAATTAAATAGGCTAAATCTATATGTTTTAATTTACAAGTGAGTCCAAAGACTAATGACCTAATTCTATTCAATTTTAATTTAGTGAACCTAAGTCTATTTATTTTAATTCTAAAATGAGTCCAAATCTACAAATCATGAAGTATTTAAATTAGTGAGCCTAGTTCTACATATTTTATTTCTAAGATGATCTTAAATCTACAAACTATGGAAAAAGCTTAAATTAAATGGGCTAACTCTAAATTAATTAAATTAGGTGAGCCTATGTCTAAATTAACTAAATGGGCCTAAGTTATCTCTACCCTAAGTCTAATTAATTATGGGTCTAAAGATGCATTTTTATTAATTAAACCTAAAAACCCTAAATTTATTTAAATAGGTTAAAGCCTAACATGAGCTTAGGGCCCAAAACACATCAACATAAATGAACAATCCCAAAAATAATTAAAAAATATAAAAAATAATCAAATAAAATATCAAACAATTAATCACACTTATTCTAAAAACCCTAATTTAATTAAAGTGACTTTAAACAAAAAATAAAATAATCAACAAGCAACTCTAATTCTATCCACTTAAATCTAATTCAATTTTAATTAAACAACCTAATGATTTCTATAGCCATTAATTTTAATTAATTACCTAATTAAAACTCTAATTTTCTTAACCAATTAATTAAAATAAAACACATAATCACACACACATGATTTCGTTATTCCTACTATTAGGGTTATTACAATGAGCTATTGAAAATAATAAGAAAAGAAAAATTAATACAATCCCAAAAATAAAAAAAATATAAAATAAAGCAACAAAAAAATAATAATAAATAAATAAATAAATAAACCTAAAAACTATGTTTGGCTACAAAATTCATTCCATGGCATTCCATGGACCTTCATAGATTTTGTTCACCTAGTAAGATCATCATATAATCTCCTCCATAATCACCAACACAAAAGAATGAACAATGATTAGTGAATAAAATAACAATAAAATTAATCTTTAATAAAATTAAAATAATAAAATAAAATAAAATAAGGTAGGAAAGAAGATGATGCTTATAGATGCAGTATAAGTTGTCCCTCGGACTAGTATAAATCACTGTTGTTTGTTTGATAAATCTTCAAAAAATTATTATTCTTCTTCTCAAAAGTCTATTGCTATTGCTTTAAAAACAAATAAATCACAGAGAATATTTTGTGTGTACTGCCTAAGGGAAAAAAAAAGTCCCTAAGAGGTCCCCTCGTTACAAAGGTCCCAAGCTAGGCTTTTATAGAAAAACCCTAGCTAAAACTGTATCCTACCGTGACTTGCTTTTCTTAGAGTTGTGATTTAAAAAAAACATTAATTTCCTAAAAATTCAGATAAATATTATTTGACCAATCAAAATTTAGGAAACCAAATTTTATTTACTATTAAAAAAATTAAATTAAATTAAAAAATGGATGAAACATGTTTAATTCTGACCGAAATTGTGTAATTCCAATCGAAATTGCATAATTCTAGTTTTTTGACTTTTAATTACAAAAAGACCCCTAAAGGAATTTAGACTTTTCAATTAGGTCTTGAAAAACATTACAATTAAGTCTTTTAAAAAACCAATTAAAACCCCTTTTGGAAATGCATTAAGACTTTTAAGGTTTCAAACTTCAAGTATTGAAGACCTATTTATAACATTTTCATCATCGGAGTCCTTTGTCACATCCACACTTCATCATCCTGAAATTGGGTGTTATAACATAAGAAAAGCCAAAGTTTGAAATAAGTAAGAAGATACACTACTTAAAAGGGACATGAAGGTTCTAGAATGATTGCTAATACCCTCACGGTTATTCACATCTCTTACCCATCATCAAGGGTATTTATGGGCATGGAAAATCCCACTAATCAAGTAGTTATCATTATGGCAGCTAAAATGTCTCATCTTCTAACATAAGAACATACGTGATAGTTACAAAATGTTGGGTTTCGTGATACAAACGTAGCGGAAAAATTAAAATTTTATCACGTTCCCAAGCCTGGATCCATGTAACTTGACTACTTGATTAAATCTATGGTTTTAAGAATCTCACCAAAATGCAGAAGAGGCAAGATTTTCTGAAAGGATGAGAGGAGGTTCACACCGGTGACACTTTACCTTGAGCTTTTTGGCTTGGTTGTTTGGATCAAGACGTCTCCAAAAGGATACGTCCTTTATAGGTATCCACACGAACAACCCTTCACAAAATGAATTGGAGTGTGTGTGCTAGCAACCTCCTTGATTGTCCCACAAATCAAGAACAAAAGAAGAACTATGTCTTTGTTTTCTAAGAAGAAAGAAAACAAATTTGGAGGCAGGAAAAACAAGTGTGTGAAACCCTAGAGAACATAACATATTTATAGACTCCAAATTAGGGTTTCACCTACCAATGACCTTTGGTAATTTCCATTTATTATATTCTGATTTTGTTTTAAAAAAATCAGAAATAATATCTTATTTATTTATTTAAAATAACATTTATCTTAAATAAATAAACAAATAAATAAATAAATAAAACACTTTAATTATTTATTTCCATAGAGTTTATTTTGGGCTTATTAAACCCACATTCATTTTGGGCTTGTTCTAAGTGTGTGACCCTGTAGGTTCACATAACATTGGTAGTGGGCCTAAATCTCTATTTAGGCCTACAAGTCATAAGTGGCCTCTAGCAAGACATTATGACTACCTAAGTCATGTGAAGTCAATAATCCAACATAACCTAATTACAATGAATTTTATCGTCCCTTTATCACATGATATCTTAATTGAACATAAGGCATAGAATGTCATCCTTATATAGTTCAATATTATGACTTGATTCCAAGTAGACTGAAAATGATAACTCTTTATCAATTTATTTTAGTATGGCCATGCATTTTCCTTCAATCTATCTCATCAAGGGGCCCTTAGATATCTTTCTCATATTAATGAGGAATAAATCCCTTCTAAATCACTCACATTCCTCACATAACTAATTTCATATCCAACAACATCCTATTTAATCATCTGATTAAAGATAATGTTAGAATATGTCAAAACATAAAATAGCTATGTAGAAATCCATGATGATTTCAAGGTCAAAGGACCAAAATAAAATTACTGTGATGAGAAATACTTATGACAATAATCTATATAGTATTTTTATAGTGGGTCAATCCAGTACATGATCTCTCATCATGTACCTATGAGTTGACTTAATATTTCATATTCATGATTAGTAAAACATAACCATCAGTCAACTTCATACTAGCCTTAATACTTTAATATTTATATATAATGAATAAATGGCTAGGGATAATTAGAATAGAACTCTTATTTTAATTTAAGGGTTTTACTATCAAGTCACATACTTGATGGCCTTAGTAAGAATTAACCATTCATATAATTATCATAAAATCAAATGATAATGAAATACCTCTTTATTAATAAAATAAGAAAGTCAATACATAATCATAAATGATTGACCTAGTGCATATCACTAACACAAAATTCAAAAGTAAAAAAAATCAATCCGGCTTATCCCACCGCTAGCTATCATAGTCTTTTCATTAGCACTCAGGTTATGCTTCTAATGCATCAAGCATTTAAGTCTAACCCTTAGGTCACTTTGATAGTACTGAGGTTCAAGACTCGGGCTGCACTTCTAATGCACAAAACATCTAAGTCCAGTGATTGAAGCTAGCACCTTCATGTCACTTCAATATTACTGAGGTTCAACACTTGGGCTGCACTTCTAATGCACCAAGCATCTAAGTCCAATGACTGAAGCTGGAACCCTCAGGTTGCTTCAATAGTACTAAGGTTCAGTACTTGGGCTGCGCTTCCAATACAATAAGCATCTTAAACTCCAGCAACTGAAGCTAGTCCTCATGTTGTTTCCTATAATATTGAGGCTCGAAAGACTTGAGTCACTTCTATAGTACCAAGTATCTAAAACTCCAATGATGGCTGGTTCCATCAGGTCATTTTTATAATACTAGTGGGTTCATCCCTTGGACTCTTTCATAAACACTAAGCACCTATAAGTCCAGCTGACACTTTATACTCTAATATTTAGACACTATAATTTTAGGACTTGGTACCGAGCATCATCCCTTTTTTATAACTAAGGCTTACCACCTTAGACCACCCTTATGCATTAGATGTAATTAAATATATGATCTCTCTCCCAATATAAGAATCACTATTCTGAGTTATTTGTCACCATGCATTTATTATATCAAGACCCATAAAACATAAATATTTGAACATACTTTTTAAGGGGACTCTTGACACCCCATATACATATTCCTATTCTATTAAAGGTTTATTTTCCTATACAGGGGTTACCTACAGATGAAGAATGTCCAAATCAAGTAAGAGAAGGATTCCTAATTAAGAAGACTCCTAGATATGAAGAAATACTTTCTAAATAGGCACAAAACCTACATTAAAGAGGAATCCTATTCCTATTGGGTTTGAGCATCACTATTCCTATAAATAAGATCCTATATCTCTCATTCTTATTTAGTATATTCTCTTATACTCATTGCTCTCTTTATATCTCAAAACTCTCTCTCTAAATTCTCTGACTTAGGCCTCAAAGGGTTTATGGGGATCCTCCTCACCTCTCACCTTGCCCCTGTATTAATTCCTTGTAGGGCTTAGACTCAAAGATTTCAATAATGATTTATCACTTACAGTACTAGATCTGAAAGATAGAATCACTTACAATACATATGAACTAAAGACTTTCTCTTTCTAATGAGTTAGTGACCAAAGAATAATGGAGAGATTCAAAAATTTAGAGAGTGAGAGATTCAAACATTGAGAGATTTAGAGATTTAGAGAGTGAGCATTCGAGAGAGAACATAGAGGTTCGTTGTCTGCCAAGAGCAAAAGGTTACAAGTGAGTGATTTAACTGACATTAAAGTGCCATTTAAGAATTAAAAAATGAAGTGCATTTTTAGTTATTTGTCATATATGATGGACCCCTGGTCTATATTATAATATGAACAGGGGTCTATGTATAATAATTATCAACTTATAAGGTATAAATCATTATAAAATTCATTCTTTTTGCAGTCAGCCACTATCTTTTTCTCAACTACATAAACGATAATTCATCCTATTCATATTTAGAGATAGGTATGGAGGAGAGGCTCCTTGAAATTTTGAATCTCAGAAATGGAAAAAGAAAATGTGATATTAAAATAAGTGTTCAAAGAGTCAACAAATGACAAAGAACAATAATAACCAATCATCAAAATCTTGATACATAATTGTGGATATCGCTCACCCTTTTGACTCAAATAGCAACCCTTGTTAGGAACTAATTATTCAAATCAATGGTTTATGACTCTATATAGACTTCCTGTCTTCTCATCATCACTCCACCCTTCTATCCTATATCTAAAATGGTGAGTTTCTTCTAATTTCTTTCCTTTTTTTTTGGTTAACTAGCTAGCTATTATTCTTTGAGCTCTGTTTCATAATTTGAAAATTCAGAGGGATGTTTCACAGAGTTGACAAATTATTAGTTGCATGAACTTAAGTTTCAGCTCATTATTCATTGATGTATGCTAATCATAGTTTAGTGGTCTCTGAAACTTTCAGTTATGAGATTTGGAGATCTGTCTTTTTGGGTCATTGAGCTTTTTGATTCTATCCGTGAAGTGATGCTCTTTGGCAATCAAATTTCCCAGTCTACAAAATTGAGTAGCTTTAAATATGGTGGAGGAAAAGGCACTTCTCTACTACCATCAAATTTGTTGTGGAGAGAACTAGTATTTGATCAATTAATTATTAATGTATACCAACCAAGTGAGGCAAGGTGCAATAAGATATAATATAACCTTACCAGTGAACCATTCATTTGTTGCTTTTCCATTTTAATTTGACAATCACCTAATGTATAAACTTATCACTTTCAGGGGATAAATTGAGTGTCTGACTTCCTATTAACTATTATTATGGCCTTTTTTCATAGTTTAATTTTGCATTGTAGGGAATTTATGCACATGTTGATCTCATGTGCTTTAAAGATGGAATTTTTATTATCTCCCTGGAGTCATCTTGTGTGATGCATTTTATACAAGCAAAAGTAACCAATTATAATGGAAAGGAAGAAAATGACCAAGGCATAGTGAAGGGGGGTCTCTTATTTTATTATGGGGAGAGGCTCACTATCACTGGAAGCATGAGATTAATCGTAAGCTAGGGGAAGGGCATGAACTAAATCAGAGTAAAAGAACATCCATAACCCTAAGAAAGCTCTGTCATTCTTAATCAGAGTAGAAAGATCTATATTGCATTCTTGAGAAAATAAGAAAAAACCTTTTCAGGCTTTATGCAAGTAACATAAATTATATGATGATATCTCCTTTTGTCCAAATTCATTTTGAATTTTTTATTGCAGGCTTTGCCTTAGTGTATGGTTAAATCATGGCTGAGGACTGTGAATTTTAAGCATGTAATCAAGTGTCTAGGGTTTAGGATGGTCTTAAGTCTAGTTATTATATATATAGACATAAATAAGCAATAATAGTCATGTTAACCACATTTACAGTATGATGAAGTTAGAAATTCATGCCTTTTTACACTTGAAATTTACCTTAGATTCTTTATAATTTATGCTAGGTTCATAAATTTGTATGCAACTTAATAACTCTGAATTAAATCTCTTGCTTGTAGAACCTACATCAACAAGTAAAACGGGTAAAGGAGTGGGTTTCCCCCACTTACACTTTGAGGCTTATGTCAATATTTGTATAGAGAAAAATATAGTAAAGCGAATAAGAGAAATAGAATAGAGAATAAGGATGGTTGCTTGTATGAAGTGATGGAGTCATGACTTGATAATGTGATAATGTTGAATGATGAGATGTGTGAATGAAGGAATGAATGACATGAGATGTCATAAAATGTATTTATAGGGAGAAGGTATTACTCAAACCTCTTAGGAATATGATTCCTTGTACTTATAGGCTTGCCTTATTTAGGAGAGAAATAGACTTTCTTCTTGATTAGGGATCTTTATTTCTTTAGGACATAAAGATCATCTTCCTAGTTAAGCATTCTTCCTCTTTAGGATAACCTTCCTTATTAGAATAGGATAATGATATGGGGCATCAAGAGTCCCCCCTAAAAGTCTATTCAAATATTTATGTTTGAGATTTCTAGATTTCTAAGAATCATACAAAAATGACTGATGCACTGAGATAAGAACCTTTGCTTGAAATCTCATATATTATTGAAGGATGACTTAAGGTGGCCATCCTCAGTCATTGAGCATTGAGATTCTCGGTATACCAAGTCTTATAATCACAATATCATAATATTATAATCATGAAGTGCCATCTGGACTTAAATGCATAGAACCTGCAATAAAAGATGCTCGGTATTATAAAAATGACCCGAAGGATTAACCCATCAGTATTATAGAAATTACCTGATAGCACCAGCCATTATTGGAGTTTTGATGCTCAGTGCTTTAGAAGAGCAGCCCAAGTGCCATATACTCTAAGTGCATTAGAAGCGCTGCCTGAGTGCTGTCTATTCTCGATGCATTAGAAGTTTGGCCCAAGTGCCAAACTCAATACTATTGAAGGGACATGAGCCAACTTTAATCACTAGATTTAGACTCTCAGTGCATTAGAAGCATGGCCCAAGTGTCATATATTCTTGATGCATTAAAAGCACAGCCCAAGTGCCAAAAAATGTTACTCAATTTATGAACTTTAATAACTCTACTGATGGTAGCTAACTAGTCAGAATAATGATTGTTGTTGAGTATGGACATTATTGCTATTGACGTTTGATTTTTTTTATTATTATTATTTATAGTATTTTTGCAAAATGAAGGATGTTATGATCCTAGTAGTGAGTCTGAGCCCTTTCAATCTGAGCTCCATAATATGGGATAGTAATTTAGTGAGGGTTTTTGAAATAATAGAATGTGGGTTTTAAAGTACCAAAATTTGGGCTTGCTTAATTCAAGTCATAACATGAGCATTATAGTTCAAGTGAAAGGCCAAGGTTGCCCCTCTTCTTAAATAGAGGCTATTGTGTGATGCTAGTTAGGATGTCTTGGAATTACACTTTAACTTATCTAGCCGTGTGGTGGATATACTTGACTCCATTCTTGAATTTCCTTTGTAAAATTTTCTTTGAAGTTTTCATGAATAAAGGTCTATTGTAGAGTGAGATTTTCCTGAGTATTGTTTGATCTCGCTTAGAGTGGGAGCCACCCTTTGTTATCTAAGCATAAATGAGTGCTTATTCATATTAATGTTGCTTAGTAGTATGTCTGATGTCATTTGACAATTTATGTATGTTGATGCTAAGTGAGATTATCGAAATGTCTGATTTCTTGGATTGATTGGTGTTTTAAAGTAGTTTTAAAGTAGCATCTTCAATAAATACATTTTCCTTATCTATAATGATAGATAAAAGAACAATAATTTTGGGGTCGTACAATTGATCTCATTTGATGGTTAGTCCTCATGCAATATATCTATATATATATATATATATATATATATATATATATATATATATATATATTGCATGAATTATAATCATCTATATGTACATGTGTGATCATGCTTGTATGATAAGTTATAAATATTCATATAAAAATAAGATGAAAATAATTAAAAAAATAAATAGTTGAGAGAGAAACTTATCTCTTGATGTACTCTTGTCCCACCTTCAAATTCATGAATATTTATGTTCATTATGGATATTAATAATTATTACTGAGTAATTTAAAGAAACCCAGGACTTCCCTATAGAATTCATGGTTCATTCATTTGCTTTTATTTTGCTATCCAAGCTCCTGTAAAAGAATATTAATTTATTAATATATACTTATGAAGTTGTTGCCATGGTTGCCTTAGATATTCCCATGATGCCAAAACTCAAAAGATGCTCGAAGATCGGGAGATGCTCATGAAGTGAATGTCCAACTCTCTATAATTGCTCGTTACCCAAAGTCTAAGTGTCCATAAAATCAATGCTCGATAGTAGATGCTTGGATTTCTAAGGCTTTGATGGACGGTATTCGGGTTGTTTAGATGCTCAGTGAATCAAAATTAGTATTAAATCTCAACCTTGTAAGGCTTCATACAACGTTCATTAAACAAGGGTTAAACTCAGGTATCCAATTATTACTAGGCTTTGGTGTTATTGTCACGATCCAAAATAGGGGGCATGACCGGCGCTAGGGAATGGGAATTCTTTCGAATCCGGAACCCGTAGCAAGCCTTAAAAAAATAAAAACATGCAATAATAATAATAATATAAATAAAATAACTCACAGCGGAAATAAAACTCATAAATAATAAAATAATAATCTGCCAATAGATTTAATAATACAAATCTTTTAATACAAATCTTAGTTCATTTCTTTAAAATATAATCTTATACAAACATAGTACATAAATCTCACAACCGACTACAACTACTACAGTGTCTAGAATAAAATAAAGTCAAATAAGCAATTTACATAGTAAAGCCAGGGCAAAAGAAATTCAGTGTAAGAGTCTGCTACTGAGGTTTGAAGACGAAGAATCTCCTGAAAAATAGTCAACGGAGGGGAATCAGACCTCACTGAGTGAATTGTTATAATATATATACATGCATAACTAGATGACAAATGCACACATTCAATAGTATATATAGTAAATATATATATAGGCAAAATCACACGGATGTAGCAAAATCATTTTATATAAATATTAAGAAATACATTCGTATATGAAGGATCAAATAGAACCCTAGAAAATTGCAACCTCAAACAATGTTAGACAACACTCTAGCCATACAAGCTCACTTGTTCCAAATAATTTCACTTGTTCCATTTGGATAGTAGACTGGCCCCGAGACACTAAATCAACTGAGCTCCAGCAGTCTGACTGTCAGTGTGATTGGCCCCGAGACACTTGGTCAACCGAGCTCCATCAATCACACTCTCAATCACATCTCACATCACACATTAAATAAATCAATCCGATCAATATCCACAAATAGGTTAGTAATATAGCCTAAATGCTATAGTCAGACCAGTACATACTCGATCCTAGTACTGCCCACTAGGTAGTACGTTCTATTGATATCCTTCATTTATATATAAAACATACATTCATAAAATAAATGATGCATGATATTAAATAAAATAAATTGGAAATAAACCAGAAATATACTTAAAAACATTTTAGGTATAATTCATTAATAAAACATGCATTTAATTTAAAATATACCAAAATATACCTAAAATAAACCTAAACAATAATTAAACCATTTATGCATAATTTAATAAATAAATCATACATTTCTAAAAATATGCATCATAATACAAGTATATATAGAATAACAACTCACTGTTATTGCGCTCCTCAAGACGGGTCTGACGGACCTGATCCACTAGGCCTCGGTCTTGGTGCAACTAAATAAACAAATGACAATACGAAATCAGAATAAATCTATTGAAATTCTAAAGACTCGATCTAGAATATTGGATACAGAATCAGAATGGGTATTCAACCAGATATCACGTTTTATGAGAATTCAATCGAAAATCTAGCAGAACCTCTCATGTAAAATGGACATCTCTCTACTCAAAGAGTAGAGCCGGTCTTGCAAAGAAACACACTTCGAATAGACACATGATCACAACCCCTCGATCGGACTCCCAAACTACAATTCTACCAACCAAGGTTCACAATTCACAAGATATTTATAGAACACGTGAAAAATACCAAAAATGGCCTTTAATACTCAAAATATAGCAAATTAGATATTTAAACGCTAAAAATAATTATTTTATCGATAAATGCATAAAAACCCTAATTTTAATAAAATATTATTAAAAATCGATAATTCTCAATAAATTCATAAATATTGACCAAAATACATTTTATAAATCCAAATTACATAATTAACCCTAAAACATATTAAAAATCGATAAAAACTCATTTATTTAGAAAAATAGTATATTATATATAATTTGAAAATAATTTACAAAAAAATAGTTTTAATTAGTTAAAAATACTAAATAATTTGTAGAAATCATTTTTATACCTCAAATAACTAGTAAAACCAATTTCATGATATTTTTAGCCAATGTAGTGTCAATTTACCAAAATACCCCTAGTTGTATAAATTCACTATAATTATTCAAAAATTCACCAAAAATAATATAATTACTCAAAAATTAATTTCTCAACATATAATTAAATAATATCAATATTTATACTCAATTAACCAATTAATTTCAATAAAACACATAATTAACCTAATTTTCTAAAAATTACATAAACTAAATAAATTCATAATAATTATATAAAAATCACAAAAATTAAAAATAAATTTCTAAAATTAATTTTAACACCTATAAACACCATAAATCACAATTTCATAATTTAATTAATTAATTTACGAAAATTAGAAAATATTAATAAAATAATAAAAAATTCACAAAAATCAAAATAATTCTCAAAAATTCCACAAAAATTACATCATGTAGATTGAGCTACTAGGATCAATATTTGTGAAGGAAGTTTTCTTGAATCATTGAAATCAAAGCTCAAAAAATTCAAGAACTCAAGTTGGCCGAAAATGAAAATTCAAAACCTAGTGAAATTTAGACCAAATCAAGTGAAACAAAGCTTAGAAATGGACTCATCGGAGCTCAAGGAAGAAATAGAGACCGGTGGCACTCCAAATGTTGGCCAGAATGGTGGTGATCGGAGATGGCATCCACTTTCAGCTACTCACTGAAAATCTGACCAAACCATGCCGGAGAAAGGAGCTTTGGACATCAGGAATGGCTGGAAGGGAAGGTGGCACGCCAGAGGACACAATGACAGTGAGGGAACGGAGTTGCAGTGGCTGGAGGTGAGGAAAAACAATCAGGAAGAAGACGAAGGAGATAATGACAAACTTGTAAATATAGTTAACTTTATATATGGTATATATATATATCTATCTTTTACATTATTTTAATATATATTATTATATGCACAATAAATATGCACCACACACAAATTTAATAATATATATACACATATACATATATATACACATTTAATTAATATTAAAACTATATAATATAATATAATTTAACTAAAATAAACCCTAATTTAATTTAAATGCATGTACGTATATATATTTTATTCGATACTTTACAATTATGCATGGACTCATGCAAATTCATAAAACCGCTTAAAATAATTAATATTTAATTATTTACGTCTTAATTTCTCCAAAAATAAAATCCCCAAAAAAATTTTACGTAAAGAACTTAAAATAATAAAAATAATTAAAAGATGACTTAATAAATAATAAACTCATTAAATAATCATAAATATATATAAAAATTATTAACATTGCATATCCCGATGCAGTTTAAAATTATTTAAAAACTCGGGATATTACAGTTATGAAGCTTGGTGCTTAGTGGATGCCCGGAGCTTGGTAGGTACTTATGGAGTCAATGTTTGGTACTTGACACTCAAAGCTCGGGTTAGCTTATGATTTTTGTGCTTGTTCAGAGCTTACTTATAATCTGAGAATCATTCTTGTTCCTCTACTTTTTCCACTGAATCAGGTTTATGACCATACCTATTTCTCTATGTTTGCTCGGCTATTTATGTGTAAGGATGGTTGCAATGATCGATGTCCTTAATACTTGATGCTAAAAAAAGTTACTGCATATGAAGGGCTTTTTGTTAATAAACATATTCTTCCTTGGTAGGGTAGATGTTTAGATACGCAATGCTTTAACGTTTGATTTGTAATCTGAAATTCGCCACTAACATACTATTGTATTGCTCTCTTTTTTTCAGAACCAATTCCAATATTAGGTTTGGGCCTTGGCTCCTTAAAGTGTTCTTAGATGCAGATGACATGTTTCTTCTTAAGAGGACTTTTGAATGCTTAATAATCTCTTTGCAGCAGCCCACTCGAAGGATGTAATGTTCATATTTTTAGCATTGCTCTTCTTACTCTTATTGATCTCCTTGGACCTGCCCTTTTATTTGTAATAATTATTGACATCAGTGCTGGTTTGAGGATTTTATTTTTTTTCCCTTGAGGATCAATATCTTTTTCTCTCTTTAGCTTAAAAGACATTGGTTGATCTAACAATGAAGTACTTGTATTCTGCATGATATCTTTGCTATATCTTTTGCCTCATAATCTTGATTTCCTTCTTGTGATTTCTTATCGTTAAAGAGAAGAAGATGCCCTTACTTCTTTATTATTTTGTTAAGTGAATTTTTAAGTTCTTCAATATACTTCATATAACCGGGCTTTTGAACCATGTACAATGAGTTGCCTCCCCCTTGCACAAGATTATGACCATTACTAATTTGCTTTCACAATTTTCCATGTCAATAATTTGGCATTTTAATGCAAGTTCGTTGCACTTTTAATCGTTACTACAATTTATAAAACCTGTGAATCTCTCGTTGGTTGTCTTGTTACGCATGGAAATTTACTAGTATTGATGGTTGGTTCTTTGTCTGAATTAAATAAGAGAAATTTTTCCAGAATTTGTTCGGTGATGATGATGAGCTTTTCCTTCCATAGTTTCTTTTATAAAGAGCTTATATTTCTTATTAAAAGGTTACATATTTCAGCCAAAGAAATAAACAGTAGGAGCTTACTCGTGTAGTTCATCTTTTCTAGATCCTTGCAAATGAGAACTAAGACAAACTATATTCTGAATTAATAAAGATGGGTAGCTGTTCAATGGTCTTCACATTGTCCAGATATTGAATTTGGTGCTCAAGAGTATGATTTGAGAAATTCTACAAAGAGAACAACAGACTCTAATGTTTGACTATTTTAGGATTTGTTGCTTATTGCTAGGAGTCCAACCGCTCACAAAGTCATTACTTGACACTTAGTGTCCGATGGATGCCTAAGTAATTGAATGCATCGATCAAGAGTCTGCTTTTTTATTTTCAGGATTGACTTTGAAGAGTACCAGCAGACGTTATCCAAATATACTCGGAATAACAAACTTTATGCATGAAAATTTAGGTGAAAATAACCTTCAACTTTTAATATTGCATCTGAGTATAAAAGCCATCCCAAGATCTCCCTTGTTTCATGCTTGATGACATTATGCCAACCAAGTGATGACCTGAGTGTTTCCATCTAATTCATGATGAAGTTTACGTCACACTTTATGAATGGGACCAGCTTAAGAAGCTAGTTAAAAGTTGTAGCTCAAGAGTACTAGAATGTTCCTCAAAATGCAACATCCCATGTATCGATGTCTCGACTTTTTTCTTCCTCATTTGTTACTCAAACATTACTTATATAAAATGACTAGAGAAAAGACAAAAGTTGGTTTAGTTGACTAGTTAAGTTGTAGAGTGAAGTTCAAGCAAATGCTAACTTAAAATTTAATTCAATTATGCCTAGTTCTTTGGCTATTTTATTTTAAAGAAAAAAAAACTAAAATTTCCCCATAGATGGTACCACTTGATAACTCCGAATTGAATCTCTTGCTTGTGAAACCTGGATCAACGAGTAGAACAAGTAAAGGGACAGGATTTTGCCCATAAACACTTTGAAGCATAAATCAGTATTTGTCTACAGAAAAATATAATAAAATGAATAAGTGAAATAAAATAGAGAATAAGGACGGTTGCTTGTATAAAGTGATGCAGTGATGACTTGATAATGTGATAATGTTGAATGATAAGATGAGTGAATGAAGGAATGAATGACATGGGATATTATGAGATGTATTTATAGAAAGAAAGAATTGCTCAAACCTCTTAGGAATATAATTTCTTATACTTGTAGGCTTGCCTTATTTAGGAGAGAAATAAACTTTCCTCTTGATTAGGGATCCTTATTTCTTTAGGACATATAGATCATCTTTCTAGTTGAGCATTCTTCCTCTTTAGGATAATCTTCCTTATTAGAATAGAATACTGATATAGGATATCAAGTACCTTTGTATGCAACTTAATTTGAGTATGGATTTAAAGTACCAACTGTCTATATATTCATAAATCTAATTTTCATTCGTTTAGGCATCTAATTAATTAAAGAGTGAATTAAAAGTCATCTTAGAATAATAGAACATGATTAAGTATATTAAAAAGTCTACATCCACTAAAGAAATTCCTATATCAATCTATTGAATGATAGATTTCATATATGCAATACAATGAAATAACTGTAGTGTAATCTTCTTAGATCATGATATCAATAGCATTCTTACAATTTTAAGAAAAGCATAGATTTTTTTTAAAACTTTTGTTATGTTCAAATGTTTTTTAAAGTAAAATGTAAAGTCATTATATTGCACGTTACACGTAATGATCATTTAAAACTAGACAAGTTCACAATGTTATTTTAAAGTAAAATTTGAATTCATTATACTACTTATTACACATATTGCTCATTTGAAATAAAACAACAAGTTTGCGAATCCAATAATTAATTATTAGGCAATTTGCATTCATTTTTTGCAACTTATATGAGGATATTTAGATCTTCCATATAACTTTTGAGATAGTGAAGTTTTTTTGTTTTACAATATATTTTAAAAGAAGTAAAATTTAAAGTCATTAGACTGCACAGTGCAATAGCATATCCAAATATTCAATTTAAATGACAAATAGCATATCCAATATTCAATTTTGATATGATCATATGTAGTTCTAAATTGAGAGCCTGCTCACTTTTACAATTAAGGTGATGATATTAAACATCATTTCTACAGCTTTCAAGAATGTGAGATTTTTTCACATTTTTTCATTTCAAAACATCTTGTTTTATAAGTAAAATTTAAATTCATTACACTTGACATTACACGTAATACTAACTCAAAAATTTAATAATCAATGTTAATTTCTATATCTTACTGATTGTAAACTATAAGTGTGGTTGCTTTTAACATTTTTAGGAGATCAAATTAGTATCAGTTTATAACTTTCAAAGAAGTGAGATTTTTTCAGATTTTTTGTCATTTTAGAATATCTGCTTTTAGAAGTAAAATTTGAGTTATTAGGTTGTGCATTACACATACAATACCAATTAACAATTAAATGACAAATTGTGAATCCTATAATCACTTTTAACTTAATTCTTATATTTGAGTGACTGACTGTAAATTAAGTAAGTGCTTAACTTATATAATATAAGGAAAGAAATACATATTTCATCTTAAATTCTACACTTTTGTTATCAATTTTCAAGTAATTTTCACTAGTCACTATTGATTTTTTCTTTTTTTTCATCCATCTTGTGTTATGCAAAACACTTATAAATACACACAATAACTATGCATAAGTGAGCATTGATAGCTGCGATATCTGTGAAATTCTTGGTTTATTCTCATTATGTAACTTTCACTCATTCTTTTAATCTCGGTCATCAGCCCTATTCATATATTTTCCATGTTAAACATAGATATATAAGCATATGTTCACATGAGAAAACATTCAAAACAATGATACTTGAGTTACACTGTGCTTAAAAGGAAGTAGTTTCCATAAATTCTTCTGAAATGGAAATTTAACAAAATTTACTCAATAAATCTGTTCTTTGTTTTCCTTGCAGAAAAAGGTGGTGGAAAATGGGGTCTGAAAATATCACTTTCAGTTCAGAGAGCTCAACTGTTAATGACGACCAAAAGAAAACCAACAATCCCTTCTTTGTGCTTATTGTTGATGATGACCCTATCGCTAGAACTATCATCAAATTGATGCTCATAGGCCTAGAATCGTTCGAAGTTCGTCATGCTGCTAACGGACAAGAAGCTATTGATTTTCATCGTGCTGGTGCTTCTTTTGACCTCATTCTTATGGACCTAGACCTGCCCGTCAAGAATGGTTATGAGGTACGTAATTAACCAAACTTTGCACTATTTTTCATTTTGTTTTAAAACCAAACCAACGTTTTCTTTAATTTTAATGAATCTGCAGGCAACAAGGGAGCTAAGAGATCTCGGAATAAGCACTGCTATAGTTGGTGTTGCTTCTAGTGATGAGGACAAGCTTAAAGGGTTCATGAAGCAGGCCTAGATGACTGCATCTCTAAGCCACTCACTCTCGACAAAATTGCCCCCTACATTCCAGGTCTCCCCAGCTATAGCGGCGAGGCTGAGAACAACATACAGGGTTATGATTACGCAGATGATGGCAATGATGACCTTAACAGCATTTGCAGCAGCAACAGCGACAACTTTTGAGTGCACCTCAACAGGGACGATGACCAAAGACACCAATTTATCCATTTTAATTTTAAAGTTTTACATCAAAGGGAGGTTTTTGGGTCTTTATTATGTTCATGTAATACTTTTTGTTAAAATGGATTATCTAAATCAGGTGTTTTAATAGTTAATAGTTCAATAATTTTCTTTATTGATGTTTGATTCATTGCAATTGTTTAATCATTTGTTGGTTTTGTTTTCAATCTTGATTCGATATTAATTTTTTTAATATATAAAAAAATAATTCATACATCAATTGAAATTTTTATAAAAATAATTACAAATTTGAATTGTTAAATTATTAACTAATATCAACAAGTGAGATTTTTTATTGTACAATATATTTTAACAGAAGTAAAATTTAAAGTCATTAAATTGCACATTTCATGTACTACCAGCTCAATGCTAGATGATAAATTACGGATCCAATAATCAATTTTAATTTGATTTTCATATGCAGCTCTCAATTGAGAGTATGCTAAGTTTCAAGTCATAATAGAACATGATTACGTAGATTAAAAACTATTCCTTTGATATTCAAGTCGTGGTGTATGTAGTTATATTAAATTAAATATTTATAATTATTTGTTATTTTTTTTTATTTTTCCCTAATTGAACTGAATTAATTAAAATACAATAAACTTTGAATACCGATAGTTTAAATAAAAAAAACCACTCCAATATTACATTGCAGATCATTGTCTACATCCACTAAAGAAATATGAAATAATTGCAGTAGATCATGACATTAATAGCATTCTTACAATTTCAAGAGAAGTAAGATATTTTTAACTTTTATTATGTTAAAATGTTTTTTTAAAGTAAAGTATAAAATCATTATACTGTGCATTACACATACTGTTCACTTAAAATTAAACAAAATCAAAATGTTAGTTAAAGTTAAAAATTGAAGTCATTTTATACTGCTTATTACATTTAATACTCATTTAAAATAAGACAACAAGTTTGAGAATCCAATAATTAATTTTAAGTTGATTTTCATATCTACTAATTGTGAATTGAGATTGCATTCAGATTTCACAATTTATATAATGACATTAAGATCTTCCTTAGAACTTTTAAGCTGAAGAGATTTTTTATTGTATAACCTATTTTAAAAGAAGTTAAATTTAAAGTCACTAGATTGCACAGTACATGAAAATACCAACTTAAAACTAGATGATAAATTAAAATTTAATAATTAATATTAACTTAATTAATTACATATCTACTGACTGCGAACTATAAGGGTGTTTGCTTTTAACCATTTTAGGTAATGAAACTAGTATCATTTTATGGCTTCTAAAGAAGTGAGAATTTTTTAGATTATTTTTCATCTCAAAATTAGAAGTAAAATTTGAGTTACAAGATTGCGCATTACACATAATGCTAATTAAGAACTACACAACGGCTTACAAATTCAATAATCAATTTTAACTTAATTATTATATATGAGTGACAGATTGTAAACTAAGTGAGCTCTTAATTCAAAGGGAAGAAATACATATTTCATCTTGATTTCTATAATTTTTTATCAATCTTTCAAGTAATGTTCACATGTACTTTTCACTAATCACTAATGATTTTCTTTTTCTTCCTTCCATATGCATAAGTGAAAATTGAGTTAAATAAAACTGTACCAAATCTAATAAATTTGATTCTGAACCGAACCGCACTGAATTTAATGGCTAATTTGATACAATAATAGATATTTACCAAAAAATCAAACTGAGAAATATACCGAACCATACTAAAACTGTATCAAACCGAAAATTGAATATTAATTCAACAAATAATACATAGGTATTATAAAATAATAGTGAACTTAAGTACATACTTTTAATTAAATTATCAAGTAATGTGCATATGTATAATAATAGATGATAAAAAATTAATAGTTTTATTGTATTTAAAATATAATAAATAAATTATTAACAAATTTTTTTATTATTAATATTATTATCATTGATGATGTTGTTGCTACTACTACTATTACTACTATTGTTATTATTTTTTATTATTTTTATTTTTATTATTCAATTAACAAGTAAAAATGTGAAATATTTATTACAATTTGAACTCAAAATATAAAAATAAAAAATTCGCATTGCAAAATTTCAAATAATTCAATTAACAAATAAAAATGTGAAATATCTCTCACAACATACTTTAAACATAAAATATGATAAATAAGCAAATTATTATTATTAGCAACAATAAATAAAAATATAGATAACACATTATATTTCAATTTAAAATAAAAAATATGAAATATGAAAATTAACATTGTATGATTTCAAATATTATAATTTTTATCTAAAATATGTTATTATTATATTTCATAACTTATTAATTATTATATTTGATATATTATTAATAAATAATATTATTGATGGGCCAACTAAAAAATTAAATAATTGTTTCAACAAAAAAATGGATAATAAATATAATTTAAATTAATAATAAAAATTTATTTATTACATAAATTTCCAAAAACCCATTTGAACCGTACTATACCAATATGTTCCGATAGAATCGAATCATCATACCTAACTGTTCTGAAAAATGGGATAGTACTAGTACATAGATTTTTAAATTAGGTACTGATACTTGAGATTTAATTTTTAAAATTCTCAAAATATGGTATGATTTTGGAGATTTTAAATCCCTAGATTGACCCGACCCATGTTCACCCCTTAGTGTCCATTTTGCCTTTTTTGTTTATTCTTCTTTTTTTTTATTAGTTTTTTTATTTTTTCTTTCTCCTTTTTGTTTTCTTTTTTTTATTTTTCTTTATTTAAAATTTTCTTTATTTTTCAATTATGTTTATTTTATTTTATTTTATTTCTTATTTATTTTATTTTTTCTTAATTTTATTTCTCCTTATTTTTTGTATTCTTTGTTATCTTTATTTTTCATTTTTTATCCTTATATTTATTTTTTTAATTTTTAATTTTTAATTTTTTTCTTTCTTTTTATTTATTTTTATTTTATCCTTTTTTTCTTATTCTCTATTACCATTATTTTTTTTTAATTTTTTACTTTTAGTCTTGATTTTGGGTGTGTGTGTGTATATATATATATATATATATATATATATATATATATATATAATTTTACCAACAATAAATACTTAAATAATCATATTGAGATACTGTTTTGAGTTTCATATACTATTTTAGGTTTCAAATACTGTTTTGAGTTTCAGATACGAATAATATTTAGAAAATATACTATTTTTAATTGTATCATATACGAATAATATTTGAAAAATATACTATATGCATGAGTTTGAGACACCGTTTTTAATTTTAAGATATTGTGTTGAGTTTGCGATACTATGTTGAGTTTCATATACTATTTTGAGTTTCCGATATTATTTTGAGTTTCAAATACTATTTTAAGTTTCCTATATAAATAATATTCAAAAAAATATATTGTTTTGATTGTATCATATACAAATAATATTTAAAGAATATATTGTATTAATGAGTTTTGAGATACGATTTTTTATTCTTAAATACTGTTTTAAGTTTCAGATACTGTTTGAGTTTTAGATATTTATAATATTCAGATAATATATTGTTTTAAGTTTCAGATACTTAAAATGTTCAAATAATATTCTATTTTATTTTTATCATATACGAATAACATTCAAATAATATATTGTTTGTAAGTATCATTATTATTATTTCGTAAGTTTGTTGTGTAATAAAAATTGGTAATAAAAAATTGATAAAATTTTAATTAATTTAATTTTTGTTTTCACCAAAAATTTTTTAAAAAATAAAATTATAAACTACATAATAAAATTGATATTTAAAATTTTCATAAATTATGAGTGTGAGATACTGTTTTTAATTTTTAAATACTGCTTTGAGTTTAATATACTTATAATATTCAGATAATATATTATTTTGATTGAATCATATATGAATAATATTCATAAAATATATTATTTTAAGTATCATTGTTAATATTTCTCAATAAATAATAAAATTAATTATTATTTTGACTAATGATTTTTTTCTATCTCTTAACAGTCATTTTAATGAAATTTTTTATTAATTTTGAGAATATTCATAAAAATAAAAATAAAAATAATAAGAATGATGCTTTAAAATGAATTAGATAATTAAAAATTAGCTAAATAAAAATTTGACTTTTCTTAAAAAAAAACAATGGCCACACAAGAAAAAGTAAATTGATTAATTCTTTATTGGGTCCGCAAAACAAAATATTAATTTTCAAAAATAAAACAAACAAACCAATAAGCAAAACAACTAAACTATTCAAGTCTTTATGTTTAAAGATTGGGTTGATAATTGAAATGGGCATTTCTAAATTCAAATCACAGGTGCCACATGAATTCAAATGGAAGAATTTGGTACATTTTTATACTAGGAGTAATCACTTGGGAAAATTATCGAACAGATAGAGTGTATGTGGGCTATAGACACACCAGTACAGCTGGAAGCCATTTCCTAAAAAATCAAAGTTTTGAGTAATAGTGAGGGAGTGAAGAAGCAAGAAAGGCAGTCGCCCAATGGAGCTTCTTCTCAATTTCAAGAGTGAGAGCACTAAGGTAACTATTAACAGAGTTAGATTCCATTTTTTGCAAAGTTGGAACAAGCAAAACAATAGTAATTCACAAAGTCATGCATTAAAAATTAACACCATAAGTATACAACTTTTTTATGTGTTTTAAACCCACAAGCACATAGTTATGGTTGCAGTAGAAAGATATCATTCCCCCAAAAACTGTATATTGAGTACTAATAATTTTTACCTATGATCTCAACTAGTAAATTTGAATAATTCAGTAAGGTTTAGAAATTTAAATAACAGAAATATAATTAAAAGTAAAATCAAATATTTGTAAAAACAGAGTCTAGGTTTAGTTTTACTATTCCAATCCAATCATAAACATATTAACAAACAAAAGACATTGATTTTAGTTAAGGGTAATTATTCTAAAATACCTAAAAATTCTCTCAAGTTCAATTAAGCATGTTAAGATTAAAGTTTAACCTACTCTCATGATTAAGAAGTTAATCAAAACTCATTAAGTTCCTTAACAATTATTAGTTTACCACCGTAGACCTCTATCCATAGTCATGGTTCCTCGAAGAGCTCACCTACTCTCGTGGTTAAGTGATTTAAGTTTTAAGTGTCTTAAGCTAATGAATTCCCTAACTTTCATTGGCAAATTCATCCATAAACATGCAATCAAACAAGCCTGGAATGATAATAAAATAAATATTGCAACACAAAGAATTAACTAAAATTCGAATTAAATATAGAAACTTACGTTCAAATCATGTCATGGAATAGCTACTCCTAACCAAGACTCTGAAAGAAAATTTAGTCACACATGGGTATGATGAAATTCATAATTGAAACCCCAAAAAAATAAGAAGATGAAAAATGAAAAAGAAAATAACAACAAACTCTTTGTCTCTTGTGATTTGTGTCCAACCGCCCTCCAATCTCTATGTGTCCAGACTAATAAGGTGTTCATTCCTTATATAGTGCTAGGGTAAAAGAAGGGTCTTTATTGACTTTTAATTCCTTCTAATTTTTAAAATAGAAAAACTTTTGCCTTCGTGACATGTCTTTGGGACATGATCATGCTTAATTCATATAAAATTGTAAATTTACTCAGCGTTCAGCACAACATCCAACACAAGCAAGCTCATTAGTCGTGCTTCATTCTAGATCAAAATTCTTCACTCACATGACATGTGCATGTCGTGACATTGCTCATGGTGCAAATGGCTTCTTCATGGCTCATGCATGGCTTGGACATGGCTTGGCTATGGCTTTCCCCTTTTTAATGTTCTATCACATGGTATGTGCATGCCATGTCATGTAAAGATTTGTTAACTTCTTTGCATTTTGGGGCCCACTGGACAAAAATCACAAAAACTAATTAAAACCTAAATAAAACTTTGCCAAATTATACAATAAATAATAATAAACTTAATTAAATACTAATTTATAAAAAATCTCCTAATTAAACCCAAAAAATTACTTAAATTCATTTATTCCTTATTTAGAATTTATTAAAATTCAACTCTAAGATACGTAAATAATAGACATATCAAATTCCCCCATACTAAAACTTTACTTGTCCTTAAGCAAAAACCAAATTTTGAAAATATTAAACTCAAATCACATCTAGGGATATACAGCTTCTAAGACATCAAATCTTGATAACACTAGGATCAAAACATATTTACTAAAGAAGATAGTTAGATAATATCATAATATACATAAATAATTTACTAGTTATAACCCAAGCATAAAACCCATTTGAAATCAAGTGAGCATAAATTCAGAAAAGAAAACATTAAGGATTGCAATTCTTTTAGATAAGGTTATGAATGCGTTTTATGCTCCATTTCACAATTTTTATTTTTCTCCCCATTCAAGGCTTTCCACTCTAAGTGATCCCCCGCTGTTCATGTATTACTAAGCGTGGATACCATTGAGTGTGTTCTATGGATACTCATACCCTAATCAGGGCATTGGAGTATATTCAGAGCGTATAAAGATTTAAATATAGATATTGCTCCTACTTAAAGAATGAGAGATTTTTTTTTGTTATAACACAATGCAAACCATCCTAAAATCATGCACAATTTTAATCGTCAAGATCATGCTTAGATTAAAAGAACCAAATTCTTCATTCATAAAGAAAATGTATAACTATTTTAAATAATAAACCATTTGATAGTTCAGTAATTCAATAAAGAGATAAACTTATACACTAATATATTCCCAAGTGTGACAAAGTATCTAAAAAAAATAATTTATGACAAACAAATCATTAATAAGGGGAAACAAGTTAAGAATTAATAAACACCTAAATTATTTATTTATTTATTATTTGTAAGCATCCAATTTCAGGATGCAATTGTGCATAATTGCGACGTAAGCCCCTATGATGAAATTTATTCAAAAATTGAACTTAGTTATTGATTTTCTGGACTTTAGGGACTAAATTGCATTGTTTTTTAGGATTTGATTACAAATAAGTCATTTTTTCAGGGGTCTTTTGGTAATTAAAAGTTAAAAAAATTATTTTTTAGGATCGACAATGCCGACTGGCATTTGGCATTGTGTAATGCTGATCGACATTACACAATGCCGATCGGCATTATACAATGTTTGTCGGCATTGCACAGTACCGATGCGTAATAATTCTATTTTTTTATTTTTTCGCATATTTTTCCTTATTTTTATCGATTTTTTCAGTGTTTTGATTGGTTGAAAAAATCAAATTTTTATCTGATAAGGTTTTAAAAAAAATGCAGAAGATATTTTTTTTGAAATAAAAACAAACGCTATCTGATATGATCAGATAGGTCTGTTCCTCCTTTGGAGGAAGTTTAATACGTGCAGAATCTACATTTAAAAGTAGAGTCTACATGCGTGCTAGAGGAGGTTTTTTGGCTAGAGGCTTGGCTGAAGGATCTTTTACAGACGGAAAAAAAAGGCTTTGATTTATTCTGTTCTTTAAAAAACCCTAATTTTGCAGTTCATTTGAGGAAGACGATACAACGATTTTTAGTCTCAATCCATAATCAAATCAACACTGAGTCAATTTCATCGGTGCAAATCCTAATCTGAGGGCCGAAAAAGGGCATATGCACAACATTCATTTTTTCTTTCTTCTCTTCTATGATTTTTTATTCATTTCGTTAATTGTTTTATTATTTAATTTCACTACTAATTTGATTTTTTTTGTTGTTTTTTTTGTTTTAATGTGGATTGAGGAGGGGGACACCGCTTGTGTTTAATTGAACAGAAGATCCATGGAATGTCATGGATGAACCTGTACTGTTTTAATAATAGTTCTTAGGATTTTAATTTTTGTCCTACATTTTGGTATCCTATGTAGTTTATTTTAATTTCTGAGTGTATAATTATTTAATTTTAATTTTGTACGTAGTTTGTAATAATCCTAGTTGTGGGAATAGTGAAAGATTTAAATCTCTGCATTTTAAAATTGATTAGTAATTAGGTTCAATTGGGTAAAAATCAATTAAAATCAATGGTGGCAGTAGCTTAAATTAGGGTTTGCATGTAATTAATTTAGGGTTTTTTTTTAGAAAATCACTGTAATGTTTGTTTGATCTATTTTTGTGTTTTATTTATTTTGGCCTTGTTTTTTTTATGTTTTTATGTTTTTGGGCCCCAAGCCCGCGTTTAGGTCTAACCCACTAAATGAATAGGCTTAAAAAATGATTTAGGTTTTTTTAAATAATTAAAATCAACTTAGGCCCATTAGGTTAATTAGATTTTAGGCCCGCTTAGTTAATTAAAATTGTTTAGACTTAGCTCAGCCCATTTAATTGCATTTCTTTTAAAATAAATAGACCTAGGCCCACAGTTCATTTAAAATAAAACTAAATTAAGACTTAGGCCCACTAATTTAATTTCTTCTTTAAAGTTGAATAGACTTAAGCCCATATCTTAGAAAGACTAAAAAATAAATTTAGGCTCATTAATTAATAAAATGTAGGCCCACTTTTATTCTATTTTCACTTGTAAATAAAATGTAGATTTAGCTAACTTATTTAATAAAATTAAACATAGTTTAGACTTAGGGACGACATGATCTTGAGTGCATTTTTACTTGTAATTTTATTGACTTGTTGCCTTTTTTGGATAGATGGATGTTAATTAGGGTTTAATAAAATTGTATGTAATTAAAGAATGAAATAATTATTTCTAAAATTATTCTAAATGAACACGAGACTAAGAGAAGTTAGTATTCTATATCCAGAATCTCCTGTTTGTGGTGCTAATTTTATTTTAGAGAATCGAGTACCACTAATCAAATTGTCCCAGTTATTACCTTAGGTGGCAACTCCTCATCTCTACGCCATGTCTTTGTGACAGTGGTCAGTGTGTTCTTTAAGGCCCTGAGCTTAAATAGTGTCGCGGTTGCTAAAATCTTGGACACGCACTAAATCCCGCCGTTTACTAAAGCAAAGCTAGAAAACTATCAAAAAGAAATAGAAAACTAAAAATAATACAAAATATTGGAAAAGAAAATTATAGAAAAAGAAGACAAGCATTAAACATAAAACATAATTATAAGGAAAGTCATAAAATATAAAACATAACTAAAAGGAAAGTCAATAATCCATTGGAGTAGAATTATCTAGTGCAACGCCAATGTCATCCAATGGATCTGTGTCATCAGGTAACTCCTCAGTAGCAGCAACAGAAGCGAAACCAAGGAAGACAGGTCGTGGGGGAAGAGATATGCCCTGAGCCTGACATAAGCTTAAAAGACCATCAACCACTCAATGCATAAGCTCTGTGTGATACTGAAGAGCAACCTCAAAATGTGGAGGGTAAGAAGATGAGGAAGGTCCAGCAGTGTGAGGGGCTTATGGTGGTGGAGGTGTGCGGGGACGTGTCTATTGTGGCTTGTTGACACCCAACTCAATAGGATTATGAATCATAATATATTGACCATCCTTAACTGTGACCACTTTAATCTTTTTCATAACAGTGATATTAAAAGGTAGTGTGGTGCAAAGCAGGGTCAAGTTAGTGAGGGAGTAAAAAAACTATAGGTTCCTTACAAGCCTAATGATATACAAACCTCCACATAAAACTCCCTTAGTTTGCCTCGACCTACCATCCATATAGAAGGCAAAACCATATCCCAAATAAGGCACTACACCTTGAACAAAACAATAGAAATAAAATAGGTCTCTAAGTATGACACACCCAGTACACTCCCTTCATCCATAAATAGTGCTAGTTATGAGGCGCTGCAAGTAGCATAGTTCAGGATAGGCTATATTAATGCTCTTGCTAACCCTAGGGTCATAGGTTTTTTGGGTGGCTCCTTCATGTATAATCTCTCTCTAAAACTGATAATAGTTTACGGGTTCAATGAGACATTGTGCATTATCAAGCACACCACTAGTGACATTTACAACATCATAAAAACCAAAGTGCATGGCAAATTCATTTAAAGAAAAAGAGAATCATTTGCCCCCATTAAAATAGCACTACATTTTTCTTATTGAAATTAATAGGGTTACTAGAGTTGAATAAGAAAGTGGACAAAAACTCTAAAAATAACTTATGATAGACAGGTTCCTCAATTCTCAAACAATCTTCCCACTTAGAGTTATCTATCGTGTCTAATACAAATTCATTCAATCCTATAGTAGCAAGATCCCCTAACATAATGTGATAGGAAGGATGGACAGGAAGGAGAAATAGAGTAGCACTTGCCTTTTTAAAATTGTGATTAGAGAATCGAAAAAGGGCATGAGACATACCAGATTGGTTCCCTTAATCATGGCATGAAGAAGTTGGAGTGGTGGGTGGTGTCGCGCACTCATTTGAGAAGGGCAAAATGGTGGTAGGGAAGATGTAGTACGGACCCCACTTCTTGGATGATGATGATGCCTTCCCAGATGCTTTAGATTTCCCCATATGTAGAGAGTGTAGAGAATGAAAACAAAAAGCATGGTATTAGAAGGAAGAAATAGGGAAGAGTAGTAGGTGATCAAGTCAAAGAAAAGGAGGAAAGGAATGGCAAAGGAATAGGGCTAAGGTTAGAGAAGTGGGTTTTATATAAAGGTTTTGGAAGGTTTTGGAACATAGTTTTGGGAACACAGTTTAGGAAAACCATGTTGGGTAGTGTGACATGGGGAAATGAGTGGCACAACCTTTTATACCATGCTTGGAGACCGTCTTGTCTAGGGAATGACATGGCATACATGTAGTGTGTCCATGTCGTGTCATAGACTGGATGAATGTTGGATGGGAACACGACATAGAGGGATGGTAACATGACATGTCCATGCCATGTTAGGGTGTTATGACATGGTATAGTGCCGTGTCATTGATGCCATGTGGAAATGTCATGACACGGTATGGTGTTATGTCATGGATGTCGTGGGAGAGTGTCTTAGCACGACATCATGTCGTGCTTGGCGTGTCGTGTTAGGGGGTTAGTACGGCTTCATGTTGTGCTTGACATGCCATGCTTTGCATGGTTTGTGACACAACATATAAGGAATTACGACATACCATTCGTAATGTCGTGTGAATATTGCTAGCACAACAAATTAAGGAGATAGCAAGGCATGCTGGATGCCATGTGAACTCTTAATATTTGACATGGAATAATGATGCCATGTAGAAATGTCATGGAACATTCTAAAAGTGAATTCAAAGATTTAATATGGCATAGTGATGTCGTGTGATGAAGCCGTGATGCATTCTGTGTCTTGCAGAGTTTTAAGACACAGTGTGAAAATGTTGTGTCAACATGTCGTGCAGTGCACGTAAAAATTTATCTATTTCAAGTTGAAATTATGTACCTTGGCATGGCCTGCTACACGGCTGTACAATACCTTATATGACCATACAAACTTGCTACTTAAAGCAATAGCTTCTTGTGATGATTGAATTCTTCATCCTATGGAGGAATTAAGTAAATTAATTAACAAATAAATATAAGCATAAAAAAAAGCAAAAATGAGAGTAAAAGGAAAAAAACGATTGGGTTGCCTCCCAATTAACACTTTTTTAGGTCTTTAGCTTGACGTTTTTATGATGAACTCAAGCTAGATTTACAAGTGTATAAGAGACACTCTTTAAGTGAGCTTCCTTTGCAAAGTAGGGCTTGAGTCATTGCCCATTAATTTTGAAGATTTTTTTTCCTTATTGAAAAGCTCTACTGCCCCATGAGGGAAGACTTGCTTGATTCTGAAAGGTCTAGACCATCGACACTTGAATTTCCCTAGGACTAGCTTAGGTCTAGAGTTGAGCAGCAATACAAAATCCCCTTCTTGAAACTCTATATTCTGCAAATGTTTATCATGAAACTTCTTATTTCTTTCCTTATAGATTTTAGCATTCTCTTAGGCATCAATGTGAAACTCTTTAAGTTTGTTCAACTGGAGGAGCCTTCTTGCACCAGCCTTTGCTAAATCAAAATTTAGAAACCTTACAGCCCAAAATGCTTTATGTTATAATTCAACCAAGAGATGACATGATTTTCCAAAAACTAGCCAAAATGGTGAAGTCCCAATTGGAGTTTTGAAAGCAGTTTAGTATGCCCATAGCGCATCATCCAACCGAATGGACTAATCCTTTCTCAAGGCATTCACTATCTTTTCCAGTATAGACTTCAGCTCTCTGCTTGAGATTTCTACCTGTCCACTAGTTTGGGGATTGTAGGGTATGGCCACTTTGTGTTTCACTCCATATTTTGCCAAGAGATTCTTAAATTGGCAATTGCAAAAGTGAGAACCACCATCACTAATGATAGCTCATGGAGTTCCAAAATGAGTGAAAATATCTCTACGAAGGCACTTGGTAACCACTTTGGCATCATTAGTTAGTGAGGCAATTGCTTCAACCCACTTAGACACGAAATCAACTCTAACAAATATGTATATGTTTCTAAAGGAGCTCGGGAATGGTCCCATAAAGTTAATCCCCCATACATCAAAAAGTTCAATCTCCATGATGTTTGTAAATGGCAATTCATTATGATGACCTATGTTCCCTGATCTTTAACAATGATTATACTTAAGCATATACTCTCTTGCACCTCTGAAAAGAGAAGGCCAAAAGAAACCACTTTGGAGCACCTTAGCAGCTGTCTTAATTGAACTTGCATGTCCCCTACACTTAAGAGAATGATAATGAGTAAGAAGATCTAATATTTCTTCAATTGCATTGCACCTCCTTATTAACCTATCTCCACACCTTTTATAAAGGTACGATTCATCCCAAATAGTGCTTCACATGCCAAAAGAATTTCTTCTTTTGGTGGTAATCTAAATCAAAAGGAAGAACTCCACATACTAAGTAATTAACAAAGTCAACATACCAAGGATTACATTTTTGAATCTTCATGAGTTATTCACCTGGAAGTTCATCAAAAATAGGGAGGGAATCTAAATTTGAATTTAGAGTGTGTTCAAGGTGAGATAAGTGATCTGCTACTAAATTTTTTGTCCCTTTGCGATCTCATATCTCCAAATCAAATTCTTGTAATAAAAGGATCTAATGAATGAGTCTTGGCTTAGCATCCTTCTTTGCTAAGAGATATTTGAGGGCTGAATGATTAGTGTAAACAATCACCTTGCTTCCAACTAGATAAGAACAAAATTCTTCCATTGCATACACCACTGCTAAGAGTTCCTTTTCAGTTGTTGCATAGCTAATTTGAGCTTTATCAAGAGTGTGACTGATGTAGTAAATGGTATAGGCCTATTTCTCTTTTCCTTTTCCTAATACAGCCCCAACAACATAGTCACTTGTATTGCATATAATTTTGAATGGAAAGCTTGAATCTAGAGGTTTCAACATAAGTGTTGTGATTAAGGCTCTCTTCAACCTATGAAAAGCATCAAGACCTGCATCATTAAATTCAAAAGAGACATCTTTATCAAGCTAATTAGTTAAAGGTTTTGCAATTTTGGAAAAATCCTTGATAAATCGATGATAAAACCTATATGGCCAAGGAAACTTCTTATTCATTTGACAGAGGTAGGAGGAGGAAGTTTTTTAATCATTTTAATCTTGGCTTTATTGACTTCAATTCCATTCTTAGACACGATATGTCCAAGCACCACTCCTTTGGTCACTATAAAATGACACTTCTCCTAATTTAGCACTAAATTAGTCTCCTCACAGTGCTACAACACTTTAGAAAGGTTATCCAAACATGCATCAAATGATGAACCATATATAGAAAAGTCATCCATAAAACCTCCATTATGTCCTCAACAAAATAAAAAAAATACAGACATCATGCATCTTTGAAAAGTAGTAGGTGCATTACACAGCCCAAAAGGCATTCTCCTATATACATATGTTCCATAAGGACATGTGAATGTGGTTTTCTCTTGTTCATCAGGATGGATGGGAATTTGAAAGAAACTTGAATAACCATCTAAATAGTAGAAGAATGAATGATGTAAGAGTCTTTCCAAAAGTTTTTTAATGAAACGTAAGGGAAAATGGTCTTTTCTGGTGGCTTTATTCAATTTCCTATAGTCAATACACATGTGCCAACCTATGATAGTCCTAGTAGGAAGTAACTTATTGTTTTCATTCTTCACCACAGTCATACCCCCTTTTTTAGGGACTATATGAATAGGACTAACCTAATTACTATCCAAAATAGGATAAATAATCCCTGCATCTAACAACTTTATAATTTCCTTCTTTATAACCTCCTTTATATTGGTGTTTAGTCTTCTTTGGTTCTCGATGGAAGGTTTGAAACCCTCCTCCATATGAATCCTATGCATGCAAATAGAAGGACTAATCCCCTTAAGGTCATCAATAGTGTAGCCTATGATTTTTCTATAAGGCCTAACTCTCCTAAGAAACTTATTAACTTATTCATCATTCAATTCAGCATTTACAATAATTGTGTAAGTAGAATTAGGGCCAAGAAAAGCATAACTCAAAGATGAAAGAAGAGTTTTGAGTTCTACCTTAGGTATACTCTATTCCTTCAAGGTGCTAACACAATTAATATTAGAGGGTAAAGGGTCATACCTTGTTGATTCCACTTTGGTTAGCTCAAGATTAGCTTTGAGAGAATAATTGTACATTACCACTTCTTGATTTGTATCATCCTCTTTTGCATCATGGACTAAACAAGCTTCAGGAGGGTCTTGAGTGAGTTTTTTTTCAAAGACTCTTTAACACAACTCTCTATTGCATTAACACAAAAACATGGCCCCATTGTTGGGGTTTGCTTTACCATCTTGAAAGTGTCAAACTCCACTTTGTCATCTCCAATTTTGAGCAAGATTTTGCCTCTTTTAACATCTATGATTGCACCAGTGGTGGTAAGAAAAGGATGCCCCAATATTATGGGGATTTAACTATCTTCTTCCATCTTAAGAATGAAGAAGTAGCCTGGCATATAGTAATCTCCAACCTTGATGGGTACATCTTTAAGAATTCCATAGGGATAGATAATGGACCTATCCATAAGTTACAATGACATTGTTGTTAGTTGGGGTTCACTAATATTTTGGTGCCTATAAAAAGACAGAGGTATTATGCTCATGCTTGCACCTAAATCATATAAAGACTTACTAATAAATTCATTGCCAATGGTGCAAGAAATGGTGATACTCCTTTGGTCCTTAAGCTTTTGTGGAAGCTCATTCTGAATTACAACACTACACTCCTCATTGATCGGAATGGTCTCATGATCTTCCCACTTCCATTTGCATGACATAATATCTTTAAGAAACTTAGAGTACGTGGGCATGGTGGTGATGATATCCAAAAGAAGTATTTTGAGCTTGAATTGGAATGACTTCATGGACTTTTCAAACTTCTTATCCAATTTGGATTTTTATTGCCTTTAAGGAAAAGGTAGTGGTGGAGTCTTAAGAGGTGTCTTTTTTTTCTCTTCGTTCTTTTCTTCAATCACCTTAATTTCTAGGTTTTCCACATAAGTGTCTTTATTAGTCCCTTTATCTTGCCTTTTGGTCTTAACCTCAGGCATTTGCTTTCCACTCCTGAGCATTAGTGTCTTTACTTATTCTCCAGGGTGCTCAGATTGACTAGGTAAAATGCCACTTTGTCTTGAGCTCGAGGCTTAGGATGTAATTTGATTTTCTAACATCTTATTATGAGCAAAAAGTTGGCTCATTTAAGAAGTTAGATTTTTAATGCTTCCTTTTGCTCCTCCTAGTCCTTCAAGAATTTCTCTATCATTCTTTTTAAATTAGGCTTGCTTTCTTGTTGTTGATGGAATGTATTCTTATGTTGGAAACCTGCGTGGCTGCTTAAATCCTTGGTTGGTGTTAGATGCTCCTCTTTGATTTGACCATGAAAAATTAGGATGGTTGTGCCCACCTGGGTTATAGGTGTTTGAATAAAGATTCCCTTGATTCCTTTAGTAATTATTGAGTGCGTTTAACTGCTCAATGGAGGGATCCTGAGAAAAACCTCTCTAACATTTAATGGTTGTATGTCCTTCTCCATAATTTTCACAGGAATAGATAGCCATGGGATTTGAGACTTTAGTGGACGCTTCTAATTTCTTAGTAAGCAAATCAATCTTTGCATTGAGGATATTCAAACTGTCCACTTTATGCATTCCTGTAACTTTCTTTGGTGAACTTCTCTCGCTATGCCATTAGTAGTTATTAGAAGCCATAGTCTTAAGAAGATTATAGGCATCATCAGGCATCATCATGAATGAGCCTAGGTAGTTACATCAATAGTGATCCTCATTGGCTCTATTAAGCCTTAGTAGAAAGTTTGAATGAGCAACCACTGTAGGACTCCGTGGTGAGGACATTGTCTCTATAGATCCTTGTAACATTCCCAAGCCTCATAAAGAGATTCGCCACCATGTTGGGTGAAACTTATGATCTCCTGTCTAAACTTTGCTATTTTTCCAAGTGGAAAATACTTGCCCAAGAATGTCCTTGATAGCGTTTCCCATGAAGTGATTGATTGTGGAGCTAGAGAGTGTAGCCATAGCTTAGCTTTATCCGTTAAAGAGAAAGGGAATAACCTAAGCTTTATTGCATCTGGACTAACCCCATTCATCTTGATTGTATTACAAATCTCTAAAATCTAAGCTAGATGGGCATTAGGATCCTCGCTTGGTAGACCTCCAAACTGAAATTGTGAGATCATATGGATTATTGTTGGTTTGATCTCAAACATGTTGGCATCAACAGTTGGCCTAATAATACTATTATGGGTATCTCCTGAATTAGGCGTTATGTACTCTTAAAGAGCATGATTCCAACCCAGTGGTAGTGCTTAATCTTCAGCCATCTTTTTCTTATCTTTTTCATGCTTTTCCTTTCGATTTTATTTGCATGATTTCTCAATTCTAGGGTTGATCTTTTCCAAGTTTGTACCCTTGGATCTAGTGTTCATAAACTAGCAAAAGTTAACTGAAAAATCAATTAGCAACTTAAATTAAAATTAAATAAAAGAATACTAGTTTAAGAAAAGTAAAAATTAAATTAATATCAATATTGCTTGTCCTTAGCAACAGCACCAAAAAATTGATGTGTTTTAAACCTGCAAGTGTACGGTTGTGGTTGCAATAGAAAGTTATCATTCCCTCAGAGATTGTATATTGAGTACTAATAATTTTTGCCTATGATCTCAGCTAGTAAATTTAAATAATTCAGCAAAGTTTAGAAATTTAAATAATAAAAATATAATTAAAAGTAAAATCAAATATTTGTAAAAACATAGCCTAAGTTTAGTTTCACTATTCTAATCCAATTATGAACATATTAACAAATAAAAGACATTGATTTCAGTTAAGGGTAATTGTTCTAAAATACCTAAAGACTTACTTGAGTTCAATTAAGCATGTTAAGATTAAAGTTTAACCTACTCTCGTGATTAAGAAGTTAATCAAAACTCATTAAATTCCTTAACAATTATTGGTTTACCACTATAGACCTCTATCTACAGTCATGGTTCCCCAAAGAGCTTAGTTACTCTCATGGTTGAGTGATCTAAGTTTTAAGTGTCTTAAGCTAATTAATTCCCCTAACTCTCATCGGCAAATTCATCCATAAACATGCAATTGGATAGGCCTAGAATGATAACAAGATAAATATTACAACACAAAGAATTAACAAAAATTCAAATTAAATATAGAAACTTGTGTTCAAATCATGTTATAGAATAGCTACTCCTAACCAAGACTTTGAAAGAAAATTTAGCCACACATGGCTATAATGAAATTCATAATCAAACCTAAAAAAATAAGAAGATGAAAAATGGAAAAGAAAATAAAAACAGGCTCTTTATCTTTTGTGATTTGTGTCTAGCCACCCTCCAATCTCTGTGTCCAGACTAAAAATGTGTTCATTCCTTATATAGTGATGGGGTAAGAAAAGAGTCCTTATTGACTTTTAATTCCTTTTAATTTTTGAAATAGGAAAACTTCTACCTTCATGACACAACTTTGGGACATGGTCGTGCTTAATTTAGATAAAATTATGAATTTACTCAGCGTTCAGTGTGGCATCCGACACGAGCAAGCTCATTAGTCGTGCTTCATTATGGATCAGAATTCTTCACTCACACGGCATGTGCATGCCATGACATTGCTCACTCACGTATGGCTTGGACATGGCTTGGTTATGGCTTTCCCTTTTTTAATGTTCTATCGCATGGCATGTGCAACTTCTTTGCATTCTAGGGCCCACTAGACAAAAGTCACAAAAATTAATTAAAACCTAAATAAAACTTTGCCAAATTATACAACAAATAATAATAAACTTAATTAAATACTAATTCATAAAACTCTCCTAATTAAACCCAAAAAATTACTTAAATTAATTTATTCCTTATTTAGAATTTATTAAAATTCAACTCTAAGATACGTAAATAATAGATATATCACTTTTCCTGATTAATAAACACTAAGAAATCAAGGCTATTTACACTTGGGTTTTTCTCTTTTATTAGTTTTCCTTTTTATACATTGCTTATCTAATCATACAAAACCAAACTCATTGAATACATAAATTCCTTTAAACCTGCATGCATTTGTCTAACAATCAACAACACCAAAATAGCAACTTTCATCAAAATAGCAATGACCCAGATAAGAAAATGGTATAAAATTGAAGAAACAAAATTAGAAGATGCAGTGAAAGAATTAAATGAAACAACAACATAACTAACTAAAGTTTTATAAAAATTGAGGATTGAACTGTGAATGAAATAGAGTAAATTACAGCTAAAATAATTGAAATGATAAAATTGAAGAAAATATATAACACAACTTTGAGAATTACTGCACAAGAGAATAGAGTCTCAACGATTATACTAAAAAATCACCACAAGGTAAATTCTCAAGAAAATATGGTAGGTCACAATGGTCCATTTAAGTACCATACTCCTAGAAAGAATTTTATCATAATAAGTAATTTAATAGTACAATAATTCATGATAACTAAACCCAATAATATCAAAAAGAAAGAGAACACACAAATTTTACTTGGAAAACTCCAAACAAATTGGAGAAAAACCATGGACAAGACTAAAAGAATTTCACTATGAAAAATAATAGGAGTTACAATAAGTTTCTCTTTACTTAACCTAAGGAGAGAACAATAACACTCTCTCTTAAAATAGAAGAAAACACACTCTCTATATTTTTTCCATATAAGGAGATCACTCACAACTCACTCACTTAGTTGCTCACATAACATAAACTTATTATGCTTGTGTTTCTCTCCCTCATAGTGCTTTTCTAGCTTGCATTTTCTTCACTCATTTATATGTCTTTATATAGGCATTAGTGAGAATTAAAAACCCAAAAAAATCCTTCTTCTTTCAACTTAAGTTAGGCACCAAATTTTAAGTCTTGTGGTGGTGCAGCAAACTTGGACATTTACTTCATTTTGTTTTTTCAAATCTTGTGGGCTCATCAAGTTTGATTTAGAAATCTTCCACTTGAAGATTTAATCGAGGATCAATCACATCTTCACACCATTCTTTCTATTTTACCTTTTCATATTGCTTATGTTTCTGTTAAGTCACACGAGTATCGACACTAAATAAACTTATCATTATTGAGAGCTTTTGTTAAGAAATATGCTAGGTTGTCTTTGGTATGAATTTTTTATAAATCAATAATTCCTTCTTCCATTTTCTCTTGAAGGAAGTGATATTGAACTTGAATGTTTTTTTAATTTGAATGAAAAGTTGGATTTCTTACAAGATGTAAGGCACTTTGACTATCATTAAATAAAGAAACTTTCTCTTATTTATGCCCGAGTTCTTCCATTGCCATCTTCAACCAAACTGCTTCTTTACTGGCTTTTGTAGCTGCCACATATTTTACTTCCATTATTAACATAGTCATAACTAGTTATAGTTTTGATACCCAACTTACAGCACTGACAGCAAGTATAAACACATATCCCATTATGGATTTGCTTTTACCCAAGTCACCTGCATAATCTGAGTCGACATATCCTTTGACAACAAACTCTGATCCTCCATAACATAATGCAACTTTTGATTTTCCTTTAATATATCTTAATATCATCTTCACAGTATTCCAATGCTCTCTACCAGGATTCACCATGTATCGACTAACCACTTCTACTGCATATGCAATGTCTGGTCTTATATAGATCATAGCGAACATTAAACTTCCCACTGCTAATGCATACGGTACTCGAGACATTTCTATCCTCTTTACTTCACTACTATGACTTATTCTGGATGATACTTTGAAATTAATAGAAAGTGGGGTTGAAATTAGCTTATAATCTTACATGTTAAATCACTGCAAGACTTTTTTCAAGTAATTTTCTAGAGTAGCCAAATGTTCCTATTATTTCTATATCGATGAATTTGCATCCTTATAATCTTATTTTCTTGTCCCAAGTCCTTTATCTCAAATTCCCTAGCCAATTGTGCCTTCAATTCTTTGATATAATCTTTATTGGGGCCTGCTACCATTATGTCATCTACATACAATAGCAAAATAAAGAAGTCATTTTCATTAGCCCTCTTAAAATATATATAAGGATCTGCATTAAGTCTATTGTATCCAAGGCTCATGATAAAGGAATCAAATCTTTTATACCTATTCTTCAAAATCTTCTGGTTGGAGCATATAAATCTCTTCTTTAAGATTTCCATAAAGAAAAGTAGTTTTCACATCTAATTACTCTAGATGTAAATCAAATATAGCACACAACACTAAGACCACTCAAACTATTGTAAGATTGACCACAAGGGAAAATTTTTCATTAAAGTCAATGCCTTCTTTCTGAGCATACCCTCATACCACCAATCTTCCATAATACCAGTCCATTTGATCATCACTATTACACTTGATCTTGTAGACCCATTAGTTACCAATTGGCTTCCTTCTTTATGGTAATGTCACAAGTTTCCATGTCTAATTCTTATGCAGAGCTTTAATTTCTTCCTGCATTGCTACCATCCACTGAGATACTTCTGGACTATCCATTACTTCTTAAAGAGTTGATAGCTCTCTATCCTTTATTAGAAAGCAGTATGCAACATTACTCTTCATAATATAATCAGAATTCCAAGCTGGTGCTTTTTTACCATGAGTTGACTATCAAACTTTGGTTTCTTTAGACCCAACTATTTCTCATTCTTCATTTTCTAGTGCTACTTCATAAGAATCCTCTTGTTCCACCTTTATCATTATAGTCTTTGAATTATCTTGTGATGTGCTATTGTCACATTTTTCTTGCAACGTATCTTCTGCAAACATCACATCTCTACTGATGATGACCTTATGAGTAGTGGGATCCCATAAGCGATACCCCTTAACTCTTTTTGCATATCCCAAGAATATGCATTTTCTAGATTTTGGATCTAGTTTTGTAATTTCTTAGGCATTATAAACATATATGCAGGGCTTTCAAATATATAGAGGTTTGAATAATCAACAGGCATACCAATCCACATCTCTATAGGTGTCTTCAACTCAATAGCAGTTAATGGTGACCTATTTATTGTATAACACATAATGTTGATTGCTTCTGCCTAAAATGACTTTTCCTAACTTGTAGCTCCCAACATTGACTTTGTTCTTTCCAACAGGGTTCTATTCATTTGCTCTGCCACTCCATTCTATTTAGGAGTGTATGATACAGTGAATTGCCTTTTGATACATTCCTACTTGTAGAATTTATTAAATTCTTCTCTAGTGTATTCTCCTCCATTATCTGTCTTCAAACACTTGATCTTATTTCCAGAATAAAGTTCCACTCACGCTTTGAATACTTTGAAGACTTCAAACACATTAGCTTTCGTCTTGATAGGATACACCCAACATCTCGTAAAGTTATCATCAATAAAGGACACAAAGTACTTTGCTCCTCCTAGGGATAGTACTAGTGCTTGCCATACATTAAAGTGAAACAATTTTAGAATAATTTTTCATTTAGAATAAGATATGTTGAACTTCACACTATGCTACTTACTTTTAACACAATGCTCATAAAAGGGTAAGGATACCTTTGTGTGACCAAGAAGTAGCTTCTACTCGGCCATAATTTCCATTCCTTATTCTAACATATGGCCAAGTTTGTAGTGGCACATTATTGCAAACTTTTCACTTAAATCATCTAAAGTAATATATGCTTCTACCTCCTACAAAGTCTCTCCTATCAAGATATACAAATTCGCAGCTATCTTTTATGCCTTCATTAATAAGAGCACACCTTGAATTATTTTCATAATTCACTTTTTGATTTCAACCCTGCACTTGAGATTATCTACCACTCCTATAGATAGTAGATTTTTATTTAAGCCTTCCATATACTGCATATTTTGAATAGTGCAAATTGTGCCATTGTATATCCTCAACTTCATGGTTCCAATACCGATGATCTTCAAAGGATGATCAGCTATTATATACACAGATCCTTCTGAGAAAGATTCATAAAGAGAAAACAAATCTCTTTGACCAGTCATATGCTAAGTAATTTCTATGTTAAAAATCCACACATCAAAAAATTTATTTCTATATGTGCCAGTTATTGCCACTTCATTACATAGAGTGATGCCATCTAGTGTATTTGCAACATTTCCTTAAGGTTTGGAATATTTTAAATTCCAACAATCCTTCTTTAAGTGACCCTTTTTGCCACAGTTGTAGCACTTAAAATTCTTTTTTCTTTTTAATCAACCTTGTCTCTGCCTCCCACTAGAGCCAAGTTCCATTGATCTCCCTCTCATCCCAAAGCCTTCACATATTATGAATTCACCATCTTTTCTTCTTTGTTTCTACACATGCTTTCTTCCTCTAGGATAGCAATTGTAATTTCATCGACGACTAAATAATTTGTGAGAAGATTATTTATTAGGTTAATAATGAGTTAATCATACAAATCAGGTAGACTTTGAAGTAAAAGTTCAGCATGTTCATTTGCATCTACTTTATATCCCAACAATGTGAGTTAGGAAAATAAAGTATTCAGAGTATTTATGTGCAATGTCACTGAAGTAGATTTTGCCATCCGAATAGTGTAAAGTTTCCTCTTAAGGAAAATTTGTTATGGATTGACTTGGCCTTATAATGTTTAGTGAGTTGATCCTAAATCTCCTTTGCAATTTTCTTTTCTCTTACACTTGATAGTATCTATTCTACTAATTCCAGATGAAGATCTGCAATAGCATTCTCGTCCATCTCTTTCCATTTGTTGTCATTTATGAATTCTTCTGACCTTCCACTAATAGTCACCAAGAAATTATACTTTTTCAATATTGCCTTCATCTTTAATTTCCACAGTGAGAAATTTCTCCTATTAAATTTTTCAATCTCATATTTTTCCACCATTGGTTCTATCACTATTCACAAACCAGATACTCTGATAACAGTTGTTGTAAAAATTAAGGATCGGACTATGAATGAAATAAAGCAAATTATAACTAAAATAATTGAAATGATAACATTGAAGAAAATATACAACACAACTTTAAGAACTATTGCATAAATGAATAGAGTCTAAACGATTGTACTAAAAAATCACCACAAGGTAAATTCCCAAGAAAGTGTGGTGAATCACAATGGTCCACTTAAGTACCACACTCCTAGACAGAATTTTATCGTGACAAGAAATTTAATAGTATAATAATTCACAATAACTAAACCCGACAATAGCAAAAAGAAAGAGAACGCATAAATTTTATATGGAAAATCCCAAACAAATCAGGGAAGAACCATGGGCAAGACTACAAGAATTTCACTATGAAAAATAATAAAAGTTACAACAAGTTTCTCTCTACTTAACCCAAGAAGAGAGCAATAACACTCTATCTTGAAATAAAAGAAAACACACTCTCTATATTTTCCCACACAAGAAGATTACTCACAACTCACTCACTCACTTGCTCACACAGCATAAACTAATTATGCTTGTGTTTCCCTCCCTCATGATGCTTTTCTTGCTTGCATTTCTCTTCACTCATTTGGATGCCTTTATATAAGCATTAGTGAGAACTAAAAACAAAAAAAAATCCTTCTTCTTTCAATTTAAGTTGGGCATTGAATTTCAAGTCTTATGGCAATGCAGCAAACTTAGACATTTACTTCATTTTGTTTTTTCAAATCTTGTGGGCTCATCAAGTTTGATTTAACATAAAGAAGATGAACAAGAAAACACTACCATAAACTCCAAAACATGTCACACATGAAGCTTGTCTAATTATATCATCTCACTTGTTTCTTTATTTATTTACTTTAAATCTAAATTCTTCTCTTTCTTCCTTATATTTTCCACCATCACAATTGGTACTTATCATCTCTCTAACCTCTCTTTAATGGTGACTCTTTTAACCTATTTTCACTACTTCTTGCAACTAAAACTTTTTAACTAGGCAGTTAAAGGGCAAACTGGAAAAGGAGAAGGGAAAAGAATGGAGGAGAAGAATGGAAGTGACAAAAAAAATACTTATGTGTAATATTTTGAAAACATAGGACATGCGTGTAATATTTTAAAAATATAGGATATTGCATGTTAATGACATCAAGTTTTTAGACATTTTTGTAAACGTCCCTTAAAATTAAACAAATTCAAAATGTTATTTAAAGAAAAATTTAAAGTCATTATATACTGCTTATTAACATGTAATGTTCATTTAAAATAAGACAATAAGCTTGCGAATCCAATAATTAATTTTTAAGTTGATTTTCATATGTACTAATTGCAAATTGAGATTGCATTCAGATTTCACAATTTATATAATAATAAATCTTCCTTACAATTTTTAAGGTAAAGAGATTTTTTTATTTTATAATCTATTTTAAAAGAAGTAAAATTTTTAGACTGCACATAGTACCGACCTAAAACTATATGACAAATTGCAAATTCAATAATCAATTTTGTTTTGATTTTCATATGCGGTTTTGAATTGAAAGACTACTAACTTTCATAATTTGGATGATGATGTTAATGTATCATTTTTACAACTTTTAAGAATATGAGATTTCTTTCACATTTTTTCATTTTAAAATATCTTCTTTTATAATTAAATTTCAAGTCATCAAACTGCGTATTACAGTAATACCAACTTAAAAGTTAATGTTCAATCTTAACTTAGTTTTTATATCTTGTTTATGTCTTAACTTAGAATCATGTAAACATCAACTGTTATAGAGATTTTGCATTTTATTTTGAATGTGAATGTAAAGTACAATGATTTTTTATTCTCTTATAGTACTAGATTTGAGAGATAGAATCACTTACAGTACATGGGAACTGAAGACTTTCTCTTTTTTGGCGAGTTAGTGACCAGAGAACAATAGAGAAATTTAAAGAGTGAGAGATTCAGAGACTAAGAGATTTAGAAAGTGAGAGTTTGAGAGAGAATAAGTATGTTGAAGTGGGGATGTTTTGCATGCAATGGGTGTCATTTTCTTATTTATTGAAAAGAATAGATGATTTTGCTATATTATTGTCAGTGATTTTATTGTTGCATGTAATGGCGAGGAAAAATGTGAAATCTATTTAAAAATTAACTGATTAAAGGGGAAAAACCAATATTTAAACTCTCTATTTGATGGGTTGCATAAGGGAAAATTTGTCATCCATGGTTCATTATTTTATAACTATATGCATTTATGTTATTGAGTCAGGTGAATCATTAATTTATAAATTCAATTTGATAATGCAAGATGGATAAGAGAGTAAACATAAGCTTTCACTTCGAGGGTCAATGGACAATGGATCCAAATTTGCAATATCTTAGAGTTGACGTTGATGTTGTGCCTAATTTTGTCCATGATTATCTGTGCTATAAAGACATTAAGAATAGATTTAAGCATAAGTTGGGTTTTATTAATGTTAAAAATATTTTCATTCGTGAACCTGGTAAAGATTTAGAGAATGGTTTATATTTGGTTAATCATGATGATTCTATTAGGAGAACATTGTATTACATTAGTAAATACAGTTGGGTTTGTAAGTTAGACTTCTATTCACAATGTGAAATAGATGAGCCTATGTTTGCCCATGTGGTACTTCCATTGCCTATACTTGAAATGCAAATATAGAGTACACAGACCACTAATAAGGAAAATGTAAAAGAGGTTCAAATATCTACACAATGTAACAGGTAAGGCCTGGTGATTGGAACACATAACCATAAGGTCAAGAACACACATCATATGGTGCACCTAGTGGCTATGTTAGTGAAGAAGCACCTGAGGCAGAAAATGAATCTAATAATGAATCAAATTCAGAAAGTGAGGCAAAATAAGGTAATAAGGGACAACAAGTTCCTAATATGAACACTGAGAGGGTTAGCTATAATGAGAATGATGGCCTTTTTAAGTTCTTCATAAGAATTTCATTTAGTGATGCAATAGAGGCTAGAGAGGCTATTTCAAGGTATGCAGTGGCAAGGGTGGTTAAATTGAAGTTAAATCCTAATGAAAAACTAAAAATTAGAGCTAAGTGTAAGAATGAAAGTACTTGTCCTTTTATGCTGTATATTTCACATGATGGCCAAAATCCTAGGCTAGTGGTGAAAACATATAAACCTAAACACACCTGTTTTAGGGCCTTTAAAATACCTCAATCCTCGGCAAGTTAGTTGGCCAACTATTTCAAAGAAAAAATATATAGGAATCTAACCTATAAGATAGCTGACATGAAAACAGATGTAGAGCTCTAACTGAAACTGCATGCATATTTATTAAAGTTGAAAAGAGCAAAGAATCTTGTCTTAAGAGAAATGGATAGCTCTTTCAAAGTAGAATTTAGATACTTATAAGCATATGTTGTTGCACTTAAGAGAAGTAATTTGGGTTTGAAAGTAGAAATTAAATTATGCAAGAATACCCTTCAGCAAGGGGGAAGAGTATTTAGAAGAATGTTTATTTGTTTTGATGCATGCAAGAAGGGTTAGAGGGTAGGTTATAGACAACTAATTGGTCTAGATGGATGCTTCCTTAAAGGTATTTGCAAAGGGCAATTGCTTACTGCTGTTGGTGTTGATGCAGAGGGGAAAATGCCCCTCATTGCTTGGGCTATTATTGACAAGGAAAACAAAGGCATATGGAGATGGTTCCTAGCATGGCTTAAACAAGAGCTTGAATTGGGTGATGGGTCAACATTGACTTTAATTTCATACATGCAAAAGGTATGCACACCATTATATTCATTTTTTTTATACAACAAAAAGTGACTTTAATTGAATTTTATATTGATTTGTTGACTTATTTTTAAGGTCATATTAATATTGTAATAAGCATTCTACCTAAGGTTAAGCATAGATGGTGTGCTCACCACATATTTTCTAATTGGTCCAAGAAGTTTGGAGGACTAGAATTTAAAAAAAATTATGGATAGCTACATAGTTTATATTTAAAGAAGAATTTAAGGATAATTTATCCAAGATTGGAGACTTGACTAAGAAAGGAGTTAAAGCATTGTTGAATTACCCTCCTTACAATTGGTGTATGGCTTATTTCAGCAACAGGTGCAAGTCCTAAATGGTGGACAATAACATTAAAGAGAGCTTTAATTCCTAGATTCTAAATGCAAGAAGTAAGTTGATTGTAACTATGCTTAACGACATCAGAATTAAAATAATTGAGAGATTGAAAAACAAGAGGGAATAAGGATTAAAGTTGAAAAGGGAATTTACTAATGATTGTATGATTTATTACAATGACAACAAAATGGCTTTACTAGGATGTAAGGTTGTTTTCAATGGTGATGATGGATTTAAAATTAGCGATGGTGCTGATAGGCACACATTGTTTCTTGACAAGCATATATGCACATGCAGGGCATGGGAGCTTACTAGCATCCCATGTCCATATGCAATTCAAGCCTTAGAATATTTGAAAGTTGATCCTCTCACTATGATATCACCTTGGTACCATAATAAGACATACATTTCAAGCTACTAATGCCCTCCAATATCTTTCCTTAGGAAGAAATTAATGAACACTTATCAGATTTAACCAATTGAGTCCCTCTAGTGATTAAGCTTGCTGGCAGGCCAAGGATTAATAGGGTTTGAGCCAGCAATGAGCCCAATCCAACAAGTCATGCGAGGACATTATCCAAGAAAGGCTTGAAACAATAATGTGGTATTTATAAAGGAGACAAACATAACAGAATCAGTTGCCCAAAAAAGGGCAACCAGGTATGCTTCACAAGCCATTTATTATGTTGTTGCTATTTTGGATAGCTAATATGAATTTGAAAAGGAAAAAATTATTATGTTTACAGGCAAATCCAGCACTTCCAACTTCACAAGTGAGACAGCAATAAGAGTCATAGGCCTAAAGCTACTCTACCATGACTAATTTAGTTAGTCAAGCCCCTCCACGTATGCCTTAGACATCATCACATGCCCAATCTCAATCAAGTCTAGTCTAGCCAAGACATGGGGCCAAAATCTAGCTCTTTTAGCTCAAGTACCACAGCCCAAACAACAGGGCGAAAGTCATGCTACCTCAAGTGCATTCACACAGCTCAATAAGCAAGGCCAAACTCCATCTACATCAACTCCATTGCCAAGAATGACACATGGAAAAGGCCAAACAAGTCATGGAATTTGTGTTGACATCCAAACTGGGAAGACAATGTTAATGTAAGGTTTAACTATTGTTGTTTTTTTTCAACAGGTGTTAATAGGTTTATTGTTTTGTGTAAGAATGATTGGTATATTATGAGTTAATTATTATATGTGTTTATTGTTATAAATAGGTTAGAGTAGTGAATGAGTTTTTTATGAGGGTAATGTGGATGCGGGTGATGAGACTGTTTAAAATTGGAGGTTCGATGTTCCATATAAGAGAGACATAAGGAAGCAACTATATGAAGAGAAATCCCTATCACATTTAGTCAGGAAAATGGGATTCCATAGAGATGGCTCAAATGTGAAAATGGCCACAGAATTGCCATTTCAACCACTTAGCCTCAAATGGAATCCAGGTGATGCAATCACCACTAGGTAGCTACTTAATTAAAAAGATGCAAGAATGGGAAAGTAGATTCAAAAGGACTGACATTTACTATTTTAAGTTGTTTTATGAACAATACAACAAACATGTTGCTTAATATTGTTTATTTTTCTTTTTAGCTTTCATTTTGGCTCTAGTGTTATTTGGAAACATTATTTATATGTTTTATGTTACAAGGTTCAACTTTGAATCAATGTTCTAGGTATTATTTTGGCAGAAATAGATTGCATTATATGCAAGATTATTTTGTTATATGCTATTATCTTTAAGTTTAAGTATGATTCAGTCTTGTGATATCCTTTTGTTAAGACAGTGTATGTAGGCAAGTAAAATACATGATATTTATCTACCAATGTAACAAAAATTACTGCATTTTTATCAGCAGAATTAAGCATGCCATAAACAAAAGGGATATCAACCTGATATTACACTTTGACAAAGCTCCTAACCTATATAAAAACTACAAGACATACTAACAACATCCATGAAATTATAGCAATAGTGTAAGCAACGATCACCTTTTTATTCTTCACCTCAATGTCATTTTTATCTTGCTTTTTGTCATGCTTCAATTTGCATAGCTCATCCCACAAGTGAGAGATTTCAACCTCCACTTCAAAGGATATAGACATTAATGGCCTTTCCAAGCGTGCACTCAAATGCTTGTTGCTTTCAATTGGCATCTTCTTCTCAATTTTAAGCTCATTGATAATGGTCCTAACTCTATCCCCAATTTCATCGTCATACCACTCAAAATATCCACAATATGTCACCTAATACATCAAGTGGTTCATGCCATTTCATTGTCAATGCATGAGAAATTTCTTACAACCATATGATATATAGTACATACCTTATAATTTCTGCTCCTATAATATCTTCTACTAGGATTCTCGTCTGTCCAGGAAGTCTATTGAATAGCCTTTAATCTTCTCCTTCCTATATTGCATCTATAGTACTTCACCGACCCAGTATATTCTATTTCGATATTGCTCCTTCATAAATTGGAATTACTAGATCTACTAGAAGAAAATGATGTGATCTTCCCTCAACAACCAGTGTGACTTCGATTTCTTTACAAAACCTTTGCCTCAATGACTTACAGAGAGAGAATGCTTTTTTTTTAACGATAAGCTTTTGATTTTTTGGTTCTGGAGTTTAATGCTTAAACGTGTTAGCAAATGGAGAGAATTAGTAGTTAGTTATTAAATGGGACAGCTAGACTACCATTTATAACATGGAGAGAACCACTATTTGATCAACTGATTGTCAATGTATACGATATAACCTTACCAGTGAACCATTCATCTGTTGCTTTTCCATTTTAATTTGACAATCACCCAATGTGTAAACTCATCGCTATCAGGGGACAAATTGAGTGCCCGACTTCCTGTTAACTATTATTGTGGCCTTTTTTCATTGTTTGTTTCTAGCATTGTAGGGAATTTGTGCACTTGTTGATCTCATGCGCTTTGAAGATGGAATTGCTATTATCTCCCTGGAGTCATCCTATGTGATGCATTTTACACAAGCAAGAGCAGCCGATGACAGTGGAAAGGAAGAAAACGACCAAGACATAGTGAAGGGGGATCTCTTGTTTTATTATGGGGAGAGGCTCGCTATCGCTGGAAGCACGAGATTAATCGCAAGCCGAGGTTTCAAATACGGGAAGGGCAGGAACTAAATCAGAGCAGGAGAACATCCATAACCCTGAGAAAGCTCTGCCATTCTTGATCAGAGTAGAAAGACGTATATTGCATTCTTGAGAAAACAAGAAAAAACCTTTTCAAGGTTTACGCAAGCAACATCAATTATATGATGATATCGCCTTTTGTCCAAATTCATTTTGAATTTTTTGTTGCAGGCTTTGGCTTGGTGCATGGTCAAATCATGGGGCCGAGGACTGTGAATAGTCCATAACAGTCCTGTTATTATATATATAGACATAAATAGGCCATAACAGTCCTGTTAATCTCATTTGCAATATGATGAAGTGAGATTCTTTATAATCTATGCTAGGTTCATAAATTTGTGTGCAACTTAATTTGAGTGTGGATTTAAAATACCCAACTGGCTATATATTCATAAATCTAATTTTCATTCATTTAGTCATCTAATTGATTAAAGAGTGAATTAACTTTCAGTAGAGCTCTTAAACTAAATGGTAATAGTCATCTTAGTATAATAGAACATGATTAAGTAAATTAAAAAGTCTACATCCACTAAAGAAATTCCTGGATCAATCTATTGAATGATAGATTTCATATATTCAATACAATGAAATAATTGCAGTGCAATCCTCTTAGATCATGATATTAATAGCATTCTTACAATTTTAAGAAAAGCATAGATTTTTTAAAAACTTTTTCATGTTCAAATGTGTTTTAAAGTAAAATTTAAAGTTATTATACTACGTGTTACACGTGATGATCATTTAAAATCCGACAAATTCACAATGTTATTTTAAAGTACAATTTGAAGTCATTGTATTGCTTATTACACATATTGCTCAATTGAAATAAGACAACAAGCTTGCGAATCCAACAAATAATTATTAGGTTTATTTGTATTCATTTTTTGCAACTTATATGAAGATATTTAGATCTTCTATGTAACTTTTGAGATAGTTAAATTTTTTATTTTACGATATATTTTAAAAGAAGTAAAATTTAAAATCATTAGATTACATATTACACGTAAAACCAATTTAAAATTAAATGACAAATAGTAGATCCAATAATCAATTTTGATTTGATTTTCATATGTAGTTCTAAATTGAGAGTCTGCTCACTTTTACAATTTAGGTAATAATATCAACATCATTTCTACAACTTTCAAGAATGTGAGTTTTTTTTCACATTTTGTCATCTCAAAATGACTTCTTTTATAAGTAAAATGTAAAGTCATTACACTGCAAATTACACGTGATTCCAATTTAAAAATTTAATAATCAATCTTATTGATTGTAAACTATAATTGCGCTTGCTTTTAACAATTTTATGTGATCAAATTCATATCAATTTATAACTTTCAAAGAAGTGAGATTTTTTTGGATTTTTTGTCATCTCAGAGTATTTGTTTTTAGAAGTAAAATTTGAGTTATTAGATTTTGCATTGCACATATAATACCGATTATCAAATAAATGACAAATTGCAAATCCTATAATCACTTTTAACTTAATTCTTATATATAAATGACTGACGGTAAACTGAATGAGTACTTATTTAATATAATAAAAGAAATATATATTTCATCTTAATTTCTACACTTTTGTTATCAATTTTCAAGAGATCTTCACATGTACTTTTCACTAGTCAATGTTGATTTTCTTTTTTTTTTTTCTCTTTCCATCTTGTGTCATGCATACAACCTATAAATACACACAATGACTATGCATAAGTGAGCATCGATAGCTGTGATATCTGTGAAATTCTTGGTTTAGTCTCATTATGTAACTTTCACTTATTCTTTTAATCTCAGTCATCAGCTCTATTCATATATTTTCCATGTTAAACATAGATATATGTCAGCATGCATATGTTGACCTGAGAAAACAATGATGCTTGAGTTACACTGTGCTTAAAAGGAAGCAGTTTCCATAAATTATTCTGAAATGGAAATTTAACAAAATTTACTTAATAAATCTGTTCTTTGTTTTCCTTGCAGAAAAAGGTGTGGAAAATGGGGTCTGAAAAGATCAATTTCAGTTCAGAGAGCTCAAGTGTTAATGACGACCAAAAGAAAACCAACAATCCCTTCTCTGTGCTTCTTGTTGATGATGACCCTATCGCTAGAACTATCAACAAATTGATGCTCATAGGCCTAGAATCGTTCGAAGTTCATCAGGCTGCTAACGGACAAGAAGGTATTGATTTTCATCGTGCTGGTGCTTCTTTTGACCTCATTCTTATGGACCTAGTGTAAACACAGGAAATTGATATGCCTGAATAGAATAATTTATTAACAAGGGAATGTCCCTATATACATACATGAGCAGCTACAAGAGACTTCCTATATGTTCCTAATATGTTCCTACAAATCAGGAACTGATTAGTTTTCAAAATATACAAAAGGAAAGTTATAAATATACAAATCAATCTATTTACAAATATAGAAGATATGACAGATTTATTTTCCTAACACTCCCCCTCAAGTTGGAAAGTGGATATCTTGCACTCCCAACTTGCGAATTATTGGAACAAAAAAATCTTTCCCCAACGGCTTGGTAAACACATCAGCTAGTTGATGAGTTGAGCTAACATATCTTGTGACCACAGATCCATTCAGAATTTTATCTCTAACGTAATGACAATCCATCTCAATATGTCTAGTTCTTTCATGGAATACAGGATTAGCAGCAATGTGTAGGGCTGCCTTATTATCACAAAATAATGAGGCTAGTTCAGAAAGTACTAGATTTAGATCTTTAAACAAATACCACAACCAAGTTAACTCACAACATGTCCTTGTCATAGCACGGTATTCTGCTTCTGCTGAAGACAAAGAAACTGCTTTCTGGCGCTTCGATTTCCAGGAAATTAATGATGATCCAAGGAAAACACAATATCCAGTTGTGGATCTTCTGGTTATAGGACATCCTGCCCAATCAGAATCACAATATGCCCTTAATTTCAAATCGTTAACTGAAGAAAAAAATAAACCTTTTCCAGGAGCTCCTTTGAGATAGTGCACAATTCTTAATGCTGCATCCCAATGAAGTTTCCTAGGTTGATTCATAAATCTACTCAAAACATGAACTGCATAAGTAATGTCAGGGCGAGAAACAGTTAAGTAGATAAGTCTGCCAATCAATCTCCTAAACTTTCCTGGATCTTTGAGTAAATCACTTTGGTCAGATAACTTTAGACCCTTTTCCATGGGAGTATCAACTGGTACAGCTCCTAATAACCCTGCATCTTCAATAATTTCCAAAGCATACTTACGTTGACAAATATAAATCCCATGTTTAGAAGCAGAAACCTTAATACCAAGAAAGTACTTTAGATTTCTAAGATCTTTAAGTCGAAATTGACTATGCAAAAAATGCTTAAGAGAGTCAATAGCCTTTAGATCATTTCCCGTAATCAAAATATCATCAACATATATCAAAAGCGCAGTAAATGAATTTCCATGTTTTCTAGTGAACAGAGAGTAATCAGCTTTAGACTGAACATACCCTGTAGATCGAATAGCATTAGAGAACTTTGCAAACCACTGTCAAGATGCTTGTTTCAAACCGTATAAAGACTTATGGAGACGGCAGAAGAGATGTTCCTCCCCCTGTCGCCGAAGACTCGACGGAGGAGACATATAGATTTCTTCAGATAAATCTCCATGAAGAAAAGCGTTGTTGACATCTAATTGATGCAGAGTCCAACCTCTAGCTGCAACTAAAGCTAATAAACACCGGACAGTGATAATTTTAGCAGTAGGAGAAAAAGTTTCATGATAATCAACTCCTTCAAGTTGTGTGAAGCCCTTAGCAACTAAACGGGCTTTATATCTCTCGATGGAACCGTCGGCTTTATGCTTCACCTTATAAACCCAGCGGCAATCAATAGGAATTTTACCAGCGGGAAGGGAGGTCAATGTCCAAGTGCCATTCTCCGTAAGAGCCTATAACTTAGAGTCCATGGCGGCCTTCCATTCAGGATGTAAAATAGCCTCAGAGTAAGAGCGAGGTTCAGAGACCTAGGCAAGCTGAGCCAAAAAAGCCCGATGGTGAGAGGAGTACCGATGGTAGGAGAGGTAATTCGCCAGAGGATACCAAGTGCCTTTAACCGGACCTAGCAGCAAGGAAGACGATGGATTAGAGCAAACTTGATGACAATGATAATCATTGTAACGAACTGGGCGAATGGACTGACGGCTAGTGCGACGGAGAATAGGTGGAGCAAGGTTTGTAGGAGAAGGAAGGTGAGGGATGACAGAATCGATAGGAGAAAGAGAGGACAGAGGAGCGGGTGGAAAAGGAGAAGGGGGCAAATCAGGTGGTGAATCGGATTGAGAAGGGACAGTCGGAGGAGATGGAGTGGTGGGAGAAGGACGACGAGAATAAGTGCGAAGGATGGGTGGGGGAGGCTGTGAAGGAAGAGAAGAAGAGGGGTTGTCACCTGATTGAGAAAAAGAAAGAGAAGATATGGGAGACTCCAAAGAGAAATCGACAAGGGAGAGACATGGAATTGGGCTTGATGGTGGTCTAATAGGTCCGGAAGGTGGGCTTAATGAGGGACTAGAAGACTTGGAGGCATAAGGAAAAGAATCCTCATGAAACTTGACATCTCGGCTGGTAAAAATTTTGCATGTGGATAAGTCATATAATTTGTAAGCTTTTTGGCCAATTGGGTAACCAACAAAAATTGATGGAATAGCCCGAGAGTCAAATTTGTGAGTGGGATGAACATTGGTAGCATAAGCTAAACACCCAAAAACACGAAGGTGGGAAAAAGATGGAGGTTTGGAATAGAGAAGTTTAAATGGGGATTTTTAGGAAAGAGTTGGAGAAGGTAAGCGATTGATGAGATGAACAGTTGTAAGAACACATTCCCCCCAAAAGTGAGGAGGAAGATGGGCTTGGAATTTGAGAGCATGGGCTACTTGAAGAATATGGCAATGCTTATGTTCCATAACCCCATTTTGTTGGGGCGTGTAAACATAAGAATGCTGAAAAATGACACCATTATCGGAAAAAAATGAGCGAAGGGATACAAACTCACTACCATTGTCACTCCAAAAAGTTTTAATGCGAGAGTCAAATTGAGTGAGAGCATAGTTAAAAAAATGTTTTAAGATTGATTGTGCTTCATTCGTTTGGTGCATCAAAAAAATCCAAGTGAAACGACTATAATCATCAACAATGGTCAGAAAATAATGAGCTCCAGAAATAGAAGAGTGACAATATCGTCCCCATATATCACAATGAAGAAATTGTACTAGAGCGGAAAGGTAATCTACTTTGCTTTGCCAAGGGACATATATGATAAGCATTATTAGACTGAATGGAAAATTTCAAGAAATGTTTTACTATAAAATTTAAACAAGATGATGACACATGACCAAGACGATTGTGCCAAAGGTTGGAAGTGATGTGAATGTGATTACAAGTAGATGGTGTGATGGATGGATAATGGTTGTTAAATGGTTTATTTATCGCCAATGTCGTCAAATAGTACAGTCCATTATGTTGTTTACCCAAACCAATCATCTTCCTCGTTGCAAGATCCTGCAAGATACACCAACAAGGAAAAAAAGTTATTGAACAACTCAAGCCTCTTGTCAATTGGCTTACTGACAGTAGGTCCACTTTGAATTTTGGCACAGATAACACATTATGCAAATAAAATATGTGATTGAGAGGGTAAGACCCTTTAGCAGCAATGGTAACCTTATCCCCACTAGGCAATAAAACAGATGGTGAAAAGAAATTTTTAGTGGGATTCAATAAGGCAGATGAAGTAATGTGATCGGTTGCTCCACTGTCAATGATCCAATTACCAGAAATAACTTTGGACAGATCTGGTTTTATTGCTACATGTGCATGAGGACCGGTACTTTGATTGGACTTCTGAATTTTATCATTGAGGAGAGCCATGAACTGGTTAAACTGAGTTTCAGACAAAGTGATGTTGGGCATATCTGCTTCATTCATTATCTCAGAGGCTTGATTGGCAGAAGGAAACCTTGCTCTGTTTTGTTGGTTTCCTATATTCAAACTGGAATTTCATTTTGCTTTTAGATGACCAGGCAGATAGCCAATAATTTCAAAATAAGTCTGAACCCAGTGTCCTAACTCTCCACAATGTGTACACTGCGGCCTTCCTCGACTTGTGCTTCGATGTCGATCTAGATCAAAAGGTCGGTTTGTTTGAGAAGAATGGTCTGGATGGGAGGTCTGCTGATCAAAGACTTTTATTTTTCCTCCTCTTTTTGAATGTAAATTAGGCCTGGTGTTGTGTCTCACCGCCATTGCTGCACTCGAGTCAATTGGAGAATGAGAAACACTGAGGAATCGTTGCTTTTCTTCTTGAGAAACTGCAGAATAGGCTTATCAAACTGTTGGTAGAGGATTCATGAGAAGAATTTGTCCACGAATTGCACTGTAAGTCTTATTTAATCCCATCAGGAACTGCATGAGTTTTTGTTGTTCTGATTACGTGATTTCTGAATAGGATGCCAACTCATCCCAAAAACTCTTAAGTTTAGTGTAATAAGTTGAGATGGATTGCTGCTCTTGTTTAAGGTAGGCTATTTCTCGTTGGATCTCAAAAATACGTGGGGCATTGCCTTGAGAGAATCGCTCATGAAGGTCTTCCCATACCTCGTGAGCCGTAGGGTAGTAGATGATGCTGTCTGCAATTTCTGGGCTGACAGTATTGACAATCCAAGAGAGCACCATGTCGTTGCATCATGACCAAGTTGCATAACCTTCTAGATCTGTTTCCTTTGATGGAGGTTTGATGGAGCCGTCAATAAAACCAAGCTTATTTTTAGAGTTCAGTGCCAAGGTCATTGCCCTTTTCCATTCGAAATAATTATCCCCATTTAAGGGTTTAGAAACAAGAATCAGACCTGGGTGATCCGAATGATGAGTGAAATAAGGATTTGAGACATCTGATAGAGATTTGGATTGTTCGAGACTGGCATTTGATTTTTCTGGATTGTTTTATCAATGATGGGACACCGACTTCATCCATGATGATAATCAACAAGTGATGTACGAGACTTATGAATATAATGCAGAGTCAAGATCTAGACCAAGCTCTGATACCATGTAAACATAGGAAATTGATACGCCTGAATAGAATAATTTATTAACAAGGGAATGTCCCTATATATATACATGAGCAGCTATAAGAGACTTCCTATATGTTCCTAATATGTTCCTACAAATCAGGAACTGATTAGTTTCCAAAATATACAAAAGGAAAGTTATAAATATACAAATCAATCTATTTACAAATATAGAAGATATGACAGATTTATTTTCCTAACACCTAGACCTGCCCGTCAAGAATGGTTATGAGGTACGTAATTAACCAAACTTTGCACTATTTTTCACTTTTTTTTTAAACCAAACCAACGTTTTCATTAAAATAATAAGCACTGCTATTGTTGGTGTTGCTTCTAGTGATGAGGACAAGCTTAAAGGATTCATGGAAGCAGGCCTAGATGACTGCATCTCTAAGCCACTGACTCTCGACAAAATCGCCCCCAACATTCCAGGGCTCCCCAACTATAGCAGCGAGGCTGAGAACAACATACAGGGTTATGATTACGCAGATGATGGCAATGATGACCTTAACAGCATTTACAGCAGCAACAACAACTTTTGAGTGCACCTCAACATAGACGATGACCAAAGACACCAACTTCTTCATTTTGATTTTAAAGTTCTACATCAAAGAGAGGTTTTTGGGTCTTTTTGTTAAAATGGATTATCTAAATAAGATGTTTTAATAGTTAATAATTCAATAATTTTCTTTATTGATGTTTGATTCATTGCAATTGTTTAATTATTTGGTGGTTTGTTCTCAGTCTTGATTTGATATTTTTTTTTAATATATAAAAAAATAATTCATACATCAATTGAAATTTTTATAAAAATAATTACAAATTTGTATTGTTAAATTACTAACTAATATCAACAAGTGAGATTTTTTATTTTACAATATAGTTTAAAAGAAGTAAAATTTAAAGTCATTAAATTGCACATTACATGTAATACCATATCAATGCTTGCTCATAAATTACAGATCCAATAATCAATTTTAATATGCAGCTCTCAATTGAGACCTTGCTCAGTTTCAAGTCATAATAGAACCTGATTAAGTAGATTAAAACCCACTCCTCTCAAATTTAAGTCGTGATATATGTAATTATATTAAAGTAATTATTTATAATTATTTATTCTTTTTATGATTTTGTCTCAATTGAACTGAATTAATTAGAATACTATAAACTTTAAATACCGATAATTCAAATAAATGAAACCACTCCAATGTTAAATTGCAGATCATTGTCTACATCCACTACAGAAATACCTAGGCTAATCTATTGAATGATATGTTGAATGATAGAGATCATATGTAGGATACAAAGAAATAATTGCAGTAGATCATGACATTAATAGCATTCTTACAATTTCAAGAGAAGTAAGATATTTTAAACTTTTTTTTTATGTTAAAATGTTTTTTTAAAGTAATGTTTAAAGTCATTATATTGTGTGTTACACATACTGTTAACTTAAAATTAAATAAAATTAAAATGTTATTTAAAGTGAAAATTGAAGTCATTTTATACTACTTATTACACTTAATACTCATTTAAAATAAGATAACAAGTTTGTGAATCCAATAATTAATTTTAAGTTGATTTTCATATGCATTAATTGTGAATTGAGATTGCATTCAGATTTCACAATTTATATAATGATATTAAGATCTTCCTTAGAACTTTTAAGGTAAAGAAATTTTTTATTGTATAACCTACTTTAAAAGAAGTTAAATTTAAAGTTACTAGATTACACATTACATGAAAATATCAACTTAAAAATAGATGATAAATTAAAATTTAATAATTAATATTTACTTAATTAATTACATATCTACTAACTGTGAACTATAAGGGCGTTTGCTTTTAACCATTTTAGGTGATGAGACTAGTATCATTTTATGGCTTCTAAAGAAGTGAGAATTTTTTATATTATTTTTCATCTCAGAATTACAAGTAAAATTTGAGTTACTGGATTGCGCATTACACAAAATGCTAATTAAGAACTACACAATGCATTACAAATTTAATAATTAATTTTAACTTAATTATCATATATGATTGACTAACTGTAAACTGAGTTAACTCACTTGAAAGGAAAGAAATACATATTTCATCTTCATTTCTATAATTTTTTTTATCAATCTTTCAAGTAATGTTCAGATGTACTTTTCAGTAATCACTAATGATTTTCTTTTTCTTCCTTCCATATGCATAAGTGAACATTGATAGCTGTGAGATCTATGAAATTCTTGGTGTAATCTCATAATATTAATAACATTCTTACCATTTCAAGAGCAGTAAGATTTTTTTAACTTTTCTTTATGTTAAAATGTTTTTGTAATGTTCATTTAAAATTAAATAAATTCAAAATGTTATTTAAAGTACAATTTAGATTCATTATATACTGCTTATTTACATGTAATGTTCATTTAAAATAAGAAATCAAGCTTGCGAATCCAATAATTAATTTTTAAGTTGATTTTCATATCTACCTATTGTAAATTCAGATTGCATTCAGATTTCACAATTTAGATAATGGTAGATCATCCTAACAACTTTTAAGGTAAAGAGATTTTTTTTTATTTTATAATCTATTTTAAAAGTAGTAAGATTTTTAGAGTGCACCTAATACCGACTTAAAAACTAGATGATAAATTGTAAATTCTGTTGTGGAATTTGGGTTAATTTCACCAATAATAACAAATTCATCTTGAAAACAGGTGACTAGAGTAAAAATGATTGTACTAAAAATTCACTCCAAGGTAGATTCCCAAAAATTGTGATGGGTCACAATGGTCCACTTAAATACTACACTTCTACACAGAATTTTACCAAAACAAGTAATTCAATAGCGCAATAATTTATGACAACTATACCCGACAATAGCTATTAAATAGACATAAAAGATAACACTAAAATTTAACGAAGTTCAGTCAATTATGCCTACGTCCTCAGACACTACCAAAATAATATTTCACTAGCTTGAGCAAATATTTACAAAAGATAGAGAAATAATCAAATTGCCTAAATATGGAAGGAGGTAAGCCTTTCTTTTTTAAATTGCTTACTTGACCAACTCTTTGGCACTGTGCTAACAAAAAGTAAAAGTAAAGGAACGCTCAAAACACAAGAAAAGAAATAGGGCTTAGCAACTAGTCATACACGGAAGAACATTCTAAGTTCTCTTACAATGGCCCGCTCCCTAAAAGCTAGACCGACTGAATCAACATAGACTAGATTCGTACTGACACTGGAGTCCCTCCAAACTAACTCCCACTTAAGTCAGAATAGTTGCTTAAGCAAAATAAAAGAAACCTGAGGGCGTATACTAGAGAAAGAGTGACTGATGTTGCATCAGGAGGGGATTAGCTTAGGACTGAAACTGCTCAAACCCCCAGGGACGAGAGAAGCAAGAAAACCCTAGGAAAGATAGAAGGAAGGGAATCAGGGATCAATCCATACGCGGCTTGCCTTTGACTATGCATTGTCAATCCAAAGAGAGACATAAAGACCTACCGATAAGGTCTCCTTTGTCTACTATGTCTTTCTCCTTTGGTCTATCAGCTTTGTCTAGGAACCTCTTTCTCTTATGAAAAAAAACCTGAATGTATAAGTAGGTTCCTAGCTAAACAAAGAAAAGACATCTTGGAGAGAACCCGGGGTAAAGCAGTCAAGGAACAGGATGAGATCTGACTTTATTGAAAGCAGCCTTTGTCACAATGTATGAATTAAATAAAAGTAGCAATGTGCCATCGAAGAAAAAGCTAACTCAACCCGGTGACAAAAATCTATGTTTCATTGGGTAGGAGAGTAACTCCACTTCAAAGGATGAACCCAACTCCTCGACCTGAAAGAGGCTCCGAAGATAGAGAGTTTTCGTGAAAAAATACCAATTTCTTCAAACAGGGTCAATCAGAATTATTTTCTTCAACAAGTCACTCTTCTGAGTTTGGGGGTAGGGGTGGAATAAAGACTCTCCTCTCGAAGTTTCAAACTTCACCGATAATGAGTGCGGTGAGGAGCAGAGAAGCCCAAGAGAGATGAGCATCTTTCTTGGAGTAAAGCTAGTAGAGGAGTTGATCCGCATCTGACTCCAACTCTAGTTGAGAGGGGTTTTTTCTTGGAGTTGAGAACTACTTGGCAAAGATAGAGAGTTTATTATAAGATAATATGGCTCTTGAGGTGGTAACCTCAGTCTTCTTTCACTAGGAAAGGAAATATAAAGTCATGAGCTGGAGTCAACCTTCTCCCAATCTTTATTCAGTTGAGGTTGTGATCCCAACGTTCGAAGATCCTTCTGATGATGCTCTAGTCTCAGATTTCAAATCAAAGAAAGAAATCTCCAGTATAAAGATAAAGAAGAAGAACTCCTTGCTAAACCCGAACTCTAGGCTTTAGGCCGAAGGGAGAGACACTGAACACCAAGCCAATCTCGAATAAAATAAAAGTATTTCATTGAAATTTAGTACAAGCAACTTCGGAGACGCTCTCGCTAACGCCCTTGACCCTACTACTATAGGAAATTTTGACTCATTTATATATATAGAGTAGAGGCGAGTAATTAACAGAGTGGAATACGATATAGAGTAAGGGGAGTGGAGGATATGCGTAAGGTTTCTATCGATAGATGGATGCAGTTGGCAAAGCAGAAGTCCCATAAGCACCCAAGCCTTGAGGTAAAGGAAGAAGACTTCTCTCTTTAGGACTGACTAGAGGAAGCTTCTTTTTTTCTATAGATAAGGCAGAGCCTTACTGATGCTCTCTTCGCCTGTCAAGGGCTGGTTCTTTCATATCCAAAAGAGGTTGATCCTAAAAAGTAAAAAGAGACCAATTTGACTTGGACTAATGGGCAGCGGGTGAGTATAGTCCGCGAGAGTTTTGACAAGACGGTCTGTTCCCTTACCCCTTTGGCTTTTTGGGAATGTCAGTAACGGGACGTTCTGTCAATCAGGGAAGGTTTTTGGGGTCCTATTTTTTTCTAAAATCTTGATGTGGTATTTTGACAAAATCAACAAATCTCTACCTTGGTAAAATCCCATACAATTCTCTCACAAATCCAATCTTTAATGGTGTCTGCAAATTCTATCTTTTAATTTTTAACAATATTGACCAAGTCTAAACAATATTGAAACATGATTGTAGTTACCACTTTTTTCATCATATCTGTAGGATTCTCAGTGGTCCGAATCTTCTGGATTATGACTCCACCTTCTTTTAAAATCTCTTATACAAAGTGATATCAAACATCGGTATGTTTTGTCCTTGCAAGATAAACCTAGTTCTTTGCTAAATGAATAGCATTTTGACTGTCATAATGCACTTTGATGTGCTTCTGCTCCATTCCCAATTCACCAACTAACCCTTGAAGTCAAATTACCTCTTTCATAGCGTCTGTAATTGCCATACACTATGCTTTTGTAGTAGACAAAGTAGCAACTATTGACTGTAAGGTGGACTTCCAACTAATTGGTACCTTTGCAAGTGTAAACACATAACCAGTAATTGATCGATGCTTATTTAAATCACCAGCATAGTTAGAATCACAATACCCAACTATACACTGACCATTTTGCCTATCTTGCAGAAATACCAAACCAACATCTATGGAATTTAGAATATACCGTAAAATCCATTTCACAGCTTGTCAATGCTCCTTTCCAGGATCATGCATGTACCTACTCATAACCCTAACTGCCTGTGAAATATTAGGCCTCGTACATACTATTGCATATATCAAGCAATTAACAACACTTGCATATGGTACTTTTGACATGTATTCCCATTTTGCATCATTCTTTGGTGACATGGATGCACTAAATTTGAAATGAGGAGCAAGTGGTGTACTAATTGGTTTTAACTTCTCATTCATACTAAAATGTTTTAGTACCTTCCTCAAATATTCTTTTTGAGACAAATAAAGCCCTCCAAATTTCCTATCTCTAGATATTTTCATGTCAAGAATCCTCTTTGCTTCACTAAGATCCTTCATCTCAAACTCCCTGTTTAATTTCTCAATTTCTATTTGACTCTTAGAAGCTATCAACATATCATCAACATAAAGAAGAAGATATATGAAGGATCCATCTTGTAGCTTGAACAAATACACACAATGATCATATTTGCTTCTCATGTACTTTTTCCCTATTATAAACTTATCAAATCACTTATAGCACTGCCTCAGAGATTACTTCAATCTATATAATAATTTTACTAATTTGTAAACCATATTGTCTTTTCCAATAACTTTGAATCCATATGGCTGAGTCATGTAGATTTCCTCATCCAAGTCTCCATATAAAAATGCAATTCTTACATCCATCTAAACTAGTTCCAAATCCAACTGTGCTACCAAAGCCAACATAATTCTAATGGAGGAATACTTTACAATTAAAGAAAATACTTCATTATAATCAACTCCCTCCATCTGAACATAGCTTTTAGCCATGAATCTTGCTTTGTAGCAAACATTGTCCTTTTTAAGAAATCCATCTTTCTTTGCATATACCTATTTGCACCGAATTTCCTTTTTTCTCTTTAAAAGACTAACTAGTTTCCATGTTTGATTATTCTGAAGGGACTACATTTCTTCATTCATGGTGATCCTCCATTTATCTTATTCTAAACTTTGGACTACTTCATTATAAGTGGCAGGAATGCCATCAATTGTAATTGGTGATGTAGAAGCGACCATATTGGCATATCAAGCAAGTTGTCTAATGGTCCTTTTTCCCTTCTTAAATGCAATTGATTCATGTTGTTGCCGAGGTTCTTGGGTCTGAACCTCTTCCACATCTAGCTATGGAGATTCTTAAATTAAAACCTCTTCTTCATTTGACTCTTCTTCTACTATAAGAGAGTCATCATCAGTTTCTTTATTGGCTGGGAAAATTCTTTTACCATCAAACTCCACCTGTTTGGGAGTACTATCTTTCTGCTCCATCTTTTTAGAAGTCACCTTTATCATTATGGTAGATTCATCAAAGGTAACATCCCTACTGAAGATTACTTTCTTTATTTTTGGACACCAAAGGCGATAACCTTTAACACTATAAGTGATCCCTATAAAGATTGTCTTATTTGCTCTTAGATTCAGCTTTGATTCCTTAACATGGTAATATATAGTGGAACTAAACACATGTAAGGAATCATAATTTGTAATAGGTTTTCCAAACCATTTCTTTAATGGCATTTTAACACCAATAGCAATCGATGGTAAATGGTTGACAAGATGACAAGCATATACTATAACCTCAAACTAAAATTCTCTACTTAACCTAGCATTGGACAATATACATTGAACATTCTCTAATAATGTCTAGTTCATATACTCTGCCACCCCATTTTGTTATGGTGTATATTTAACGGTGAAGTGTTTGACAATACCTTCATCTTCATAAACTTTCAAAAATGGATCATCTTTGAACTCTCCGTTATTATTTGTATGGAGATATTTTACTTTTCTGCCTATTTGAGTCTCCATTATCTTTTTTCATTTAAGTAAAATTTCCAACACCTCATCCTTCATATTTATTGTATACACCCAAACTCTCTGGGAAAAATCATCAACAAGGGTGACATAATAGTGTTTTCCTACCAATGAAGTGATTTTGGAAGGCCCTTATACATCTGAATGAACATAATCTAAAATACTATCAATATCATGGATTGTTGTTCTAAATTTCACCCTTGTCTTTTTCCCTTTGATGCAATGCTCACAAAAATCCAATTTGCAAGTTTGTGCTCCTTTTAATAATCATTGATTTATTAGTGATTTTAAACATTTTTCTTTAACATGTTTCAAGCATTTTTCTCCTAATTGATCCATCTTGATTTTTTAATTGAATTAAACCAATCCCATATGTGTCAAGAGGGGCATTATTTGTTGTGTAGATAACTCCACCTTTTATTTCTTTAAAATCAAAGAACCATTCTCGATTGGGGGTCATATGGTGGCTATAAGCTGAAACTATCAACTATGAACTAGAATAGCCGGTTGATGGTGTAGCAGCAATTAAGAGGTCTGAATCTATATCATCACACTCAGCTACATTTGAATTTGAGATAATATTTCCCTTTTCAGGTTTGCCTTTGTCCTTTAGCTTAGGACAATCTTTGTTCCAGTGTCCTTTTTCTTGACAAAAGGCACATTAATCTTTGCTTGGTTGGACTTTGACTTTGATCTCCCTCTCTTTCCTTTATTTTAACTCTTCAAACAGCCTTTAACAACTAGAACTTCTGCTTCTATGCTTGTGTTTTTATGTTTTTATTTCTTTCTTAATTCATAACTATACAAAGCAATAATTACTTCATTTAGAGGCACAATAATCTACCCATGAAGTATATTAGTTTTAAGATACTCAAACTCATCAGGAAGCGATCACACTAACATCAGAGCTAAATCTTCATCTTTAAAAGTCACGTCCATATTTATTAGATCAGTTACTAGCTAATTAAAGCTAGTAATATGATCATTCATAGTGGTACTTGGAACATAATTTAAGCAAAATAATCTCTTTTTTATGTAGAGCTTGTTCTGACTACTTTTCTTTAAGAATTTCTCCTCTAGTGCCTTCCATAACTTACTTGCAGAAGTTTCTTAAGAAAATAAATACTTCTGCTCTCTTAAAAGACACGATTGAATGGTACCACGTGCCAATATTGATCATCTTCCATTCTTCTTCTTAAAATCATCTGGTTTCTCTTCTTTAATGTAATTTCTAGAGCCTATTGAAAGAGGGCATCTAGAACCTCACTTTGCCACATGCCGAAATGACTAATGCTATAAAAAAACTTCACTACAAATATAGCATTTGTCACAGCATTTCTTGCCAAAATTGAATATGATGAAGCTGTTGATGTCAATGTGGATAATTTTGTACTATCTGCTATTTCTGCTACAAATTCTATTTAATAGCTATTAATGCAAAATGCCAATTAGCCCAAAGAAATTTTTTATAATATGGAAGATCAATCTAAGCTGTAACCACAAAGCGTACCAAAATAAACTAAGGGCTCTGATACTAATTATTATGGAATTCAAATTAATTTCCACTAATAATAACATATTCACCTTAAAAACTATTGCAATAGTGACTAGAGTGAAAATGATTGTACTAAAAATTCACCCTATGGTAGATTCCTAGAAATTGTGGTGGGTTAAAATGGTCCACTTAAATAACACACTAGTAAACAAAATTTTACCAAGACAAGTAATTTAATAGCATAATAATTCATAATACTATCCCAATAATAGTTATTAAATAGACATAAAAGAACCAAAATTTAACGAGGTTCATGCAGTTATGCCTACATCCTCGTGTTAATGATATGCACTAGGTCAATCATGTATGACCATGTTTTGACTTTATCATTTTATTTAATAAAGAGGCATTTCTCATTATCATTTTTTATTATGATAATTACTTGAATAGTTAATTCTTACTAAGGTCATCAAGTATGTGACTTGATAATAAAACCCTTATATTAAATATGAGTTCTATTCAAATTATCCCTAGTTATAACAATGTATTATGGCTAGTATGGTGTTGATTGATGATTATGTTTTACTAATCATGAATATGAAATATTAAGTCAACTCATAAGTACTTATTTGAGAAATAAAGTGCTAGACTAACCCATCATGAGAATACCACATAGATAATTGTCATAAGTAATTCTCATCATAGTAATATTGTCTTAGTCCTCTAACCTTGAAATCACTATAGATTTCTACATAACTATTTTATATTTTGACACAATCTTACATTATCTTTTACTGGATGATAAAATAGGTTATTGTTGGGTATAAAATGAGTTATGTGAGGAATGTGAGTGATTGACAAGGAATTTGTCCCTTATTTAATATAAGTAAGATATCTATAGGCCCCTTGATAAGATAGACTGAGGAAAATGCATAGTCATGCTAAAGTAAATTGATAAAGAGTTATCATTCTTAGTTTACATGGAATCAAGAAATTATATGATTGAATTCTATAAGGATCACATAATTTATGCCTTATATTCAATCAAGATATCATGTGACAAAGGGACTAGAATACTCACTGTATATTAGTTTATATCAGATTATTGACTTCACATGACTTAGGTAGTCATAATGTCATGTTAGAGCCCACTTATGACTTGTAGGCCTAAATAAAGATTTAAGGCCCACTGTTAATGTCATGTGAACGTATAGGATCACATGCTTTAAACAAGCCCAAAACGAATATGGGTTTAACAAGCCTAAATAAGCTCAATGGAAATAAATAAATAAAATATTTATTTATTTATTTAAGGTAAAGGTTATCTTAAATAAATAGAATATTATTTCTAATTTAATTTAAAATAAAATCAAAATAAGAATAAGTGAGAAATTACCAAAAGGTTGTTTGGTAAGTGAAACCCTAATGTAAATGTCTATAAACATGTTATATTCTCTAGGGTTTCACACACTCTCATTATTTTGCCACCAAATTGATTTTCTCTCTTTTAGAAAATAAAACACAAAGTTCTTTTTAATTCTTGATTTGTGAGAAATCAAGAGAAGAGGTTTACACACAAGTATTCATTTTCAAATCAAGGGTTGTTTGTGTGGAGACTTGTGGAGGATGGATTCTTTTAGAGATGTCTCAAATTTGAATTGCTAAATTAAAAGCTTGAGGTAGGGTGTCACCAGAGTGAGCCTCCTCTCTTCCTTCTAGATTTCTTACCCCTTCTACATTTGTGGTAAGAAAACAAAAGCCCTAGATTTAATTAATTAATCGAATTACTTGGATCCTGGTTCGGGTTTATTATTAAAATTTAATTTTTTACTGTGTATGGAATCATGAAACCCAACACCTCAGACACTACCAAAATAATATTTTACTAACTTGAGGAAATATCTATAAAAGAGAGAGAGAAAGAATCAAATTGCCTAAATATGGAAGGAGGCAAGTTTGGGGATGAAAAGGATAATTAAACAAAAGGGGGGGGGGGGAAGAGTTCTTTTATAACCAAAGAACTCCTCCTATTTTTTCTAAAATCTCAATGTGGGATTTTGAAAAAACTATCAAATTGAATAATCAATTTTGTTTTGATTTTCATATGTGGTTCTGAATTGAAAGACTGCTAACTTTCACAATTTATGTGATGATATTAATATCATTTTTATAAATTTCAAAAATATGAGATTTTTTTCACATTTTTTCATTTTAAAAATCTTCTTTTATAATTAAATTTCAAGTCATCAGACTGCATATTACACTAAATACCAACTTAAAATTTAATGTTCAGTTTTAACTTAGTTTTTTTATCTTATTTATATCTTAACTTAGAACCATGTAAATATCAAACGTTATAGAGATTTTACATTTTATTTTGAATATGAATGTAAAGTACAATAATTTTTGTTCTCTTACTAACACCCCGTATACATATTCATATTCTACTAAGGGTTTATTTTCCTATACATAGGTTACTTACAGATGAAGAATGTCCAAATCAGGTAGGAGAAGGATTCCTAATTAAGAAGACTCTCGGACAAGAAGAAATACTCTCCAAATAGGTACAAGACCTACATCAAAGAGGAATTTTATTCTGCTTAGGTTTGAGCATCATTATCCCTATAAAAAGGACCCTACATCTCTCATTCTCATTCATTATATTCTTCTTATTCTAATTACCTCTTTATCTCTCAAAACTCTCTCTTTTTACATTTTCTAAGTTAGTCATCATAGGATTTATGGGGGTCCTCCCAACCTCTCACCTTGCCTCTTTATTGATTCCTCCCTTCAGATATGCAAATTAACCCATCAACCCCTATTCCTCCGATTAACCTATCAATACCCATTCAACCAATAATTCCGTTAGCTCCTTTTCAGCATATAGGACCCTCATCATAGGCTCCACTCAGAGTATATACTCCAACTAGTAATACCTAGGGGTGGCTGCACCAAGTAATCACTTCCTTTATTATGCTCCTCTACAGCACAAAAATTGACTTGTACCCTCTATAACTTTCCTAAGTTTTCCAGAAACTCCCATTATAAACATGCTAAACCTAAACATAGTAACCCAGAGACTCAACCTACCTATATCAAGCTAGGAATCAATGATTCAAAACATCCAAACCTAGATGCTCCTTATGCAACAACAGTTGTATGCCTTGATTCAAGGTAGTAATCCCTAAATAGCTCATCCGAAGAATAATATAGCAACACTAGTAATAGCTCCAAATGCGCTTAGTAGAACTAGAAAAGGTAATAAAGCTCCAGAAAGGGAATCTAGCATAATAATCCAGGCCCTAGATGACTTAAAGATAGCTCAGAAAGTCGAAGAGGTTATGCAAAAAGCTCGTACTGGACCTAAAAAGGAAGATGAGTGCATTTTAAAAGGAAAGACATCCTTTATGAGCAGAATAATTAGGACTGAGATCCCAACCAAGTTCAAAATGCCTCAGTTAGACTAGTTCGATGAAACTGGGGATCCGATCATTAGCATATCCTCGTTCAAGACTAGGATGCTACTTCAGAAGTAAATGATGGAATCATGTATAGATTCTTTCCTATTATACTCACCAAGAATCCTTAGAAGTGGTTCCACCAACTTTTTGAGAATTCTATTTCATCCTTTAAGGAATTAACTAAGAAATTTTAGACTTGGTTTATCACTAATATTCCTCTTACCAAAAAATCAATGATCTTTGGATGTGCATACAAAAGGCTATGGAATCATTAATCAGTTACTTAGATAGATTTAACAAAGTAGCTATGCAAATTGAGAATTTAATTGATGAAGTAGATATAAAAGCCTTAAAGAATGGGACTCGACTAGAGAAACTCAAAGATAAGATCATGACCAAAGAACCTAGTATCTTTGTGAAGGTAATGGCTATAATGATAAAGATGATAAAAATGGACAAAGATAGGAGGATGCATCAGGAAAATGAGAAAGCACCTATTAGAAAAGATGAAAGGTTAGAACTAAGAAGGCCCATATTTCAGCAAATGACTTTCAAAAACCCAATGGAAGGATTCAAAAGGGAAGTGGAGAGGTACACACCTCTAAAGACCTCTAGATCCAAAATCCTCATGTGGATCAAACAGAGTGGGTTAGGCATAACACCAGCTAGAAGACTGAGTCCAACTAGGAGAGCCATGTAAGATAAGACATTCTACTATCAATACCACTCGAACTATGGGCATGAGACTAAGGCATGCTAAGAATTAAAGAATGTTGATTAGGACAAAGATAAGCTAGAGTAAAAAAAAAGCTCATAATGAAGTAGCTGGAGTCATCAACATGATTGTTGGAGGGGAAGCGACTGAAAGAAAGCTTAAGAGAACTCAAAAGTAAGAAGGCCTTACCTATAAAAGGAAACAGACCATCACATTTGGTCTGAAAGACGGGAAACACGTTCAGTATCCTCATAATGATACCTTAGTGGTAAGTGCTTTTATCAATAACTACTTAGTAAAAAGATTCCTAATTGATTATGGAAGTGTTGTCAATGCACTCTCTTGGAATGCTTATAAGGCAATAGGGGGGTTTTATCATTGATTTAAAAGCTATTTAGAATCCCATTATAAAATTTTATAGTGGAACCATCTAACCAATGGAACTAGTGGAGCTAATATTAGAATTTGGCAATTGAGATACTAGGGATGTGAAAGCTATCAAAGCTTTATTCAATGTGGTAGATCTTCCTCTCAGTAGAATGAAATTATAGGCTAGCCAATCCTTTGTAAAATTAATGCAACCATAAGCATCATGCATTTGACCATAAAGATTCCTCTAGAAGGTCAAGTCATAACAATTTATGGAGATCAGCATATGACCAGATAATGCTATTAGTTGGTTGTCAAACCCCAAATGGAAGCATTCCCTTAGAATCCTTAGAAATTAAGAAACAAGGAGCCAATCCTAAGCCAGTTGATTAGATCCAAACTTTAAAAATTACTGAAGGAAAGATAGTTAGAATTGGTAATGAGCTTGATGACAAAGTCAAAAGTGGAATAAGTAAGGTCCTTATCAAACTTTCAGATAGCTTTGCCTCTAAAGCATCTAAGATCATTAGGGTAGATCCTCGAATTACCTCGTATAGTCTAAACATTAAACCAAGAGTTAAACCTATTATTCAAGAAAAAAAAAAGGAACTTCATATATGAGAGGCAAAAAGTAATCACCAAGGAAACAAAGAAATTATTAGAAGTTGGATTCATCAAAGAAGTAACACAACCAGAATAGGTAGCTAACGTGCTACTTATGAAAAAGCCAAATTTGAAATACATAATGTGTGTGGACTATACTGATCTTAATAAAGCATGCCCAAAAAATAGTTATTTATTACCAATAATATGTCAGCTAATAGACACAACTGCTTGTCGTAACTTGTATAGCTTTGTGGATGTTGTGCATGGGTACTATCAGATCCCAATGAAGAAGGAAGATCAAGAGAAAATGTCATTTATCACTTATGAAGGCCTTTATTGCTATAAGGTTATATTCTTTAGACTAAAGAATGCCAGAGCAACATACCAAAGGCTTATGAAACATGTGTTCCAAGATCAAATTAGGAAAAATGAAAAAGTATATACGGATGATATCATTGTCAAAAGCTAGCATGTAGAGCAGCACTTTAAGCATCTTTATCAAATCCTTCAAATATTATATCAATCTTAATCCATATAAGTGTGTCTTTAGGGTGAAGGTAGTTAAATTCTTACGATTCATGATATCCCATAGAGGAATTAAAACCAATCTAGAAAACATGGAACCCATACTTAAGATGAAAGATCTAATATCATTAAACAAGCTCCAGAAGTTAAATGGCAGAATAGCAGCTTTAGGGAGTTTCATCTCTTACTCAGCCAATAGGTGTTTACCATTATTTCAAGCTGTAAAAACTCTAAAAAGTTTGTATAGATTGAAGAATGCTAAGCTACCTTCAAAGACATCAAAAAGTTCCTATCTTTAGCACCTTTGCTTAATAAGCCAATCCCTGGAAAGGTTTTACACCTATATCTCTTTGTTAGTTAGGAATCAATTGCATTAATACTAGTTAGAGAGGAAGGAAGCCAATAGAATTTGATGTACTACATTAGTAAAATACTTAGAGGTTTAGAAGTTCGATATCCCAAAATGGATAAATTAGCTATGGCCATCATACATACATCTTGGAAGCTCAGGTATTATTTTTAGGCTCACCCAATCATTAGAAGATCTAGATTCCCATTAAGTAAAATCTTATAAAAACCTAAAACATCCAGCATATTGGTCCAATGGTTAATATTGCTTGGAGAATTTGACATTAGTTATGAACCTCGACAGTAAATCAAAGCTCAAACTGTGGCAGATTTCATGCAAGAGATGACAGTGGAAGACTTTGTTCTTTTAGAATACCTAGAGTGGAAGAAATATATAGATGGAGCCTCATCCTTTCGAGGATTCAGTGTTGGAGTCATTCTCAAAGGGCTAAATAAAGTCACAATCAAATATATAGTTCAAATAAAGTATAAAACCACTAATAATGCAGTTGAGTATGAAGCATTCATCACAAGACTGAAGTTAGCTATAGAAGTTAGAATTGAGCATCTCCAAATATATTTTGATTCGCAATTGGTAATCAACCAAATCAAAAGAACCTACTAGATTAAGGAGCTAAAAATCATCAAGTAGGTAGAGAAAGTCAAATAGCTCTTAAAGAAGCTCAAGCAGGATGGGGGACAATAGGAAATCATTCAAATTCCCATAAGTGAAAACTCAGAGGCAGACTTAATAGCCAAATTAATAGTAGAAGATAGTCAAACTTTCAAAGAGCTTGAGCTAATTGAGGAGTTAATAAAGCTAAGGACCGAGGAGTTAGAGATCATGGGTATCCAAGAAGTACCAAAATGGATGAAACTAATCATTCACTATCTCAAACATGGGGTACTCCCATAGGATAAGTTAAAGGCTCAAAAGTGAAAGATAATAGTTGTGCATTACTCCATGCATAACAAGGATCTCTACAGAAGGTCTTTATCGCATCCATGGTCTAAGTGCATATCATTAGAGGAAGAAAATTACATGCTTAGAGAAATTCATGAAGGGATTTATAGAGCTCATGCATCTTATCATTCACTAATTAGAAAAGCATTACTCTAGGGATACTATTGGCCCACCATGTCCCAATATGCTTAGAAACTGGTTCAGGAATGCCATAAGTGTTAACAATTTACTTGCCTTAGGCACAGGCCTTTTAATATTCAGTATTTAATTATGAGTCTTTAGCCTTTCACAATATGGGGAATGGATATCTTAGGTCCATTTCCTATTTTAACCTCTCAAAAGAAGTTCTTGATCATAGATATAGATCACTTCACCAAGTGGATAGAGGTTAAAGTTGTCCTAACATCACTAAAGCCTAGACTCAACATTTTTTCTAAAAGGAAATTATATGCAGATTTAGCATAGCACACACCTTGATAATAGATAATGGAAAGTAATTTGATAATGAGAAATTCAAAAGGTTTTGTTCTAATATTAATATAAAGCTCTAATTTACTTCAGTAGCTCATCTATAAATAAATGGCCAGATAGAGGTCGCTAACAAGATCATCATGCAAGTTTTAAAGCAGATACTAAATGAAAAGAAGGGAAACTAGGTTAAAGAACTCAACAATGTTATTTGGGCATATAGAACAACACCCAAAGCCTCCCTAGGAGAAACGCCTTTTAGATTAACTTAGGGGATGGATGTTGTAATCCCAATGGAAATTGGGTCATTAAGTTACCGGCTAACTAAAGATCTAGATCATAAGGTTAACAACATTGATGCTTAGATATGCTTGGATCTACTGAAGAAAAGAGAGAATGAGCATTCATTGTAGCAAAAGCTTAGAAGCAAAGGATCACAGAGTATTATAATAAGCATGTTTGGCCAAGGCAGTTTAAGATTGGAGATTAAGTGCTCAAAAGGGATAACATTGGCAAAGGCAGCTTCGAAATAAGCAAGCTCAGACCTAATTGGGAAGCCCCTTGCCAATTCATTAAAAAAATGACTAAGGGGGCATATAAGATCAATGATGAACAAGGAAAAGAGCTACATCGATACTGGAACTCAGACAGCCTTAGAAAATATTATCAATAAATGTATTCATAGTTTAATAAGTTTTGAGAAATAAAATACTTAATTTATCATTCAAAATGTTACATTACATGAAAAGGAAAATTTTCACAAAGTATTTTACAAATTAGCCTCAGACCTAGGAGGCACACAGCCTCAAACACTGGGAGGAAGTTCATCATCTTTAAAAGTCTAAAATTTAGGCATTGAAGTGGATTTGGTACCAGAAGAAGTAGCTCTAATAGTGAATTTCTATTTGAGGGCTTACGGATCCTTAAGAGTAGACTTAGTGGCAGCATCTTCCTTAGTAGCTAGCCATGCCAGATCATTAGGAGTTATCTTCTCTATATCAGAAAAAATCCAAATCTGGACACTAAATCAATAGTACCCTCTAACACTTAAATTTATAGGCCTTAAGAAATTCCTTCACCATCTTTTAGTAAGTCTTCATATCATTGCCTCGAGATTTCCTTTCATCAACTAACTCTTTTTTTAGAGTTTCAAGCTTTGCATCCTACGTCTTGATCCTTAATGTAAGTTGAGCTTATAAAATGCTCAAGACCTCCACTTCCTAGGTATGTTGATTAATCTGAGATGCCACCTGCTCTTTATTTAAAAGGATTCCATCTATAAAAGTGAAATAGTCAGTCATCTACAAATGAAGAAGAATAAAAATCAAAATATACCTTCAGAATCTTAGAACTTACCACTAACATCTATATTCTCAAGGAAAATTCTCTAGAGGTATCTCTGAGATAGATTCTTAGTAGATGTGCCATCGGTTATACTATGAATATGCAGTCTTAGCATTAATTCAGTATCTTCTTAAGGTCTCAGAGGATGCTTCACCTTATCATTAGCCCATACCCATTAAATGTTGATAAAATTCAATGGATGCTCAACTATGAAAAATCTATGCCTTCATTTCTTATGAAGGTTTGGAAGCTTAATGAAAATGCTATGGTTTGGAATAGCTGATAAAGAAAACATCAACTCCCCTTTTTTATTATTTAGATTATACATGTATCAGAGAATCTCTAGATTTAGCTCTATACCCTCCCTATGCATTAACTCTATAATCCCCATCAAGATCTAGTAACTATTAGGGTGAAGTTGGCTAGGGGCTATGTTATATCTATTTAAGAAGCTCCTAACAAAAGGATCTAGGGGAAATTTCAACCCCCTTTTAATTGATTAAAGTACATGACTGTAAACACCCAATTTTGGGATAATAAAATATGGATGCAAAAATGGACTCCAATGATGAAAATATTATAAGTAGGTCTTCAACACTTGTAGTTCAAAACCTCAAAAGTTTAAATATGTTTTTAAATAGAGTTTCATTATTTTTTAAGGACTTAATTGTAATACCTTTAAAACTTAATTGAAAATTTTAAATTCTTTTAAGGGTCTTTTTTTAATTAAAATTTATTAGTCTGATGAACTGTATTAAGAAGCTCTAACATTAGAAGGACCAATAGCGAAGAATTCAACATTCAAACCTACAGGCTGTTGATGAAGCACCTCATTCTCACACTCCAAGCTGTAAACATAGATCTGTTCCATATAGGAGACCCATTAGGATCATGCATGTCATACATAATATGCATACACATGCATACATTTGTTATGAAATAAAGTCTTTAATCCTAGGCGAGATTGAGCAAATACTTTGCTAATAAAATTCAAAATTAGTGTTGTAAAAGTGCATAAAGGTAGTCAAAATGTTCACATTTGAAGAAAAAGGGTTACACTATCAAGGTGAACATGATACTTAATAGGGCTTTAGACCTTACGAGCCCATATAGTAAGGGAATATAATCGACAGTGATACTTGTAAAAGCATCATCCTGGGATCCTTAAGAGGCTGGATAGGACATTCAAGTTCGTCAGATTCAATATCCATCTCCATAGTCTCATATAAAGCATCATCTGGAATATCTCTCCATAATAGTTAGACCAGTGTAGTGTATGTAATATAGTGATGAGAAGGTCCAACATGTCAACAATACATTCGTCAGCCCTATAAAAGGGAAGAATGCACTCGAAATTTAAAATGAATGCACTCTGAAAAATAATTTGATCATGAAATAAGATCTCTAACTCTTGAGTCTTTTTGTAGGAGATGTCAAGAAGAAGAATGAAGCCCTTTACCATAGTATTAATAGAATGGAAAAAATACAAATGTAGCCCAAAGCCACAACTTTAATAGTAGAGCATCATGACCCTATGATAAGAGACATCATCACCATAATTAGAAGGGAAGAATGCAAAAGAATAACATTGCATTTTGAAAAAATCTCTTCACTTATAAATAGACCATACTAACTTATAATATTTTATATAGGGAAAAAAATAAAAGAATGAAGAAGGAGAAAGGAACCGATAAATCAATAAGAATGGGCAAGATAGCGAATGCTAAACCCTCACCAAGATAATAAAGGGAAGTAACAGAACTCTATTCTATAATAAAGTACCATCTCAATCATAAAATTCATACATTGAAAGTAAATTCATCCACTTCACAAGATCGGGTACGAAAAGCCTATCTCATGACCTTTAATTATAATGGTTCTTTTTTATTAGCCTCACGAAATTCAGATGATTAGTTAGCAGTTTTGTGTTGAGAGTTTATATACTCTAATCAATCTAATGCTTGCTTCATACCCAAATGAGGGGAAGAATACATAAAGACAAAATCTGTGGACATAAAGCATAAATTTCTTAAATTTCAAAGTATCATTTTAGTCTTTCGAATGATAAATGTGCATATAATCTACTTTAATGCTCAGAAATGAGTACAAGTACAAATCCCTTAATGGTATCCATGCTGAGTAATACGAGAAATATGGGGAAACACTAAAAGGAGAATCAAAATAAGAGCAAGCATAATTTACTCCAATGCTAAAAAATAAGTAAGAGTATCAACATGAAACCTCTGGTGGTATCCATGCTAAGTAATATAAGAAAGGTAGGGGAATACTAAAAAAAGGACCATGCTAAAAATTGCTTTATTTACTCCAATGCTCTATACTAATATGAGTATCCAAAAGACCTTTCCAATGGTATCCACGTTGAGTAATATGAGAAAGGCGGGGGAATACTCGGATAAGGAAGAAAAGCACAAAAATAACTCCAAGGCTATTTTGAAACTCAGAATTCAATCTTTTTATGCTCAATTTTCATAAGTTTTGTTTAGCAAATTCTCCTTAAAATTAAGTGTAGAAGTAAGCTCTTCACTTGGTAAAAGATATGGTCTCAGTATAAGATGGTTATCAATGCCTCTGACCCTTGTAAATGACAAATAAATGATAGTCATGAAAATAAAAAAATAGTGAGATTCACTGAGTGCACTCTATCTCATGAAAAAGTGATGAATTTTCTCATTAATTTTCAACATTATAAGGTACTTTTGTGCATTTATCATGATTGAAACTAACTTCAATAAGTTTGTAGGAATTGCAAATCCAAAAGAAAGTACACCCAAATTGTAGAGATGGTTAACATAGTGAAATTAAAATTAGTCAGCACAAAAATTCTAATCAGTCAATATAATAAAATTCAAAGTCAGTCAGCAAAACATCATCGGTGATCAATGAAAGGGTTGCAGCTAATCATGAGCAGTTATGGATTATACCATTATCAAAGGCAAGCAATGTAAAGGTTGCAGCTAATTACGAGTAGTTATGGACTGTAGCATTATCAAAGGTGAGCAATGAAAGGATTGTTGTCAATTTGCAAGCAATTATGGATTGTTGCATCAAAGGTGAATAATGAGAGGGTTGCAGTGAATTAAAATCAGTGAGTAGTTATTGACTGTAGCATTATCAAAGGCGAGCAATCAAAGGCTTACAGTTAATTTGCAAGCAATTATGGATTACAGCATCATCAGTGAGCAACGAAAGAGTTACAGCTAATCACGAGCAGTTATGGACTGTAACATCATCAATGAGTAATAAAAGGGTTACAGCTAATCATGAGCAATTATGGATTGCAGCATCATTAGTAAGTAATAAAAGGGTTATAGCTAATCACGAGAAATTATGGATTGCACTATAATTGGTAAGCAATGATAGGGATAAGGGAAATGAAGAATGAATCGACAAAAGGCAAAGCATAAAAGAAATCAAAGCTATATGATCGAGGGTAGTGTATTCCTATCCAGACTATACGACCGAGTGTAGTTGATATTGTACGATCGAGTGCAATGTATCTTTTTGAATCAGACTATACAACTGAGTGTAGTCAACATTGTACAATCGAGTGTGATATGTCAATTCAAATCAGACTATACAATCGAGTGCAGTCAACATTATACGATCGAGTGCAATGTATTAATTTAATTCAGACTATATGACTAAGTGTAGTCAACATTGTATGACTAAGTACAATGTATCTTTCTATTCAGACTATGAGACCAAGTGTAGTCGACATTGTACAACCGAGTATAATGTATCCTTCCATTTAGACTATATGATCGAGTGTATTCAACATTGTATGATTGAGTGCAATGTATCTTTTCAAATCAATGCTATACGTTCGAGTATAGTGTTTCCTCATATGTTTTAAAATTATACCTAGTGTTGTATGGTAACACAAACATTTATCATGAACCAACGATTAAAGACTCAAGGAGCACAGGTAATTATCCAAACTTTGTTCAAAAGAAATTGTGTGTTTATTTACTTTGCTGCAATTTGTCAAGCAAACAGCGATAAAAAGGGCAACTGTAAACACCCAATTTTAAGATAATAAAATATGGATGCAACAAAGGACTCCAATGATGAAAATGTATAAATAGGTCTTCAACACTTAAAGTTCGAAACCTCAAAAGTTCAAATACGTTTTCAAAAAGAGTTTCATTATTTTTTAAGGACTTAATTGCAATACCTTTTTAAGACCTAATTGAAAATTTTAATTTCTTTCAGGGGCCTTTATGTAAATAAAAGTTAAAAAAATTAGAATTATAGAATTCCAATTGAAATTATATAATTCCGGTCTGAATTACGTAATTTCGATCTGAATTACGTAATTTCGGTTTGAATTACGTAATTCTGGTTTGAATTATGTAATTTCGATCGGAATTACGTGTTTTCTGTCTATTTTTGTATTTTTTATAGAAAATAAAAAATATTTTCATGAGTTTTGATTGGTTTAAAAATATTCTTAAATTTATTTTCGGATTTATCTACCTCTTTAGGAAATAAATTCCTTTTAAAATTGTGACTCCTCAGGAAATAAAGTCCTTTAAAATTAGAACTCTTAGTATGTAGAACTTAGGGCTTTTATTTTTCTCCCTATAAAAGGAGACCTTAGGCTCCTGGAGTAGGAGACTCAACACTAGGGGGACTCAATTCTCAAAACCACTCTCTTTTATTTGGAATTCTCTCTTTTTTACACGTACACAAAAAAAATTTTGGTTATTTCATCTTAAAAGCAAGGAGCAAAAGGTTTTTTTGAGAAGAGAACCACAAGTTTTAAAGATCTATTCAACAAATAAATTGTGATTTTACTAGTCTGAGCAGCCAACCACAAGCATCCATAAGCATTATCTTTCCCTTTTTTTCTTTTATTTTTCTTCTTTTGTTATGATTTTGATTTTTATCAAATTTCAATTTTACTTCATTTTTTTATTATAATTTTATTCACTAATTATTGTTTTACCCTTTTATAATGGTGATTATGGAGGAATCACATAATGATCATATTTAGAGAATTAAATCTATGAAGATCCATGGAATGCCATGGATGGAAACATGTAGCTAAACTAATTTCTAGGGTTTTTATTTAGTTTGTTTATCATTCTTTTATTTATTTTGGGTTGTATTAATTTTCTTTTCTTTTTTATTATTTCTCATTAGTACGTTATAATAGCCTCAATAATAGGAATAATGAAATTTGGTATGTGTGCTTGTGTGTTTAATTTTAATTAATCGTTTAGTAAAATTAGAGTTTTAATTGGGTAATTAATTAAAATTAATGGTTATAGAAATCCTTACGTTGTTTAATTAAAATTGAATTAGATTTAAATGGATAAAATTAGTTTTGCTTGATTGATTATTTTATTCTATTATTTATAGCCATTTTAATTAAATTAGGGTTTTATAAGAAATTTAATTAATTGTTTAATATTTTATTTATTTATGTTGGCATTTTTTACTATTTTTGGGCTTGTTTGTTTATATTTATTTGTTTTGGGCCCTAGGCCCATATTAGGCTTTAACCCATTTAAAATTAGGTTTTTTTATATTTAATTAATTAAAATGCATTTTAGGCCCATAGTTAAATAAATTTAGGGTAGAGATAACTTAGGCCTATTTAGTTAATTAGACATAGGCCCACCTAATTTAATTTAATTAATTTAGACTTAACCCATTTAATTTAAACCTTTTCCACAATTTGCAGATTCAAGATCATTCTAGAATCAAACATGTAGAATTAGGCTCACTAATTAAATATTTCATAATTTATAGATTTAGGCCCATTTTTTAGAATTAAAATGAATTTACTTAGACTCACTTAATTAAAATTAAATAGGAATAAGGCCCATTAGCCATTAGGTTCACCTGTAAATTAAAATATGTAGATTTAGCTCATTTAATTAAAATCAATGTAAATTAGACTAACCTAGGGATTATGATGAATGCATTGTTTATTTATATAGTTCATGACTAGTTTGCCTAGAGTTGATTTTTTTAAGGGTTTATATGAAATTGCATGTAAATAGAGGATAAAATAGTAATTCATAAAGTAATTCTAAAAGAACATGAGACTAAAAGAAGTTGGTATTCCGTATCCAAAATCTCCTCGTTATGGTACTGGCTTTCTTTTAAAGAATCGAGTAGCACCATTTTTTGATATGTCCCAGTTATTACCCTGGGTGGCAACTCATCTTCACATCATGCCTTTTTAACAAAGGTTAGTGTGTTCTCTAGAGCCTTGAGCTCAAACAGTGTCACGATTGCTAAGATCTTAGGTGAGCGCTAACCTTACCGTCTTCAACGACTAATTTTTACCAATCTAAATAGGGTTGTAAGCCTTGAATTTTGATTACAGTATGCAACATGTATTCTTGAGATATACTAAAGTGTCTTCTATACTATTTTAAGCATATTATAATCAATCCTAAATGCAAAAAGATTTGAACTAACTTGCTCTCATGGAGTTATAAAAGCCTATAGAGAAGAAATAAAAGCAATTAGAATCTTTATATGGGCAAATTGAGATTTTCTTCAAACAAATAATGAGATCGTAGCAGTAGTAAGGCACTAGCAGGCTAGAGAGCAGATGAAAAATTAGCAAAGATGAAGGACATGTGCAGACAGTGGGCTTTAGCGCATGCCCAAGATTTTAGCAACTGCAACACTGTTTGAGCTCAGAGCTCTAGTGAACATATTAACCACTGTCACAAAGACATGGCGTGGAGATAAAGAGTCACCACCCAAGGTAATAACTAGGACAAATCGAAAATGGTAGTACTTGATTCTTTAAAAGAAAGCTAGCACCACAACCACGAGACTCTAGATATAAAATACCAACTTCTTTTAGTCTTGTGTTCATTTAGAATTACTTTATGAATTACTATCTTATCCTCTATTTACATGCAATTTCATATAAACCCTTATTAAAACAATCAACTCCAGGCAAACTAGTCATGAAAAATACATGTAAACAATGCACTTATTTAACTTCATAATCCCTAAGTTAGTCTAATCTACATTGATTTTAATTAAATGGGCTAAATCTATATGTTCTAATTTATAAGTGAGCCTAAAGACTAATAGACCTAATTCCTTTTCAATTTTAATTAAATGAACCTAAATCTTTTTATTTTAATTCTAAAATTAGCCTAAATCTACAAATTACGAAGTATTTAAATTAATGAGCCTAGTTCTACATATTTTATTTATAATGTGATCTTAAATCTACAAATTATGGAAAAGGCTTAAATTAAATGGGCTAAGTCTAAATTAATTAAATTAGGTGGGCCTATGTCTAAATTAACTAAATGGACCTAAGTTATCTCTACCCTAAGTCTAATTAATTATGGGCCTAAAAATGCATTTTTATTAATTAAACTTAAAAAACCTAAATTTATTTAAATGGGTTAAATCCTCACATGAGCTTAGAGCCCAAAACACATAAACATAAATAAAAAAGTCCAAAAACAATTAAAAAAATTAAAAAATAATCAAATAAAAGATCAAACAATTAATCACACTTATTCTAAAACCCTAATTTATTTAAAGTGACTTTAAACAAAAAATAAAATAAAATAATCAACAAGCAACCCTAATTCTATCCACTTAAATCTAATTCAATTTTAATTAAATAACCTAATGATTTCTATAGCCATTAATTTTAATTAATTACCTAATTAAAACACTAATTTTACTAACCAATTAATTAAAATAAAACACACAATCACACACACATGATTCATTATTCCCATTATAGAGGCTATTACAATGAGTTATTGAAAATAATAAGAAAAGAAAAATTAATACAATCCCAAAAATTAAAAAAAAATACAAAATAAAGCAACCAACAAAATAATAATAAATAAATAAATAAACCTAGAAACTATGTTTGGCTACAAAATTCAATCCATGGCATTCCATGGACCTTCATAGATTTTGTTCACCTAGTAAGACCATCATGTAATCTCCTCCATAATCACCAATACAAAAGAATAAACAATGATTAGTAAATAAAATAACAATAAAATTAATATTTAATAAAATCAAAATAATAAAATAAAATAAAATAAGGTAGGAAAGAAGATGATGCTTATAGATGCAGTATGAGTTGCCCCTCATACTAGTATAAATCACTATTGTTTGTTAGATAGATCTTCAAAAACTTATTATTCTTCTTTACAAAAGTCTATTGCTCCTTGATTCAAAAACAACTAAATCACAGAGAATATTTTTTGTGTACTACCTAGGGGGAAAAAAAGTCTCTGAGAGGTCCCCCCCTTTACAGAGGTCCTAAGTTAGGCTTTTATAGAAAAATCTTAGTTAAAAACGTATCCTACTATGACTTACTTTTCTCAGAGTTTTAATTTTAAAAGGACTTTAATTTTTTAAAAATTCAGATAAATATTATTTGACTAAAAAAAATTCAGAAAACCAAATTTTATTTATTGTAAAAAATTTAAATTAAATTAAAAAAATAGATGAAACATGTTTAATTCTGATCCAAATTGTGTAATTCCTATCAGAATTACATAATTTTGATTGAAATTACAGAATTCTGATCTTCTTTTTTTAACTTTTAATTACAAAAAGACCCTTGAAAGAATTTAGACTTTTCAATTAGGTCTTGAAAAACATTGCAATTAAGTCCTTAAAAAAACCAATTAAAACCCCTTCTGGAAATGCATTCAAACTTTTTAGGTTTTAAACTTCAAGTATTGAAGACCTATTTATAATATTTTCATCATCAGAGTCCTTTATTACATCCACACTTCATCATCCTAAAATTAGTTATTTACAATATGAGAAAAGTCAAAGTGTGAAATAAGTAGGAAGATACGCTACTTAAAAGGGACAGGAAGGTTTTGGAATGACTACTAATACCCTCACATTTATTCACATCTCTTACCCATCATCAAGGGTATTTTTGGGCATAGAAAAGCCCACTAATCGATTAGTTATCATTATAGCAACTAAAACGTCTCATCTTATGACACACGAACATATATGATAGTTACAAAATTCAAAATTAAAAGAAAATCAATCCCACTTATCCTGCTGTTAGCTATCCTAATATTTTCATTAGCACTCAGGCTACACTTTTAATGCATCGAGCATCTAAGTCTAACCCTCAAGTAGCTTTAATAGTATTAAGGTTTGGTACTCTGGCTGTGCTTTTAATGAATAAATCATCTAAGTCTAATAACTAAAGCTGGCACCTTCATGTCACTTTGATAATAGAGGTTGAACACTCCGGTCGTGCTTCTAATGCACCAAGCATCTAAGTCCAATGACTGAAGCTGGCACCCTCAAGTTGCTTTGATAGTATTGAGGTTTAGTACTCGGACCATACTTCCAATGCACCAAGAATTTTAAACTCTAACAACTGAAGCTAGCCCTCAGGTTATTTCCTATAATATTAAGGTTCGAAAGACTTAAGTCAATTCTATAGTACCAAGTATCTAAAACTCCAGCGATGGTTGGTTCTATTATGTCATTTTTATAATACTTATGGGTTATTACCTTAGAACGTTTCATAAACACTGAGCACCTATAAGTCTAGCTGGCAGTTCATACCCTAATGTTTTGACACTACAATTTCAAGACTTGGTACTAACATTGTAATTTTAAGACTTGGTACTGAGTATCATCCCTTTTCTATGACTAAGGCTTACCACCTCAAATCACCCTTCTGCATTAGATGCAATTACACATGCGGTCTCTCCTCAAGTAGAAGAATCATTATTCTGAGTTATTTTTCACCATGCATTTATCATATCAAGATACATCAAACATAAATATTTAAACATAATTTTAAGGGGGACTCTTGATGCCCCATATACATATTCCCACTCTACTAAAAGTTTATTTTCCTATACAGGGGTTACTTACAGATGAAGAATATCCAAATCAAGTAAGAGAAGGATTTTTAATTAAGATGACTCTTAAATAGTAAGAAATACTCTCCAAATAGGCACAAGACCTACATAAAAGAGGAATCCTATTCCTCTCAGGTTTGAGCATCACTATTCCTATAAAGAGGACCCTATATCCCTTATTCTCATTTAGTCTATTCTCTTATACTCATTGCTCTCTTTATCTCTCTAAATTCTCTGACTTAGGCATCAGAGAGTTTATGGGGATCCTCCCCACCTCTCACCTTGCCCCTTTGTTAATTCCTTGTAGGGTTTAAACTCAAAGATTTCAATAATGAGTTATCACTTATAGTACTAGATCTGACAGATAGAATTGTTAGTGATATGCACTAGGTCAATCATTTGTGATTATGTATTGACTTTCTTATTTTTTTAATAAAGAGGTATTATATTATCATTTGATTTTATGATAATTACATGAATGGTTAATTCTTACTAAGGCCATCAAGTATGTGACTTGATAGTAAAACCCTTAGATTAAAATAAGAGTTCTATTCTAATTATCCCTAGCCATTTATTCATTATATGAATATTAAAGTATTAAGGCTAGTATGATGTTGATTGATGGTTATGTTTTACTAATCATAAATATGAGATATTAAGTCAACTCATAGGTACATGATGAGAGATCATGTACTGGATTGACCCACTATGAGAATGCTACATAGATTATTGTCATAAGTATTTCTTATCACAGTAATTTTATTTCGGTCCTTTGACCTTGAAATCATCATGGATTTCTACATAGCTATTTTATGTTTTGACACATTCTAATATTGTCTTTAACCAGACAATTAAAAGGATGTTGTTGGATATAAAATTAGTTATATGAGGAATGTGAATGATTTAGACGGAATTTATCCCTTATTAATATGAGAAAGATATCTAAAGGCCCCTTGATGAGATAGACTGAAGGAAAATGCATGGCCATGCTGAAATGAATTGATAAAGAGTTATCATTTTCAGTCTACTTGGAATTAAGTCATAATATTGAACTATATAAGGATGACATTCTATTCCTTATGTTCAATTAAGATATCATGTGATAAAGGGACAATAAAATTCACTGTAATTAGGTTATGTCGGATTATTAACTTCACATGACTTGGGTAGTCATAATGTCTTGCTAGAGGCCACTTATGACTTGTAGGCCTAAATAGAGATTTAGGCCCACTGCCAATATTATGTGAACCTACAGGGTCACACACTTAGAACAAGCCCAAAATGAATATGGGTTTAATAAGCCCAAAATAAACTCTGTGGAAATAAATAATTAAAGTGTTTTATTTATTTATTTATTTAAGATAAATGTTATTTTAAATAAATAAATAAGATATTATTTTTTGATTTGTTTTTAAACAAAATCAGATATAATAAATGGAAAATTACCAAAAGGTCATTGGTAAGTGAAACCCTAATTTGGAGTCTATAAATATGTTATATTCTCTAGGGTTTCACACACTTGTTTTTCCTGCCTCCAAATTCGTCTTCTTTCCTCTTAGAAAACAAAAGATAGAGTTTTTCCTTTTGTTCTTGATTTATGAGACAGTCAAGGAGGTTGCTAGCACACACACTCAAATTCATTTTGTGAAGGGTTGTTCGTGTGGATACCTATAGAGGACGCATCCTTTTGGAGACGTCTTGATCCGAACAACCAAGCTAAAAAAAAAAAGGCTCGAGGTAAGGTGTCACCGGTGTGAACCTCCTCTCATCCTTCCAGAGAATCTTGCCTCTTCTACGTTTTGGTAAGATTTTAAAACCCTAGATTTAATCAAGTAGTCAAATTACATGGATCCAGGCTTGGGAACGTGATAAAATTTTAATTTTTCCGCTGCGTTTGTATCACCAATTCCAATAAGAATCACTTATAGTACATACGAACTGAAGACTTTCTCTTTCCGATGAGTTAGTGACCAAAGAATGATGGAGAGATTTAGAGATTTAGAGAGTGAGAGATTCAAAGATTGAGAGATGGAGAGATGGAGACATTTAGGGAGTAAGCATTCGAGAGAAAACATAAAGGTTAGTTGTCTGCAAAGAGTGAAAGGTTGCGAGTGAATGATTTAACTGACGTTAAAGTACCATTTAAGAATTAAAAAATGAAGCACATTTTTTGTTGTTTAGCATATGTGATGGACCCCTGGTCCATATTGCAATATGAACAGGGGTCTATAGTATAATAATTATCAACTTATAGGGCATAAATCATTATAAAATTTATTCTTTTTACAGCCAGCCACTATCTTTTTCTCAACTAAAGAAATGACAACTCATCCTATTCATATTTAGAGATAAGTATGAGGGAGAGGCTCATCGAAATTCTGAATCTCAAAAATGGAAAAAGAAAATGTGATATTAAAATAAGTGTTCAAAGAGTTAATAAATGACAAAGAATAATAATAACCAATCATCAAAATCCCAGTACATAACTGTGGATATCGCTCACCTATTGACTCAAACAGCAACCCTATTTGGGAACCAATAATTCAAATCAATGGTTTATGGCTCTATAAAAACTTCCTGTCTTCTTATTAACACTCCACCCTTCTGTCCATATCCAAAATGGTGAATTTCTTTCAATTTCATTCCTTTTTTTCCTTCAACTGGCTAGCTATTAATCTTTGAGTGTTTCATAATTTACAAATTCAAAAGGATGGTTTATAAAGTTGACAAACAATCAGTTGTATGGACTTGGGTTTTATCTCACTATTCATTGATGTATGCTAATTGTAGTTTAGTGGTCTTTGAAACTCTAAGTTATAAGATTTAAAGATCTGCCTTTTTAAGCCATTAAGCTTTCTGATTCTATTTATGAAGTGATGCTCTTTGGCGATTAAATTTCCTAGCCTACAAAATTGGGTAACTTTAAATATGGTAAAGGAAAAGGCACTTATCTACTACCATCAAATTTTTCATGGAGAGAACGAGTATTTGGTCAATTGATTATTAATGTATACCAGTCATGTGAGGTAAGGTGAGGTGCAATAAGATATGATATAACCTTACTAGTGAACTATTCATTTGTTGCTTTTTTATTTTAATTTGACAATCACCTAATGTATAAACTCATCACTTTCAGGGGATAAATTGAGTGCCCGACTTCCTGTTAACTATTATTATGGCCTTTCTTAAATAGTTTATTTCTTACATTGTAAGGAATTTGTGCACATGTTGATCTCATGTGCTTTGACGATGGAATTCTTATTTTATTATTAGGAGAGGCTTACTATTGCTAAAAGCACAAGATTAATCATAAGATAAGGTTTCAAATAGGGGACGGGCATGAACTAAATTAGAGTAAGATAACATCCATAACCCTAAAAAAGCTTTGCCATTCTTGAGCAGAGTAGAAAGTCGTATATTGCATTCTTGAGAAAATAAGAAAAAACCTTTTTAAGGTTTACGCAAGCAACATCAATTATATGAGAATATCTCCTTTTGTCTAAATTCATTTTGAATTTTTTATTACAGGCTTTGCCTTGGTGCATGGTCAAATCATGGTCAAGGACTGTGAATTTTAAGCATGTAATCAAGTGTCTGGTATGGTCTTAGGTCTAGTTATTATATATATAAACATAAATAGGCAATAACAGTCATGTTAACCTCATTTTTAATATGATGAAGTTAGAAATTCATTCCTTTTACACTTGAAATTTACCTTAGATTCTTTATAATCTATGCTAGGTTCATAAATTTGTATGCAACTTGATAACTCCAAACTGAATCTCTTACTTATGGAACCTGCATCAACAAGTAGAATAGGTAAAGGAGCGGGTTTCCCTTATTAAAACTATGAGGCTTAAGTCAATATTTGTATAGAGAAAAATATAGTTAATTGAATAAGTGGAATAGAATAGAGAATAAGGATGGTTGCTTGTATGAAGTGATGGAGTGATGACTTGATAATATGATGATGTTGAATGATGAGATAAGTGAATGAAGGAATGAACGACATGAGATGTATTTATAGGGAGAAGGTATTGCTCAAACCTCTTAGGAATATAATTCCTTGTACTTGTAGGCTTGCCTTGTTTAGGAGAGAAATACACTTCCTTCTTAATTATGGATCTTTATTTCTTTAGGACATAAAGATCATCTTCTTATTTAATCATTCTTCCTCTTTAAGATAACCTTCCTTATTAGAATAGGAAACTAATATAGGGTATTAAGAGTCCTTCCCTAAAATTTTGTTCGGATATTTATGTCTCAGATTTCTAGATTTTCAAGAATCACACAAAAATGACTGATGTGCCTAGATAAGAACCTTTACTTGAAATCTCATATATTATTGAAAGATGACCTGAGATGGCCATCCTCAGTCATTAAGCATTGAGATGCTTGGTATACCAAGTTTTAGAATCACAATATCATAATATCATAATCATGAAGTGCCAGCTAGACTTAGATGCGCATAACCTATAATAAAAGATACTCGGTGTTATAGAAATGACCCAAAGGATTAACCCATCAGTATTATAGAAATTACCTAACAGGACTAGCTGCCACTAGAGTTTTGATGCATAGTGCTTTAGAAGAGCAGCCTGAGTGCCATATATTATAGGTGCATTAGAAGTGCTGCACAAGTACCATATATTCTCAATGCATTAGAAGTGTGGCTCGAGTGCTGAACCTTAGTACTATTAAAAGGACATAAGGGTGCCAGCTTTAATCACTGGACTTAGATTCTCAATGTATTAAAAGCACGACCTGAGTGACATATATTCTCGGTGCATTAAAAGCACAGCCCAAGTGCCAAAGAATGTGTAAAGACCCAATTTTTTAAATAAAATAACATTATTTTGGAATATGTAGTGTTAATAATTTTAAATTTTATTTGTATATTATTATCATTAATTGCTAATATTATTTACCTATTTTATTTTAAGGAATTATTTATGTAAAATAAATTATTTCATGTGAGGTGGTTGTTGTTGTTGTTATTGTTGTTGTTGTTATTATTATTATTATTATTATTATTATTATTATTATTAAATTAAATGAATGAAATTTTGGTAATTTTACAAATTAATAAAAAAGTACAAAAGTCAAAAGCAGAAAACGGGTCAACAATTATTTTTCTTCTTCTTCTTCTTCTTCTCCTCTCGACCACAACTAACCATACCATTGTCGGACTGCCCTACCTCTACCACCAGCCGCCGTCGACCTAGGACGTCACCAGCTGCCATCCGCTACCAGCAGCAAACCTGAAAGCTGCTTGTAATGCTGAAAAACAGAGGAGGCCAAATCTTGAGCTTCTTGTCGCCGGTGAAGATTCCGACCACCAATTGACATCGGACCAATCCCGTTTAAACCACCAAATTCTATTGAGTCCATTTCCAAGTTCTTTTTTAGCTCTAAACCTCTAGATTTTTAGATATCTCCAATTTTTAGTTTATGTATTTTAGGATTTTTTAATTTTTGAACTTGATTTAGGTTGATTCAAGAAAACTTGCTTAAGAAATATTGTTTGTTGTAGCTCAAGCTTCTCAAATATATTTTTTGTGAATTTTTTGAATTAATTTGAATTTTGGTTAATTTTTTATTATTTTAATATTAAATATTGAATTATTGATAATTATATTAATTAATTATTTTCTATGCAAATTTAGTTAAATTGGTGTTTATAATGTGAGATAATAATTTTAGAATATTTAAAATAATTTTGGGTGAATTTATATAATTTTTAGGAATATTAATTATATTATGTATATTTTGAATTATTGAGTTAATTGTGTAATTTTGTGAAAATTATAGTTAAATAATATGTTTTACATGATTTTAGAATTTTGTAGGGTATTAAAATGATTTTTATAAATTATTTACTATTTTTAACTAATTAATAATAATTTTCAAAAATTATTTTCAAATAATATATTATTTACTATTTTGGTGATTAAATGAGTTTTTAATTATTTTTAATATATATTCAAGCTATTAAACCTATTTGAATATATAAAAGTGAATTTTTACTATTTTATGTGTAATTATTGAAAAATTGGATTTTTATTAATATTATATTATTATTTGAGATTTTTAGTTAATTATTGTGAAAATAATGGTATTTGGTGTTTTATTGTTTAAATATATTATATTTTGACATTTTGAGTATATTTATGGAATTTATTGATTTTTAATATATTTATTATTTTAATTGTATTTTTTGTGAATTGTAAACCTTGGTTGGGAAATTGTGCAGTTCGAGGTCCCAACCGGAGGTGTTGTATTTTCTGTGTTAGAAGTATGTTTTCTTACAGGATCGACTCTACTTTTTAGTAGAGAGATGTCCATTTTACAGAGGAGGTTCTGCCGAATTTTCGGTATAATTCTTGTAAAATGTGACGTCGGGTCGATTTTGAAATTCTGCATTTTGTCTGAGTTTCATATTCCTAGATTGAGTCTCTTTAGAAGTATAAGTTAGATTTATTCTTAGATTTATTCTTATTGTTATTGTTATTTTATTTTCTAGTTGCATCGAGATCAAGACTTATTGGACCGGGCCTGCTGAGCCAGTCTCGTGGAGCGCAGCATTGTGAGTTATTATCGTATATATACATCACATATAGGATGTATGAATTTGAATATTTATGTTTTTAATATGTGTTTACACATTAATTATTTTATTAAATGTTTTAGTATATATTAGGTATATTTTCGATATATTTTTAGTATATCTCCACATATATACATATTATATTTTCATATACATGTAATATATTTTTGGTATCCTGTAGTAGTTGTTGTATTTTGTATCTATAGAATGGTTTTAATATCAGAAATCTTTCTCTAAATATTGTATGAAATATTTTATTATATGATATGACAGAAGTATTTATTTTTATATATTGATTTAAAATTTCAATTCTGGTGTATTTTATTTATTTATTGCATGTTTTTATTCTTTTAAGGCTTACTACGAGTTCCGGATTCAAAAAAATTCATGTTCCCTAGCACCGGTCATGACTCCCAATTTCAGTCATGATAGGATGTTACTAGATTTATGAACTTTAATAAATCTACTGATGGCAGTTGCCTGGTTAGAATAATGATTGGTGTTGAGTCCAGACATTATTGTTGTTGATATTTGTTTTTTTTCGAGCATTGTTATTTGTAGCATTTTCACAAAATGAAGGATGTTATGATCCTGATTGTGAGTTTGAGCCCTTTCAATCTGAGCTCCATAATATGGGATAGAAATTTAGTGAGGGTTTTTGAAATAATAGAATGTGGGATTTGAAGGACCAAATTTTTGGCTTGCTCAATTCAAGTTATAAGATGAGCATTGTAGTTTAGGTGAAAGGCTAAGATTTCCCCTCTTCTTAAATAGAGGATATTGTGTGATGCTAGCTAGGATGTCTTGGAATTACACTTTGACTTATCCGGCCATGTGGTGGATATACTTGACTCCATTTTTAAATTTCCCATGTAAAATTTTCTTTGAAATTTTCATGAACAATGATATGTTGTATAGTAAGATTTTCTTGAGTATTGTTTAATCTCACTTAGAGCAGGAGCCACCTTTTGTTATCTGAGCTTAAATGAGTGCTTATTTATATTAATGTTAATTGACATTATGTCTGATGTCATTTGATAATTTCTGGATGTTGATGTCAAGTGAGATGATCGAGATGTCTGATTGCTTAGATTGATTAGTGTTTTTGTCATGACCCAAAACAGGGGCCATGACCGGCGCTAGGGAATGGGAATTCTTTCGAATCCGGAACCCATAGCAAGCCTAAAAAAATAAAATAAAACATGCAATACTAATAATAACAACATAATTAAATATTGTGCAGCAGAAATAAAATCATAAATAATTAAATAATAATCCACCACGGGATTTAAATCAATAACTCATCTCATATGTATAAATAAACTTTTAATACAAATCCAGTTCAAATATTTTAAGTACATAACTTATACCAATATAATACAATATCCTTTTTCAATTTTTACCACTACTGCAGTGTCTAGATTATAAAAATAAAACTCAGGTGAGCAGTTTACATAGTAAAGCCGGGACAGAAGAAATCCGGCGTAAGGATCTGCTACTAAGGTTTGAAGACGGCGACTCTCCTGAAAAATAGTCAACGGAGGGGAGTCAGAGCTCACTGAGTGAATTACTATAATATATATACATGCATACTAAATGACAATGCACACAGTCAATAGTATATATATAATAAGTATATATACAAGCAAATACACACAGATGCAATAAAATCATTTTATATATTTTAATTGAAAAACACAGTTTATAAAGGATCAAATAGAACCCTAGAAAATCGCAACCTCAAAACAGTGTTAGACAACACGCTAGCCATACAGGCTCACTTATTCCATTTGGACAGTACATTGGCCTCGAGACACTTGGTCAACTGAGCTCCAGCAGTCTGACTGTCAGTGTGATTGGCCTCGAGACACTTGATCAACCGAGCTCCAGCAATCACACTCCCAAATCATATCTCACACATCAAAATAATTAAATCCCATCAATATCCACAAATGGTTAGTAATGTAGCCTAAATGCTATAAGCGTATCGGTACGTACTCAGTCCTAGTGCTACCCACTAGGTAGCACGTTCTACTGATATCCTTCATTAAAATATAAAACATACATTCATAAAAAAAAATGATGCATGAATTTGAAATAAACAGCAACATAAATCATATATATACTAGAATTATACCAAAAGTAAACCAAATATATTTCGAGTATATATACGTCAAATAAATCTAATTAAATTACAAAATAAACTAGAAATATATTCAAAAACATTTTAAATATAATTTATTAATAAAACATGCATATGTATTAATATATATATATATATATTAATACAACAATTAAAATAATGCATGAACTCATGCAAATGCATAAATCTATTTAAAATAATTTATATTAAATTATTTACGTGTCAATTTCCCCGAAAATACAATTCCAGGGAAAATTTTACGTAAAGCACTTAAAATAATTAAGAATAATTAAAATAACTTAATAATTATCAAACATATGAAAATAATCATAATTATATACAAAATTATTAACACTGCATATCCCGATGCAGTTTAAAATATTTTAAAAACTCGGGATATTACAGTCTCCCCCCCTTACAAGAATTCGTCGCCAAATTCCAGAAAAGAATAATTACAAGATCAAGAAGGGAAGACATAGGGGTAAGAAGCTCGCATCTCAGCTTCAGTCTCCCACGTATGCTCCTTAACTCTGTTGCTATGCCACAGAACCTTGACCATCGAAATCTGCTCGACCGCAACTGTCGAACTTGATAATCAACGATCGCCACAGGTTCTTCCACAAACGTCAAATCTTCACTCACTTATACATTGTCGGGCTGCAACATGTGTGAAGGGTCTGAGATATACTTCCTCAGCATCGAGATATGAAACACCAAATGCACCTGTGACATACTCGGGGGCAAAGCCAACCGATATGCAACAGTGCCAACTCTCTCCAGAATCTCGAACGGTCCGATATATCTCGGTGAAAACTTACCCTTCCTGCCAAATCTCATCACACCCTTCATCGGAGACACCTTCAGAAAAACATAGTCTCCAACCTGAAACTCCACATTTCTATGCCTAGGATCCGCATAGCTCTTCTGTCTGCTAACTACGGTCTCTAATATGTGCTTAATCATGATGACTTTCTTTACAGCATCCTGAACCATCTCAGGTCCAGTCAAAGCTCTCTCACTAATCTTATCCCAATTCAGAGGGGATCTACACTTCCTTCCATACAACACCTCATACGGTGCCATGTTAATACTACTATGGTAACTGTTATTATATGCGAACTCAATAAGAGGAAAATGATCATCCCAGCTACATCCTAAATCGAGGACATACATCCTCAATATATCTTCCAGTGTAACTGACCATCTGTCTGAGGATGAAAAGCAGTACTGAAATCCAACCTAATGCCCATCGCTTCTTGCAACTTTTGCCAAAAATGAGAGGTAAACACTGAACCTCTATCTGAAACAATAGATATAGGTACTCCATGAAGGCACACAATATGCTTCATATATAGCTTCACCAATCTAGCTATAAAATAAGTGGCTTTCACAGGCAAGAAATGTGCAGACTTCATCAACCTGTCTACAATCACCCAAATGGAATCGTATCCATCCTTAGAACGAGGTAAACCAACCATAAAATCCATAGCTATCCTTTCCCACTTCCACTCGGGAATAGGAAAAGGCTGAAGCTTCCCAAAAGGCTTCTGATGTTCAGCTTTCACTTACTGACACGTCAGGCACTTAGCAACATATTCAGCAACATCCTTCTTCAGTCCATCCCACCAGTATAAATCTCTAATACTGTGGTACATCTTAGTGACACCCGGATGTACGCTATAGGCTGTAGAATGTGCTTCCTCTAGGATCTCTTCTCTCAAATCATCCACATCAGGAACAGACAATCTACCACTGATCCATAACATACCATCATCATCGAGCGTGAAATCAATGAACTTCCCTGCTCGAACATTCTCTGCAAGCTCTTCTAGAATAGGATCTCGGCTCTAAGCTGCTTTAATCATATCCCTCAGTACAGATCGCACCTTAAATTGAGCTAGCAGTCCACCTGACCTACTGATCTTCATCATCAGACCTTGATCCACCAACAGATGCAACTCCTGGATCAACAGTCTTCTTTCAACACTGATGTTAGCAAGACTGCCTGAGGACTTTCTACTCAAGGCATCTGCTACCACATTAGCCTTGCCCGGATGATATAAAATCTCACAGTCGTAATCCTTCAACAATTCCAACTATATCCTTTGCCTCAGATTCAGATCTCTCTACTGGAAAATGTACTTAAGGCTCTTGTGATTAGTAAAAATCTCACAAGTCACCCCGTACAGATAATGTCTCCAAATCTTCAGAGCAAAGATCACTGCAGCCATCTCAAGGTCATGTGTAGGATAGTTTTGCTCATGCTTCTTCAACTGCCTCGAAGCATAGGCTATCACCCTACCATTCTACATCAACACACAACCAAGGCCAACTCTAGAGGCATCACAATAAATTGTGAACTTGTCCACATTATTAGGCAAAGCTAACACTGGGCTGTGGTCAATTTCTCCTTCAACAACTGAAAATTGTTCTCACAAGCTTCTGACCACTCGAATCTTACATTCTTCTGAGTTAAGCGAGTTATAGGGGCTGTAATTCTAGAAAACTCTTGCACAAACCGCCTATAATACCCAGCAAAACCTAGAAAACTTTGAATCTCAGTAACAAAAGTTGGTCTAGGCCACTCAGACACTGCCTCAATCTTCTGTGAATTAACCTGGATACCTTCTTTAGACACCACGTGTCCAAGAAAAGAAACACTCTCCATCCAGAAATCACACTTTGAGAATTTAGCATAAAGCTGATGATCTCTCAGTGTCTACAGTACAGTCCTTAAGTGATATTCATGCTCCTTCATACTCCTCAAATAAACCAGTATATCATCAATGAAGACTACCACAAACTAATCCACATACGGTTTGAATACCCTGTTCATCAGGTCCATAAAAGTTGCTGGTGCATTAGTCAAACCAAAAGACATCACCAGAAACTCATAATGGTCATATCAAGTGTGGAATGCCGTTTTAAGAACATCAGCTTCACTAATCTACAACTAAAGATAACCCAACCTCAAATCAATCTTGGAAAAGAATTATGCACCCTGTAGCTAATCAAACAAGTTATCTATTCTCAGGAGAGGATACTTGTTCTTCACTGTCACCTTGTTCAGCTCTCTATAGTCAATGCACAGTCTCAGGGTACCATCCTTCTTCTTCACAAACAGGACTGGTGCACCCCAAGGAGAAACACTGGGTCTTATAAAACCCTTATCCAACAACTCTTGTAACTACTCCTTTAACTCTTTTAACTCTACAGGAGCCATTCTGTAGGGTGGCATAGATATAAACCATATTTATACGGAACTCAATCTCTCTGTAAGGTGGTAAACCTGGCAACTCCTCAGGAAACTCACAGGCAACAGGAACATCTGTGAGTGACAACTTCTCCACTGAAGTATCCCTAACTAATGCCAAATATCCCTGACATCCTTTCCTCAGCAGCTTCCTAGCCGTAATAGCAGAAATAAGATTCTGAGGTGCTAAACTCCTATCACCCACAAACTTAAATTCTTCTTCATCAGGAATTTTGAAAGTCACCTCTTGATTCCAACAATCTACCATGGCATAATGCTGAGATAACCAGTCCATACCCAAAATAACATCAAACTCCATTACATCTAACAGAATCAAATCAGCAGACAATTCTCTACCTCCCACAAGAACTGGACAACCAGAAAGAACAATATTGGTGTCCAAAGAATCGCTTAGAGGAGTGGCATCAGACAAAGGAAAAGCCATCCTCGAAGTTTGCCAACAAGACTTAGAAGCAAAAATGGCAGAAACAAATGAATGTGTGGCACCCGGATCAAACATAACCCATGCATCCAAGTAACAGATAGAAACAATACCTGCCATGACTGCATTAGATGCTTGAGCATCCTGCTGAGTAAGATGGAAGACTTTGGCCTGACCTCGACCTCCCTGCTGACTGGTGGAAGCCTGGCCAACACCTTTGGCACCTCCTCTAACACCTCTACCATGACTCTGCTGTGAAACAAACTGAGTGGAACTCTGATGCTGGGCTGGAGGCAACTGAAATGGTATGGGTGCAGCACTAGCAATCGACTGCTGTGGGAATCGTAGAATCTATGGTTGCTGATATCCGGAGTAAGGACACGATCTGGCATAATGTCCTGTCTGCCCGCATCTGAAGCATGTCAGTGGTGTCAGGTAACACGATCCCTAATGGACTCTACCACAGGTCTGGCATACACTGGCAGCTGATCTAGAACTGCGACCACTGCTGCTACTCGAAGCACCTGACCCAAATCTGAATGGTCTACGCTGACCTCCACGGCTATGTCTACTGCTCTGATGCACTCACTACTGCTACCTCTGACTTTGCTGAGTCGGACCTCTCTGCTGACTACTCGAACCAACATGAAAACTCGAATACGAAGTAGTCTGCAATCCACTCGACTGCACACCCAACTGGTAATAATCAAGCATCACTCCCTGCCTAACTAGCCTCAGCTCAATCTTCTTGGCCAACTTAATCACAGACTCCAGAGTAAGGCCCGTTGTAGGCATACCAGCAAATACATATCTGAATCTAGTGACGTAGGTAGTGACTGCGAAATACTGGTCTCGCATCAGATCCTCTGCATATCTACCCAACCGGAGAAACTCTCGGGTGTACTCCTCTACTGATCGATCGCCACGAGAAATGCTGGTCAGTCGGAGACGATAACTCATGCGGAGAGGCTCTGGACAGAATCTCCTCATAAACTGCTCTCGAAACTGAGCCCAGGTCATCGTCATTATATAGGGCTGGATCATCTGAATAAACTAGTCTAAGGCTGGTCCCTCAACAGACAACTCGACGATCATAATCCACTGATACTCAGTGTGAGCAGTCCGAGTCCAAGTCTCAATCGCATGCAGAAAGTCTAGCGAATTGGAAGTCCCATCGAAGGCGATCTTGCCAACTCTAGCATAGAACAGAGCTGCCTCAAGGTCAGACATACCTTGCTGGTAGGCAGGCTGAACAATTGGAGGTACAGGAATATCCTCAAACTCAGACTCTACAGGCTCCTCGTCCTGTAACTCTCTCTGCCTACGGTGACCTATCGCTCCCCGAGGTCTACCTCTGCCATGACCTCTGCATCTCACTGGCTGCTCAGGAGGTAAAACCTCATCCTGAAAAGACTCGTCATCCTCAGCCTCAACAACCAGTGGAGCGACATGCGCTCGCCTCCTCATTCTAAAAAGACAATAGCACAATTCAGATAAAATAGACAACGGAAGAATAACATAGAAAACTAAAGCAAGGAATACTTATCAAGACATACTCGAGCCTAATTCATTGCAGTAGTTCAACAGAAAACACAACTTTGAAAACTAGGGCCACGACTCACACAACTAAGGCCCTGACACAGAACTTTGCTCTGATACCAACTTTGTCACGACCCAAAATAGGGGCCATGACCGGCGCTAGGGAACGGGAATTCTTTCGAATCTGAAACCCGTAGCAAGCCTAAAAAAAATAAAATAAAACATGCAATACTAATAATAACAACATAATTAAATATTGTGCAGCGGAAATAAAATCATAAATAATTAAATAATAATCCACCATGGGATTTAAATCAATAATTCATCTCATATATATAAATAAACTTTTAATAAAAATCCAGTTCAAATATGCAGTGTCTAGATTATAAAAATAAAACTCAAGTGAGCAGTTTACATAGTAAAGCTGGGGCAGAAGAAATCCGACGTAAGGATCTGCTACTAAGGTTTGAAGACGACGACTCTCCTTAAAAATAGTCAACAGAGGGGAGTCAGAGCTCACTGAGTGAATTACTATAATATATATACATGCATACTAAATGACAATGCACACAGTCAATAGTATATATATAATAAGTATATATACAAGCAAATACACACAGGTGCAATAAAATCATTTTATATATTTAATTAAAAATCATAGTTTATGAATGATCAAATAGAACCCTAGAAAATCGCAACCTCAAAACAGTGTTAGACAACACGATAGCCATACAGGCTCACTTATTCCAAATATATTCACTTATTCCATTGGACAGTAGATTAGCCTCGAGACACTACGTCAACCGAGCTCCAGCAGTCTGATTGTCAGTGTGATTGGCCCTAAGACACTTGGTCAACCGAGCTCCAGCAATCACACTCCTAAATCATATCTCACACATCAAAATAATTAAATCCCATCAATATTCACAAATGGTTAGTAATGTAGCCTAAATGCTATAAGCGTACCGGTACATACTCGGTCTTAGTTCTGCCCACTAGGTAGCACGTTCTACTGATATCCTTCATTAAAATATAAAACATACATTCATAAAAAAAATAAATGATGCATGAATTTGAAATAAACAGCAACATAAATCATATATATACTAGAAATATACCAAAAGTAAACTAGGTATATTTCGAGTATATATACGTCAAATAAATCTAATTAAATTACAAAATAAACTAGAAATATATTCAAAAATATTTTAAACATAATTTATTAATAAAACATGCATATAGTTTAACATATACCGAAAATAAACCAAAAACAATCCAAAAGTAAACTAAAATTAAACTTAAGTACTAATTAAACTATTATGCATATTTAATTAAAATAAAACATATATTTTTAAAATCATGCACCTTAGAGCATATATATATAAAATAGCAACTCACTATTATTACGCTCCTCGAGATGGGTCCGATGGGCCTGGTCCACTAGACATCGGTCTCGGTGCAACTAAACAAACAAACTATAACAGAAATCAAAATAAATCTAATAAAAGTTCTAAAGACTCAATCTAGATTACTAGACACATAATTAAAATAGGAATTCGACCGGATATCACGTTTTACGAGAATTCTACCAAAAATTCGACAGAACCTCCCCTGTAAAACGGACATCTCTCTACTCAAAGAGTAGAGCCGGCCCTACAAAGAAATACACTTCGAAAATAAACACAAAACACAACCACAATCCCTCGGTCGGACTCCAAACTACAATTCACCAACCGAGGTCCACAATTCACAGAATATTTATAAAATATCCAAAATACCCTTATATACTAAAAATGCATTTTATAAGTAGAAATTACGTAATTAACTCTAAAACATAGTAAAAACCGATAAAAACTTATTTTATTAGAAAAATTGTATATTATATATATAATTGAAAATAATTTATGAAAAATAGTTTTAATTAGTTAAAAATACTAAATAATTTGTAGAAATCATTTTTATACCCTAAATAACTATTAAACCAATTTAGTTACATTTTAGCCAATTTAACGTAAAATTACCAAAATACCCCTATATATATATAAATATACTAAAATTAATCCAAAAATTCACCAAAAATAATATAATTGCACAAAAATTAATTTTCTCAACATATATTTCAATAATATCAATAAATATACTCAATTAACCAATTAATTTCAATTAAACACATAATTAACCCTATTTTCTCAAAATTACATAAACTAAATAAATTCAAAATAAATACATAAAAATTCATAAAAATTACAAATAAATTCCTATAATTCATTTCAACACCTATATTTACCATAAAACACAATTTCATAATTTAATTAATTAATTTTCAAAAATTAGAAAATAATAATAAAATAATCAAAAATACCCAAAAATCAAAATAAATTCCAAAAATTCTACAAAAATTCCCACATGAAGATTAAGCTACTAGTATCAAAGTTTGTGAAGGGATTTTTTATGAATCAATCAATTTGAAGCTCAAAAAAATCAAAAACCCTAATAGGCCGAAATTGAAAAATCGAAACCTAGGGAAATCTAGACCATTTTAAGTGAAACAAAGCTTGGAATCACACTCACCGGAGCTCAAGGAGAAGATAGAGACTGGCGGTGTCGAAAATGGTGGTCGAAATTACGTCGATTGGAGCTTAGGTCAATTTTTGGCTTCTCGAGTTGTTGCAGCATTCACCGGCACCGGAGAGGGTGGAAAGAGAGGCTGAGCAGCTGGAGGAAGATGGTGGATGTCTAGAAAGCACTTTGAACAGCGGTGAACAGAGTCACACAGTGAGGGGAGAGGAGAAGGGCGTCAGGGAAGAAGAAGGAGGGGTGAGGGCAATTTTTGTAATATATATATATATATATATTAATACAACAATTAAAATAATGCATGAACTCATACAAATGCATAAATATATTTAAAATAATTTATATTAAATTATTTACGTGTCAATTTCCTCGAAAATACAATTCCCGGAAAAATTTCACGTAAAGTACTTAAAATAATTAAGAATAATTAAAATAACTTAATAATTATCAAACATATGAAAATAATCATAATTATATACAAAATTATTAACACTGCATATCCCGATGCAGTTTAAAATATTTTAAAAACTCGAGATATTATAGTTTTAAAGTAGCATCTTCAATAAATACATTTTCCTTATCCATAGTGATAGAAGAAAGAACAATAATTTTAGGATTGTACAATGGATCTCATTTAATGGTTAGTCCTCATGTAATATATATATTGCGTGAATAATAATCATGTATTTCATGGATGAGCATTTATGTGTAGATGTGTAATCATGCTTGTGTGATGAGTTATAAATATTCATATAAGAATAAGATGAAAATAATTAAAAAATAAATAGTTGAGAGAGAAACTTATCTCCTGATGTACTCTTGTCCCACCTTTAAATTCATGAATATTTATGTTCATTGTGGATATGAATAATAGTTACTGAGTAATTTGAAAAAAAACCCAGGACTTCCCTATAGAACTCAAGGTTCATTCATTTGCTTTTTTTTTTTTGCTATCCAAGCTCTTGTAAAAGAATATTAATTTATTAATACATACTTATGAATTTGTTGCCATGGTTGCCTTGGATATTCTTGTGATGCCAGAACTCAAGAGATGCTCAGAGATCGGGAGATGGTCATGAAGTGAATATCCGACTCTCCATAATTGCTCATTACCCAAAGTTTAAGTGTCTATAAAATCAATGCTTGGCAGTAGATGCTTGGATTTCCAAGGCTTCAATGGACGGTACTCGGGTTGTTCAGATGCTTGGTGAATGAACATCAGTATTAAATCTCAACCTTATAAGGCTTCATGCAGCATTCATCAAACAAGGGTCAGACTCAAGTATCTAATTATTACTAGGCTTCAGTGTTATAAAACTTGATGCTCAGTGGATGTCAGGAGCTTGGTGGGTACTCATGGAGTTAAGTCTTGTACTTAATGTTTAAAGTTCAACTTAGCTTATGATTTTCATGCTTGTTCAGAGCTTGCTTAAAATCTAAGAATCATTCTCATTCTTCTATTATTTCCACTAAATCAGGTTTATAACCATGCCTATTTCTCTATATTTGCTCAGCTATTTATTTATAAGGATGGTTGTAGTGATCAGTGTCCTTAACACTCGATGCTAAAAAAAGTTTATGCTTATGAAGGGCTTTTTGTTGATATACAAATTCTTCCTTGACGGAGTAGACATTCAGATACCCAACACTTCAATGTTTGGTTTGCAATCTGAGCTTCGCCACTACCCTACTGTTTCATTGCTCTCTTTTTTTTAGAACTAATTCCAATATTAGGCTTGGCCCTTGGCTCCTTGAAGTGTTCTTAGATGCAAACGACATGTTTCTTCTTAAGGGGATTTTTGAATGCCTAATAGTCTCTTTATAGTAGCCCACTTGAAGGATGTAATGTTCACATTTTTTTCATTACTCTTCTTACTCTAATCGATCTCCTTGGACCTACCTTTTTATTTATAATAATTCTTCACCTCGGTGCTAGCTTGACAATTTTATTTTTTTTCCCTTGAGGATTAATATCTTTTTCTTTCTTTAGCTTAAAAGACATCGATTGATGTAACGATGAAGTACTTGTATTCTGCATGATATCTTTGCTCTATCTTTTGCCTCATGATCTTGATTTCCTTCTGTTGATCTCTTGTCATTAAAGAGAAGAAGATGCCCTTGCTTCTTTATTAAGTGAATTTTCTAGTTCTTCAATATCCTTCATATAACCAGGCTTTTGAACCACGTACAATGAGTTGCCTTCCTCTTGCACAAGATTTTGACCATCACTTATTTGCTTTCATAATTTTCCATGTCAATACCTCATCATTTTTATGCAAGTTCATTGCACTTTTAATCCTTACTACAATTTGCAAAACCTATGAATCTCTCGTTGGTTGTCTTGTTACTCATGAAAATTTACTGGTGTTAGTGGTTGGATCCTTATCTAAATTAAATAGTAGAAATTTTTCTAGAATTTATTCGATGATGATGATGAGCTTTTCCTTCCATAGTTTTTTTTATAAAAAGCTTATAGTTCTTGTCAAGAGATTACATATTTCAGCCAAAGAAATAAACAGCAGGAGCTTCCTAGTGTAGTTCATCTTTTCTGGATCCTTAAAAATGAGAAATAAGACAAACTATATTTTGAATTAATAAAGATGGGCAGTTGTTCAATGGTCTTTACATTATTTAGATGTCGAATTTGGTGCTCAAGAGTATAATCCGAGAAATTCTACAAAGAGAATAACAGACTTGGGTGTTTAACTATTTTAGGATTTATTGCTTGTTACTAGGAGTCTAACCACTCATGAAGTCATTACTTAACACTTAGTGTCCGATTGATGCCTAGGAAAATGAATACATCGACATAGAGTCTACTTTTTTATTTTCATGATTGACTTTGAAGAGTACCAATAGACATTATCCAAATATACTCGAAATAGCAAACTTTATACATGGAAATTTAGGTGAAAATAACCTTCAACCTTTAACATTGCGTATGAGCATAAAAGCCATCCCAAGATCTCCCTTGTTTCATGCTTGATGACATTATGCCAACCAAGTGATGACTTAAGTGTTTCCATCTGATTCATGATGAAGTTTACATCACACTTTATAAATAGGACCAACTTAGGAAGCCGATTGAAAGTTGTAGCTTAAGAGTACTAGACTGTTCCTCGAAATGCAATGTCCCATGTAATGTTTAATACTCAGTGTTCCATGCATGGGGTCTCAACTTTTTTCTTCCTTATTTGTTACTCAAATGTTGCTTCCATGAAATGACTAGGTTTAGTTGACAGGTTTAGTTGTAGAGCGAGGTTCCAGCAAGCAATGTTAACTCAAAATTTAATTCAGTTATGCCTAGCTCTTTAGCTATTTTATTTTAAAGAAAAATAAAATAAGCTAGGTTTTCCCCAGAGACGGCGCCACTTGATAACTCCAAATCGAATCTATTACTTGTGGAACCTACATCAATGAGTAGAACGGGTAAAGGGATGAAGTTTTCCCTATAAACACTCTGAAAGTGAATAAGTGGAATAGAATAGAGAATAAGGATGGTTGCTTGTATAAAGTGATGGAGTGATAACTTGATGATATGATGATGATGAATGATGAGATGAGTGAATGCATAAATGAATGACATAAGATATCATGAGATGTATTTAGAGGGCGATGGTATTCCTCAAACCTTTTAGGAATATGATTCTGTGTACTTGTAGGCTTTCAGAGCGGAACCCGTAACAAGCCTAAAAATAAATAAAAACATGCAATAATAATAATAATATAATTAAAATATTATGCAGCGGAAGTAAAATCATAAATAATTAAATGATAATCCACCATGAGATTTAAATCAATAACTCAATCTCATATATAAATAAACTTTTAATACAAATCCAGTTCAAATATTTAAAGTACATATCTGATACAAATATAATACAACAATCTCATAATCGACCATAACTACTACAGTGTCTAGATTATAAAAATATAACTTAGGTAAGCAATTTACATAAAGAAGCCGGAGCGGAAGAAATCCGGCGTACAAGTCTGCTACTGAGGTCTAAGGAAGATGATTCTCCTGAAAAATAGTCAACGGAGGGGAGTCAGACCTCACTGAGTGAATTACTATAATATATATACATGCATACTAAATGACAATGCATACAGTCAATAGTATATATATAAATATATATACAGGCAAATACACATAGATGCAATAAAAATCATTTTTATATATTTTGTTTGAAAACCATTGGTTATGAAGGATCAAATAGAACCCTAGAAAATCGCAACCTCAAAATAGTGTTAGACAACACTCTAGCCATACAGGCTCACTTATTCCAAATATAATTACTTGATCCATTTGGACAGTAGACTGGCCCTGAGACACTAAGTCAATCGAGCTCCAGCAGTCTGACTGTCAGTGTGATTAGCCCCGAGACACTTGGTCAACCGAGCTCCAGCAATCACACTCCCAAATCATATCTCACACATCAAATAATCATATCCAATCAATATCCACAAATGGTTAGTAATATAGCCTAAATGCTATCAGCGTACCAGTACGTACTCGGTCCTAATGCTGCCCACTAGGTAGCATGTTCTATTAATATCCTTCATTATTAAATATAAAATATACATTCACAAATAAATGATGCATGAATTTAAATAAAATAACAACATAAACCATATATATACTAGAAATATATCAAAAGTAAACCAGGTATATTCCGAGTATATATACGTCAAATAAATCCAATTAAATTACAAAATAAACTAGAAACATACTTAAAAACATTTTATACATGATTCATTAATAAAACATGCATATAGTTTAAAATATACCAAAAATAAACCAAAAGTAAACTAAAATAAACTCAAGTATTAATTAATACCATTATGCATTTTTAGTCAAAATAAAACATAAATTTCTAAAATCATGCACCCTAAAGCATATATATATAGAATAGTAACTCACAATTATTGCGCTCCTCGAGATGGGTCCAATGGGCCTGGTCCACTAGGCCTCTGTCTTGGCACAACTAAACAAACAGATAATGATAGGAATCAGAATAAATCTAATAGAAGATCTAAAGACTCGATCTAGATTACTAGACACAAAATTAAATCAGAATTCGACCGGACATCACATTTTACGAGAATTCTATCAAAAATTTGGTAGAACCTCCCCTATAAAACTGACATCTCTCTACTCAAAGAGTAGAGCTAGCCCTGCAAAGAAAAACACTTCAAAAATAAACACAAAACACAACCACAATCCCTCGGTCGGGCCCCAAACTACAAATCACCGACCGAGGTCCACAATTCACAGAATATTTACAAAATACCGAAAATACCCTTATATAATAAAAATACATTTTATAAGTAGAAATTACGTAATTAACCCTAAAACATAGTAAAAATCGATAAAAACTCATTTTATTAGAAAAATCGTATATTATACATATAATTGAAAATAATTTAGGAAAAATAGTTTTAATTAGTTAAAAATACTAAATAATTTGTATAAATCATTTTTATGCCCTAAATAATTATTAAAACCGATTTAATTACATTTTTAACCAATTTAGGGTAAAATTACCAAAATACCACTATATATATAAATATACTAAAATTAATCCAAAAATTCACCAAAAATAATATAATTGCACAAAATTAATTTTCTCAACATATAGTTCAATAATATCAATAAATATACTCAATTAACCAATTAATTTCAATTAAACACATAATTAACCCTATTTTATCAAAATTACATAAACTATATAAATTCAAAATAAATACATAAAAATTCACAATAATTCCAAATAAATTCCTATAATTCATTTCAACACCTATATATATCATAAAACACAATTTCATAATTTAATTAATTAATTTTCGAAAATTAGAAAATAATAATAAAATATTCAAAAATACCCAAAAATCAAAATAAATTCCAAAAATTCTACAAAAATTCACACATGAAGATTAAGCTAAGAGGAGCAAAATTTGTGAAGGAATTTTTCATGAATCAATCAAATTGAAGCTCAAAAAAATAAAGAACCTTAATAGGCCGAAATTGTAAAATCGAAACCTAGGCAAATCTAGACCATTTTAAGTGAAACAAAGCTTGGAATCACACTCATCAGAGCTCAAGGAGAAGACACAAATCGGCGGTGTTGAAAATGGTGGCCAGAATCGGCTTGATCAATGATGGGACAAAGTTTCGATTTTTCGACAATAACAGAGGGAAATGGCACCGGAGAAGAGAAGAAAAGGTGGCGGAGCTGCTGGCTGAGAAGGGCGGAGCTTAGGGTGGCACACCGATGGCCTGAAAATGGAAGTAGCAGCGGTGAGGGTGACGGAAATCGATCGGGAAGAAGGGGAAGGGGATAATGGCAGAATCGTAATTATTGCTAAGTTTTGATTTTTGACAAATAATTAGGTATATATGTATATATATATACTCAAACTATATATTATAATAATATAAATTCCCACACATATTAAATATACTCCACACACATATAATTTAATATATTTAATAATTTTATACACTTAAAAATAACTAAATAATATTAAAACTAAATAATAAATAATAAAAAAATTAGGGTAATTAATTAAACCCTAGTTTAATTTAAATATACACACATATATACACTTTATTTTAGCACTTTAAAAATATATATGAGTTCATGCAAATGCGTGAATTTGTTTAAAATATTTAATATTAAATTATTTACGTGTTAATTTCCCCGAAAATAAAATTCTAGGAAAAATTTTATGTAAAGCACTTAAAATAATATAAAACAATTAAAATAAATTTAAATAAATATCAACTCATAAAATCTAATAAATATATACAAAAATTATTAACACTGCATATCCCGATGCAGTTTAAAATATTTTAAAAACTCGAAATATTACACCTTGTTTAGGAGAGAAATTCCTAGATCAATCTATTGAATGATAGATTTCATATATGCAATCCAATGAAATAATTGCAGTGTAATCTTCTTAGATCATGATATCAATAGCATTCTTACAATTTTAAGAAAAGCATAGATTTTTTTAAAACTTGTTTTATGTTCAAATGTTTTTTAAAGTAAAATATAAAGTCATTATATTACACGTTACACGAAATGATCATTTAAAATTAGACAAGTTAACAATGTTATTTTAAAGTAAAATTTGAAGTCATTATACTGCTTATTACACCTATTGCTCATTAGAAATAACACAACAAGCTTGCGAATCCAATAATTAATTATTAGTTGATTTGCATTCATTTTTTGCAACTTATATGAGGATATTTAGATCTTCCATATAACTTTTGAGATAGTGAAGTTTTTTTATTTTACAATGTATTTTAAAAGAAGTAAAATTTAAAGTCATTAGACTACACACTACACGTACAACTAAATGACAAATAGTATATCCAATATTCAATTTTGATATGATCATATGTAGTTCTAAATTGAGAGCCTGCTCACTTTACAATTAAGGTGATCATATTAACATCATTTCTACAACTTTCACATTTTTTTCATTTAAAAACATCTTCTTTTACAAGTAAAATTTAAAATCATTACATTGCACATTACACATAATACTAACTCAAAAATTTAATAATCAATGTTAGTTTCTATATCTTACTGATTGTAAACTATAAGTGTGGTTGCTTTTACCATTTTTACGAGATCAAATTAGTATCAGTTTATAACTTTCAAAGAAGTGAAAATTTTTTGTCATCTCAGAATATCTGCTTTTAGAAGTAAAATTTGAGTTATTAGATTGTGCATTACACATGCAATACCAATTAACAATTAAATGATAAATTGCGAATCCTATAATCACTTTTAACTTAATTTTTATATATGGGTGACTGACTGTAAACTAAGTGAGTGCTTAACTTATATAATATAAGAAAAGAAATGCATATTTCATCTTAATTTCTACACTTTTGTTATCAATTTTCAAGTAATTTTCACTAGTCACTATTGATTTTCTTTTTTTTTTTTCCCTTCCATCTTGTGTTATGCATAACACCTATAAATACACACAATAACTAATGCATAAGTGAGCAATGATAGCTGTGATATCTGTGAAATTCTTGGTTTAGTCTCATTATGTAACTTTCACTCATTCTTTTAATCTCGGTCATCAGATCTATTCATATATTTTCCATGTTAAACATAGATATATAAGCATATGTTCACCTGATAAAACATTCAAAACAGTGATACTTGAGTTACACTGTGCTTAAAAGGAAGCAGATTCCGTAAATTCTTCTGAAATGGAAATTTAACAAAATTTACTCAATAAATCTGTTCTTTGTTTTCCTTGCAGAAAAAGGAGGTGGAAAATGGGGTCTGAAAAGATCTCTTTCAGTTCAGAGAGCTCAACTATTAATGACAACCAAAAGAAAACCAACAATCCCTTCTCTGTGCTTCTTGTGGATGATGATCCTATTGCTAGAACTATCAACAAATTGATGCTCATAGGCCTAGAATCGTTCGAAGTTCATCAGGCTGCTAATGGACAAGAAGCTATTGATTTTCATCGTGCTGTTGCTTCTTTTGACCTCATTCTTATGGACCTAGATCTGCCCGTCAAGAATGGTTATGAGGTACGTAATTAACCAAACTTTGCACTATTCTTCTTTTTTTTTTTAAAACCAAACCAACTTTTTCTTTAATTTTAATGAATCTGCAGGCAACAAGGGAGCTAAGAGATCTCGGAATAAGCACTGCTATTGTTGGTGTTGCTTCTAGTGATGAGGACAAGCTTAAAGGGTTCATGGAAGCAGGCCTAGATGACTGCATCTCTAAGCCACTGACTCTCGCCAAAATCGCCCCCTACATTCCAGGGCTCCCCAGCTATAGCAGCGAGGCTGAGAACAACATACAAGGTTATGATTGCGCAGATGATGGCAATGATGACCTTAACAGCATTTGCAGCAGCAACAGCGACAACTTTTGAGTGCACCTCAACAGAGACGACGACCAAAGACACCAATTTATCAAAGAGAGGTTTTTGGATCTTTATTATGTTCATGTAATACTTTTTGTTAAAATGGATTATCTAAATAAGGTGTTTTAATAGTTAATAATTCAATAATTTTCTTCATTGATGTTTGATTCATCGCAATTGTTTAATCATTTGTTGGTTCGATATTAATTTTTTTAATATATAAAAAAATAATTCATACATCAATTGAAATTTTTATAAAAATAATTACAAATTTGAATTGTTAAATTACTAACTAATATCAACAAGTGAGATTTTTTATTTTACAATATATTTTAACAGAAGTAAAATTTAAAGTCATTAAATTGCACATTACATGTGCTACCAGCTCAATGCTAGATGATAAATTACGGATCCAATAATCAATTTTAATTTTATTTTCATATGCAGCTCTCAATTGAGAGCCTGCTAAGTTTCAAGTCATAATAGAACCTGATTAACTGGATTAAAAACTATTTCTTTCATATTCAAATCGTGGTGTATGTAGTTATATTAAATTAATTATTTATAATTTTTTGTTATTTTTGTGATTTTACTCTAATTAAACTGAATTAATTAGAGTACAATAAATTTTAAATACCAGTACTTCAAAAAAAAAAAACACTCCAATGTTACATTGCAAATCATTGTCTACATCCACTAAAGAAATACCTAGATTAATCTGTTGAATGATAGAGATCATATGTAGGATACAAAGAAACAATTGCAGTAGATCATGACATTAATAGCATTCTTACAATTTCAAGAGAAGTAAGATATTTTTAACTTTTATTATGTTAAAATGTTTTTTTAAAGTAAAGTATAAAATCATTATACTGTGCATTACACATACTGTTCACTTAAAATTAAACAAAATCAAAATGTTAGTTAAAGTTAAAAATTGAAGTCATTTTATACTGCTTATTACATGTAATACTCATTTAAAATAAGACAACAAGTTTAAGAATCCAATAATTAATTTTAAGTTGATTTTCATATCTACTAATTGTGAATTGAGATTGCATTCAGATTTCACAATTTATATAATGATATTAAGATCTTCATTAGAACTTTTAAGGTGAAGAGAATTTTTATTGTTATTTTAAAAGAAGTTAAATTTAAAGTCACTAGATTGCACATTACATGAAAATACCAACTTAAAACTAGATGATAAATTAAAATTTAATAATTAATATTAACTTTATTAATTACATATCTACTAACTGTGAACTACAAGGGTGTTTTCTTTTAACCATTTTAGGTGATGAAACTAGTATCATTTTATGGCTTCTAAAGAAGTGAGAATTTTTTAGATTATTTTTCATCTCAGAATTAGAAGAAAAATTTGAGTTACAAGATTGCTCATTACACATAATGCTAATTAAGAACTACACAACGGCTTACAAATTTAATAATCAATTTTAATTTAATTATTATATATGAGTGACTGGCTATAAACTAAGTGAGCGCTTAATTCAAAGAAAAGAAATACATATTTCATCTTGATTTCTATAATTTTTTATCAAACTTTCAAGTAATGTTCACATGTACTTTTCACTAATCACTAATGATTTTCTTTTTCTTCCTTCCATATGCATCAGTGAAAATTGAGTTAATCAAAACCCTAACCTAATAAATTTAATTTCAAACCGAACCGTGCTAAATTTTGTTGCTAATTTGATATGGTACTAGATATTTATAAAAAAATCTAACTGAGAACTATATCGAAAACTAAATATTAATTCAATAAATAATACATAGATATTATAAATAATAGTGAACTTAAGTACATACTTTTAATTATATTATCAAGTAATGTACATATGTATAATAATATACAATAAAAATTAATAGTTTTGTTGTAGTTAAAATATAATAAATAAATTATTAACAAATTTTTTATTATTAATATCATTATCATTGATGTTGTTGCTGCTACTACTACTACTATTATTATTATTATTCTATTAACAAGTAAAAATGTGGAATGTCTATTACAGTTTGAACATAAAATATAAAAATAAAAAATTCACATTGCATAGTTTCAAATAATTAAATTAACAAATAAGAATGTGGAATATTCATTACAACATACTTTAAACATAAAATATGAGAAATAAGAAAATTATTATTATTATCAACAACAAATAAAAATGTGGATAACACATTATATTTCAATTTAAAATAAAAATATAAAATATAAAAATTAACATTGTATGATTTCAAATATTATAATTTTTATCTAAAATATGTTATTATTATATTTGATATTAATTATTATATTTGATATCTTATTAATAAACAATATTATTGATGGGCCAACTAAAAAATTACATAATTGTTTCAACAAAAATAATGGATAATAAAATATAATTTAAATTAATAATAAAAATTTATTTATTACATAAATTCCCGAAACCCGTTTGAATCATACCATATTGATCCGTTGCAATAGAACCAAATCCCCATACCAAATCGTTTCGAAAAATGAGATGGTACTAGTACGAAGAGTTTTAAATTAAATACTGGTACTTGAGATTTAATTTTTAAAATTTCTGAAATATAGTATGATTTTAGAAATATTAAATCCCTAGATTGACCCAACCCATGCTCACCCCTAATGTCCATTTTGCTTTTTTTATTATTCTTCTTTGTTTTTTTAATTTTCTTAGCTGGTTTTTTATTTTTTTCTTTCCCCTTTTTGTTTTTTTTTAATTTTTCTTTATTTAATTTTTCTCTTTATTTATTTTATTTTATTTTTTCTTATTTTTATTTCTCCTTATTTTTTGTATTATCAGTTATCTTTATTTTTTATTTTTTATCCTTATATTCATTTTTTTTATTTTTTCATTTTCATTCCTTATTTTTCATTTTTATTTATTTTTTAATATTTTATGTTATCCTTATTTTTTATTTTTATTTTTATTTTTATTTTATCCGTTTTTTTCTTATTCTCTATTACCATTATTTTTTATTTTTATTTTATCCTCATATTTTGTTATTTTATCATTTATTATTTATTTTTATTTTTCCTTTTTTTATTTTCAATTGAGATATTGTTTTGAGTTTCATATATTATTTTGGATTTTAAATACTGTTTTGAGTTTCATATACAAATAATATTTAGAAAATGTACTATTTTTAATTGTGTCATATAAGAATAATATTTGAAAAATATACTATATTTATGAGTTTGAGACACCGTTTTTAATTTTGCAATACTGTGTTGAGTTTCATATACTATTTTGAGTTTTCGATATTAATTTGAGTTTCAAATACTATTTTGAGTTTCTGATACGAATAATATTCAAAAAATATATTGTTTTGATTGTGTCAAATACAAATAATATTAAAAATATATATTGTATTTATGAGTTTTGAGATACGGTTTTTTATTCTTAAATACTGTTTTAAGTTTTAGATACTGTTTAAGTTTTAAATACTTACAATATTTAGATAATATATTGTTTTAAGTTTCAGATACTTGTTTGTAAGTATCATTATTATTATTTTGTAAGCTTGTTGTGTAATAAAAATTGGTAATAAAAAAATTGGTAAAATTTCAATTAATTTAATTTTTGTTTTCACCAAAAATTATAAACTACATAATAGAACTAATCTTTTAAATTTTTGTAAATTATGAGTTTGAGATACTGTTTTTACTTTTCAGATACTGTTTTGAGTTTCATATACTTATAATATTTAGATAATATATTATTTTAATTGAATCATATATGAATAATATTCATAAAATATATTATTTTAAGTATCATTCTTAATATTTCTTAATAAATAATAAAATTAATTATTATTTTAACTAATGATTTTTTTTCTATATCTCTTAATAGTCATTTTAATGAATAATGTTATTAATTTTGAGTATATTCAGAAAAATAAAAATAAAAATAATAAGATTGATACTTAAAAATGAATTAGATAATTAAAAATTAGCTAAATAAAAATGTGACTTTTCTTAAAAAAAAAAAACAATGGCCACACAAGGAAAAGTAAATTGATTAATTCTTTATTGGGTCCGCCGAACAAAATATTCATTTTCAAAAATAAAACAAACAAACCAATAAGCAAAACAACTAAACTATTCAAGTCTATATGTTTTAAAGATTGGGTTGATCATTGAAATGGGAATTTCTAAATTCAAATCACAGGCACCACATGAATTCAAATGGAAGAATTTGGTACAATTTTTTACTAGGAGCTATCACTTGGGAAAATTATCAAACAGATAAAGTGCATGCAGGCTATGGGCACACCAGTACGGCTAGAAACCATTCCCTAAAAAATCAAAGTTTTGAGTAATAATGAGGGAGTGAAGAAGTAAGAAAGGCAGTCACCCGTTGGAACTCCTTCTCGATTTCAAGAGTGAGAGCACTGAGGTAACTATTAGCAGAGTTAGATTCCATTTTTTGTGAAGTTGAAACAAGAAAAACAATAGAAATTCACAAAGTCAAGCATTAAAAATTAACACCAGAATTACACAACTTTTCCTGATTAATAAACACTAAGAAATCAAGGCTATTTACACTTAGGTTTTTCTCTTTTATTAGTTTTCCTTTTTATACATTGCTTATATAACCATAAAAAAACCCAACTCATCGAATACATAAATTCCTTTCAACTTGTATGCATTTCTCTAAATGTCAACAACACCAAGCTAGCAACTTTCATCAAAATAGCAATGACCCAGATAAGAAAATGGTATAAAATTGAAGAAACAAAATCAAAACATGCAGTGAAAGAATTTAATGAAACAACAACATCACTAACTAAAGTGTTGTAAAAATTAAGGATCGAATTGTGAATGAAATATAGCAAATTGCAACTAAAATAATTGTAATGATAAAATTGAAGAAACTATATAACACAACTTTGAGAACTATTGCACAAGAGAATAGAGTCTAAACAATTATACTAAAAAATCACCACAAAGTAAATTCCCAATAAAGTGTGGTGGGTCATAATGATCCATTTAAATACCACACTTCTAGATATAATTTTAACATAATAAGTAATTTAATAGTACAATAATTCACGATAACTAAACCCAATAATAGCAAAAAGACAGAGAACACATAAATTTTATGTGGAAAACTCCAAATAAATCTGGGAAAAACCACAAGTGAGACTAGAAGAATTTCACTATGAAAAATAATATGAGTTACAACAAGTTTCTCTCCACTTAACCCAAGGAAAGAACAATAATACTCTCTCTTAAAATAAAAGAAAACACACTCTCTATATTTTTTCCACATAAAGAGATTACTCACAACTCACTCACTCAGTTGCTCACACAGCATAAACTTATTGTGCTTCTTACAATGCTTTTCTCGCTTGTATTTTTTTCACTCATTTGTATGCCTTTATATAGGCATTAGTGAGCACTAAAAACCAAATAAAATCCTTCTTCTTTCAACTTATATTAGGCACCAAATTTCAAGTATTGTGGCAGTGTAGCAAACTTAGACATTTACTTCACTTTATTTTTTTTAAATCTTGTGGGCTCATCAAGTTTGATTTAGCAATCTTCCACTTGAAGATTTGATTAAGGATCAATCACATCTTCACACCATTCTTTTTATCTTGCCTTTTCATATTGCTTATATTTCTGTTAGGCCGTACGAGGATCGACACTAAATAAACTTATCACTGTTGAGAGCTTTTGTCAAGAAATATGCTAGGTTGTCTTTGATATGAATTATCCACAAATCGATAGTTCCTTCTTCCATTTTCTCTCGAATGAAGTGATACTGAACTTGAATGTGTTTTGAATTTGAATGAAAAACTGGATTTCTTACAAGATGCAAGGCACTCTTATTGTCACTAAATAAAGAAACTTTCTCTTATCTATGCCTGAGTTCTTCTATTGCCATTTTCAACTAAATTACTTTTTTACTGCCTTCTATAGTTGCCACATGTTGTGCTTCCATTATTGACATAGTCATAACTGATTGCAGTTTTGATACCTAACTTACAGCATTGCCAATAAGTATAAACATATATCCTATTGTGGATTCGCTTTTACCCAAGTCACCTGCATAATCTGAGTTGACATATCCTTTAACAGTAAAGTTTGATCCTTCATAATATAATGCAACTTCTAAGTTTCCTTTGATATATCATAGGATCCTCTTCACAATATTCCAATGTTCTCTACCAGGATTCACCACGTGCCAACTAACCACTCCTACTGCATGTGCAATGTTTGGTCTTATATAGATCATAATGAATACTAAACTTCCTAATGCTAATGCATACGGTACTCGAGACATTTCCATCCTCTTTGCTTTATTACTATGACTTATACTGGAGGATAACTTGAAATTAGTAGAAAGTAGGGTTGAAATTGGCTTACAATCTTGCATGTTGAATCACCGTAAGACTTTTTTTAAGTAATTTTTTAGAGTAGCCAAATCTTCCTATTATTTCAATCTCAATGAATTTGCATCCTTATAATCTTGTTTGCTTGTCCCAAGTCCTTCATCTCAAATTCCCTAGCCAATTATGCCTTCAATTTTTCAATATAATCTTTGTTGGGGCCTGCTACTAATATGTCATCTATATACAATAGCAAAATGATGAAGTCATTTTCACTAACCCTCTTAAAATATATATAAGGATCTGCATTAAGTCTGTTGTATCCAAGGCTCATGATGAAGGAATCAAATCTCTTATACCAATTCTTCAAAACCTTCTAGTTGGAGCATATAAATCTCTTCTTCAAGATTTCCATAAAGAAAAGTAGTTTTCACATCTAATTACTCTAGATGTAAATCAAATATAGCACACATCGCTAGGACCACTCCAATAATTATAAGATGGACCACAAGGGAAAATTTTCATTAAAGTCAATGCCTTCTTTCTGAGCATACCCTCATACCACCAATCTTGTATAATACTGATCTGTTTGATCATCATTGTTACGCTTGATCTTATAGATCCATGTATTACCAATTGGCTTCCTTCCTTATGGTAATGTCACAAGTTTCCAAGTTCGATTCTTATGCAGAGCTTTAATTTCTTCCTGCATTGCTACTATCCACTGAGATACTTCTAGACTCTCCATTACTTCTTAAAGAGTTGATAGCTCTTCATCATCTGTTAGAAAGCAGTATTCAACATTACTCTTCATAATATAATCAAAATTCCAAGCTGGTGCTTTTCTACCATGAGTTGACTGTCTAACTGTGGTTTCTTTAGACCCAACTACTTCTCGTTCTTCATTTTCTTATGTTGCTTTAGAAGAATCCTCTTATTCCACCTACATGATTGTAGTCTCTAAATTATCTTGTGATGTGATACTGTCATATTTTTCTTGCAGCTTATCATTTTGTACACATCATATCTCTACTGATGATGACCTTATGGGTAGTGGGATCCCATAAGCGATACCCCTTAACCCTTTTTGCATATCCCAAGAATATGTATTTTTTAGATTTTAGATCCAATTTTGTATTTTCTTGGGCATTATAATCATATATACAGGGCTTCCAAATATATAGAGGTTTGAATAATCAACAAGCTTACCAATCCACATCTTCATAGGTGTCCTTAACTCAATTACAGTTGATGGTGACCTATTTATCACATAACACATAATGTTGACTGCTTCTGCCCAGAATGACTTTTCGTGACTTGTAGCTCCCAACATTGACTTTGTTCTTACTAATAAGGTTCTATTCATCTGCTCTGCCACTCCATTCTGTTGAGGAGTGTATGATGTAATGAATTTCCTTTCGATACTTTCCTACTTATAGAATTTATTAAATTCTTCTCCAGTATATTCTCCTCTATTATTTGTCTTCAAACACTTTATCTTATTTTTAGAATCAAGTTCCACCTGCGCTTTAAATACTTTAAAGACTTCAAACACATCAGCTTTCCTCTTGATAGGATACACCCAACATCTCCTAGAGTAGTCATCAATAAAGGACATAAAGTACTTTGCTCCTCTTAGGGATAGTACTGGTGCTTGTCATACATCATAATGAAATAATTTTTCATTTAGAATTAGATATGTTAAACTTCACACTATGCTACTTACTTTTAACACAATGCTTATAAAAGGGTAAGGATGCCTTTGTAAGACCAGGAAGTAGCTTCTACTTGACCAGAATTTTCATTCCTTATTCTAACATATGGCCAAGTTTTCAGTGGCATATTATTGCAGACTTTTCACTTAAATCATATGAAATAACATATGCTTCTACCTTTTACAAAGTCTCTCCTATCAACATATACAAATTTACAACTATCTTTGATGCCTTCATTAATAAGAGCACACCTTGAATTATTTTTATAATTCTCTTTTTAATTGTAACCTTACACTCGAGATTATCTACCACTCCTATAAATAGTAGATTTTTATTTACGCCTTCCACATACTGCATATTTTGAATAGTGCAAATTATGCCATTATAAATCCTCAACTTAATGGTTCTAATACCAATGATCTTCAAAGGATAATCATCTACTATGTACACAAATCCTTTTGAGAAAGGTTTATAATGAGAAAACCAATCTCTTCGACTGGTCATATGCCAAGTAGTTGCTGTGTCAAAAATTCACACATTAAAAAATTTATTTTTGTATGTGCCAGTTGTCGCCGCTTCATTGCATAGAGTGATGCCATCATCTAATGTACTTGCAACATTTCCTTGAGGTTTAGAATCTTTTAGATTTTGACAATCCTTCTTCAAGTGACCCTTTTTGCCACAGTTGTAGCACTTAAAATTCTTTTTGCTTCTTAATTTTCCTTATCTCTGCCTCCCACTAGAGCCAAGTTCCATTGATCTCCCTCTCATAACCACTAAAGCCTCCACATATTATGAATTCACCATCTTGTCTTCTTTGTTTTTGCACCTGCTTTCTGCCTTCAGGATAGTAGCTAGAATTTCATCGAAGACTAAAAAATCTATAAGAAGATTATTTATTAAGTTGATGATGAGTTGATAATACAAATCAGGCAGACTTTGAAGTAGAAGTGCAACACATTTATTTGTATCTATTTTATATCATAATAGTGTGAGTTAGGAAAATAAAGTATTCAAAGTATTTATGTGCTCCATCACTGAAGTAGATTTTGCCATCCGAATAGTGCAAAGCTTCCTCTTAAGGAAAATTTTTTATGGATTGACTTGGCCTCATAATGTCTAGTAAGTTGATCTTAAATCTCCTTTATAGTTTTCTTTTCTTTTACATTTGGTAGTATCTTGTCTGCTAATGCCCAATGAATATCTGCAATAGCATTCTCGTCCATCTCTTTCCATTTGTTATCATCTATGAATTCTTTCGACCTTCCACCAACAACCACCAAGCAATTATCCTTTCTCAATATTGCCTTCATCTTTAATTTTCATAGTGAGAAATTTCTCCTGTTAAATTTTTCAATCTCATATTTTGCCGCTATTACTTCTATCACTATTCACGAACTAGATATCTTATAACACTTGTTGTAAGAATTGAGGATCAGACTGTGAATGAAATAGAGTAAATTACAACTAAAATAATTGAAATGATAAATTTAAAGAAAATATATAATATAAATTTAAGAACTATTACACAAGTGAATAAAGTCTAAATGATTGTACTAAAAAATACCATAAGTTAAATTCCCAAGAAAGTGTGGTGGGTCATAATGGTCCACTTAAATTCCACACTCTTAGACAGAGTTTTACTATAACAAGTAATTAAATAATACAATAATTCACAATAACTAAACCCGACAATAGCAAAAAGAAAGAGAACACACAAATTTTATGTGAAAAACTCCAAACAAATCAGGGAAGAACCATGGGCAAGACTAAAAGAATTTCACTATAAAAAATAATAGGAGTTACAATAAGTTTCTCTCTACTTAACCCAAGGAGAGAAAAATAACACTCTATCTTAAAATAGAAGAAAACACACTCTCTATATTTTCCCACACAAGGAGATTACTTACAACTCACTTACTCAGTCGCTTACACAGCATAAACTTACTATGCTTGTGTTTCTCTCCCTCATGATGCTTTTCTTGCTTGCATTTTTCTTCACTCATTCATATGCCTTTATATAGGCATTAGTGAGCACTTACAACAAAACAAAATCCTTCTTCTTTCAATTTAAGTTGGGCACCGAATTTTAAGTCCTGTGGCAGTGCAGCAAACTTGGACATTTACTTCATTTTATTTTTTAAAATCCTGTGGGCTCATCAAGTTTGATTTAATATAAAGAAGATGTCACGACCCAAAACAGGGGCCATGACCGGCGCTAGGGAACGGGAATTCTTTCGAATCCGGAACCCGTAGCAAGCCTAAAAATAAAATAGAGCATGCCATAATAACAGTAACAGTATAATATGCAGTGGAAAATAAAATCATAATATCATAATATCATCCATATCAACTGGATTTAATTCAAAACTCATCTCATCACATATATAATAATCCTTTAAATACAAATCCAGTTTCAATGTAATACATCTCTTTAAAATAAAGTACATGAAATCCAATACTTTATTTCACAACTACTGCAGTGTCTAGATAAAATAAATAAGACTCAAGTAGACAATTTACATAAAGAAGCCGGGGCGGAAGAAATCCGGCGTATCGACCTGCTACTGAGGTCTGAAGAAGTTGACTCTCTTGAAAAATAGTCAACAGAGCGGAGTCAGACCTCACTGAGTGAATTACTATAATATATATACATACACACTAAGTGATAATGCATACAGTCAACAGTATACATATAATATGTATATATACAGGCAAATTCACACAGATGCAATAAAATCATTTTTATATATATTATCTGAAAAACCTCTTTTATGAAGGATCACATAGAACCCTAGAATATCGCAACCTCAAAAATAGTGTTAAACAACACTCTAGCCATACAGGCTCACTTAATCCATATGGACAGTAGACTGGCCCCGAGACACTAAGTCAACCGAGCTCCAGCAGTCTAACTGCCAGTGTGATTGGCCCCGAGACACTTGGTCAACCGAGCTCCAGCAATCATACCCAAACCACATCTCACATATCAAATCAATATCCACAAATAGTTAGTAATATAGCCTAAAGCTATAGGCGTACCGGTACGTACTTGGTCCTAGTGCTGCCCACTAGGTAGCACGTTCTATTGATATCCTTCATCATTAAATATAAAACATTCATTCATAATAAATGATGCATGAATTTCAATAAAATAGCAACATAAACCACATATATATACCGGAAATATACCAAAAGTAAACCAAGTATATTTCGAGTATATATATGTTAAATAAATTCAATCAAATCATAAATTAAACTAAAAATATATTTAAAAACATTTTAAATATATTTTATTAATAAAACATGTATATAATTTATTATATACCAAAAATATACTTAAATACAAATCACATTATTTATGCATTTAAATCAAAATAAAACATATATTTCTAAATCATGCATCCTAAGCATATATATATAGTATAGTAACTCACCTAATGCGCTCCACGAGACAGGTCCGACGGGCCTGGTCCACTAGCCCTCGGTCTCGGCGCAACTAAACAAGCAATAAATAATCGACATCAGAATAAACCCTAACAGAAATCCTAGAATTCAATCTAGAGTATTAAACACAGAATTGAAAATTAGGGTTCGATTGGATATCACGTTTTACGAGAATTCTACCGAAAATCCGGCAGAACCTCCCCTGTAAAACGGACCATCTCTCTACTCAAAAGAGTAGAGCCGACCCTGCAAAGAAACACACTTCGAAATACAAGCTCAACAAAAATCCACAACCCCTCGGTCGGACTCCAGACTACAGTCTACCGACCGGGGTCCACAATCACAGAATAATTCCAGATATACCAAAAATATCCTTAAAACCTAAAAATACATCTCATAGGTAAAAATTACATAATTAACCTTGAAACACTGTAAAAACCGATTAAAACTCATTTTATTAGAAAAACCGTATATTATATATATAATTGAAAATAATTCACGAAAAATAGTTTTAATTAGTTAAAAATACTAAATAATTTATAGAAGTCATTTTTATACCTTAAATAAATATTAAAACCAATTAAATTACATTTTTTGACAATTTAGGGTAAAATTACCAAAATACCCCTATATATATAAATATACTTAAATTACTTCAAAAATTCACCAAAAAATCATACAATTATCCAAAATTAATTTTCTCAACATATTTATCAATAATATTAATAATTAAACTCAATTAACCAATTAAATTCAATTTAAAACACATTTAACCTAATTTTTCCAAAATTCCATAAACTTCAATAATTCAAAATAAATACTTAGAAATTCATAAAAATTCCAAATAAATTCCTATAATTCATTTCAACACCTAATTCAACCATAAACTCCAATTTCATAATTTAAATAATTAATTTCCGAAAATTAGAAAATAATATTAAAATATTCAAAAATACCCAAAAATCCAAACAATCTCCAAAAATTCTACAAAAATTCATACATGTAGATTAAGCTACTAGGAACAACATTTGTGAAGGAATTTTTCATGAATCAATCAATTCGAAGCTCAAAAAAATCAAAAACCCTAATAGGCCAAAATTGACAAAATCGAAACCTAAGCAATTCTAGACCATTTCAGCTCAAACCAAAGCTAGAATCACACTCACCGGAGCTCAAGGAGAAGAAAGAGACCGGCGGTGTCGAAAACGGTGGCCGGAATCGGCGTGATCGATGGTGGATCGATTTTCGGCTTCTCCGGCCAAAATCGATCTCCAGACGCCGTAAACGGCCTCCTCAGGCGGCGAAATTGGTCGGGGAAGACGGTGGCACACCGGACGGCACACCCACGGTGAAGAAACGGCACGGCAGCGACCGAAAATGGAGAAGGGAAGAATCGGGAGGAAGAAGGAGACTCGGGGGCAAAATGGTAATTTTCCAAACTTTTTGATTTTTGACAAATATATGTATATATATATACTTTATACTATATATTAAAATAATATTAAATTACACACATCAAATATACACCACACACATAAAATATTAATATTTTAATACTTTATACTAAATAAAATTAATTAAATAACAATAAAACAAATAAATACTTAATAAAATATTAGGGTAATAATAAACCCTAATTAAATAATTATACACACACAGGCTTTATTTAATAATTTAAAAATATGTATGAGTTCATGCAAGTCCGTAAATACATTTAAAATAATTAATGATGCATTGTTTACGTGAAAATTTCCCCGAAAATGCAAGTCCCGGGAAAATTTTACGTAAAACACTGAAAATAATACACCGTAATTAAAATAGGTTTTAAATACATATCAACTCATAAAAATATCATATGATATACAGAAATTATTAACACTGCATATCCCGGTACAGTGTAAAAATATTTTTAAAAACATGGGATATTACAGTCTCCCCCCCTTACAAGAATTCGTCCTCGAATTCCAGAAAACAAGATCAGGAAGGAAAGAGATACGGGTAAGAAGCTCGCATCTCAGCTTCAGTCTCCCACGTATGCTCTTCAACTCTGTCGCTACGCCATAGAACCTTGACCATCGGAATCTGCTTCGATCGCAACTGTCGAACTTGATAATCAACGATCGCCACAGGTTCTTCCACAAACGTCAAATCTTCACTCACTTCCACACTGTCGGGCTGCAACACGTGTGAAGGGTCTGAGATATACTTCCTCAACATCGAGATATGAAATACCGGATGCACCTGTGACATACTCGGAGGCAAATCTAACCGATATGCAATAGTGCCAACTCTCTCCAGAATCTCAAACGGTCCAATGTATCTCGGTGCTAACTTACCCTTCCTGCCAAATCTCATCACACCCTTCATCGGAGATACTTTCAGAAAAATGAAATCTCCAACCTGAAACTCCACATCTCTGCGCCTAGGATCCGCATAACTTTTCTGTCTGCTAACTGTGGTCTCTAATCTTCGCTTGATCACGGTGACTTTCTCTGCAGCATCCTGAACCATCTCTGGTCCAGTCAAAGCTCTCTCACCAATCTCATCCCAACTCAACGGGGATCTACACTTCCTTCCATACAACGCCTCATATGGTGCCATGCCAATACTGCTATGGTAGCTGTTATTATATGCAAACTCAACAAGCAACAAATGATCATCCCAGCTACCTCCCAAATCCAAGACACACATCCTCAACATATCTTCCAGTGTCTGGATCGTCCTCTCAGACTGGCCATCTGTCTGAGAATGAAAAGCAGTACTGAAATCCAACCTAGTGCCCATTGCTTCCTGTAACTTCTGCCAAAAACGAGAAGTAAACACCGAACCTCTATCTGACACAATGGACACAGGTACTCCATGAAGGCATACAATATGCTTCACATACAACTTCGCCAATCTAGCAACTGAATATGTGGCTCTCACAGGCAAGAAATGTGCAGACTTCGTCAACCTGTCTACAATCACCCAGATGGAGTCGTATCCATCCTTCGAACGAGGTAAACCGACCATAAAATTCATAGCTATCCTTTCCCACTTCCACTCGGGAATAGGAAGAGGCTGAAGCTTCCCAGAAGACTTCTGATGTTCGGCTTTCACTTGCTGACACGTCAAGCACTTAGCAACATAATCACCAACATCCTTCTTCAATCCATCCCACCAGTATAGATCTCTGATACTGTGGTACATCTTAGTAACACCTGGATGAACGCTGTAGGCTGTAGAATGTGCTTCCTCTAAAATCTCCTCTCTCAAGTCATCCACATCTGGACACACAATCTACCACTGATCCACAACACACCATCATCATCGAGTGTGAAATCAGTGAACTTCCCTGCTCTGACATTCTCTGCAAGCTCTTCCAGAATAGGATCTCGGCTCTGAGCTGCTTTAATCCTATCCCTTAGTACAGATCGTACTTTAAACTGAGCTAACAGTCCACCTGATCTACTAATCTTCATCATCAGACCTTGATCCACCAATAAATGCAACTCCTGGATCAATGGTCTCCTCTCAACACCGATGTGAGCAAGACTACCTGAGGACTTCCTACTCAAGGCATCTGCTACAACATTAGCTTTACCGGATGGTAAAGAATCTCGCAATCATAATCCTTCAACGGTTCCAACCATCTTCTCTGCCTCAAATTCAAATCTCTCTGCTGGAAAATGTACTTAAGGCTCTTGTGATCAGTAAATATCTCACAAGTCACCCGTACAAATAATGTCTCCAAATCTTCAAAGCAAAGATCACTGCAGCCATCTCAAGATCATGCGTAGGATAGTTCTGCTCATGCTTCTTCAACTGCCTCGAAGCATAGGCTATCACCCTTCCATTCTGCATCAACACACAACCAAGACCAATTCTAGAGGCATCACAGTAAACTGTGAACTTATCCACACTATTAGGCAAAGCTAATACTGGCGCTGTGGTCAACTTCTCCTTCAATAACTGGAAAACTATTCTCACAAGCTTCTGACCACTCGAATCTAACATTCTTCTGAGTCAAGCGAGTCATAGGGGCTGCAATCCTGGGAAAAATCATGCACAAACCGCCAATAATACCCGGCTAAACCCAGAAAACTCCGAATCTCTGTAACAGAAGTAGGTCTAGGCCACTCAGATACTGCCTCAACCTTCTGTGGATCAACCTGAATACCTTCTTTAGACACTACGTGTCCAAGAAAAGAAACACTCTCCATCCAAAAATCACACTGTCGAGAATTTAGCATAAAGCTGATGATCTCTCAGTGTCTGTAGTACAATCCTCAAATGATATATGTGCTCTTCCATACTCCTTGAATATACTAGTATATCATCAATGAAGACTACTACAAACTGATCCACATACGGTCTGAATACTCAGTTCATCAGGTCCATAAAAGCTGCTGGTGCATTAGTCAAACCAAAAGACATCACCAGAAACTCATAATGACCATAACGAGTGCGGAACGCTGTCTTCGGAATATCGAATTCACTAATCCGCAACTGATGATAACCCGACCTCAAGTCAACCTTAGAAAAGAACTGTGCACCCTGTAACTGATCAAACAAATCATCTATCCTCGGGAGAGGATACTTGTTCTTCACCGTCACCTTATTCAGCTCTCTGTAGTCAATGCACAGTCTCAGGGTACCATCCTTCTTCTTCACAAACAGGACTGGTGCACCCCAAGGAGAAACACTAGGTCTAATGAAACCTTTATCCAACAACTCTTGCAACTGCTCCTTCAACTCTCTCAACTCTGCAGGAGCCATACGATAAGGTGGCATAGATATAGAGTAGTACCTGGAACCACATCAATACAGAACTCAATCTCTCTATGAGGTGGTAAACCTGGCAACTCCTCGAGAAAAACATCAGGAAACTCACAAGCAACAGGAACATCTGTGAGTGACAACTTCTCCACTGACGTATCCCTAACCAATGCCAAATACCCCTGCATCCCTTCTTCAACAACTTCCTAGCAGAAATAGCGAAAATAAGATTCTGAGGTGCTGAACTCCTATCACCCACAAACTTAAAATCTTCTTCACCAGGAATTCTTAAAGTCACCTCCTTATTCTTGCAATCTACTACGGCAAAGTGCTGAGATAACCAATCCATTCCCAAAATAACATCAACTCCATCACATCCAACAAAATCAAATCAGCGGGTAATTCTCTATCTCCTACGAGAACTGGACAATCAGAAAGAACAATATCGGCGTCCAAGGAATCACTCAGAGGAGTGGCAACAGACAAAGGAAAAACCATCCTCGAAGCTTGCCAACAAGATTTAGAAGCAACAACAGGAGAAACAAACGAATGCGTGGCACCCGGATCAAACAAAACCCAAGCATCCAGGTAACAAACAGAAACAATACCTGCCACGACAGCATTAGATGCCTGAGCATCCTGCTGAGTCAGATGGAAGACTCTGGCCGGACCTCGACCTCCCTGCTGACTGGGAGAAGCCTGGCCAACACCTCTGGCACCTCCTCTAGTACCTCTACCACGACTCTGCTGTGGAACAAACTGAGTGGAACTCTGATGCTGGGCTGGTGGTAACTGAAATGGCACGGGTGCTGCACTAGCAATCGACTGCTGTGGGAATCACGGAATTATGCTACTGCTGATACCCAGAATAAGACACGATCTGGCAAAATGTCCTGTCTGCCCGCATCTGAAGCATGTCAGATAACACGGTCCCTGATGGACTCTACCACAAGTCTGGCAAACACTGGTCCACTGATCCAGAACTACGACCACTGCTACTGCTCGAAGCACCTGATCCGAATCTAAATGATCTACGCTGACCTCCACGGCCATGTCTACTGCTCCGATGCACTCGCTGCTGCTGTCTCTGACTCTGCTGAGTCGAACCTCGCTGCTGACTACTCGATCCAACATGAAAACTCGAATATGGAGTAAGCCTGCGATCCACTCGACTGAACTCCCAGCTGGTAATAATCAGGCATCGCTCCCTGCCTAACTAACCTCAGCTCAATCTCCTTAGCTAGCTCAATCACAGACTCGAGGGTAAGGCCTGCTGTAGGCATACCAGCAAAAGCTGAACCCAAACCAGTAACATATGTAGTAACAGCGACTTACTGATCTCGCATCAGATCCTCGGCATATCTACCCAAACGAAGAAACTCTCAGGTATACTCCTCTACAGATCGATCTCCACGAGAAATACTGGTCAGACGAAGACGATAACTCAAACGAAGAGGCTCTGGACAAAATCTCCTCATGAATCGCTCTTAAAACTGAGCCCATGTCATCGTCATCATAAAGGGCTGGATCATCTGAATGAACCAATCCAAGGCTGGTCCCTCAACAGACAACTCAACGATCATGATCCGCTGGTACTCGGTATGAGCAGTCCGAGTCCTAGTCTCAATCGCATGCAGAAAATCTAAAGGATCAGAAGTACCATCAAAAGCAATCCTGCCAACTCGGGCATAGAACAAAGCTGCCTCAGGGTCAGACATACCCTGCTGATAGGCAGGCTGAACAGGCTGAACAACTTGAGGAACAGGAACATCAAACTCAGGCTCAACAGGCTCCTCGTCCTGTAACTCTCTCTGCCTACGGCGACCTGCCGCTCCTCGAGGTCTACCTCTGCCACGACCTCTACGTCTAACTGGCTGCTCAGGAGGTAAAACCTCATCCTGAAAAGACTCATCATCCTCGGCCTCAACGACTGGTGGAGCGACACGCGCTCGCCTCCTCATTCTGAAAAGATAAACGGAAAGATTCAGACAAAACAAACAACGGAGGAATAATGCTGAAAACTACAGCAAGGAATACTTATCAAGACATACTCGAACCTAATACACTGCAGTAGTCCAACAGAAAACACAACTTTAAAACTAGGGCCACAACTCACATAACTAAGCCCTGACACAGAACTCCGCTCTGATACCAACTTTGTCACGACCCAAAACAGGGGCCATGACCGGCGCTAGGGAACGGGAATTCTTTCGAATCCGAAACCCGTAGCAAGCCTAAAAATAAAATAGAGCATGCCATAATAACAGTAACAGTATAATATGCAGCGGAAAATAAAATCATAATATCATAATATCATCCATATCAACTGGATTTAATTCAAAACTCATCTCATCACATATATAATAATCCTTTTAATACAAATCCAGTTTCAATGTAATACATCTCTTTAAAATAAAGTACATGAAATCCAATACTTTATTTCACAACTACTGCAGTGTAATAAATAAGACTCAAGTAGACAATTTACATAAAGAAGCCGGGGCGGAAGAAATCCGACGTATCGACCTGCTACTGAGGTCTGAAGAAGTTGACTCTCCTGAAAAATAGTCAACAGAGGGGAGTCAGACCTCACTGAGTGAATTACTATAATATATATACATACACACTAAGTGATAATGCATATAGTCAACAGTATACATATAATATGTATATATACAAGCAAATTCACACAGATGCAATAAAATCATTTTTATATATATTATCTGAAAAACCTCTTTTATGAAGGATCACATAGAACCCTAGAATATCGCAACCTCAGAAATAGTGTTAAACAACACTCTGGCCATACAGGCTCACTTAATCCAAATATATCCACTTAATCCATATGGACAGTAGACTGGCCCCGAGACACTAAGTCAACCGAGCTCCAGTAGTCTAACTGCCAGTGTGATTGGCCCCGAGACACTTGGTCAACCGAGCTCCAGCAATCACACCCAAACCACATCTCACATATCAAATAATCATATCAAATCAATATCCACAAATAGTTAGTAATATAGCCTAAAGATATAGGCGTACCGGTACGTACTCGGTCCTAGTGCTGCCCACTAGGTAGCACGTTCTATTGATATCCTTCATCATTAAATACAAAACATTCATTCATAATAAATGATGCATGAATTTCAATAAAATAGCAACATAAACCACATATATATACCGAAAATATACCAAAAGTAAACCAAGTATATTTCGAGTATATATATGTCAAATAAATTCAATCAAATCATAAATTAAACTAAAAATATATTTAAAAACATTTTAAATATATTTTATTAATAAAACATGTATATAATTTATTATATACCAAAAATAAATCAAAAATATACTTAAATACAAATCACATTATTTATGCATTTAAATCAAAATAAAACATATATTTCTAAATCATGCATCCTAAGCATATATATATAGTATAGTAACTCACCTAATGCGCTCCACGAGACAGGTCCGACGGGCCTGGTCCACTAGCCCTCGATCTCGGCGCAACTAAACAAGCAATAAATAATCGACATCAGAATAAACCCTAACAGAAATCCTAGAATTCAATCTAGAGTATTAAACACAGAATTGAAAATTAGGGTTCGACTGGATATCACGTTTTACGAGAATTCTACCGAAAATCCGGCAGAACCTCCCATGTAAAACGGACATCTCTCTACTCAAAAGAGTAGAGCCGACCCTGCAAAGAAACACACTTCGAAATACAAGCTCAACAAAAATCCACAACCCCTCGGTCGGACTCCAGACTACAGTCTACCGATCGGGGTCCACAATCACAGAATAATTCCAGATATACCAAAAATATCCTTAAAACCTAAAAATACATCTCATAGGTAAAAATTACATAATTAACCTTGAAACACTGTAAAAACCGATTAAAACTCATTTTATTAGAAAAACCGTATATTATATATATAATTGAAAATAATTCACGAAAAATAGTTTTAATTAGTTAAAAATACTAAATAATTTATAGAAGTCATTTTTATACCTTAAATAACTATTAAAACCAATTAAATTACATTTTTTGACAATTTAGGGTAAAATTACCAAAATACCCCTATATATATAAATATACTTAAATTACTTCAAAAATTCACCAAAAAATCATACAATTATCCAAAATTAATTTTCTCAACATATTTATCAATAATATTAATAATTAAACTCAATTAACCAATTAAATTCAATTTAAAACACATTTAACCTAATTTTTCCAAAATTCCATAAACTTCAATAATTCAAAATAAATACTTAGAAATTCATAAAAATTCCAAATAAATTCCTATAATTCATTTCAACACCTAATTCAACCATAAACTCCAATTTCATAATTTAAATAATTAATTTCCGAAAATTAGAAAATAATATTAAAATATTCAAAAATACCCAAAAATCCAAAAAATCTCCAAAAATTCTACAAAAATTCATACATGTAGATTAAGCTACTAGGAACAACATTTGTGAAGGAAGTTTTCATGAATCAATCAATTCGAAGCTCAAAAAAATCAAAAACCCTAAGAGGCCGAAATTAACAAAATCGAAACCTAAGCAATTCTAGACCATTTCAGCTCAAACCAAAGCTAGAATCACACTCACCGGAGCTCAAGGAGAAGAAAGAGACCGGCGGTGTCGAAAACGGTGGCCGGAATCGACGTGATCGACGGTGGATCGATTTTCGGCTTCTCCGGCCAAAATCGATCTCCAGACGCCGGAAACGGCCTCCTCAGGCGGCGAAATTGGTCGGGGAAGACGGTGGCACACCAGACGGCACACCCACGGTGAAGAAATGGCACGGCAGCGATCGGAAATGGAGAAGGGAAGAATCGGGAGGAAGAAGGAGACTCGGGGGCAAAATGGTAATTTTCCAAACTTTTTGATTTTTGACAAATATATGTATATATATATACTTTATACTATATATTAAAATAATATTAAATTACACACATCAAATATACACCACACACATAAAATATTAATATTTTAATACTTTATACTAAATAAAATTAATTAAATAACAATAAAACAAATAAATACTTAATAAAATATTAGGGTAATAATAAACCCTAATTAAATAATTATACACACACAGGCTTTATTTAATAATTTAAAAATATGTATGAGTTCATGCAAGTCCGTAAATACATTTAAAATAATTAATGATGCATTGTTTACGTTAAAATTTTCCCGAAAATGCAAGTCCCAGGAAAATTTTACGTAAAACACTGAAAATAATACACCGTAATTAAAATAGGTTTTAAATACATATCAACTCATAAAAATATCATATAATATACAGAAATTATTAACACTACATATCCCGGTACAGTGTAAAAATATTTTTAAAAACACGGGATATTACAGAAGATGAATAAGAAAACACTACCATAAACTCTAAACATGTCATACATGAAGCTTATTTGATTCTATCATCTAGCTTGTTTCTTTATTTATTTGCTTCAAATCTAAATTCTTCTCTTTCTTCCCTGTATTTTCCACCATCACAACTGGTACTTGTCATCTCTCTAATCTTTCTTTAATGGTGACTCTCTTTAACCTATTTTCACTACTTCTTGTAACTAAAACTTTTCAACTAGGTAGTTAAAGGCCAAACTGGAAAAGGAGAAAGGAGAAGAATGGAAGTGACAAAAAAAATACTTGCGTGTAATATTTTAAAAACATAGGACATACGTGTAATATTTTAAAAATATAGGACATTGCATGTCAACCAATTTTTTGGACATTTTTATAAATGTCCCTTAAAATTAAAAAAATTCAAAATGTTATTTAAAGTAAAATTTAAAGTCATTATATACGACTTACTAACACGTAATGTTCATTTAAAATAAGACAACAAGCTTGCCAACCCAATAATTAATTTTTAAGTTGATTTTCATGTGTGCTAATTGTAAATTGAGATTGCATTCAGATTTCACAATTTATGTAATAATAGATCTTCCTTACAACTTTTAAGGTAAAGGGATTTTTTTATTTTATAATCTATTTTTAAAAAAATAAAATTTTTAGACTGCACATAATACTGACTTAAAACTATATGACAAAGTGCAAATTCAATAATTAATTTTGTTTTGATTTTCACATGTGGTTCTGAATTGAAAGACTGCTAACTTTCACAATTTGGATGATGACATTAATGTATCATTTTTACAACTTTTAAGAATATATGATTTCTTTCACATTTTTTCATTTCAAAATATCTTCTTTTACAATTAAATTTTAAGTCATCAGACTGCATATTACACTAAATACCAACTTAAAATTTAATGTTCAATCTTAAATTAGTTTTTATATTTTATTTATATCTTAACTTAGAATCATGTAAACATCAAATGCTATAAAGATTTTGCATGTTATTTTGAATGTGAATGTAAAGTACAATGATTTTTTGTTCTCTTATAGTACTAGATCTGAGAGATAGAATCACTTACAGTACACATGAACTGAAGGCTTTCTCTTTTCTAGTGAGTTAGTGACCAGAGAACAACGTAGAGATTTAAAGAGTGAGAGATTCAAAGATTTAGAAAGTGAGAGTTTGAGAGAGAACATAAAGGTTGGTTATCTATAGAGAGCAGAAGGTCACGAGTGAGTGATTTAACTAACGTTAAAGTATCGTTTAAGAATTAAAAAATAAAGTGCATTTTTTATTGTTTAGCACATATGATGGACCCTTAGTCCACATAGCAATATGGATAGGGGTCCATTGTATAATAATTGTCAACTTATACAGCATAAATCATTATAAAATTAGGAAAAGATGCATTTAGGCCCTTAATGTTTAGGCTAAGGTTCACTTAGGCCCTGAAAATTTAAAAAGGCTTAAAAACCCTCCTAACATTACAATTGTTAGTCTAATTGTCCCTTTAATGAAATAATAGACTATTTCCATTTCAGTGATGTTAATTTTGGATAGTAAATGAATGCTTTTGCATTAAATGCTTCAATAACCTCTCTTCTTGTAACATAAAAAATAGAGAGAGAGATGAAAAGAGAGTAATGGCATCTAATTTTCCAAAAATAAACTCTAAGTTTGAATTTAATATCAAAGGGAAGCTCAAAGTTTATAAAAAAGTTTAGAAACACAAAGAGGGGACTAGATCAAAGCTACTCGACAAAAAGACACTTGTAGGGAACAAAATCGTGTTGCTATCAACATAGGTATGTTAAAGTGGGGATGTTTTGTTGAAATGGGTGTCATTTTCTTATTTATTGAAAAGAATATATGATTTTGCTATATTGTTGTCAATGATTCTATTGTTGCATGTAATGACGAGGAAAAAATGTGAAATCTATTAAAAAATGAACTGATTAAAAAAGGAAAACTAATATTTAAACTCTATATTTGATGGGTTGCATGCGGGAAAATTTATTATCAATGGTAATATAAACCTTAAAAGGGATCAAAAGTGCCTAAATATGAAGAATTCAAGCTAATTAGCTTAATTTCCTATTTTGAAATTAATTAGCTTGATATGGATGAATTTTGGAGTTATTTCTATTTTGGAGTCAATAAGAAAGATTCTAGAAGATGTGAGAAGATTCAAGAATATTCCAAATCAAAGTCAAAGTCAACAAGTAAAAGTCAATGGTCAATGGTCAACATGTGACATGGCATGCTTCAATGCTTAGTTGTCATGAATTGTCATTTTGCTTAGTTGTCATGAATTGTAATGAGTTTTCAATTTTGACTTTTCAAAGGTGAGTTGTTATTAGTTGTCCTATTTTGAAGGAAATCTCTTTAATTAAGGATTTTCTTATATAGGCATCTTTGGGAATAAGAAAGAAAACCTTTTCCTTTTAGGGTTAGGTTGTTTACATTCCTATATAAGGGCTACACATATTATGGACAAATTTAGGATGTATTATTTATCAATTTTGATCAATTAAGTGAAGTTTTACCTTAACTTTACTCTTTTGAAATTTTGCACGTTTACTTGAATTGTTTCACTTCTACCTTTCATTATAATTGCTAAGTTAGATTAGACTTAGAATTGTGTGATTGTTCATCTTTTAATAGCTAAGTATCTTGCTTCACTTTAATAAGCAAGGGGTTTAGCTCCATCAACACAACCTATCCTTGATGATCCTTAGGCTAGATTTCAAAGTTGGATGCGCATTCTATCTCCGTTATAGGTAGGGTTTGTATCAATTTGGTATTAGAGCCAAACTTCAAGGTTTGGTTATGTATCCTTTTTTTTCATGTATTGTCTATTCTTTTCTTCTTCCCAATTCTTCATATATTAAAAAAATAAAAAAAAATTGAGTGAAACACGAGAGCATTCACATCCTTGAGTGTAAACACGTAAAGGAGTGCTTTGTGAGGATTTTTTTTTTATCTTTTCAAACTTGATTTTTTTTAGCATGAACATGCCTTATTTTCTTGGTGGGGATGATCCTTATGTTTATTTGGAATGGATGCAACAAATGGAGGAGATATTTGATTCTCTTGAATTAAGTGATTTCCAAAAGTGTAAACTTGTTTCTTGTAAATTTTTAGGTCATGCTGCTATATGGTAGGAAGATTTGATGGCATCATGGAGAGAGAATAGGCATAGTAAGATTAAAAATTGGGAGATAATGAAGCGGTTAATGACTAGACATTTTATTCCTTTTGAAGTTAAGGATAAATTTTGTCTTAAATTACAAAGGCTTAAATAAGGTGATGAATTATGTGTTAATGATTATATTAAAAAGTTTAAGTTATTTGTAATTGCAAGTGATGTAGGTGAATTTGAAAGGAGGAGAGTTACAAAATTCATCAGTGGGCTTAAGTGTGATATTGCTAAAAGATTGAAGAAAGAAGTACAATTAGAACCTTCTATCTCTTTGAAGGTTGTAATTGAACTTACTTTGGAGTTTGAAAAGTGAGTGGGTTCTTATAAGGAGACAATGACAGTGTGTGATTCTAAGGAATATGAAGGTGTTAAAGTTATCGAATTGGTTGAGCAATAAGTTGAGGAGAAGAGTAAGGAGAAAGAGTGTCAAATTGAAACTATGCCACCAAAGACAGTTATTAAAGACATGCGCACTAATCAACTGGTGAGAAAAAATGAGCAAGGCATGAGTGAAAAGGAGAACCTAGAGATTGGGAGCATCATAAAAGATCAAGAGTTGGTTATTCATCATGATTATACTCATAATTTTAATCTTTCTTTTTCTAGTGTTTTGAAAGTTATTTTAAAGACTTTTATGCCATATGAAGATCCATTTGATGATGTAGCTGAAGTATCTTATGCCTACAAGAGAATTTATGAAGTCTTCACTTGTAGCAAGAAGAACTTGAGATATTCATGTTTCAAGTTTAGAAAGAAGCAACAAGAATTCAATCTTTACATGTTCATGAACAGAAGTTCTATATTTCAAATGTGCTATCAAGTTTAAGTTATATTGAAGCTACTTATGTGGATCATTATTTCAAAGGAGAAGTTTTCAACACAGGAGTTTGTGTTTGACCCTAGAGGATTTGCAAATTTATCAACTCTAGAAGATGACAATGATTCGAGGGTGAATCATCTTCAAGAGAGAGGGAATAATATGAACCCTAAAAGGTATCAAAAGTGCCTAAATATGAAGAATTCAAGCTAATTAGCTTAATTTCCTATTTTTAAATTAATTACCTTAATATGGATGAATTTTAAAGTTATTTTTATTTTAGAGTCAATAGGGAAGATTCTAGAAGATGTGAGAAGATTCAAGAATATTCCAAGTCAAAGTCAAGGGTTAATGGTCAACATGTGACATGGCATGCTTCAATGCTTAGTTGTCATGAGTTGTCATTTTGCTTAGTTGTCATGAATTATAAGGAGTTGTCAATTTTAACTTTTCAAAGATGAGTTGTCATTAGTTGTCCTATTTTAAAGGAAATCTCCTTAATTAAGGATTTTCCTATATAGGCATCTTTGGGAAAAAGAAAGAAAACCTTTTCCTTTTAGGGTTAGGTTATTTACATTCCTATATAAGGGCTACACATATTATGGATGAATTTAGGATGTATTATTTGTCAATTTTGATCAATTAAGTGAAGTTTTACCTTAACTTTGCTCTTTTAAAACTTTGCAAGTTTACTTGAATTGTTTCACTTCTACCTTTCATTACAATTGCTAGGTTATATTAGACTTAGAATTGTGTGATTGTTCATCTTTTAATAGCTAAGTATCTTGCTTCACTTTAATAAGCAAAGGGTTTAGCTCCATCAACATGACCTATCCTGGATGATCATTGGGCTAGATTTCAAAGTTGGATGCACGTTCTATCTCCATTATAGGTAGGGTTCATATCAAATGGTTCATTATTTTGTGTTGTGTTATTGGGTCATATGAATTGTTAATTTATAAATGCAATTTGATAGTGCAAGATGGATAGGAGAGTAAACATAATGAATCCAAATTTTCAATATCTTAGAGGTGATGTTGATGTTATGCCTAATTTTGACCCTGATTATATTTGCTATAAAGACATTAAGTATATATTTAAGCATGAGTTGGGTTTTATCAATGTTAAAAATATTTTCGTTCATGAACCTGGTAAAGATTTAGAGAATGGTTTATATTTAGTTAATGATGATTATTCTATTAGGAGAACCTTGTACTACATTAGTAAATATAGTTGGGTTTATGAGTTAGACTTCTATGCACAATATAAAATAGATGAGCCTATGCTGCCCATGTGGTACTTCCATTGCCTGCACTTGAAATTCAAATATAGAGAGCACATAGAGCACTGATGAGGAAAATGTAAAAGAGGCTTAGATACCTACACAATGTAGCAAGGTGAGGCCTGGTGATGGGAACACAGAACCATAAGGTCAAGAACACACACCATATGGTGCACCTAGTGGCTATGTTATTAAAGAAGCACCTAAGGTAGAAAATGAATATAATAATGAATCAAATTCAGAAAGTGAGGTAGAAGAAGGTAATAAGGGACAATAAGTTCCTAATATGAACACTAAGAGGGTTAGCTATGATGAGAATGATGGCCTTCTTAAGTTCTTCCTAGGAATTTCATTTAGTGATGCAATAAAGGCTAGAGAGGCTATTTCAAGGTATGCGATGGCAAGGGGGTTAAATTGAAGTTGAATCCTAATAAAAAAAACTAAAAATTAGAGCTAAGTGTAAGAATGAGAGTACTTGTCTTTTTATGCTGTATCTTTCATATGATGGTCGAAATCCTAGGCTAATAGTAAAAACATATAAACATGAACACACCTATTTTAGGACCTTTAAAATACCTCAAGCCTCTACAAGTTAGTTAGCCAACTATTTCAAAGAAAAAATATATAGGAACCCTACCTATAAGATAGCTGACATAAAAACAGATGTAGAGCTCCAACTGAAACTGCATGTATGTTTGTTAAAGTTGAAAAGAGCTAAAAATCTTGTCTTAAGAGAAATGGATGGCTCTTTCAAAGTAGAATTTAGATGCTTAGAAGCATATGTTGTTGCACTTAAGAGAAGCAATTCGGGTTCGAAAGTAGAAATTGAATTGTGCAAGAATACTCTTGAATAAAGGGGAAGAGTATTTAGAAGAACGTTTATTTGTTTCGATGCATGAAAGAAGGGCTGGAGGGTAGGTTGTAGACCACTAATTAGTCTAAATGGATACTTCCTTAAAGGTATTTGCAAGGGGCAATTGCTTGCTACTGTTGGTGTTAATGCAGAGGGGCAAATGCTCCCCATTACTTTGGCTATTATTGATAAGGAAAACACAAGTATATGGAGATGGTTCCTAGCATGGCTCAAACAAAAGCTTAAATTGGGTGATAAGTCAACATTGACTTTAATTTTACACATGCAAAAGGTATGCACACCATTCTATTCATTTTTTTTATACAGTACAAAGTAATTTTAATTAAATTGTATATTAATTTATTGACTTATTTTTAACATTTGATTAATGTTGTAATAAGCATTCTACTTGAGGGTGAGCATAGATGGTGTGCTCACCACATATTTTCAAATTGGTCCAAGAAGTTTGGAGGACCATAATTTTAAAAAAAATTATGGATAGCTGCATGGTTTATATTTGAAGAAAATTTAAGGATAATTTAGCCAGGATTGGAGACTTGACCAAGAAAGGACCTAAAGCATTATTGAATTACCCTCCCCACAATTGTTGTATGGCTTATTTTAGCAAGGTGCAAGGCCCAAATGGTGGACAATAACATTAAAGAGAGCTTTAATTCTTAGATACTAAATGCAAGAAGTAAGCCAATTGTAACTATACTTAATGACATCAGAATTGAAATAATTGAGAGATTAAAAGACAAGAGGGAATAAGGATTAAAGTTGAAAGGGGAATTTACTAATGATTGTATGAATAATTACAATGATAACAAAATGGCTTCATTATGATGCAAGGTTATTTTCAATGGCAACGATGGATTTGAAATTAGCGATAATGTTAATAGGCACACAGTGTTTCTTGATAAGCATATGTGCACATGTAAGGCATAGGAGCTAACTGGCATCCCATGTCCACATGCAATTCGAGCCTTAGAATATTTGAAGGTTGATCCTCTCACTATGATATCACCTTAGTACCATAATAAGACATACCTTTCAAGTTACTAGTGCCCTCCCATGTTTGCCCTTAGGAAGAAGTTCGTGAACACTGATCAATTTTAACCAATTGAGTCCCCTCTAGTGATTAAGCTTATTGGCAAGCCAATGATTAAGAGGGTTTGAGCCAGCAATGAGCCCAATCCAACAAGTGATGTGGGGACATTATCCAAGAAAGGCTTGAAACAGCAATGTGGTATTTACAAAGAAGAGGGACATAACATAATAAATTGCCCAAACAAGGGCAACCAGGTATGCTTCACAGGCCATTTGTTATGTTGTTGTTATGTTTGGATAGCTAATATGGATTTGAAAAGGAAAAAATTATTATGTTTATAGGTAAATCTAGCACCTCCAACTTCATACGTAAGATGGAAACAAGAGTCATAGGCCCAAAGCTACTCTATTAAGACCAATTTAGTCAATTAGGCCCCTCCACGTCGGCCTCAGACATCATCACATGCCCAGTCTCAATCAGGTCCAGTCCACCCAAGACATAGGGCAAAAATCTAGCTCTTTCAACTCAAGTACCACAGCCCAAACAACAGGGCTAAAGTCATACTACCTCAAGTGCATTCGCACAGCTCAGTAAGCAAGGCCAAACTCCATCTGCATCAGCTCCATTACCAACAATGACACATGAAAAAGGCCAAACAAGTCATGGAATTTGTGTTGACATCCAAACTGGGAAGACAAAGTATAATGTAAGGTTTAACTATTGTTGCTTTTTTTCAATAGGTGTTAATAGGTTTGTTGTTTTATGTAAGAATGATTGGTATACTATGAGTTAATTATTCTATGTGTTTATTATTATAGCTAGGTCAGAGTAGTGAATGAGTTGTTGATGAGGGTCATGTGGATGTGGGTGATGAGACTATTTAAAATTGGTGGTTCGATGTTCCATATGAGAGAAACATAAGGAAGCAATTACATGAAGAGAAATCCCCATCACAGTCAATCAGGAAAATTGGAGGCTATAGAGATGGCTCAAATGTGAAGATGGGCACAAAATTGCCATTTCAACCACCTAGCCTCAAATGGAATATAGGCGATGCAATCACCACTAGGTAGCTACTTGTTTAGAGAGATGCAAGAATGGGAAAGCAGATTCAAAAGGACTGACATTTACTATTTTAATTTGTTTTGTGAATAATACAACAAACATGTTGCTTAATGTTGTTTATTTTTCTTTTTAGCTTTCATTTTGGCTCAAGTGCTATTTAGAAACATTATCCATATGTTTTATGTTACAAGGTTCAACTTTGAATCAATTTTATAGGTATTATTTTGGCAGAAATATATTGCATTCTATGCAAGATTATTTTGTTATATGCTATTATCTTCAAGTTTAAGTATGATTCAGTCTTGCGATATCCTTTTATTAAGACAGTGTATATAGGCAAGTAAAATACATTATATTCATTTACCAATGTAGCAAGGAGCATCAATTACAAAATTACTGCATTTTTATCAGCAGAATTAAACATGCCATAAACAAAAGGGATATCAACCCACTATTACACTTTGACAAAGCTCCTAACCTACACAAAAACAACAAGACATACTAATAACATCCATGAAATTATAGCAATAATGTAAGCAACGATCACCTTTTTATTCTTCACCTCCAACTCATTTTTATCTTATTGTTTATCATGCTTCAATTTGCATAGCTCATCCCATAGGTAAGAGATTTCAGCCTCCACTTCAGAGGATACAGACATTAATGGCCTTTCCAAGCATGCACTCATATGCTTGTTGCTTTCAATTAGCATCTTTTTCTCAATTTTATGCTCATTGATAACGATCCTAGCTCTATCCCCAATTTCATCGTCATGTCACTCAAAATATCCATAAGATGTCACCTGATACATCAAGTGTTTCACACCATTTCACTGTCAATGCATGAGAAATTTCTTACAACCATATGATATATAATACATACCTTATAATTTCTACTCCCATAAAATCATCTACCGGGATCTTATTTGTCCAAGAAGTCCATCGAACAGCCTTCAATCTTCTCCCTCCTATATTGCATCTATAGTACTTCACTGACCCATCATATTCTATCTCGATATTGCTCATTCATAAATTAGAATTACTGGATCTACTAGAAGAAGACGATGCCATCTTCCCTCAACAACTAGTGTGACTTCAATTTCTTCACAAAACCTTAGCCTCAATGACTTACAGAGAGAGAGCTCCTTTTTTTTTTTTTGGAGCAATAAGCTTTTGATTTTTTGGTTATGGAGTTTAATACTTAAACATGTTAGCAAACGGAGGGACTTAATAGTTAGTTATTAAATGGGGCAATTAGACTACCATTTGTAACATTGTGAGGATTTTTAAGCCATTTTAAATTTATAGGGCCCAAGAGAACCTTGGCCTAAACATTAAAGGCCTAAATGCACCTTTTCCTTGAAAATTTTTTTCTTTTGGCAGCCCTGAAAACCAGGTTCCAATCCGCCCATTATCTTTTTTTCAAATAAAGAAACGACAAGTCGTCCTGTTCATATTTAGAGAAAGACATGGGGGGAGAGGCTCGTCGAAATTCTGAATCTCAAAAATGGAAGAAGAAAACGCGATACTAAAACAAGTGTTCAGAGAGTCGTCAGACGACGAACAACAACAACCAATCATCGAAATCTCGGTACACAACTGTGGATCTCACTCACCCATTGACTCAGACAGCAACCCTAGTTGGGAACCAATTATTCAAATCAACGGTTTATGGCTGTGTACAGACTTCATATCTTCTCATCAGCACTCCACCTTCTGTCCCATATCCAAAATGGTGAGTTTCTTCCAATTTCTTTCTTTCTTTTTTCCTTCAACTGGCTGGCTGTTAATCTTTGGGCTCCATTTTGTAATTTGTGGATTCAGAAGGAAGGTTCACAGAGTCGTCAAACAATCAGGTGCGTGAACTTGGGTTTCAGTTCCTTATTCATTGTTGTATGCTTAATCGTAGTGTAGTGGTCTCTGAAGCTCCAGGCTATGAGATTTGGAGATCTGCCTCTCTGGGCCATTGAGCTTTCTGATTCTATTCGTGAAGCGGTGCTCTTTGGCGATCAGATTTCCCAGTCTGCAAAATTGGGTAGCTCTGAATGTGGTGGAGGAAAAGGCAATTGTTTGCTGCCACCAAATTTGTTGTGGAGAGAACCAGTATTTGATCAACTGATTGTCAATGTATACCAGCCAGGTGAGGTGAGGTGCAATAGGATACGATATAACCTTACCAGTGAACCATTCATCTGTTGCTTTTCCATTTTAATTTGACAATCACCCAATGTGTAAACTCATCGCTTTCAGGGGATAAATTGAGTTTCCGGCTTCCTGTTAACTATTATTATGGCCTTTTTTTTCATAGTTTGTTTCTTACATTATAGGGAATTTGTGCACATGTTGATCTCATACGCTTTGAAGATGGAATTGTTATTATCTCTCCCTGGAGTCATCCTGCGTGATGCATTTTACACAAGCAATAGCAGCTGATGACAATGGAAAGGAAGAAAATGACCAAGACATAGTGAAGGGGGGATCTCTTGTTTTATTTTGGGGAGAGGCTCGCTATCGCTGGAAGCACGAGATTAATCGCAAGCCAGGGTTTCAAATACGGGAAGGGCAGGAACTAAATCAGAGCAGGAGAACATCCATATCCCTGAGAGAGTTCTGCCATTCTTGAGCAGAGTAGAAAGACGTATATTGTATTCTTGAGAAAACAAGAAAAAACCTTTTCAGGGTTTACGCAAGCAACATCAATTATATGATGATATCTCCTTTTGTCCGAATTCATTTTGAATTTTTTTGTTGCAGGCTTTGCCTTGGTGCATGGTCAAATCATGGGCCGAGGACTGTGAATTTTAAGCATGTAATCAAGTGTCTGGGGTTTAGGATGGTCTTGTATCTTGTTATTATATATATAGAAATAAATAGGCCATGACAGTCCTGTTAATCTCATTTGCAATATGATGAAGTGAGAAATTCTTGTCTTCTACCCTTGAAATTTACCTTAGATTCTTTATAATCTATGCTAGGTTCATAAAGTTGTATGCAACTTAATTTGAGTGTAGATTTAAAGTACCCAACTGGCCATATATTCATAAATCTAATTTTCATTCATTTAGGCATCTAATTGATTAAAGAGTGAATTAACTTTCAGTAGAGCACTTTAACTAAATGGTAATAGTCATCTTAGAATAATAGAACATGATTAAGTAAATTGAAAAGTCTACATCCACTAAAGAAATTCCTGGATCAATCTATTGAATGATAGATTTCATATATTCAATACAATGAAAAAATTGCAGTGTAATCGTCTTAGATCATGATATCAATAGCATTCTTACGATTTTAAGAAAAGCATAGATTTTTTTAAAACTTTTTCATGTTCAAATGTGTTTTAAAGTAAAATTTAAAAACATTATAATGTGTGTTACATGTGATGGTCATTTAAAATCAGACAAATTCACAATTTAATTTTAAAGTAAAATTTGAAGTCATTGTACTGCTTATTACACATATTGCTAATTTGAATTAAGACAACAAGCTTGTGAATCCAATAAATAATTATTAGGTTTATTTGCATCCATTTTTTGCAATTTATATGAAGATATTTAGATCTTCCGTATAACTTTTGAGATAGTTAAGTTTTTTATTTTACAAAAGAAGTAAAATTTAAAATCAGTAGACTACACGCGTAAAACCAATTTAAGACTAAATGACAAATAGCATATTCAATAATCAATTTTGATTTGATTTTCAAATGTAGTTCTAAATTGACAGCCTGCTCACTTTTACAATTTAGGTAATGATATCAACATCATTTCTACAACTTTCAAGAATGAGTTTTTTTCACATTTTGTTATCTTAAAATGTCTTCTTTTATAAGTAAAATGTAAAGTCATTACACTACAAATTAAAAATTTAATAATCAATCTTAATTTCTATATCTTGCTGATTGTAAACTATAATTGCGCTTGCTTTTAACAATTTTATGGGATCAAATTAGTGTCAGTTTATAACTTTCAAAGAAGTGAGATTTTTTTGGATTTTTTGTCATCTCAGAATATTTGTTTTTAGAAGTAAAATTTGAGTTATTAGATTGTGCATTACATATATAATACCAATTATCAAATAAATGACAAATTGTGAATCCTATAATCACTTTTAACTTAATTTTATATATGAGTGACTAACAGTAAACTGAGTGAGTGCTTAACCTATTTAATATAAGAAAAGAAATACATATTTCATCTTAATTTCTACACTTTTGTTATCAATTTACAAGTAATCTTCACGTGTACTTTTCACTAGTCACGGTTGATTTTCTTTTCTTTTTTTTTTTCTTTCCATCTTGTGTCATGCATACAACCTATAAATACACACAATGACTATGCATAAGTGAGCATCGATAGCGGTGATATCTGTGAAATTCTTGGTTTAGTCTCATTATGTAACTTTCACTTATTCTTTTAATCTCAGTCATCAGCTCTATTCATATATTTTCCATGTTAAACATAGATATATATCAGCATGCATATGTTCACCTGAGAAAACAATGATACTTGAGTTACACTGTGCTTAATAAGAAGCAGATTCCATAAATTCTTCAGAAGTGGAAATTTAACAAAATTTTCTCAGTGAATCTGTTCTTTGTTTTCCTTGCAGAAAAAGGAGGTGGAAAATGGGGTCTGAAAAGATCACTTTCAGTTCAGAGAGTTCAACTGTTAATGACAACCAAAAGAAAACCAACAATCCCTTCTCTGTGCTTCTTGTGGATGATGACCCTATTGCTAGAACTATCAACAAATTAATGCTCATAGGCCTAGAATCGTTCGAAATTCATCAGGCTGCTAATGGACAAGAAGCTATTGATTTTCATCGTGCTGGTGCTTCGTTTGACCTCATTCTTATGGACCTAGACCTGCCCGTCAAGAATGGTTATGAGGTACGTAATTAACCAAACTTTGCACTGTTCTTCTTCTTTTTTTAAAACCAAACCAACGTTTTCTTTAATTTTAATGAATCTGCAGGCAACAAGGGAGCTAAGAGATCTCGAATAAGCACTGCTATTGTTGGTGTTGCTTCTAGCAATGAGGACAAGCTTAAAGGGTTCATGGAATCAGGCCTAGATGACTGCATCTCTAAGCCACTGACTCTCGACAAAATCGCCCCCTACATTCCAGGGCTCGCCAGCTATAGCAGCGAGGCTGAGAACAACATACAGGGTTATGGTTATGCAGATGATGGCAATGATGACCTTAACAGCATATGCAGCAGCAACAGCGACAACTTTTGAGTGCACCTCAACATAGACGACGACCAAAGACGCCAACTTATCCATTTTAATTTTAAAGTTTTGCATCAAAGAGAGGTTTTTGGGTCTTTATTATATATGTTCATGTAGTACTTTTTGTTAAAATGGATTATCTAAATAAGGTGTTTTAATAGTTAATAATTCAATAATTTTGGATGTTTGATTCATTGCAATTGTTTAATTATTTGGTGGTTTTGTTTTCAATCTTGATTCATTGAGAGTCTGCTCAGTTTCAAGTCATAATAGAACCTGATTAAGTAAATAAAAAATCACTCCTCTCATATTAAGTCGTGATGTATGTAATTATATTAAATTGATTATTTGAAATTTTTTATTGTTTTTGTAGTTTTACCTCAGTTGAACTTAATTAATTAGAGTATAATAAACTTTAAATACCGGTAGTTCAAATAATAAACCACTCCAATGTTAAATTGCATATCATTGTCTACATCCACTAAAGAAATACCTAGATTAATCTATGGAATGATATGTTGAATGATAGAGATTATATGTAGGATACAAAGAGAATGATAGAGATCATAGGATACAAAGAAATAATTGCAGTAGATCATGACATTAATAGCATTCTTACAATTTCAAGAGAAGTAAGATATATTTAACTTTTTTATGTTAAAATAATTTTTTAAAGTAAAGTTTAAAGTCATTATATTGTGCGTTAAACATACTGTTTACTTAAAATTAAACAAAATCAAAATGTTATTTAAAGTAAAAATTGAAGTCATTTTATACTGCTTACTACACATAATGCTAAGACAAGTTTGTGAATCTCATAATTAATTTTAAGTTGATTTTCATACCTACTAATTGTGAATTGAAATCGCATCGCAATTTATATAATGATATTAAGCTCTTCCTTAGAACTTCTAAGGTAAAGAGATTTTTTATTTTATAACCTATTTTAAAAGAAGTTAAATTTAAAGTCACTAGATTGCACATTACATGAAAATACCAACTTAAAACTAGATGATAAATTAAAATTTAATAATTAATATTAACTTAATTAATTACATATCTACTAACTGTGAACTATAAGGGTGTTGGCTTTTAACCATTTTAGGTGATGAAACTAGTATCATTTTATGGCTTCTAAAGAAGTGAGAATTTTTTAGATTATTTTTCATCTGAGAATTAGAAGTAAAATTTGAGTTACTAGATTGCGCATTACACATAATGCTAACTAAGAACTACACAGCTGATTACAAATTCAATCATCAATTTTAACTTAATTATCATATATGAGTAACTACCTGTAAACTGAGTGAGCAACTAATTGAAAGGAAAGAAATACATATTTCATCTTGATTTCTACAATTTTTTTATCAATCTTTCAAGTAATGTTCACACGTGCTTTTCACAAATCACTACTGATTTTCTTTTTCTTCCTTCCGTATGCATAAGTGAACATTGATAGCTGTGATATCTGTGACATTCTTGGTTTAATCTCATAATATTAATAGCATTTTTACCAAGAGAAGTAAGATTTTTTTAACTTTTCTTTATGTTAAAATGTTTTTTAAAGTAAAATTTAAAATTATTATACTACACATTACACGTAATGTTTATTTAAAATTAAATAAATTCAAAATGTTATTTGAAGTAAAATTTAGAATCATTATATACTGCTTATTTACACGTAATGTTCATTTAAAATAAGACAACAAGCTTACGAATCCAATAATTAATTTTTAAGTTGATTTTCATATCTACTAATTGTAAATTGAGATTGCATTCAGATTTCACTTATAGATCATCCTTACAACTTTTAAGGGAAAGAGATTTTTTTATTTTATAATCTATTTTAAAAGAAGCAAAATTTTTAGACTGCAGATAATATCGACTTAAAACTAGATGGCAAATTGCAAATTCAATAATCAATTATGTTTTGATTTTCACATGCGGTTCTGAATTGAAATACCGGTAACTTTCACAATTTAGATGATGATATTAATATCATTTTTTCAACTTTCGAGAATGTGAAATTTTTTTCACATTTTTTCATTTCAAAATATCTTCTTTTTCAATTAAAATTCAAGTCATTAGACTGCATATTACTCTAAATACCAACTTAAAATATAATGTTCAATCTTAACTTAGTTTTTATATCTTGTTTATATCTTAACTTAGAATTATGTAAACATGAAACGTTATAGAAATTTTGCATTTTTTTTAATACATATGTAAAGTACAATAATTTTTTGTCCTCTTATAATACTAGGTCTGAGAGATAGAATTGCTTAAAGTACATAGGAACTGAAAACTTTCTCTTTTCTAGCTAGTTAGTGACCAAATAACGATGGAGAAATTCAGAGATTTAGAGAGTGAAAGTTTGAGAAAGAACGTAAAGGTTGATTGTTTGCAGAGAGCAGAAGATTGCGAATGAATGATTTAACTGATGTTAAAATAGCATTTAAAAATTAAAAAATTGTTGTTTAGTACGTGTGATGAACTCTTACTCCATATTACAATATAGACAGAATCCATAATATAACAATTGTAATCTTATCGAGTATAAATCATTATAAAATTTGTTCTTTTCGCATCCCTGGAAATCAGGTTCAAGTCCCGTCACTATCTTTTTTTCAAATAAAGAAACGACAAGTCGTCCTGTTCAAATTTAGTGAAAGAAATGGGGGGAGGAGAGGCTCGTTGAAATTCTGAATCTCGAAAATGGAAGAACAAAAGGCGATACTAAAACAAGTGTTCGGAGGAGAGTCATCAGACGACGAAGAACAACAACAACCAATCATCGAAATCTCGGTACACAACTGTGGATCTCGCTCACCCATTGACTCAGACAGCAACCCTAGTTGGGAACCAATTATTCAAATCAACGGTTTATGGCTGTGTACAGACTTCCTGTCTTCTCATCAGCACTCCACCCTTCTGTCCCATATCCAAAATGGTGAGTTTCTTTCAATTTCTTTTTTTTTTCCTTCAACTGGCTGGCTGTTAATCTTTGAGCCCCGTTTCGTAATTTGTGGATTCAGAGGGAAGGTTCACAGAGTCGTCAAACAATCAGGTGCGTGAACTTGGGTTTCAGCTCATTATTCATTGATGTATGTTTAATCGTAGTGTAGTGGTCTCTGAAAATCCAGGCTATAAGATTTGGAGATCTGCCTTTCTGGGCCATTGAGCTTTCTGATTCTATTCGTGAAGCGGTGCTCTTTGGCGATCAGATTTCCCAGTCTGCAAAATTGGGTAGCTCTGAATGTGGTGGAGGAAAAGGCACTTGTCTGCTGCCATCAGATTTGTTGTGGAGAGAACCAGTATTTGATCAACTGATTGTCAATGTATACCAGCCAGGTGAGGTGAGGTGAGGTGCAATAGGATACGGTATAACCTTACCAGTGAACCATTCACCTGTTGCTTTTCCATTTTAATTTGACAATCACCCAATTTGTAAACTCATCGCTTTCAGGGGATAAATTAAGTTCCCGACTTCCTGTTAACTATTATTATGGCCATTTTTTCATAGTTTGTTTCTAGCATTGTAGGGAATTTGTGCACTTGTTGATCTCATGCGCTTTGAAGATGGAATTGCTATTATCTCCCTGGAGTCATCCTGTGTGATGCATTTTACACAAGCAAGAGCAGCCGATGACAATGGAAAGGAAGAAAACGACCAAGACATAGTGAAGGGGGATCTCTTGTTTTATTATGGGGAGAGGCTCGCTATCGCTGGAAGCACGAGATTAATCGCAAGCCAGGGTTTCAAATACGGGAAGGGCAGGAACTAAATCAGTGCAGGAGAACCTCCATAACCCTGAGAAAGCTCTGCCATTCTTGAGCAGAGTAGAAAAACGTATATTGCATTCTTGAGAAAACAAGAAAAAATCTTTTCAGGGTTTACGCAAGCAACATCAATTATATGATGATATCTCCTTTTGTCCAAATTCATTTATTATATATATAGACATTAATAGGCAATAACAGTCCTGTTAATCTCATTTGCAATATGATGTAGTGTGAAATTCTTGCCTTCAACACTTGAAATTTACCTTAGATTCTTTATAATCTAAGGTTCATAAATTTGAATGCAACTTAATTTGAGTGTGGATTTAAAGTACCAACTATATCCTAATCATAAATCTAATTTTCATTCATTTAGGCATCTAATTGATTAAAGAGTGAATTAACTTTCATCGGAGCACTTTAACTAAATGACAATAGTCATCTTAGAATGATAGAGAACATTATTAAGTAAATTAAAAACCACTCCAATGTTAAATTGCAGACAATTGTCTACATCCACTAAAAAAAATTCCTGGATCAATCTATTGAATGATAGATATCGTATATGCAATACAATGAATAAATTGCAATGTAATCTTCTTAAATATTAATAGCATTCTTACAATTTTAAGAAAAACATAGATTTTTTCAAAACCTATTTATGTTAAAATGGTTTTTAAGGTAAAATTTAAAGTCATCATAATCCATGTTACACATAATAGTTATTTAAAATTAAACAAGTTTACAGTGTTATTTTAAAGTAAAAATTGAAGTTATTATACTACTTATTACACCTATTGCTCATTTGAAATGGGACAACAAGCTTGCAAATTCAATAATTAATTATTAGGTTGATTTGCATTCATTTTTTGCAACTTATATGAGGATATTTATATCTTTCATATAACTTTTGAGATAGTTTACAATATATTTTAAAAGAAGTAAAATGTGAAGTCATTAGACTTACAAATTTAAGAAAAACATAGATTTTTTCAAAACTCTTTTATATTAAAATGGTTTTGAAGGTAAAATTTAAATTCATCATACTGTGTATTATACGTAATGGTTATTTAAAATTAAACAATTTTACAGTGTTAAAGTAAAAATTGAAGTTATTATACTACTTATTATACCTATTGCTCATTTGAAATAAGACAACAAGATTGCGAATCCATTAATTAATTATTAGGTTGATTTGCATTCATTTTTTGTAACTTATATGAGGATATTTAGATCTTTCATATAACTTTTGAGATAGTGAAATTTTTTTATTTTACAATATATTTTAAATGAAGTAAAATTTAAAGTCATTAGACTGCACATTACACGGAAAATTAAATGACAAATAGCATATCCAATATTCAATTTTGATATGATCATATGTAGTTCTAAATTGAGAGCCTGCTCACTTTTACATCATTTCTACAACTTTCAACAATGTGAGATTTTTTTCATTTCAAAACTGACTTCTTTTCCAAGTAAAATTTAAAGTCATTACACTGCACATCACACGTAATACTAACTCAAAAATGTAATAATCAATGTTAATTTCGATATCTTACTGATTGTAAACTATAAGTGCGGTTGCTTTTAACATTTTTAGGAGATCAAATTAGTATCAGTTTATAACTTTCAAAGAAGTGAGATTTTTTCAGATTTTTTATCATCTCAGAATATTTGCTTTTAGAAGTAAAATTTGAGTTATTAGATTGTGCATTACACATACAATACCAATTAACAATTAAATGGCAAATTGCAAATACTATAATCACTTTTAACTTAATTTTTATATATGAGTGACTAACTGTAAACTGAGTGAATGCTTAACTTATATAAGGAAAAAAAAAATACATATTTCATCTTAATTTCTACACTTTTGTTATCAATTTTCAAGTAATTTTCACTTGTACTTTTCACTAGTCACTGTTGATTTTCTTTTCTTTTTTTTTTTTCTTCCATCTTGTGTTATGCATAACACCTATAAATACACACAATAACTTTGCATAAGTGAGCATTGATAGCTGTGATATCTGTGAAATTCTTGGTTTATTCTCATTATGTAACTTTCACTCATTCTTTTAATCTCAGTCATCAGCTCTATTCATATATTTTCCATGTTAAACATTTATATATAAGCATATGTTCACCTGAGAAAACATTCAAAACAATGATACTTGAGTTACACTGCTTAAAAGGAAGCAGATTCCATAAATTCTTCTGAAATGGAAATTTAACAAAATTTACTCAATAAATCTGTTCTTTGTTTTCCTTGCAGAAAAAGGAGGTGGAAAATGGGGTCTGAAAAGATCACTTTCAGTTCAGAGAGCTCAACTGTTAATGACAACCAAAAGAAAACCAACAATCCCTTCTCTGTGCTTCTTGTGGATGATGACCCTATTGCTAGAACTATCAACAAATTGATGCTCATAGGCCTAGAATCGTTCGAAGTTCATCAGGCTGCTAATGGACAAGAAGCTATTGATTTTCATCGTGCTGGTGCTTCTTTTGACCTCATTCTTATGGACCTAGATCTGCCCGTCAAGAATGGTTATGAGGTACGTAATTAACCAAACTTTGCACTGTTCTTCTTTTTTTTTTTAAAACCAAACCAACGTTTTCTTTAATTTTAATAAATCTCCAGGCAACAAGGGAGCTAAGAGATCTCGGAATAAGCACTGCTATCGTTGGTGTTGCTTCTAGTAATGAGGACAAGCTAAAAGGGTTCATGGAAGCAGACCTAGATGACTGCATCTCTAAGCCACTGACTCTCGACAAAATCGCCCCCTACATTCCAGGGCTCCCCAGCTATAGCAGCGAGGCTGAGAACATGCAGGGTTATGATTATGCAGATGATGGCAATGATGACCTTAACAGCATTTGCAGCAGCAACAGCGACAACTTTTGAGTGCACCTCAGCATAGACGACGACCAAAGACACCAACTTATCCATTTTAATTTTAAAGTTTTGCATCAAAGAGAGGTTTTGGGTCTTTATTATAAATGTTCATGTAGTACTTATTGTTAAAATGGATTATCTAAATAAGGTGTTTTAATAGTTAATAATTCAATAATTTTTCTTTTTTGATGTTTGATTCATTGCAATTGTTTAATTATTTGGTGGTTTTGTTTTCAATCTTGATTTCATATTAATTTTTTTAATATATAAAAAATAATTCATACATCAATTAAATTTTTATATAAATAATTACAAATTTGAATTTTAAATTACTAACTAATATCTGTTAGTATAGGTATGCCTTAGTAACATTCTTGTAATTTTTTAGATGTTATAAATAATCCTTATGGTAATAAAATATTCTTTTAAATAAAAATGTTATTTTTTTTAGTATTTTTCCTTTAGTATTATTATGTTGAATAAATTTATTATCAAAGAGTTGATAATATGAGTTACAAATTTATTCAGTACATTTACTAAAAATTGTTCGTAGTTGATTAATTAATATTTGGATAATATTAATTAGACTATCATCTCTGTCTATTTTCCTTAATTAGTGTGAAAAACTAATAGTGGAAGGTAGTGAATCTCATGTTACTTAATATGAGTGATCAGAATAGATATGTGGATATTCATCAGATAAGTTAATCGAACTGTGACATTAGAATTGTAATTGCAAGGATATTTACATATAATCAACAATCACAATCTAGATTATAATGGTACATATAGTCCTTAGACTTGCGGTGACATAGTCATCCATATTTAAGTGGTTAGAGTTTGTTACCGCTTACATACTTGTGTTAATCATCACATGGGTATATAGCGTGTGGTGGCTCTAATTAGTTAAACGTAAGGATGAATGTTTAACCAAGATGAGATTCATTACTTGGTGTGAATTGGGATAGATCCTATGCTATCTAAGTTTATTATTGATGAATAAATTCATGGCCAAGATAAATATAGCACAGTATGAAAAAGAGTTTCAATACTAGAAAGAGTTCTAGTATTTGTTGTATTTTATCAAGAATTAAAACTTAAGATGAGGTTATATAATAAAGCTATTAGAGTTTGATAATACTTTGACTCTAGGCTATGTCGGGATCTTTAATGAAATGAATTTAGTGCACGATAATTATGATCAGGTTCGTGTGAATCATAATATGTATTCATTTCTAATTGGGTAGCTGTGATATCGATACTAGGAGTCACTCACATCTTATGAAAACTAAATGTGAATAATTGAGACTTTCACATTTAGAATTAAAAAGAGTTTCAACTAATATTAAATGTTAATATTATATTTTCTCATTGTCATTTAGACATGAACCTAGTAAGTTACACTTAATAGAGTTTTATTTATTCACTATAGTATTAATCTAATTATTGATCAAAAGAGTTTAATCAATTAATCAAGATTAATAGAATTATATTTATGTTTTGAACAATGATTCTAGTATATCATAAAATCTAATTCAAATAAGAGTATTATTTATTAGTTAATATTTAATTAATATTGGATATTAATTAATATATATTAAATTAATATATATATATATATATATATATATATATATATATATATATATATATATATATATATATATATATATATATATATATATATATATATATGTTATTATTTATTTATGGACTTATATTAATAGTCCAAATTGATTTGGATATAGGCCAAAAATTTATTTTGGACCAAAGATTAATTAAAGTTCAAATCTATGTATATGTATAATTTAATATGTAAAATAATACATTTGATGTATACTTTACATACAAATTTATACATTAATATGTGTAGGTGGCAAGCTCAATTATTGAATTAAGCAAGGTGGCATATTAATTAAGTGGATATTTCTAAAGTATGCCTAAGGTGTCATTTTAATCATTTGGATGGTTAAGTGTATACCTAAGGTAGCACACTTAATAATTAATCGACTACGAACAATTTATAGTAAATGTACTGAATAAATTTGTAACTCATATTATCAACTCTTTGATAATAAATTTATTCAACATAATACTAAAGGAAAAATACTCAAAAAAATAACATTTTTATTTAAAAGAATATTTTATTGCCACATGGATTATTTACAATGTCTAAATAATTACAAGAATGCCACTAGGGCAGACCTATACTAACAATCTCCCACTTGCACTAGTGCCATTTACTACAATATTTAATATCCATCTTTTCAAGATGACAGTCTAACTGTAGTTGTGTGAGCACTTTAGTCAGTGGATCAGCAACATTATCGGCTGAAGCTACCTTTTGGACGACCACATCACCCTTGCCAACAAGTTCTCGAATAATATGAAAGTGCCTTTCTATGTGTTTGGATTTCTGGTGAGACCTTGGTTCCTTTGCCAATGCTATAGCTCCATTGTTGTCACAATAGAGAGAAATTGGAAACTCAATGGAAGGAACAACTTGTAGATCCATTACGAACTTCCTAATCTAAATAGCTTCTTTACTAGCATCTGATGCAACTATATACTCGGCTTCTTGAGTGGAATCAGCAGTGATACTTTGTTTGGAACTTTTCCAGCTCACTGTACCTCCATTACATATGAAAATAAACCCAGATAGACTTTTAATCATCTATGTCTGATTGAATATCAGAATCTGTAAAGCCATTAATCTGTAAATTACCTTCTCCATAAGTTAAGATCAAATCTTTAGTTCTTCTCAAGTACTTAAAGATTGATTTAACAGTTATTTAGTGTTCTAAACCTGGATTGGATTGAAACCTGCTAATCACACTAACAACATAGGCAATGTCAGGCCTAGTACACAACATAGCATACATTAAGCTTTCTATTGCTAAAGCATAAGAAACTTTAGCCATTTGTTCCATTTCCTCGAGTGTCTTCGGAGACATAACCTTGGATAAATGAACACCATGCCTAAATGGTAACAATCCTCTCTTAGATTCAAGTATATTGAACCTCTTTAAAATCTTTTCCAAGTAAAGACTTTGGGATAAACTTATCATTCTCTTCAATCTATCTCTATAGAGTCGACTCCTGAGAATATAAGTTGCCTCCCCTAAGTCTTTTATAGAGAAAGTTTTAGATAACCAAACTTTTACAGAAGTCATCATTCCTACATCATTTCCAATTAATAAAATATTATCCACATACAAGACTAAGAAAGTGATTTGACTCCCGCTAACCTTCTTGTAAACATAGGGCTCATCTTTATTCTTTATGAAATCATAAGAACAAATAGCCTCATCGAAATGATGATTCCAACTCTTGGAGGCTTGCTTTAAGCCATAGATTGATCTATTAAGCTTACATACTTTAGAGCTTTCCTTGGATTCAAAACCCTTGGGTTGCTCCATGAAAATTTCTTCCTCAAGATAACTATTAAGGAATGCATTCTTGACATCCATTTGCCAAACCTCATAATCATAGTGTGCGGCTATAGCTAAAAGAATTCGAATGGATTTAAGCATGGCTACTGGGGAAAAGGTCTCTTCATAATCAATCCTTTCCCTTTGGCGAAACCCCTTCGCTACAAGCCTAGCTTTAAAGGTGTTAACCTTTTCATCTGTACCAATCTTTCTCTTGAAGATTCATTTACATCCAATAGGTATAATACCTTCTGGAGGATCAACAAGTGTCCAGACTTCGTTTGTATACATGGAATCCATTTTGGTTCTCATAGCATCAATCTATTTAAAAGAATCTTTATCAGAGAAAGCTTCTTCATATATGGTAGGATCATCTATATAAAGACTATCTTCATGAGCATGTAACTTTTGCATATCATGTAGAAGGCCATATCTCTCCGGAGGATGAGATGCCCTACTAGATTTTCTATGAGTTGGTGTGATGATATTTTCAATTGGAATAGGCTTCTCAGGTTTATCAATATTCATTTGATTAGTTTGTTGTGTTTCTTTAGATGACTCTTCATCTAATATTATCTTCTTTCCTATGCCACCTTCCTTTAGAAATTCTTTCTTAAGAAACATGGCATCTCTGCTTATAACAACTATTTGTTCAATAGGAAGATAAAAGTAATATCCTAAACTATCTTTAGGATATCCAACAAACCTTCCTTTTATCGATTTCACATCCAACTTGTCTGACTTTAATCTTTTGAAAAAAGCTGGAGATCACCAAATCTTAACATGTTTAAGACTTGGTGTTCTACCATGCCATATCTAATATGGTGTACTAGAAACGAATTTGGATGGAATACGATTAAGGATATAATAGGCAGTTTGGATTGTATGACCCTAAAGAAAAATAGGAAGATCTGTATAACTCATCATTGATCGTACCATATCCAATAAAGTATGATTTCACCTTTCAGACACTCCATTTAACTGAGGTGTTTTAGGTGGCGTGAGTTGAGACATAATGTCATGTTCCTTTAGGAACTCAATAAACTCGGTACTCAAGTATTCACCTCCTCGATCTGATCTCAGAGTTTTAATATTTTTTCCAGTTTGGTTTTCTACTTGGGCTTTGAATTCTTTAAACTTTTCAAAAGATTCAAATTTATTCTTTATAAGAAATAAATACCCAAATCTTGATTAATCATCTATAAAGGTTATAAAGTAGTAAAACCCACCTCTAGCCATTTCAGAAAATGGCCCACATACATCACTATGTATAATTTCTAATATATCAGTGGCTCTTGCCATTTGTCCTACAAATGGTAATCTATCATCTTGCCCTGAAGACAAGCTTCATAAGTTGGATTAGGTGCGAATTCAAGATTTCTCAAGATTCCTATCTTTTCTAACTTAGTGATCCTATCTTCAGTAATATGACATAATCTTAAGTGCCATAGATGTTTAGAATTAGAAGTATTTTCAATTAGCATTACATATTTATTACTCATAAATTGAAACTCATTATTATTGGAATTATTATCAATATAATATAAGCCACGTATTAAATAGCCCAAGCCAATAATATTACTTCCAAAGTAAATATTACATACATTTCTTTTGAATAAAAATTCATAGCCTTTTATAGTTAAACTATAAATAGAGACTATGTTTCTATAAGCATTAGGTACATATAATACATCATCAAATAATAAAATATGATTACAAAGATCTATTGAAGTTGACCGTATAACTTTAGCTACAATAGTTGCACTATTTCCAAGCTTTAAGGTTGCACTATTTACTAGATCCTGTAAAGATAAACAAATGTGAGGACTAGCACCGGTGACTTGGTAAGATAGTAAGAAGCAAAATAATGCTTAAATGAGTTTTTACTTAAAGAGTTAAGAAAAATCACTAAGTGATTTTTCTTATGATAAGATCATAAACCAAAAATAAACACAACATATACTAAACATATACTCTACACTTGTGCTCTTAATTAAATTAATACAAGTTACTAAGTTTAATTAACACAAGTAAGGGATAGATAAGGCTTTGGTGTTTCAAACTAAAGGCTTTACATTTAGAGGGTTAAGCATTTGATTCAAGGAATTGAACAAAAGGAAGGCTAAGTTCTATAACAAGTAAGTTTACAAACTTATAATTATTTAATTATTTATTTGTATATTACTTAATTTATTTAGTTGTGTATTTCAATGTAAATTGAATCCTGGGAAAATGAAATTCTTCATTTTATGAAGGGTTATGATGAGTAAATTTTTGAAATTTACTTTATTTAGACTTGTGCTTACTACACATGTATTTATGTCTAAATACCATAATTGATTTCTAACAATATCAACAAGTGAGATTTTTTATTCATAATATATTTTAAAAGAAGTACAATTTAAAGTCATTAAATTGCACTTTACATGTAATACCAGCTCAATGCTAGACGATAAATTATCGGGCCAATAATCAATTTTAATTTGATTTTCATATTGAGCTCTCAATTGAGAGCCTGCTCAGTTTCAAGTCATAATAGAACCTGATTAAGTAAATAAAAAACCACTCCTCTCATATTCAAGTCGTAATGTATATAATTATATTAAATTAATTATTTGAAATTTTTTGTTGTTTTTATAGTTTTATCCGGATTGAACTGAATTAATTAGAGTACAATAAACTTTGAATACCGATAGTTCAAATAAAAAAAACCACTCCAATGTTAAATTGCATATCATTGTCTACATTTACTAAAGAAATACCTAGATTAATCTATTAAAAGATATTTTGAATGATAGAGATCATATTTAGGATATAAAGAAATAATTGCAGTAGATCATGATAAAATAGCATTCTTACAATTTCAAGAGAAGTAAGATATTTTTAACTTTTTTTTATCTTAAAATGTTTTTTTAAAGTAAAGTTTAAAGTGATTATATTGTATGTTACATGTACTGATCACTTAAAATTAAACAAAATCAAAATTTTAATTAAAGTAAAAATTGAAGTCATCATACTATTTATTACACGTAATACTCATTTAAAATAAGTCAACAACTTTATGAATCCAATAATTAATTTTTAAATTGATTTTCATAGCCACTAATTATGAATTGAGATTGCATTCAGATTTCACAATTTATATAATGATATTAAGATCTTCCTTAGAACTTGCAAGGTAAAGAGATTTTTTATTGTATAACCTATTTTAAAAGAAGTTAAATTTAAAGTCACTAGATTGCATATTATATGAAAATATTGTTAGGAATTGGTTGTGCTATTTAGGAATCAAATCCTAAAAAGAGTAAATTTTATAAATTTACTAAACACAACCCTTCATCTCATGAAGAATTTCAATCCTTAGGATCTATTTGGCAATTAACACATAACTAATACATAAAGCAACACAAATAGCAAGTAATCAATAACCTAGGAATTCTAAATTTGAAGAAAACTTATAATCTCTTAATTTTAATGTATACCACAACTATTCTACTATATAGGTATGCTTCTTAACTCAACTCTTGAATCAAATCCTTAGCTTCCCAAGTGTGAAGCCTCTAGCTTGAAATACCAAGCTTCATCAAATCTCCATCTTGCCTTGATTAAAATTGAAGCAAGTATACTCTCTCAATTGCCCTTAGTAACTTGCGCTAAATTGATCCTTACAAGAACTTTTACACGGTGTTTGGAATGAGAGGAAAGGGAGGAAAGAAAATTGGTTGGAAAATATAAAGAAAAATAATGTTATTTTCCTTCCTTTATTTTCCTTACTTGTGTTTGGATTTGAAGAAAAATAATATAGGGAGAAAGAAAAGCTATGGTAACTTTTTTATTATGAAGATAAAACATTTTGAAAAAGAAAATAAGCATATGCTATATTTACTATTATGCCCATGTATTAAAATAATGAGTGAAAAGACAAATTGTATAATAAGGGTAAAATTATAAAATGAAATGAATAGTAAAATTTTCCTCTTTTTTTCCTATATTTTCTCTTCAATTTAGAGAGACAATATAGGGAGGAAAATAAAACCAACTTTCTTTCCTTCCTAAATTTTTCTTCCCATTCCAAACAAGATAAAATGATTTTTCTCCCTAATTTTTCTCACCCTTTTTCTTTTCTCCCCACTTTCCTCCCATTCCAAACATAGTGTTAGGTTTTTATGTATGTGTTTCTTTTTCTTTTATCTCTTATGTCTCTACACTTTCTCTACATTGATAATCATCTGTATTCAATTCTACTTACCATTTTAGATATACAAGCTAAGTGACACGTGTAGAGATTGATGACATCACCCACATGCCACTTGGCATGATATATACATAAAATTGTACAAAAGAAGTGTGTAGAGAATACATCTTATGTATATTCTCTACATACATCTCCTTACACATGTCAAGTTTACAAAAAGAACCTAATCTTTTATTTGATAAAATCAAATGTTAAATCACTTTATGGACTTGGGCTTGGTAATTAGGTTAACACTTAACCCAAGCCCATTCCATCAAATAAGTGGGCCTAGATTAGGTTGATGGGCTATATTGAATTAATCTTTGGTCCAAAAATTTTTTGAGCATAATCCCATAACACTTGCATCATTAATCCAAATCAAATAGAATTAACATATATTTATATTATTAATTTAATAACTTATATTAATTAAGTACAAATTAATAATTAAACCCTTCATTGAAATTAGATTTTATGAAATGCTAGAATCATTGCTTTAAGCATAAATACAATTTTATTAATCACAATTAATTGATTAAATATTTTAATAAATAATTAGATTAATATCGATAGAGATTTGGTAAAACCTTTTAGGAGTGACTTATTAGGTTCATGTCTAATTAGCAATGAGAAGATAATATCAACATTTGATATTATTTGAAACTCCTTTCAAGTCTAAATGTGAAATCCTACACATTTAGTTTTTATAAGTTGTGAGTGACCCCTAGCATCGATATCACAATTACCCAATTAGAAATGAATGCATTTATTGATTCTCACAAACCCTTTTGGTCATAATTACCATGCACTAAAATCTCTTCATTAGAAGATCCCTACATGGCCTAGAGTCAAGGTTTAATCAAACTCTAATAGCCATATGAAATGACCTCATCTCAAGATTTATTTCTTGATAAAACATAACAAATACTAGAAACACTTTTCTAGCACTAAAACTCTTTCAGACTATTATGCTTGTCCTAGCTAGGAACTTATTCATTAAGAAAAGACATAGATAGCATAGGACCTTGTCCCGGTTCACTCCAAGCAATGAATCCCATCTTCTTTAAACACTTATCCTTACATTTAACTGATTAGAGCCACCACATGCCATATACCCATATATGATTAACACAAGTATGTAAGTGGTAATAAACTATAACCACTCAAATGTGGATGATTGTGTCACCTCATGTCAAAGGACTATATGCATCATTATGACCTAGACTTTAATCATTAATTATAAGTGAACATCCTTACGATCACATATCTAACGTCACTGTTCAATCCACCCATCACATGAGTATTCACATGTTTATTCTGATATCTTATATTAAGTAGCATGAGACTCACTACCTCCCACTATTAGTATCACATATTAATCAAGGAAAATAGACAAAGATGATAGTCTAATTAATATTACCCAAATATTAATTATATGACTATGAACATTTTATAGCATATGTACTAAATAAATTTGTAGCTCATCGTATCAACTCTTGATAATGAATATATTTAACATATGCTAATAGATAAATATTCAATTAAATAAATACTTTAAATAATAGAATATTCTTTTATTTCCATTAGGGTAATTTACAATGTCATTATATATTACAAGAACACTAGGGCACATCTACACTAATAATCTCCTACTTGCACTTACATTATACACTACAATATCTAAGACTCATCTTCTCAAGATGAGTGACTAACTGTAGTTGGGTCAACGATATCGCCTTTTCCAATAAGTTCTCTGATAATATGGAAATGTCTTTCTATGTGTTTGGATTTCTGGTGAGACCTCAGTTCCTTTGCCGAAGCAATGACTCTATTGTTGTCGCAATAGAGAGGAATTGGGGACTCAATGAAAGGAATAACTTCTAGTTCAGTAATAAACTTCTTAATTTAAATAGTTTATTTAGCGGCATCTGATGCAACTATTTACTCGGCTTCTGTAGTGTAATCAGTAGTGACAATTTGCTTGGAACTCTTCAAGCTTACTGTACCTCTATTACAAATAAAAACAAACCTAGAGATAGACTTTCTATCATTGATATTTAATAGAAAATCAGAATCTATGAAACCATCTATTTGTAAATCACCTCCTCCATAAGTTAAGACAAAATCTTTAGTCCTTCTCAAATACTTAAAAATTGCCTGAATAGCTATCCAATGTTCTAAACCTGGATTAGATTGAAACCTGCTAGTCACACTAACAGCACAGGCAACATCAGCCTTAGGACATAACATAGCATACATCAAGCTTCTTATAGCCAAAGCATAAGGAACTATGGCCATTTGCCCCATCTCCTCGGGTGTTTTTGATGACATACCCTTGGATAAATGGACACCATCCCTAAACGGTAACAATCCTCTCTTAGAATCAAGCATATTGAACCTCTTCAACACCTTTTCCAAGAAAAGACTTTGGGATAAACCTATCATTCTTTTTTATTAATCTCTATAGACTCAAATTCTAAGAATATAAGTAGCTTCCCCTAACTCTTTCATGGAGAAAGATTTACATAACCATAGTTTCACATTTGTAAGCATGCCAATATCATTCCTAATTAATAAAATATCATCCACATATAGTGCTAGGAAAGTGAGTTGGCTCTCACTAACATTCTTGTACACACAAGGCTCATCTTCATTTTTTATAAAACCAAATGATCATATGGCTTTATTAAAATGATGATTCCAACTCTTTGAAGCTTGCTTTAGACTATAAATAGATCTATTAAGCTTGCACACTTTGGAACTTTCCTTAGATTCATAACTTTTAGGTTGTTCCATATAAATCTCTTCCTCAATATACCATTAAGAAAAGCAGTTTTGACATTCATTTTCCAAATCTTATAATTATAGTGTGCAGCTATGGTGAGAAGTGTTCAAATGGATTTGAGCATGGCTATCGGCGAGAAGGTTTCCTTATAGTCAACCCTTTGCCTTTGGCAAAACCCTTTCGCTACAAGCCTTGCCTTATAGGTATCAACCTTTCCATCTGCACTAATCTTTCTTTTAAAGATCCATTTACAACCTATAGGTACAATACCTTTAAGTGGATTAATAAGTGTCCATACTTGGTTTTTATACATGGAATCTATTTCGAATTTCATTGCTTTAAGCCATTTTAAAGAATATTTATCTAATAAAGCTTCTTCAAATGTTGTAGGATCATCATCATGATAACCTTCTTTATAAATATGCAACTCTTGCATATTATATAGAAAATCGTATCTCTCTGATGGATGAGTTACCCTACTGAATTTTCTAGGAGTTGGTGTGATGATATTTTTAATAAGATTAGACTTTTAGGATTGATCAATATTCATTTGATCAACTTGATTGGCCTCATTAAAAGACTCCTCTTCTAATGTTATCTTCCTTCCTTTACCACCTTCTTAAAGAAACTTTTTCTCAAGAAATATGGCATCTCTGCTTACAATAATAACTTGTTCAACATGAAGATAAAAATAATACCCTAAACTATCTTTAGGACAACTAATAAATCTACCTTGAATTGACCTTGCATCTAATTTGTCTGTTTTCAATCTTTTAATATAAGTTAGGCATCCCCAAATTTTAACATGTTTAAGAGTTGGTGCCTTACCATGCAATATCTCATATGGTGTGGTAGAAACAAACTTCGATGGAACACGATTTAAGATGTAAGCAGCAGTTTTGTAATGTAAAACCCTAAAAGAAAGTAGGTAAATTTGTATAGCTCATCATTGATCGAACTATATCTAATAGAGTTTGATTCTTCCTCTCAAATACAATATTTAAATAAGGTGTGTGGGTGGAGTTAGTTGTGATATAATGCTATGTTCGTTAAAGAACTCCATAAATTGGGTACTTAAGTATTCACCTCCTCGATCTGATTATAGAATTTTAATACTTTTCCTATTTGGTTCTCTACTTGGACCTTAAATTCCTTGAACTTTTCAAAGGATTCAGTTTCATGTTTCATCAAATATAAATGTCCATACCTTGATAGATCATTTATAAAGGTAATGAAGTAATAGAACCCTCCTCTTACCATTTGATTAACTCGCCCACATACATCACTATATATAATTTCCAAAATTTCTTTATCTCTTTCCATTTGTCCAATAAATGGTGACCAGGTCATCTTGCCTTGAATATAGGCTTCACAAGTTCAAATACTTAAGGATTCAAAATTCCCAGTTTATCCAACTTTGTGATTCTTTCATTTACAATATGACATAATCGCAAGTGCCATAGAAATTTTAGGTTAAAGGCATTATCAATTAGCACTGTATTCACAACATTCAAATTGGTTGGATATTGTTTGTTATTGGATTTATTATCAATATAATAAAGACCATGTAATACATAACCCACACCAATTGTCTCATTATCAAAATAGATAGTACATACATCTCTTTCAAATAAAAACTTATAACCTTTTCTAGTCATGCTAGAAATAGAGATTATGTTTTTATAAGCATTAGGTACATATAAAACATTTTCCAATAACAAAACATGATCACACAAGTCAATAAAGGTGGTTTATATAGCTTTGGCAATAACATTTGCTCCATCTCTTAGATTCAAAGTCACCTTTATTTAACTTCAACCTTCTTTTAATTGCTAAATCCTTCAAGGAAGAACATATATGAGAACTAGCACCGGTATCCAATACCCATACTTTAGATTAGCTCTTGGAACATTTAGAAATAAATAAATTAAAGAAAGTCTTACCTTCTCCAATTTTGTCATTTCCTTTAGTCTTGAGAGACTCAAGGAACTTAGGATAATTTCTTTTCCAATGTCCCTCTCCATTGTAATAGAAACGCTTTCCTTTGCTTGTGTTCTCAACTTTCTTTTTGACTTTGTTCTTTCTTACACCTCCCGAAGCTTTAGGAACTCTTTCCTTAGCTTTCTTGCTTTTGTTGCCCTTACTTTTCTTTATCCCACTAAAAGAGGCAACCAAAGTAATTTCCTTCCTCTTTTCATTATGAATAGCCTTTTGGGTCATCACAAGTATGTTTAATAATTCTGTAAGAGTGCACTTAATTTTATTCATATGGAAATTTGCAATAGATTTCCCAAATGAGTCTGAAAAGGATTGTAAGATCAAATCTTTTTAAAATTGAGCATCCATCATGAAATCTAAACTCTTAAGTTTCTCAATGGAAAGAATCATAGAATTCACACATGCTCCAACATCATCTCCTTCCTTTATTTTAGTATAGAAAAGTCGCTTAGATATCTCATATCTACTAGTCCTACTTTGTTCACCAAATGACTTTTGCAAGTGAAGTAAGGTTTCCTTTGCATTAGTGTCCTTTTCATGTTTCTTATGAATTTCATTGCTCATAGAAGCTCACACAATGCAACGTGCTTGCATGTCATCATCTTTCCATTTTTCAAGGGTGTCACGTTCCTCTTGGGAAGCAGTAAGTGGAAAGGGTCTAAGAGGACTTTGTTCCAAAACATATAAGATGCATTTAGAGGATAAAACAACTTTTAGATTACAAACCTAATCAACAAGATTAGCCTAGTGAGTCTATTATTATCAAGAATGATGCTTGGTGGGTTTGAAGATCTCATATTATCAAATTGTTGCAAAAGTATAACAAGATAATTAGTTATTCTGACATTGTTAACACCATTAGATTTGGTCTTTAATCACAATGATCTCCCACTAACTTTTCAAATCCTACACTTCCAAAGTAGGAAACGAAAATCCCTTATTGGATGGATTTCTAGTGGGTGATTGAATTCTTGATGAAATAGTAATATTCCTGAAGTAAGCATAATTACCATTCTTGGAATATTAATATTCATTAAGTGAATAACTCTTATTCATCATACCTCATGTGAGATTTAATTAATCTAACTCCTAATGCTCAGAAACCTCAAGTACACATAAATGTCATTTTTGGTCTCCTTACATTTGCTAGGTCTATACCATTAAATCAGTGTAATTTATAAACTTGAACACTACACACCTCAAATATGCCTAATTGCCATTTTTGGCATGTAGTGTGTTTATGAATTCATAACATCTCATGCTAAACAATGAACCCTACAAAGATCTCTTAGCACAAATATACACCCCTATGTATCCATAACCGAAGTATATTTATCTAAAACTTTGCATGTCACTGCTTCAATGAAGAGCCTAGACCTAAATTAATTTTAGAAGATTTTCAAGTCTTTATTTGAGGTCTCACTTTGCACATTAGCCATTTGAATATCGCATATATCACATATATACATAACTTGGCATTCATACACATATCACATATCCATATTACTAATGGCATCCAACTATACATATCATATATGCACATTTCATGTTACAATATATATATCTCATATATATATAAAACATGCATATTTAATGCACGAATAAGGAGTAATCATAGACTTTGCTAAAACTTATTCTAACTTTTAGAATAAGCTAGATAAAGGGCCACCTTGTAATGATCTTCATGGATCTCCTAATTAAACTCTTTAAGCTCCATATCATAACACTTATGATTTACAATTAATCCTCAGTATACCAAGGTGATTATTACATCCTAATTTTATGTAATCAACACTTAATTACATGCCAAATAATAAAATTAATTATTATTACAAACCATAAGATGTATTCTGAGTCTATTCTGAGTCTATGTATGTCAAACAAAAACATGCATTTTAAAGGCCTTTAAGCATCCTAAGGAGGGATGTGGACACGACTCGGAACCACTATGCTGACTCAAGAATAACTCAACACATGTTGCCTCTATCATGAGTCGGTACGCCCGTGACGAATCGACACGGCCACCCTCTGACATAAGGTAGCACGTCCACCCTGTGTCACAAGTTGGCACACCCATGAAAAGTCGGCACAGCCACCCTCTGTCATAAGTCGGCATGCCTATGACAAGTCGGCATGGCCACCCTTTATCACAAGTCGACATAGCCACTCTCTGTCACGAGTCGACACACCCATGATGAGTCAGCACAACCATAATTGTGCACATATTTAAGGCCATTTTTACATTTGTTTAGACATAACACTTATAACTACCATCAATCATAATCACAATACTTGTAATTATCAACCAACATAGCATGTGTTAAGTGCAAAAAGGAGCTTGATACCACTGTTAGGAATCAGTTGTGTTAGTTAGGAATCAAATCCTAAAAAGAGCAAATTTCATAAATTTACTAAAAGATCATAGACTATGAAACAATAATAAGAAATTAAAAATAATTAAAAAGAATGTTGAGAAGGAAAAATGATAAACATAAAAATTTAAAGAGTTCAGATTCTCAATAATCCTATATCTCCACTTAACTTATCCCCAAGTTAGAATTTTGAATCATCATAATCTATTTCCCTAGATTGATTTTTACAACTTGAGTTTTAGCTCAACTCAAACCTTACAACTTGAGTTTTCAAGGTTCACTCAAAAACTAATTCATAAGTGTTTTCAAGGCTCACATTAAAATCGAAATCCTAAATGTTTTAATGGCTAAACACTTCAACCAATTCCTTTAGAATAGAATCTCAGTTTCCATTTTCTTAACCCTAGAAAATAGAAGAATAAGAATTTCTATGCTAACACTCACTAACTCTCATAAGTGTATACAACAATAATGAATTTTAAAAGAGCTTAGAGAGCTTAATTGAATGATTGAAAGTATATAATGAATAAACAAGTTTCTTAACCTCAAAATAATCTTCAAAGGTTATATTTATACTTAAGTAATTCAATTATAGTTATTGGAAGCAATAATTTTGTTCCCAACAAAAACAAAGTCCATTTGAATGAAATTTGAACTTATGAGCTACAATTTATCAGGTCCTGGTCGGATATCATCAGTCCCGGTTGGGATGATCATTAAATAGTCATTATGAGCTGTTATATTTGAATTTTTGTATTAGTCCCATTCGAGATATCAATGTCTTGATTGAGACTACCATGTCCTAAGCAGTGTCCCGATCGAGATAAGTTCTGCTAAAAATTTGAGTTTTTGCAAAAATTGGTTTCCTTTGGTCCCAGTCGAGACTACCCTAGTCCCGGTAGAAACTATGATAAGATTTGCACTTTTTATGCAATTTAGTCTTTGCGTTGAGTCCGATCGAGATAGTGCTTGTGATGTCTTTCTAGAATGATTTTTCTTTGATAGTTTATCATTATTTTGACTTCCAAATTACTCCTAACTTATACACACTTAAAGCAAACATATTAATTGTTTAAAATTAAGTTTGTTAAGATTAAAAGTAAAATTGATAAATTGCTAAGGTCAATAATCTCCCCCTTTTTTATTTAATAAAAAGAATATTTAATAACATAAAGGAAACAATTTCAAACATGTATGCATATAATACATCACAAAAATAGTACATATAGGACAACCTCACATGATCATATAGAGCTTAGCTAATTAATTAATCATGTGACACTTAGCATATTACAAACATAAATACTAAGCCCAAATATCATGTAGCTTCTTCTCCCCCTATGTTAAAAATTTAATCAAAAACAGAGGAAATAAAAAACTCACAAACCACAACAATGAAAAACAAAGATACACCAAATCTTTATAAAATTCATGGCATATATAAACAAAGTAAGCAAAGTAAGACCTTTTTGTCACATACGATATACGACAAAATTAGCCACACTTACAATGTTACTTATACATGCATAAACAAAATTATGTAAAAAATAATATTCAAATAAATTTTCTCTCCCCCTATTTTAAATAGAATAAGAAAGAATATTTAATATTAAGGACACACTTTCATATAGGTCTATAAAAAAAAATTTCTTCCTTTTTTTTTAAATGAATTAACTAAATACTTATGCAAACTCAAATATGTTCTCCCCCTTTGTCAAAAATCAAAAAGAGTGAATACTAGAGAAATTTATATTTTAAAGAAAGAAAATTTTCATTAATAAGAAAAATTCATATAAAGATAAAATATTGAAAATAAATTAAAAATAAACTAAACATTAACAAGCATAAAATGAGCCTAAAAACAAACTAACAACTAGAGGCTCATATATGAAAATAGACCAAATAGATACTGAAAATAAAACAAATGAAAAGTACATATAATATTTATTCTAGAAGAGGAGATGAGGGAGGATGAGGATAGGTGCAAGTGTAGCCTTGTTGCTCATAAATATGATAGACATCATGTTGAAGATGAGCAATGTTGTCATCAATTTGATTGAAACGCACATTAAAATTGGATTCAACTTCATCAAACCGAGAATTGAAGTTGGATTTCATTAAGGACATGTGTTCAAAGATTTTTCCTATCCAAAAAGGTTCATTATCTTGAGCTTGAGCACTTTGAGTAGATGTACCTTCACTTCTTATCCTTTTCTTTGGAGGAGCATCATAAGGTTGGGGTTCTTATTTTTCTTCCCCTAAGTCTTGACCTTCTTGCTCTTCCAATTCTTGAAACATAGCTTAAATATTTTCACTTGCTCCAAGGTCATATTTCTAAATCCAAACTCCATTAATAGAGGTGAATTATTTGGAATTTCTAATGAAGGACTCATCAAGAAGTATGGGTTTGGTAGAGGGTAGAGAGTCAAGATTAATATGGTAGAATTTAGCTAGCTTTGTGATAATTCCACAAATATAAATTGCATTGATGTTACTATCTTTAATTAGCCAAATTATCAATTGTAAAAATATTCCCAAAGCAATCTTTTCATCATGATGAAGGTAATAAAGAATGAAAAGATCATCAAGAGAGAGAGCTTTATTTAAAAGAGCTCTACCATTAATAGAGTATGTAAGGAATTGATGAATATACCAAAGTGCTTTGGATTTGATGTTGAGGCTTTAGTATGTCCAACGAAGAATTGAGGAGCATTAGAAGCTTTAATTTCATCCCAAAATGAAGAAGCAAGCCAGTGAGGGTTAACTTGAATATATCGCTATTGAGAAAAGCCAAAAAGAGTATTAAACTCTTGATAAGTGATGAAATGATCTCTTCCTCCCAATTTGAATCTCATGGAGAAGTAGGGATTAACATCATCAAATTTGACGGAACGAAGAGTGTATGAAGAAAAAAATTCAATAATCAGAGAAGGATAAAATGGAAAAGGTGAGAAAGCAAAATCATATATCCCACCTTTGAGAAGAAGATCCTTGACTTCATTATAATAATCAATTCTTTGAGAGTAGATTCATCCATGAATCTTGAGGGAATGAAAGCTCTCTTTTGGAATTATGACATTCTTTTTTTGAGATCTTAAGTAGAATAAGAGAATGGAAAGTGTGTTCTCTTAGGAACCTTGCTTGGTTTTTTAAGAGCCATGAGTAGAGAAAAGAAGAATATATAAAAAATTTATAGAGAAAGGAAAAGTTTGATTGAGATGTATAATTAGTAGAAATAGAATGGTATTTTTAGGCAAGAGATTAGAGTTGGAAATAGTTTAAAATTTGAATTTGAATTAAATAAGAACCTCAAAAATTATTCTTGATTTTGATTGGGGAGTCAAAAGGTATCATAGGATTTGAAATCCTAATATTGTTAGGATCAATTTCTTAGTTGGGACATGCTTATATCCCGGTTGGGACATGATGTCCTAAGTGATATCTCGATCGAGATATTCGTTCGGGTTTAGTTCTATGTAAAAACACAAAATTGACATATGATGTCCTGATCGGGACATGATCTAATCCCAAGTGAGACCAAGTTCCTGACAAAAAAAAGTTTGCAAAATTTTTGCAATTAAGTCCAAAATATCTTGTAATTAAGTCCTTGCAAATTTAATTGCATTTATTTTGAATTAATTAAAGTTTTTTAGCAGAATTAATGAGTATATGAAGTGAACTCATTTAAGAAAGAATATATTTTGTTAAAAAATTAAAATAATTAATTTAATGAAAGTTTCATTAATTAATTATTAATTTTTCAAAATAGGAAGAAATAAAAAATATAAAAAATAAAGAAGATCAAATTCAAGAAGTTTAATGTAATTCAAATAAACATCACATGTTTTTATAAAAAAAATGAAGATTTTAAAACAAACACCAAAATATATGTAGTGAGCAAGTACTATATACCAAAAATAAACATAAAAAAAACATAAAAGAAATCTAAATATTAATATAGCAAAATTAACACAAAATTAAGACATACTAGAACCATCAATCATGCTAAGTTCATATTTAATGAAATTCAATCTCTCTTCATTGAGAGGTTTCGTGAAAATATCAGCAAGTTGATTATTTATATCAATAAAATCAAGTGAGATATCACCAATTTGAACATGATCACGAAAAAAATAATGTCGAATGTCTATATGCTTAGTTATAGAATGTTGAATGAGATTCTTGCTAAGGTTAATAACACTTGTATTGTCACATTTGATTGGAATGTGATCAAATTTTATACTATAGTCTAACAATTATTGTTTTTGCCATAAGACTTGTGAACAACAAAAACTTTCTGCAATATATTCAACTTCAGCAGTGGACAAGGTAATCGAAACTTATTTCTTGCTAAACCAAGAAACTAAACACTATCCTAAATATTAACAAGTTTCAGAAGTGCTCTTTTTATCTAATAAGATATTAGTAAAGTTTGCATTTGAATAACTAATTAAGTCAAAGGAAGAACTCCTAGGATACCAAAGTCCTAAATGCATTATACTACAAAGATATTTGAAAATTCTTTTGATAGCATCAAATGAGACTCTCTAGGACTTGATTGAAATCTAGCACATAAGTAAGTAGCAAATATAATATCGGGTCTACTAGTAGTTAAACAAAGATAGGATCTGATCATACCTCTAAATTACTTTTCATCAACCAGTTTTCCATTCTCATCCTTATAAGCTTGGTTGTGGTTCTCATTGGAGTTTTGCTCATCTTAGCTTTATCCATGCCAAACTTCTTGAGAATGTCTCTTGCATATTTTGTTTGGTTAATGAAAATCCCATCTTTACATTGCTTAATTTGAAGTCTCCTATCATTCTCATCTCAAATTCTCCTTCCATTAATTTAGAGAATTCCTCACATAAGTAATGATTAGTAGCACCGAAAATAATATCATCAACATATATTTGAACAATTAATAAATCATACTTGAATTTCTTTATAAAAAGAGTTGTGTCAAATTTTCCTTTAGAGAACCCTTTCTCTAGTAAGAAGTTGCTCAATCTTTCATACCAAGCTCTTGGAGCTTGTTTCAATCCATACAATACTTTTGACAATTTAAAAACATGATTTGGAGAATCAAAATTTTCAAAACCCGAAGGTTGCTCAACATATACCTCTTTTTTAATGAAACCATTTAGAAATGCACTTTTAACATCCATTTAATAAAGTTTAAAATCCACGAATGATGCAAATGCAAGTAGCATTATAATAACTTCTAACCTTACAGCAGGGGAAAAGGTTTCATCATAATCAATGCCTTCCTTTTAATTATAACCTTTAGCTAATAGTCTAGCTTTATTCCTAGTTATGACACCGTATTTATTCATCTTATTTTTAAACACCTATTTGGTGCCTATAATAGGATGATGTTTTGGTTTAGGAACCAAGGTCCAAAGCTTGTTTCTCTTAAATTGATTTAACTCTTATTGCATAGCAAGGACCAAAAATTCATCACTCAATGCATCATCAATATTTTTAGGCTCAATTTTAGAAATGAAGGCTAAATTAACAACAGACGTTAATTGAGATCTAGTAGTTACCCCTTTAGTAGTGTCATCTATGATGAGATCTTGAGGATGAGATTTCTTGAATTACCAATCCTTTAGAAGCTCATCCTTCAAGGTAGGTAGAAATGTCTCTTCATTATCTTCCTTGCTTAGACCTTAAAGTTGCAAAGGCTTACTAGCATTTTCTTCTTGAGTATCCATAATCTCATTATTACCTACAAGATCATCATTACTACAAACATCCTTTCTAGGATCAAGTGAGTTTGATTTATCAAATACAACATGCATTGACTCTTCAACTAATAGAGTTCTCTTATTAAAAACTCTATATGCTTTACTAAAAATAGAATAGCTTAGGAAAATTCCTTCATCGGCTTTGGAATCAAATTTCTTAAGATTATCCTTGGTGTTTAATATAAAGCACTTGCATCCAAATACTCTTAAATATGAGATTTTGGGTTTTCTATTATTCCAAAGCTCATAAGATGTTCTGTTCAAAATTGGTCTTATGAAAACTCAGTTTGAAATGTAACAAGATATATTAATGGCTTCTGCCTAAATGTATAGAGGTAAATTATACTCATGAGGCATTGTCCTAGCCATTTCCATAAGAGTTCTATTTTTTTCTTTCGACTACCCTATTTTGTTGAGGAGTTCTAAGAGAAGAAAACATACGTGAAATATCATTTTCATTACAATAAGTTTTGAAAAATTCATTTTTAAATTTGGTTCCATTATCACTTCTAATAAAAAAAATACAAAAACCTTTTTCTTTTTTAACTCTTTTTGTAAAATTTTCAAAAGCTTTAAATGCATCATTCTTATGAGCAATAAAACATACCCAAATAAATCTAGAGTAATCATCAACTAATATATATGCATAGTGCATTCCACCGAGACTAACAACTCTAGTTGGTCCAAATAAATCCATATGTATAAGTTCAAGTGGTCTAGAAGTAGTCAATACATTTTTTAGCTTAAATGAGGACTTAGATTGTTTTCCCTTTTAACAAGCATCACAACGTTTATCCTTAGTAAATGCAAGCTTAGGTAAACTAATCACAAGTTCATGTTTACAAAGATTATTCAAAAGCTCAAAATTTTGCATGTCCTAACCTTCTATGCCATGTCCATGTGTCATGGGAAATAAACATTAAGCATTTGATGTCTTTGTTATCATTTTTGTTCAAATTAATAACATAAACATTATCTATTTTTTCACCACTAAAAATTACTTTGTCTTCATCAAGACTACTAACAAAGCAATTTCTAGGATAAAATGTCACCTTATTTCCTATATCATATAATTGACTTATATTAAGTAAATTATTTTTAAGACCATTAATAAGCAACACATGGTGTATAGATAAGGATTGAGAATTACCTATTTCTCTAATGCCAACTATCTTTCCTTTGGCATTGTCTCCAAATGTGACATGTCCTCCCTCCTTTGCATCAAACTTATTGAATTGCTCATTATCTCCCGTCATGTGCCTTGAATGTCTACTGTCAAGATACCACTTACTTTTCATTTTTATAGATTTTAAGCACACCTACATAAAATAATTTAAGTATTCTTTTGAACCCAAACCTTTCTCGGTCTAGGTTGGTTAGTCTCAAGATAATCCAAAGGAAGTTCTATAAAAACACACATTGTTAGTATGTCCTTTTATCATGCAATATAAACATACAACATTTTAAAATTTATTTCTCCTAGGATGATAAGCTTTTTTAGTGTGTGAAACATACCTTTGTGTTGAGGTGGTGTGTGTCTCCTATTATTTTGAGTCATGGTGTGAGACATGCATTGGCAATGGTAATGTGTATTTTGATAGGTTTGTGCAACATGTTTATGTGCATTATGTTATATAGCATGCCTAATGTGAATGTTTCTAGTGTACATAGAAGCATACTTGGGTTGAGGTGCTCTATTTTGAGCCTTACCTCTTTGTGTTATATAGAATTAAGTCTTATAAAACTTCCCTTTAATATTTAATACATGAGACTTATTAGCTTTGAAAGGTTGAGTCTCAATCGATTTGGAGATAGAATTAATGGAATTGCATGATGCTTTAAAAAATTTAATATATGATGATGAAGATGAGGTCATTCCATTAGTATATCCAATTCCATAAGTATTTCCATGAAATTTTTTAGAGTCAAGTAAATTATCTAAACTCTCTTTTCCTCTTTGAAATTTTGATATGAAATTTTTTAGCTCAACTACCTTATTAAAAAGTCTATGATTTTTATCACTAGCTTTCTTGAGTTGCTCTTCTAAGGAATTAGAAGATTTTAAATCACTATTAAGTTTATCATTTGATTTAACAAGACTAGAAAATTTAATTTTTAACTTCTCAAATTTCTTAGTTAAGTTATTTAACTCATGCTTATAATACTTCTTTCGAGAAAGCAAGCTTTTGTATTTAAGCAAGAGTTTGTTTACAATAGAACTCTTAACATCATCATCATCATATTCATCATAAACACAATATTCATCACAAGAAAAGTTAGAAGCATATGGTACATCTTTTTCATCTTTAAAAGCCATAAAGCAAAGATTAGTCACTTTTTATTATTCCTCTTCCTCTTTAAATTCAGAGGAGTCATCCTAAGTAGCTTTGAAAGCCTTATTCCTATCCTTTGCTTCTTTGTTCTTGAATTTGAATTTAAGGCACTCACTTCGGATGTGTCCTAGTTTTTTGCATTTAAAGTAAGTAACTTCTTTGATTCTATTCTTACTATCTCCTTCAAACTTCTTATTGGAGTCATTTGCTCTTGAGAAATTTTCTTTAAAACTTCTGAAGCTATGACACATCCTTATTAAACTTCTAATAAGCATAGTCACTACCATCGAAGAATGGTCTAAGTGAAGAAATATTTTGTGATTCACTCCTCATGTTCTTATATTCTAGTAATGAAGTTCCTAAAATTCAAGCTTTAATACCAATTGAAATAGTCCTAGAGGGGATGAATAGAGCTATTGAACAATAATAAGAAATTAAAAAGATTTAAACAAAAATTAAAAAGAATGTTGAGAAGGAAGAATGATGAACATAAGAATTTGAGGTGTTCAGATTCTCAACAATCCTACATCTCCACCTAACTTTTCTCCAAGTTAGGATTTTGAATCACTATAATCTATTTCCCTAGATTGATTTTTATAACTTGAGTTTTAGACTCAACTTAAACCTTACAACTTGAGTTTTCAAGGCTCACTCAAAATCAATTCACAAGTGTTTTCAAGGCTTACACTAAAACTGAAATCCCAAGTGTTGTAATGGCTAAATTGTTAAATCAATTCCTTTAGAATAGAATCTCACTTTCTATTTTCTTAACCCTAGAAAATAGAAGAATAACAATTTCTATTCTAACACTCACTAACTCTCACAAGTGTATACAACAATAATGAATTTTGAAAGAGTTTAGAGAGCTTAATTGAATGCTTAAAAGTATATAATGAATAAACAAATTTCTTAATCTCAAAATAATCTTCAAAGTTCATATTTACACTTGAGTAATTCAATTATAGTTGTTAGAAGCAATGATTTTATTCCCAATAAAAACAAAGTCCATTTGAATGAAATTTGAACTTTTGAGCTACAATTTGTCAAGTTTCGATCAGGATATTATCAGTCCTAGTCAGGACAAGCATTGAATAGTCGTTACAAGCCATTGTATTTGAATTTCTATATTGGTCCCGATCGGGATATCAATGTCTTGATTGGGACTACCATGTCCCAAGCACTGTCCCGTTCAGGACATTGGATCGAGATTAATTCTGCCAAAAATTTGAGTTTTTATAGAAATTGGTTTCCCTTGGTCTCAGTCGGGACTACCCTGGTCCCAATCGGGACTATGATAGGATTTGTACTTTTTTATGTAATTTAGTCCCTATGTTGAGTCCGATCAAGATAGTGCTTATGATGTTTTTCTGGAATGAATTTTCTTTGATATTTTATTATTATTTTGACTTTCAAATCACTCCTAACTTATACACACTTAAAGCAAACACATTAGTTGCTCAAAATTAAGTTTGTTAAGATAAAAAACAAGATTGATAACTTGCTAACGTCAACATTTACTAAACACAACCCTTCATCTCATTAAGAATTTCAATCCCTATGATCCATTTTATAATTTACACATAACTAATACATAAAGCAACATAAATAGCAAGTAATTAATAATCTAGGAATTCTAAGTTTTAAGAAAACTTACAATCTCCTAAGTTTGGTGTAGACCATAAGTATTCTACTATATTTGTATGCTTCTTGATTTAACTCTTGAATCAACTCCTTCGCTTCCCAAGTGTGAAGCCTTTAGCTTGAAACATTGAGCTTCACCAAATCTCCTCTTACCATGATTAAAATAGAAGTAAGTATCCTCTCTTAACTACCTTTAGTAACTTGCACTAAATTGAACCTTGCAAGAACTTTTAGGTTTTTATGTATATGTTTCTTTTTCTTTTATCTTTTATGTCTCTACACTTCCTCTACATTGATAATCATCTATATTCAATTCTACTTACTATTTTAGATAAACATGGTAAGTGATAAGTGTAGAGATTGATGACATCACACACATGCCACTTAGCATAATATATACATAACTTTGTATAAAAGTGACAAGTGTACGAAAAAAAGTGTATAGAGAATACATCTCATGTATAATCTCTACATACATCTCCTTACACATGTCAAGTGTGCAAAAAAGAACCTAATCTTTTATTTGATAAAATCAAATATTAAATCACTTTATGGACTTGGGCTTGGTAATTGGGTCAACACTTAACTCAAGCCCATTCCATCAAATAAGTGGGCCTAGATTAGGTTAATGAGCTTGGTCAATATATTGAATGGGCCATTAATCTTTTAGGCATAGGCCCATAACACTTGGGCCATTAATCCAAATAAAATAGAAACAACATTTATTTATATTATATTAATTTAATATCTTAATTAAAATCTCATATTAATTAAGTACAAATTAATAATTAAACCCTTCATTGAAATTAGATTTTATTATATGTTAGAATTATTGCTTTAAGCATAAATCCAATTTCATTAATCACAATTAATTGATTAAACACTTTAATCAATAATTAGATCAATATCGATAGAGATTTGGTAAGACCTTTTAGGTGTGACTTACTAGGTTCATGTCTGATTAGCAATGAGAAGATAATATCAACACTTGATATTATTTGAAACTCCTTTCAAGTCTAAATGTGAAAATCTCAATTATTCACATTTAGTTCTCATAGCTGTGAGTGACCTCTAGCATTGTTATCACAACTATCTAATTAGAAATGAATACATTTATTGCTTCTCACGAACCCTTTTAGTCATAATTACTGTGCACTAAAATCCCTTTATTAAAATATCCCTACATAGCGTAGAGTCAAAGTTTAATCAAACTCTAATAGCCATATGATATGACCTCATCTCAAGATCTATTTCTTGATAAAATATAACAAATATTAGAAACACTTTTCTAGCATTGAAACTCTTTCAAACTATTATGCTTGTCCTGACGAGGAACTTATTCATCAAGAAAAGACTTAAATAACATAGGATCTTATCCCGGTTCACTCCATCCCATCTTAGTTGAACACTCATCCTTACATTTAACTGATTAGAGCCACCACACGCTATATACCCATATGTGATTAATACAAGTATGTAAGTAGTAACAAACTCTAACCATTCAAATGTGGATGATCGTGTCACCTCATGTCAAAGGACTATATGCACCATTATGACCTAAACTATGATCGTTGATTATAAATGAACATCCTTGTGATCATATATCTAACGTCACTGATCAATCCACCCATCCCATGAGTATTTATATGTCTATTCTGATATCTCATATTAAGTAGCATAAGAGTCACAACCTCCCACTATTAGTATCACATATTAATTTAGGAAAATAGACAGATATAATAGTCTAATTATTATTATTCAAATATTAATTATATGACTATGAACATTTTATAGCATATGTACTAAATAAATACGTAGCTCATATTATCAACTCTTGATAATGAATATATTTAACATGATGCTAATAAATAAATATTCAATTAAATAAACATGTTAAATAATAGAATATTCTTATACTGCCATTTATATAATTTATAATGTGATTATATATTATAAAAATGGTATTGGAGCACATCTACACTAATAAATACCAACTTAAAACTAGATGACATATTAAAATTTAATAATTAATGTTAACTTAATTTACATATCTACCACCTGTGAATTATAAGGGTGTTTGCTTTTAACCATTTTTGGAGATGAAACTAATATCATTTTAACCTGTGAATTATAAGGGTGTTTGCTTTTAACCATTTTTGGTGATGAAACTAATATCATTTTATGGATTCTAAAGAAGTAAGAATTTTTTAGATTATTTTTTATCTCAGAATTAGAAGTAAAATTTGAGTTATTAGATTGTGCATTACACATAATGCTAATTAAGAACTACACAATGGATTCTAAATTCAATAATCAATTTTAACTTAATTATGATATATGAGTAACTGACTGTAAACTGAGCGAAATGAGCGAACGCTTAATTGAAAAGAAAGAAATACATATTTTATCTTGATTTGTACAATTTTTTACCAATCTTTCAAGTAATGTTCACATGTACTTTTCACTAATCACTAATGATTTTCTTTTTCTTCCTTCCATATACATAAGTGAATTGATAGCTGTGATATCTGTGAAATTCTTGGTTTAATCTCATAATATTAATAGCATTCTTACCATTTTAAGAGAAGTAAGATTTTTTAACTTCTCTTATGTTAAAATGTTTTTCAAAGTAAAATTTGAAGTTATTACACTATGCAAGTAATGTTCATTTAAAATTAAACAAATTTAAAATGTTATTTAAAGTAAAATTTAGAGTCATGCTTATTTACACGTAATGTTCATTTAAAATAAGACAACAAGCTTGTGAATCCAAAAATTAATTTTTAAGTTGATTTTCTTATTTACTAATTGTAAATTGAGATTGCATTCAGATTTCACAATTTATATAGTGATCGATCTTCCTTACAACTTTTAAGGTAAAGAGATTTTTTTATTTTATAATCTATTTTAAAAGAAGTAAAATTGAAATTCATTAGATTGCACATAATACCGACTTAAAACTAGATGACAAATTCCAAATTCAATTATCAAATTTGATTTGATTTTCATATGTGGTTCTGAATTGAAAGATTGCTAACTTTCACAATTTAGGTGATGATACTATTATTATTTTTACAACTTTCAAGAATATGAGATTTTTTTCACATTTTTTCATTTCAAAATGTCTTCTTTTAGAAGTAAAATTTCTACTCACTAGACTGCATATTACACTAAATACCAACTTAAAATTTAATGATCAATCTTAGCTTAGTTTTTATATCTTATTGATTGTAAACTATAAGTGTGCTTGCTTTTGACAATATTTAGATTATGAAATTAGTATCAATTTACAACTTTCAAAGAAGTGAGATTTTTCAGATTTGTTTTCACAGCTGAATATCAGTTTTTAAAAGTAAAATTTTGAGTTATTAGAATGCACATTACACGTAATACCAATTTACAATTAACGGCAAATTACAAATTCAATAACCAATTTTTACTTAATTTTTATATATGTCTGACTAACTTTAAACTAAGTGAACGCTTAACTTGTATAAAATCTGGAAAGGAATACATATTTCGTCTTGATTTCTACGCTTTTGTTATTAATCTTTCAAGCAATCTTTAGATGTACTTTTCACTAGTCAATAATTGATAGCTTTGATATCTGTGAATTCTTGTTTTAATGTCATAATGTAACTTTCACTCAGTCTTTTAATCTCAGTCACCGGCTCTGTTTATTCATATATTTTTCATGGTAAACTAGATATATCAACATACATTCACCTGAGAAAAAAAATGATGCTTGAATTTTATAGTGCTTAAGAAGAAGCACATTCCATAAATTCTTTAAAAATGGAAATTTAACAAAATTTACTTAATAAATCTCTGTTCTTTTTTGGTTTCATTGCAGGGAAAAAGAAAAGGTGGAAAATGGGGTCTGAAAAGATCACTACTTCAGTTCAGAGCGTTCAACTGCTAATGATGATGAAAAGAAACCCAACAATCCCTTTTGAGTGCTTCTTGTGGATGATGCTCATAGGCCAAGGGAACATGGAAGTGCATCAGGCTGCTAACGGACAGGAAGCTATTGATTTTCATCGTGCTGGTGCTTCTTTTGACCTCATTCTTATGCACCTAGCTAGACCTGCCCATCAAAAATGGTTACCAGGAATAATAGAAATGTTCAATTAACCAAACTTTGCACTATTTTTCTTTCTAACCCAAATAAACGTTTTCTTTAATTTTAATGAATTTGCAGGCAGCAAGGGAGCTACGTGACCTCGGCATCAGCACTGCTATTGTTGGTGTTGCTTCTAGTGATGAGGGTAAGCTTAAAGTGTTCATGGAAGCAGGCCTGGATTACTGCATCTCTGAGCCACTGTCTCTTGACAAAATCCCCCCTACATTCCAGCGCTCCCCAAGTATAGCAGTGAGGCCGAGAACACCGTATAGGGTTATGATTATGCAGATGATGGCAATGATGACCATAACATCACTTGCGGCAGCAACAGCTACAACTTTTGAGTGCCCCTCAACATAGACGACGACCAAAGACACCAACTTATCCATTTTAATTTTGAAGTTTTACCTCAAAAGAGAGGTTTTTGGGGCTTTAGCTTTTTTTTTTTTTTGGTTCCGAGGGGCTTTAGCATGTTCATGTAGTGCTTTTTGTTAAAATGAATTCTTCTCTAATAAGGTCTCTCAGTAGTTAATAATAATTCAATAATTTTCTTGATTGATGTTTGATTCATGCAATTGTGTAATGATTTGATGATTCGTTTTTAAATTTTGATGTGATTTTTATTTTTTTTAAAAATATAGAAAAAATAATTTACCCATGAACTGAAATTAAAAGTTGAAAAAAATAATTAAAAAATTTAAACTATAAAATCGTTATCGCTTTCAATACGTTGCTTAAATGATAAAATATTATGAAAGAAATAACAATAGAAATTATTTTTATTTAAATAAATTTTTAGATTTAAATTATGTTAAAAAAATTTTATTACTAAATTAATTAAAGTGTAATGAGTTATTAATACTAATATGAAAAGGGACAGTTTTTATTTATACGAAAACAGTTTTTACATACTCATATAACAATTGTTTGGTATATAATTAAAAATTTTCATTTTGAGGATGGTTGCAAAACCAAATAGCTACAGTTGACACGTGCAACATCACGTGACCATCATCAGTGTTCTTATTACAAGCTCAATTCATCTTCTTATCCAAACAATGTCTCTCCTGTCTTCCCCAACTCCTCTTTTATTCAAACGACGCTCATTTCCCTCCATAAGCGCCGTCGTTTGCTCCTTCTCCACCTCCGCCTCCACCGCACCGGAAAAAAAATCACGACGAAAAAAGCAACAGCAGCAGCAGCAACCACGACGACAGCAGCAGCAGCTAGAAAAACATGACAGTTCAGTCCTCCCTGCCGTGGCCTCCGCCGCAGAAAAGACCCTTCGTTTCCACTTCATGGAAGAACTCATTGACCGCGCGAGAAATGGAGACGCCGTTGGTGTATCCGACGTCATTTACGATATGGTTGCTGCCGGTTTAAGCCCTGGTCCGCGCTCTTTTCATGGTTTAATCATCGCTTATTGTCTCAGTGGCGACATCGAAGGCGCGGTAATTTAAATTAACTATATAAAATTTCGATTTTTTAGGTCTAGAAACTTGACGTTACGAACAAAATTGCAGATGCGATCACTGAGAAGAGAGTTGAGTCAAGGAGTTCGACCTCTACACGAAACGTTTCTCGCATTGGTTCGTTTGTTTGGCTCGAAAGGTCACGCTTCTCGAGGATTAGAGATGCTGGCTGCAATGGAGAAGCTAAATTATGATATTCGTCGAGCCTGGATTGTGCTCGTTGGTAAATAGTTCAGAATTCTGAAAACTCGCTGAGGTTTACATTAATATCCACTTTTGTCCCTGTTATTTCAAAGTTAGCACTTATAGTCAACTTTAATTGAAATCTAGTCGTTGACTATTTAAAAGTATTCACATTTTTGTAAATAATAATAGTACAATGACTGAAAGTGCCAGTTTTGAAACAGCAGGGAGGAAAAGCGTTTCAACAGCTATAATTTGAATTTCTTGGAGTTAATTGTACGTATAAAAGTTAGAGTTAATTTGATTAACTTTTTTGTGTGACTAGAGGAGCTTGTTAAGAATAAGTATCTGGAAGATGCGAATAAAGTGTTCTTGAAAGGTGCTAAAGGTGGACTAAGGGCTACGGATGAGCTATATGATGTTATGATTGAGGAAGATTGTAAAGTTGGTGATCATTCTAATGCATTAGAAATTGCTTATGAAATGGAGGCAGCTGGACGGATGGCTACAACTTTTCATTTCAATTGTCTTCTTAGTGTTCAGGTGAATGTTGCCTCACAAAATTTATGTCTTTCAAACATCTGTTGGATATCATTATTTCCTTAGAGTACTTGTTGATGAAAAACAATAGTGGTGGTTCTTATTGTTGTTTATCAACTCAAGGTTGTAAAGATTCTACCTTTTCATTCTATTTTGTTGTAATATCTTTTAATTTTTTCTTTTATTAAGTGACCTGCTTTTTTATATTGAAACTCTGAGATGATCTGTTTTCTTCATATAGGCCACTTGTGGAATTCCTGAGATACCTTTTACTACGTTTGAGAACATGGAATATGGAGGAGAAGGTCTATATTCCTTTACTTTTGCTTCCTTACTTGGGATTTTGATGTTGCTAAGTCCTTGGATTTGTTTACATAGAGTAGTTAGTAATAGTCTTCAGCAATTTTCCCTTTTTTATGGATGTCTTACTTTTTTTTTCTTCATCCTTTTTGCCACTGGTTAAGGTGAAAACAGTCCATTTGAGGGTGCAGCCTAGGATATTAAAATTGATGTTCTTTTGCTAAGCCAGTTACTTTCTTTGGCCTTATCATATGATAATGTTATTGTAAATTAGATTTTTCCTTAGTCGAGTTTGCTTGAACTATTTTCTAATATTTTTGCTTCAGTCAAATTTTATTCACATTATCATGTGCTTTAAAAACATTACTTTATGATGCTTGTTGGTAATCAATATTCAGCTGAGGTATTCTTGTTTTTAGTGTTCCAGTTATTGATGTAATTAATGACTTCATAAAATCATGTATTCAAGAACTGAGTAAGGCAGTATAATGATTCTTCTAGTTGCACTGACTTCTAAATATTTAATATTCATTTGTTTCTTTACATGACAGAATATATGAAACCTGATACGGAAACATATAATTGGGTGATTCAAGCATATACCAGAGCTGAATCATATGACAGGTAAAATCGGATGCACATCAATGTTAGAAATGATGTCCGTATGTGAGTCCATCTTTTTCTAAACCAGGGAGCATGGGATTTCTTCTTAAGGACCTTGGTAAAAGATTTTTAAAAAAATTTAGTCCTCTGCAGTAAAAGGCCATGTCTTTGTTTGCATTTAGGGAATTGGTAAGCCACAAAAAAAACAACCTCCACCTTGATCAGTGAGCATAGCATTTTTTATTTTTTGCATGTAGCTAAAGTCTGAAACTTTGGATCATTTATTAGTATCTTTTCACCATAATGTTGGGTTTTGATTTGCAACATACATAGGGTACAAGATGTTGCTGAGTTGCTTGGCATGATGGTTGAAGACCACAAGCGTTTACAACCTAATGTGAAAACATATGCGTAAGTTGGACTTCTTCTCAACAATGCAATTGATATATTTACTATTATCTTTTAACATAATTCTTTTTTTTTTTTGCTTCATTTCGTCAGTTTGTGGAAAATTGTTATTCTGGGAAGTGGTTATTGTGTTAAGTATTGTTGTATGACACATATGCAAAGTTTACAGTTTTGTTGATGTTTAGGATACAAACATAATTGCATTTGGCTGATCTTTTATTGTTATGAAACAATGCGTCATCTTTTTACCCCTTCTTCCCTTCAACCCTTACCTTTTCTAATTTCCGCTGCTTCATTTCCATATCATCTTATGTGATGGATGACTTCATGCCTTAATTTTCAGGCTGTTAGTTGAATGCTTTACCAAGTACTGTGTGGTTCGTGAAGCTATTCGGCATTTCCGTGGACTCAAAAACTTTGAAGGAGGTTCAAAAGTCCTTCATAATGAAGGGAACTTTGGGGATCCGCTTTCTTTATATCTCCGGGCTTTATGTCGAGAAGGTATTTTTTGCATGGTTAAATCTTTTCTTTATCATAATAAATCAATATACATCATTGTTTTTGTGGTTAGAAGCACATATTACATGATACACAGTTATTTGGTAGCATTTTGCATTGATGTTATGTGCTTTCAAATATATTCTTCACTTTAGCTTATTGCTCGTGCATTACTGAATTTCCATGCTGTGATTAGTACAGTAGGCTCTGATAAACATTTACATGGATCCTTGACTTTTGTTTGGATTCCTCAACCAAAGTATAATGTTTACAAATTGGCAACCCTGTTTGAATCAGGTAGAATTGTTGAGTTACTAGAAGCTTTAGAGGCTATGGCCAAAGATAATCAACCTATTCCACCAAGAGCCATGATATTGAGCAGAAAATATCGGACATTAGTTAGCTCATGGATTGAACCATTACAAGAAGAAGCTGAGCTTGGATATGAGATTGACTATGTTGCTAGGTGTGCTTGATTATTCATCATAATGCTTCTGTTTCAATTCCATATATTATTTTATATTTCTGCTGACTAGTCTTGGATCAAAGTTTTGTTGTTCAGTTTAAAGCACGAATCACAGAGGTTTAACTGAAAATTCCTGACAATTTTCTATCTAGTTTTTTTGACATGCACAACACAGTACAAATCGTTAACTTACAATTTAAGAATTTCTTTTGCAGTTGTAATGGCAATTAATATATTGTTTAGCATTGACTGTCTTTGAATGTAAATCAGGTATGTTGCTGAGGGTGGGCTTACAGGTGAACGCAAGCGATGGGTACCCCGAAGAGGAAAAACTCCTCTAGATCCTGATGCTGCTGGTTTTATATATTCAAACCCTATGGAAACCTCATTTAAGCAAAGATGCCTTGAGGATTGGAAAATGCACCACCGAAAGCTTTTGAGAACCTTATGGAATGAAGGCCTTGCAGCTTTAGGGGAGGTGTCTGAGTCTGATTATATAAGAGTTGTAGAGAGATTGAAGAAGATAATGAAGGGTCCTGACCAAAATGTTCTAAAGCCTAAGGCTGCTAGTAAGATGATAGTATCTGAATTAAAGGAAGAGCTAGAAGGACAAGATCTACCAACTGATGGAACTAGAAATGTTCTTTACCAGCGAGTACAAAAAGCAAGGAGAATAAATCGCTCTCGTGGTCGGCCCCTCTGGGTTCCTCCTGTAGAGGAGGAAGAAGAAGAGGTCAATTATTTATATGACTCCTTTCTTTCTCTCTCTCTCTCTCTAAATATATATATATATATATATATATATATATATATATAGTCATTGTTAACATGAAAAAATAAACAGGGAAAAATGATGCTCTCTCTCTCATTTCTTCTGCAGAGTTAAATCTTTTGTTCAATGTTATATCTGTCAGCAGTGCCATTTCCTTTTTGGTTTCAGCAGGATGTTTCTTTTTATAATGTCTTAATTATATGTGTTTTTCTCTGGCAGGTTGATGAAGAGCTGGATGAATTAATTTCACGGATAAAGCTGGAAGAAGGAAATACGGAATTTTGGAAGCGCCGTTTTCTTGGAGAAGGCTTAAATGGTAATGATGTTAACCCTATGAGTGTGGGTGAATCCAAACTCCCAGATGGGTCAGATGATATTGATGCGATGGAAGAAGCTGAAAATGATGTTGAAGATGAGGAAGCTGATGATGAAGAGGAAGCACAAGTAGAACAAACTGAGAGCCAAGATGTAGACGTGGTTGCTAAGCAGAAGGAAGCTGAAGCTAAGAAGCCTCTTCAAATGATTGGAGTCCAATTGCTGAAAGATTCTTACCAAACAACTAGGAGATCAAAGAAATCAAAAAGATCTGCTCGGGCATCAATTGAGGTATGAAATAAAAAGAAATTGATGATTCCATTATCCAGTTTAGTCCTTTCTGTTAGTGGTTTGGCACTATGTTAAGATTATTCTCAGCTAAAACAAAAAATTTGATCAAAATATGCCTTTGCTTAAAGGGGTTGGATTTTTTACATCAGTAGCTGTTGTTTTGGTTGGCAGACTTGTTAAATAGATCTCAGATATTGTACAACTAATAGTAGCAAAATGCTGTAATGATAATGAACTAGTAACATATTCCTTGATGAAGACAGTTGCATTATCTTTTTGCTTATAAATGTAGGAAGATGCCGATGAAGATTGGTTTCCTGAGGATCCATTTGAAGCATTCAAGGAGCTAAGGGAAAGAAAAGTTTTTGATGTAGAAGACATGTATACAATAGCTGATGCCTGGGGTTGGACTTGGGAGAGAGAAATAAAGAACAGGCAGCCACGGAAATGGTCACAAGAATGGGAAGTTGAGTTGGCAATTAAAGTGATGCTGAAGGCATGTTTCTAGAACTTGTACTCGTCTTTTATTCATTCCACATTGGTGAAAATATTTTGCTTCTGAATATGCATTTTTTTTTTATTATGTGCTTAAGTTACTGATGCTTTATAATCACTCCGTTTTGAATTGAAGAAAAATTGGATAATGTTTCAGGCGATAGAATTGGGTGGAACACCCACCATTGGAGATTGTGCCATGATATTGCGAGCAGCTATAAGGGCTCCTGTGCCTTCGGTTTTCTTGAAAATCTTGCAGACCACACATGGTCTAGGTTACAAATTTGGAAGGTGAGATACTGCATATTTATTCAATATGCATATTGAAAATGAAGATGGATTGCATATTGGCTTTTCATGATATTTAAATTTTGCCATAAGGAGTGTTACCATCAAATTTAGTCTGGTGTTGGACGTATTATATTCCCGACAAAGAGCATAGATTGGCTAGAAACTGAATGCTATTGCTAAATTTCTTCTCTTTCACATCTAAACCATGTTGTCTTCTGTTGCAGTCCTTTGTACGATGAAGTAATATCCCTGTGTCTCGACCTTGGGGAAATAGATGCTGCAATTGCAATTGTTGCTGACTTAGAGACTACTGGAATCACTGTGCCGGACCAAACACTTGATCGGATCATTTCCGGAAGACAGGCGACTGACAATCCTGTTGATGAGACATCTTTGTAGAGTACTCCCATCGGTAATTGTACAATGTACAGAAAGAGTGACGAGCAATTTTTCCGTACTAAAAAAAATGATTTGAATTAGGTAGTTGAAAGATGTACCAATTGAGCTGCATCCGGATGAAGTCAATAGGGTGGATGAGAAGTAAAAAATCTCTCACATTTCTTAATAATCAAGTTATGAAACTGGCTTCCAAGTTGAAAAAAAGAACGGTAAATGGCTAAATACGATGGAAGATTGCACTGTTTTTGTCTTTAAATGCAAGATGTGAAAGTGTATATTTATATGTGTGCCCTCGATTATTGGGCTAAAAAATTTCCTTTGTGTAGAAGTTAGCAAAATCCCCACTTGAAAATGAAGCAATATTCTCTTTCTGCCATGATGATGCTATGATTAAGCTACCAATGGAGGGCGGCGTATGGGACCCAAGTGCTCATAAACATGGTCTTTTAGTGGGGGTCACATTGGACGAAGAACAATGGCAATTATATGTTTTTATTTTGAGTGTGAATTGAAAATTAAAAAAAATTTGAGCAGATGATCAAATTTTAAATTATAAATTAATGGTTTAAATTTTTCAGAGAAATTGACCTAATGTTAAAAATTCGGTAAATTAAATTCTAATGGAGTTGGTGAACTGTTATATTTTATAAGCCTTGAGCTAAGTATAGTTTTACATTTGTTGAAGACATTTTATTTATTTTGTTTATATAGTAAAAATGCCTGTAAATTATTCGGACTAAAATCATACATCAAACTAATATAGAAAAAAAGAATTTATCATTTCGGTATCATTGTTACTCAGAATATTTTTACTAAAACAGAAATATATTTCCATCAAATATGTCCAAAATTAAAGTAGAAAATGAAAACTTACCACTTAAGCTTCTATCCGAGTGATAAGCATATGACTTACCACTTAGCAATTAAACAAAATTTGTACTGAAAAGTCTCTAATTAAGTTGTAAGAAACACCTAGGGCTTAGGGATAATAATAAAACTTGGACCCAACATTGATTGTATAAAATAAGTATAACTCTACCCAATCTAATCCCACAAAACTCTTGATGTCTAAGTTAAGCAGCTAAAACCTATACTCTTAAGGGGGAGAGATCTATTCAATTTCTCTTTTCTATATCTAATTGTCTAAGATCCCATTTTATAGCAGCGACTCACAAAAATAATTCTTAAAATATACTAATTATTGATATCGAACAACTAATTGTATTTTTTTCAATTCCAATATCATTAGAAGTTTAAAACTCGTGTCACAAGTGTTAAAAAAAAAAAAAAATCCAATCCCACAAAAGGCAATAACATTATTGAAGTGATATTTAGATGTCAGATAAAATGCAACAGCATAAAACCCTTTCAATTTTACTAAATTATTCAATTTTATTTTTAAAATTTTATAAATTTAATTATATATTTAAAAATTTAAATTTAAACATATGCATTTTCTATTTTTAAACTATTTTACTTTAAAATATAATTTTCTTTGCACTTTTGAATTTCGAACTTAAACCTATTTTATTATGTAATTATCAAATAAAAGAGTAGATAAATTGAAAATAAAAATTAAAGGATATAATAGGTTAAATTTATAATCATGGTATCTAGCGAAGAAAAAGGAAAATTTTAGGGTTAAATTATGAATTTAGCCAATCTCAGAGCTGAGCTTATAGCTTGGCAGGCAGTTGAAATTTCGAACCAAAAGTACGAGTCGGCCTCACCTATCAACAAACCCACGCACCCGCTCACTCACTCACTGACTCGGAAACACCGTTTCACATTCCGATCTACTTCATTCATCTCATTTCTTCTTCTTCTTTTTCTTCGTGTATGGCGTAGCTTTCGGACATAAAGAGAGCTACAATATAATACAATTGTTGCTAGAAATGGCGGTTCCAGTTGAAGAAGCCATTGCAGCTCTTTCCACATTCTCTTTAGAGGTAGGCAGGCTGCTAATTAACTAATTGAATCACATTTCATTTCCTGAAACTTCCGAAATCTTGTTCTTCGCAAGTAATTTCTTTGCTTTTACTCTGTTTCTGTTCTATTTATAGAATCTTTATCTTGATTTGGAAATTTTTTAATTATTTTGGGAAAAAAAAAAAAAAGGATGAGCAACCGGAGGTTCAAGGACCAGCAGCTCTGGTTTCAAGTGAAAGAGGAGCAACTGTTAGTCCTGTTGGTATGTTTTGTCTTTGTCTCGTTCTTCTAATTTTCTTTTTTTTTTTTTTTTTTTGTAAGAAAAAAAATGTTGAAAGAGTGTTTTGTTTTGCTTGTATTGAAGAGTATAGTGATGTTGCTGCTTATAGATTATCTCTTTCTGAAGACACAAAAGCTCTTAACCAGCTGGTATGTGGGTATATATATATTTTTTCTCCTTTTCTCGTCATTTTGATTGGGCATGTGGTGTCAAATTCTGTGGCTTTTGAAGATTGGATGTGTTTTAGTGGTTTTTATATTGTTAATTCTGCAATGCGGTGTAGAATGCACTTATCCAAGAAGGAAAGGGGATGGCTTCAGTGCTTTATACTTATCGCAGTTGTGTCAAAGCTCTTCCTCAGGTGTGTTTTTGTTTCATTTCGATTTGCACAAGCGGGGACATTTGTTGCCAACTGAATGGCATGAGGATATTTCCTTTCTTTTTTTTTCCTCCATTTTATGGCCCTTTTTCTCTTTTTTTTTTTTTTTTTACCCGCGCTCTGTGTTATGTCCATAAGTTGTGCCTCCTTCCACCTGTGACTGAAAGTGCTTGTGGAAACATTAGTAGAAAAATAATGTGTCATGTCCCTCACAAGAGAAGGGAAAGCAAATCAATTTCCTGAAATGTTACGGTTGTGGACCTAATTTGTTGATTAATGACAGTGCAAAAAATTTAATGGGTAAAGGATTATGAATAACGGGTCTATCTTTCTTGTGAACTTGAGTTACTGTAATTTGAGCATGTTTTATTGACATATAATCAAACTTGAATTCTGATATTGAGTAAATATACAGTGAATTTAGTTGGTTGAACTCAACTAAAAAAAGCCTCAGATGGCTAATTTAGTTGGTTGATAATATACAATGAATACTCTCTCTGAAGTAAAATCACAAGTTTAGTAATTAAAACAAGTCCTCTAGTTCACTTTCCTTGCTTCTAAAAACACATCTAAGGTTTGATTTGATGTGGCAGCTTCCTGATTCCATGAAGCATAGTCAGGCTGACTTGTATATGGAGACGTATCAAGTTTTAGACTTGGAGATGAGTCATCTGCGTGAAATTCAACGATGGCAAGCATCAGCTGCATCTAAAGTACATAATCTCTTACCTTCTCATTATTGCTTTTAGCATTGCTACGTAGCCTGTATCTTAACTTATGATAGATTTTCACCTCCTTACTGCTTTAATTGTTATTGCAGCTAGCAGCTGATATGCAGCGTTTTTCTAGACCTGAACGACGCATTAATGGCCCTACAATAACTCATCTATGGTATGCGGAACCTTTTCCTTCCTTTTAATATATGTCTTAACATTTCTACAGTTTAATCATGTCATTTTTCTCTGTCATTTTTACCTTTCATTCAACTTCTGAATGCATTTAAACGTGAGCTATTCAATTTCCTATAAACGTCTTCCCCAATATGTGACATTATGGGATTCTTTTAATTAACATAAGATATGATACTTCTTTTCAGGTCCATGTTAAAGTTACTTGATGTTCTAGTGCAACTTGATCATCTTAAAAATGCTAAAGCCAGCATTCCTAATGACTTCTCTTGGTATAAAAGGTATGGCACAATTAACTCAATTTATGTTCATTCTGTTCCTTTTTCTTATGGTTTAAGTAGCTTGGAAAATCTTTTGTTTTCACAGTAAAAGATAGTATTCGGTTTAAATTATTACCCTAATCATTGTCTTTAATGCAACCTCTTTGGCAATTGCATTAAAACTAAATGTTTGTAATTAGCTGTTTTTCTGGTTCTCAAAGCATTGGATTGTATTGATACTAGGCTTAAACGTCTTCTAGTTGCTACTATGATTAGCTTTTTCATACAAAGCATTTTCCTTTGGATTCTTCTTACTAGCTGTGAATTTTTTCACACTTTCTTTTTCAGTTGCTCATTTTTTTAGGCATTATGTCGCAAAACAATTGGCTTCTTGTTCTGCCAGGCTGTCTAACCGCCATACGTGCTGTCCACTTTTCTTGTTTCTTACTTTGGAATGTATTTATGCCTTTATTAGGACATTCACGCAAGTCAGTATTCAGTGGCAAGACATTGATTCAATGAGGGAGGAGTTAGATGACCTACAGGTGTGCAATTCTTGTTCTTTTACCTCTCCAAAAGCATGCAATGGTGTATGATTATCTTATAATTATTTACTTTTTACTAGTGTTATCTTGCTTAGTGCCAATTTGGTTTGCCTGATTATGTTTGCACATTCTATCTAACTATTCTGTATTTAATTGTTGTAGATTTTCTTAAGCACAAGGTGGGCTATCTTGTTAAACTTGCATGTTGAGATGTTTCGCGTGAACAAGTATCCTGATTAATTATTTATGGCATTTCAGTGTGATTGCAGGGAAGAAATAGTTTACTTTATTAAGTATTAATTATTTCTTTATTAGTTATTATTGCTATTCAAATGTTCGTGGCCATGCATGAGTTTTTTGACAATGCCTTTTGGTTTCTGTTGGAGATGTGAATGAATTCCACATCTAAAAAGTAGAAGGACTTCAAGTGAAATATAAGTGGTGTAAATTGGGCATTAATATATGCCAATTAGTTTTGCATTACATGGATTCAATCCCATCTATGTGTTCACTGGAGCAGGTGTGGATAACACTTTCAACTCCCATAGAGTTTCTACAATTTCTACTATAAGTTGCATTTTATTTTAATGCCTTTCAAGATCCTTGACAAAATATAGTGTAGAAGACATTCTTCAGATTCTCATAGTATTTGCTGTCGAGTCACTAGAGCTGGATTTTGCACTTCTATTTCCAGAGAGACACATTCTACTGCGTGTTTTACCTGTTCTTGTTGTCCTAGCAACATCATCAGAGAAAGACAGCGAGTCACTGTACAAGAGAGTGAAAATAAACAGGCTGATTAATATTTTTAAGGTATTAAGGGTCATATCTTCATATGCATCTTATGTTATTTTAAGCATCCTTGCGGTTCTGAGTTAATCTTCTTGTACAAATAACTATGATTGTGGCAGAATGATCCAGTGATTCCTGCATTCCCAGATCTCCATCTTTCTCCTGCTGCAATTTTGAAAGAATTGTCAATGTACTTTCAGAAGTTCTCTTCACAGACTCGTCTTCTAACCCTTCCAGCACCTCATGAACTTCCACCCCGAGAAGCACAAGAATATCCTTGACATCATTTCTTTGAATTTCTTCATGCATCATTTTAAGTTTTTATATTAGATCAACTTCTTGAGTGATTGCTACCCTGATGAAATTATTGCTATATCCTTCACAAATGAAAAAAAGAAGTTAACTAGTGATAGCTTTGGCTTTTCTCATTTTGTCTTTAATAAATGTTATCATGTGTCATATAGATCTATCCTTTTTGTACTCATGATTTTTTAAAAAAGCTTGCCCGGTAACAAGAACTGCTTTACAACTTTGGTTGTGTTGGTAAAAATATTCTGGTTTATCATCTTGGATGCTGTAAGGTTGGAGGGTTAGTTGTTAATAAAGCGGAGGGATTACAAAAGATTTTGCATTTAGTCACCTAGCAGAAATAATTTAGTTTTGAACTGGTTTGATGGATCCTGAAATGGTTTTGGTTAACCTATTTTTCGCAGAAATACGTAGTGGGTTTGGGTTTAAGTTTTAAGCATGGCTTACTTTATGCTTTGCATTTAATTGTTAACTTATGTATTTTTTGATTATTTATTCAAGAGTGTCTTGTTATAAGCATATGCTACTTACATATTTGATAAAATGGGTCTTACTGGTGCTTTTGGCCCTACACTGATCAGCTTATTTGTCAAAAGGATCAGTGGTTGTTTCATCCTTGCAATAGTGATAAATCGCCCTGTTAGACGTTTTTTTTGTCATGACTTATAACAGAAAATCTCTTCTTAAATGCTAATGCCTGTCCACATAATCTTTAGCTATGGTGTCATAAGTGAAGCCTTGACATATTTTACCTATCAGAGACATTATCTGATTGTCAATCATATAGGAGCTATTCGTGCTGAGCATGATGATTTTGCAGTTCGTTTTGCTTCATCCGTGAACCAGGTATATAACCACCCAACCCAACTGTGCCTGTTATTTTTTTGCCCCTTACATTGATGATAGTTCTTATTATCTTTATTTTACAAGAATCTGATTTATGTTTTCTTGCCCTTCCAATTGTTTATACAGCTGTTGTTGTTGAAGTCAATCGATGGTGCAGACACTGAGTGGTGCAAAGAGGTCAAGGGAAATATGTATGACATGGTTGTTGAAGGTTTCCAGCTCTTAAGCAGATGGACTGCACGCATTTGGGAACAATGTGCATGGAAATTTTCTCGTCCATGCAAAGATGCAATTCCTTGTGAATCAAATGGAATTTCTGCTTCATTTTCTGATTATGAGAAGGTATTAAAGTCATAGCTATGTTATTTTTGGTTGGGTTCGTAAATTGAGGTGAACTAAAATTTGTTTATGCTTCGTTACCATATTTTTGATAGGCTAGTTCTTGGCTTTTCAATGAGGAAGATAATCTCCAATTGTTTGAAACTATCTTGGATTGATTACATGTGCTCATAATCAAAACTAACAAAGTTGAAATTATTGTGTAATATGATGTTTGCTTGACAGGCATGCTTGTGAAATTATCTTGTAGGTGGTAAGATTTAACTATAGTACTGAAGAAAGGAGAGCTCTTGTCGAACTCATTAGCTACATAAAAAGTGTTGGATCAATTATGCATCGGTGTGACACATTAGTAGCTGATGCCTTATGGGAAACAATACACGCTGAGGTTCAAGATTTTGTGCAAAATACGTTGGCCACCATGTTACGCACTACCTTCAGAAAGAAAAAGGACCTTTCAAGGTGGTGTTAAGTTGGTAGTGTAGTGTGATGTAAATTTTTTATTAGATGTTTACTCATTCCAAAAAGAATTATTAATTTGTGATATCCATCCAAAGCTTGGTTTTTCATTTTACCATGAATGATATCATCATGATAGTGGCCTAATAATAGTTCAAATTAAGTGAAGTTTCAAAAGGAAGTTGATGAGAGGAAATGACAGAATTATGATGTTTTATTGACCTTGGGGAGATGAATGCAAAATATTGAGGGAAGCCATATCCTTTGTGTGTCAATATGGAAATGTGATAAAAAGATGTTTATAAAGGAAAGAATTGTATTGTGAGGATAACTGGGGAAGTAATATAAGGGCTCCCTTACACCCTATGTCTTTCCTAAATATTGTCAAACATAAGGAGTAACATCGGCTACATAGTTGTGATATATATAAAATAGAAACTCTTTAAATCTAAGAGAAGAATGCTCTAATGCCATCTTAGTTTCTGCTAAATTTGTTGCTTGGCTCAACTTTCACTTGTGGACAAAACTTGTCATGCACTTAATTTATCTGCTCTATTTTCATATGATTGTTCTTGCTGATATTGTGACAGAACAATCATGTTAAAATTTGTAATTAAAACAAAATCTGCTTCTTTTAAAGGGGTCTTTTGTTTAAATGTTTCCCATTGCTCTCATAATTTGTCAAATGCCGAGTTTCAGGATTCTTTCAGATATGCGGACTCTTTCAGCAGACTGGATGGCAAATACAAGCAAGCCTGAAGAGTTACAATCCCATGGAGGTGAAGATAGTAAAGGGAACTTCTTTTATCCAAGGCCAGTTGCACCAACAGCTGCGCAGGTGATCACTAGTCCTTCTCTCTTTTGCTTTTAATGATTATATTGTAGCAGATATTAACTTCAAATATAACAACCTGAATCAATGGAAGAAAAGTAATTGTAGCAGATATTACCACCATCTATGAAAAAGGTGATATCTGAAGCTGCATCAATCATATGGAAGTAAGCCTTGAGTCTTAGCATACTGCTCTGCATTGAGTGGGGGCTAAAGCATGAGATTGCTTGACGGACAAATCAGTTTAGTTTTATATGTGGAAAAGTAACTGTTATGTTTTGTTGGTGGGAGAATTCAGTATGTAGTGAGAATAGAATAAACATTAAAAAATTTCAGTTGTACCACTTATATTCAGCTTAAAAAGAATTTACTTCATTGTCAAGAATTAATTTTGCAACTCTTATTGGATACAAAGGTTTTACCACTTATATTCAGCTTAAAAAAGAATTATACTTCATTTTAAGAAATTAATTTTGCAACGCTTATTGAACAGAATTAGACCCTTTAGTATTTAATTTTCTGAAAACTTAGAAGTTATAAAAACATGGTAAAATTTTGTTTGAAGGCATTACAATATTGTGAAATATGTATTCTGGAATTGTGAATGTTAATTTTCTTCATTCAGGTACACTGCTTGCAATTCTTGATTTATGAAGTGGTGTCTGGTGGTAATCTGCGGAAACCTGGGGGGCTCTTTGGTAATAATGGGTCTGAGATTCCTGTAAACGATTTAAAGCTGTTGGAGACTTTCTTCTACAAGCTCAGTTTCTTCCTGGATATATTGGATTACTCTGGTATTTTCTTTTGTACTGCCCTGATTAGTTAACCTGAGGTCTTTTTTATGCTTAGTCTTCCTGCTTATATTGGATTGCTCTGATTATCGTCTTGCATACCTGCCCTGATTGCTAACCTGAGATCTTTTCTGTGCCTTCTTCACTGTGATGGTACTATCATATTGTTGTTGGGTTGTTTATTTCATACCACAGCAATGGCCATGATTATGCTTGTTTGTAAAGCTATACAACTAAATTAACTTTGCTCTTATTACTTCTCGACTGGGTTAAACTATTGAGAAAAGTGAAAATTTGTCCTTTTTCAATAGTAAATTTCACTAAATATTGGAAGGATGTTTAATGTTGGTGCAATATGTTTGCAGCAACTATTGCAACTTTGACGGATCTTGGTTTCTTATGGTTCAGAGAATTTTATCTGGAGTCTTCTCGTGTTATTCAGGTAAAGAAATCTACATGAAATTGTGATTTTGGTATAAATTCTGTCTCATAATTTTGGCATACAGAGAGCAAGCTTAGCTTACAAATTTTTGTTTTATTTGCTAATTTAATATTATCAAATATGTCAATTGATTTATGTTATGTAGTATAATCACTGGAAACATTTTGCAATCATGACTAAATGGGGATAATAAATTCTTATATGACTGTACACGAGCATTAATATTCTGAATTTGTACTTGATTTTCTATGTGTATGCAGTTGTTTCGTTCACTTAATTGCTTTCTGACTTAATGGAACTCATTTGATTTCTATGTACAGTTTCCTGTTGAATGCTCTCTTCCGTGGATGTTGGTGGACCATGTGCTTGAATCCCAGAATGCAGGCCTTCTGGAAAGTGTTCTGATGCCATTTGATGTCTACAATGATTCAGCTCAGCAAGCACTTGTTGTGCTGAGGCAGCGGTTCCTCTATGATGAAATTGAGGCTGAGGTACCAATTTTTGAGTCTTTTCTCTGTAATTCTTCTACATTTTTTGCTGTGATGACATCTGCACATTCATTATTTTTGTGCTAACAGTGCTCTGTTGATAAACTTCTTCAAGCAGTTCGTTTCTTAAAATTTTTTTTTTTGCAGAGCAGACGCTTTTTTGTTTTGATCCAAAGTAATTGCATTTGTTGTGTCAATCAATTAGTGTATATAATTGCTCAAAAAAATAAATAAATTTGGCCTGTACAATAAGACTGCAGTTACAACTGTAGTCCATGAAGAAAGGCACTCCAGTTCTACATTCTCAGTTATCTGTTAAATCCATTTTAGGAATGGCCAAGTTTTATAATCACAGAAACTAAACAAATTTATAGGAAACCAGGTTCTGATTTGAGTTCATGCCAAAAACTTGCGAAGAATGATTAATTTGAGATTTCTCTGCACTTGATTTTCTTATCCTTTGGTAGGGTAGAGAATTGCTTTTATTCTTATTTTACTAAATTCAGCCGTAGCTTAAACCCTACTTCAGAGGTCTGGCTACTTGAATCTTGTTTTTCTGTTCTACTCCTTGTGGGCTAATAATGTAGTTCAACCAGTGTACTGTGATTTTCTGTAAAGTACTATGTTCTGAAATATTATTCATTGGCAAAGAAGATTTTCTTACATGAAATGCCCAAGGCATTTCACATTACATATTCAAAGACCTGCATGCACAAGTCCTAGTATCTATATGTCTATACACTGATTTCGGTCCTATAAGTTTAGTGGAACACTATCCTTCTGTACTAATTTGATGGTTCCATACTCTATTGTAGGTGGACCACTGTTTTGATTTGTTTGTTTCAAAGCTGTGTGAGATTATTTTCACATATTACAAGAGCTGGGCAGCAAGGTATACTCTTTGGCCTTTATCATCTACTCTGGTTTTTCTACTGTGAAAATCTTATGAACCGTATATTGCTTATATTGCTTGCCAAATTCTATAGTGAACTACTTGATCCATCATTCCTCTTTGCCTTGGACAATGGAGAGAGGTATTCTGTGCAGCCTATGAGGTTTACTGCTCTATTTAAGAGTACTAGAGTTAAGGTAAAGTATATTTCTTTATATATTGTTGTCAATGCTTCTTTTTGGTTGCCAATTTTTTTTACTTGTAAAACAGTTCACCTTTTCTTGTGCACGCCCCTAAAATGATTGGAAGTATGAAAAATGATTTATACAGTTAACTCTACCTAGAATGGGGGTAAGATTAGTTGATTTGATTTAAGTTCAGGATCAAAGTGAGAGCATTTTCTGGGAAAAGCAACTTGGATGGGCATTGATTTAAGTGTCTGAAGTCCTTGTTATGGATCTTTATAATGTGCAGTTGCTTGGGAGGACCATTGATTTAAGAAGCTTGATTGCTGAACGGATGAACAAAGTGTTCAGAGAAAATATTGAGTTTCTTTTTGACCGTTTTGAGTCCCAAGATTTATGTGCAATAGTGGTAAGTTATTATTCTATTCCTTATTTTGAGTAATATATAAGTCTACCTACCCGTCAACGAAAGTTTTTTGATTGTGTTGTTTAACATGGCAAGCATGCCATCATTTTTATTATTGCTGTGGCCTCATCTGTTGCCTTATTTTTTGTTTTTATTGCCAAGTATGTTAAGTATGTTCTTGTTTGGCCTGCATGTTATAATAGTGCTAAATAGCCCCTTATTGATGCATGGACTTTCTTCACATTAATTATTTTTAATTTTGCCATTCATAATTCTTAAATTATGTATTTATTTTTTTGGTTTCAGGAATTAGAAAAATTGCTGGATATCTTAAAGCATACACATCAGCTGCTTTCTGAAGATCTCACTATAGACTCATTTGGTCTCATGTTGAATGAGATGCAAGAAAACATATCACTCGTGTCATTTTCGAGTAGACTTGCTTCTCAGGTGAAGCAAATATTTTCCTGGTTTCCTTTGTCTTGGTACATCTGTGTAGCTTAAAGTATTTATAAGCAGTGATTTCTTCCTTCATGAGTTTTCATGCAAGTTTTTAAATTTAAAGCCAAATTGGCTTCTCTTTCACAATATTTCTGCTAATTGGACCCATGACTGAAAAGTTATAAAAAAGTTTAAGCCACTGCATGAGTTGTGGCTACGTTAGTAACTGTAAAATACTGCTAATCAATGAAGAGTGTCAACTTGTTCTTCTCATTAAAAAGAATATCTTTATACTAATGACATGTTTTTTAAAAAAACGTAAGGTTCCAAATTTAACCTTTATAAGTTCTTATCACAAGCAGTACGTTTCAAGTACATTTTCATTTTCTTGTATGTTCTTCTGTTTCTTAACTTTGATAAAATAATATGTTTTTGGTCCTGTTTTCACTTAATCAACTTTTCTTGTTCCTGTTAGATTTGGTCAGAGATGCAAAGTGATTTCTTGCCAAACTTTGTTCTTTGCAATACCACGCAGCGTTTTGTCCGGTCTTCAAGAGTTCCACATGTTCCTGTTCAAAAACCATCAGTTCCTTATGCCAAGCCCAATTTTTATTGTGGTACTCAGGTGAGTGAGAAGCTAGTGGAACTTATTGTTTTGATTTTATTGCTTTCTCTTCCCCCTGATAAGTTGGAACTTCTATTGCTTACTAGTCATTGTCATGATAGGAGTTGAATTCTGCACATCAGAGTTTTGCTCGCTTGCACAGTGCATTCTTTGGAATACCCCACATGTTTTCTGTTGTTAAGCTTCTGGGATCCAGATCATTGCCTTGGCTTATCCGAGCCCTACTAGATCATATAACAAATAAGGTATGCCTTGCTTTTCAAAAATTTAGCTTCTTGTCATTTCTTAATTGAAAGCAAAATTTCCAGAATTGTTGATACTTTGGGCCCACTTGAAGGACCTATTTTACCTCTTCTCCAATTTTTCCTGATCTTTTTTTCTAGAGAGGTAGGGTTAGTTGAATTATGAAAATTCTGCTATACTCATGCAGGCTGTGGTCATATGTTTGGAATACTGCTTAAATTTTTAGGCTTTTCCCATAATATGGTAACCTTTAAGCTGATAGAAGTAGTTCACCATGTATTCATTGCACAGAAACATCTTAAACTATCGATTGACCCCTACAACTTTGTTATTTCTTCTCTTAGTGCTGAACTTGCTGCATTCTATGACCAATTAAGCATTTCCTTCCAAAGGTTGGACCATTCTGACAATTAATGAGGCATTGTAAATTTTGGCATTATGAAATTTGAATTTTTTGCCGTGTTGCATTTTACTTTTGGTTCTTTTCAAATTTTAACCATGCCGAATGATTGATCTGTTTATCCCAGCATTCATGCCTCAATGATAAAACACAATTTGTTTCCCTGCTTCAGTTCATAACACATCCATATTATCTTTGCATATATCAGGTTCTCATTGAGATTCAGTCTAATGTTCCATGTACTGTACGTTTCAGCTAACTACACTTGAACCAATGATTACCGGATTACAAGAAGCATTACCGAAATCTATCGGACTGCTTCCTTTCGATGGGGGTGTTGCAGGTACATGGTAGTGTCATAATTCTGAAAATGTCTTTTCTTTTCTTACAGGTGTTCCTGGAGGTGTAAAATTGTGCACATCTATGTACATATGTATTTTACATGCACAAGCCTGTGTATGAAGATGCAAAACTTACAAATCAAAAGGCTTTTTCCTTCTTACTTCAGTGAACAAATGTTTATGGGTTAATCTATGAGTTAGGGGGACTGAGAAATGTAAATAAATATAATAGAGGAACAACAACAGTTTTTTACAGCTGGAAACAAAAACAAATTTCAGATAACAAGATCATTGTTTCACTTTTATCTGAAAAAACTATTAAAGTTTTTTTAGTATCATAATATGATGCTGACTTTTATGCTTGCATTTTTTGAGTGTGATAACGTCATAGTATTTTCCTAATTCATCCCCATATTCCCAGGTTGTATGAGGCTTGTCAAAGAAAATCTTAGTTGGGGGACAAAATCAGAGCTCAAAGCAGAGGTTCTTCGAGGGATAAAAGAGATTGGGAGTGTGTTATATTGGATGGGTCTTCTAGACATTGTATTGGTCAGTATCCTTTATTTTTCATTGGGTAACTACATTTTTCAACAGGTGTTGATGTATGTAAAAGCAATTAAAGACCTGCTTATTTTTTTACTTAATGTACACTAAATTGAGACAGTAGATGCACACATGGCTATATGTTGACATTTACCTCACACGTCGTCATATTACACAAAACATGGTGATGGCTCATGTGATTGATTTGTGGTATGACTGGGAAGTACGATTTGTAGCTGCTTACAGATATTGTTTTACATGTTTGGCAGAGGGAAGTTGACACCAAGCATTTCATGCAAACAGCTCCTTGGCTGGGCTTGGTTCCTACTGCAGATGGGCAGATATTGCATTCTCAAGATAGCGGGGATAGTCCACTTGTAAATCTTTTCAAATCATCAATTGCTGCAATTGTATCTAATCCTGGTTGTCCAAATCCCTCCTCTTTCTTCAACATGTCAAAGCAGGCAGAAGCTGCAGGTACCAATTACAGCATTTACTCTGTACTGGTTACTGTTATTTGTTTGCAAAAATTTACTAACGAAGATTAAGACTCGCATCAATTAAAACATTGGATTTTCTGAAATAATAGTTCATGAGAAATTGACTTTGGGGATGTATTCAGGAAGAAAGAGTGTACAAGGTAGGTGCTTGGGGAAGAGATCAAGGGAGAATTCACATGAGGGCTATAAGTTGATATAGCATTTCAGATCCCTAGCATCTCACAATATCCAGGAGCATTATATATATATATATATATATATATATATATATATATATATATTTTAGAACTTTTGCAATAATTGGACTTGTTAAGTAGATTGCTTTTTAATGATAATACCTCCATTAAATACAATTTATTACAATTAAAACGTATAGAACCTGCAGAGCTTAATGCAAGAATCACTTGTCACTTTTGCCGTGCTTTCTGTTCTTCTTGATCTAGGAACTGGGCATCTCTTAATTTAGACATCTTTTATGCACTAAAAAATGCTACCTGAAAAAGTAGAGAAAAAGATATGATGATGACAAAAACGGTATATGCTTAGTACAATGTTATACAACATTTCTCATCGCTGATTGAAGACTTGGTTCTAGTTTTTGCTTTTAGGCCTAACGTGGAATCTGATATGAAAATAAGGATAAGGACTAGGTGTAGATGGCTGAAAGAGAAAGAGGAAGAATATATTAATTTTTTTTTATTATTCACTTCAGCCACTAACAGTGGTGAACTCTTATATTGCACGTCCCCCATTTACTCTCATTTAATGGTTCATTTTCATATATATCAATTTTATAGTTCTGGTGCTTCTTTATGTTGCAGATCTTCTGTACAAGGCAAACATAAACACTGGAAGTGTGCTGGAATATGCTCTCGCTTTTACTAGTGCAGCACTTGATAAATATTGTACGAAGTGGAGTGCTGCTCCCAAGACAGGGTTCATTGACATAACAACTTCAAAAGATTTCTACCGCATATATAGTGGCCTTCAAATTGTGAGCATAGATTTCTTTCTAACTTGGTAGTTAGATGCATTGGAGCACATTTCTTATAATTGTCTATTTTTCACCCAAATGTAGAGTCTGTCTTGCACTATTGAGCTATGCTTTTTTTTTTTTTTTCTTTTTCTGCAGAACTACTAGAGAAGGGGGTGTTTCCTGGCAATAGATTTAGCTGGGAATATATGTTAGTTTTTATTAGTGCTTTTCATGAACTTAATCTTACAAATTAAACTAGTTAATCATTAGAATAATGCTGACTTGTCTTCATTGTGTGACAAAGAAACAGCATAACTTGAGGACTTGATGGGGGTGAAAGAATTAGCTAGCTAGTAGATTGAATTTGGTAAACTTTTTTATTAACTCACTGAAAACTTTTACCAATCCAACCGCATAAATGCCAAAAATGGATATCTACAAAGGACCAGGAATATGTTTGACCACTTACTTGATACTTTCATATTTGAATTAATAACTTTATTGGACTAATGAGATATGAAATCCCAAGTTCTTGTCCTGGGATAGATTTCCAAGAGGTGGTGTTGTGAAATCAGAAACTAGGTCAGCACTTCATGACGAAAAAAACAAGATATCTTTGCACTGAAACGTTTGATGTTGAGCATTCTCTTTATTAGGCTATAATTTAATGTTGGCCATTGGTTTTGATCTGGAGCTTGATATAATGGCTAGCTGGGCAGTTGAATTAACAGTTCGATCCAAAATTGTATCAAATCTCATAGCTACCATCGCTAAAGTGTAGTTAGACCTTCTCTGTATTTATTTTCTTACTAATCTTTTTTTTTTTTTTTTTCATATTTTTGAATTGTAGGGATACCTTGAGGAGTCTGATAAGCAATCATTTAATAATCATGAAGTGCTAGGCGATTCAGTTGCCTGGGGTGGCTGCACCATAATATACTTGCTTGGGCAACAGCTGCACTTTGAGCTTTTTGACTTCTCGTATCAGGTCCTGAATGTTGCTGAGGTGGAGGTTGGATCACTGTCACAAATGCACAAGAATCCTCATATTGGTCAGGTATTCAAGTCAACATGTCTTCCTACAGTAATTCTGGACATTCTGAATTAGTGACCGTATATGCCTGTATATTTAGAAAATTGATTATTGTTTCCTTTTGTTCGTTTACAACTTACTGAGATTTTAAACAAATGGCTATGGCTAGTTGTACATGGCACCTTTTTGGTTGTCCCAAAAATTATACTAACAGATTTTGAGGGACAATAATTCTATATATCATGCAAAACACTGTTTTCTATGCTTTGTAACGTCTAGTTGAGCCTTGGCTTGTGCCCATGTACAATGGTTAAGATCTCCATTTCAAGTCAAGTTAAATTCTGGAATGCATCCAAGTGGTGTAATTGTTTGTTTGCTTATCTAAATTTGCCATCCAGAATCTCCAGTTCAGGACTAGGTATCTGCCAGATTTTGGCATTTACTACAACCTGAGTTTGAACCACCTAACCATTATCTTCTTAATTCCTGATCACATTGTCTGGATGATATCCCTAGTGAAACTGCCTCATATGTCAATACTAGAACCTAATACAATGCCTTGTTGCTCTTTTATCTCTAGATTAGTGTAGGAGTATGTACCATAATCTTGTGTCTCATGCAATCCAAAGTAATTAGTTGAGCTTTATAAATTCATTTCATGATTTGATTTTATTGATATGGAAATTTGGCAGGCATATACAATATTAAAAGTCTTCCCATTTCAAAAAAAACTTTTGGTTCCTTAATTTTCTCACTTAATTACCACATTTGCCTTTTGCACAGGGATGGGAGACCTTACTAGAAGCAATGAAGAAAGCAAGAAGATTAAACAATCATGTTTTCTCCATGCTAAAAGCACGTTGCCCCTTAGAAGACAAGACAGCTTGTGCTATCAAGCAAAGTGGTGCCCCTTTGCATCGGATTAAGTTCGAGAATACTGTTTCTGCATTTGAAACATTGCCTCAAAAGGGTGCCTAAGTTCCGTAGTTCCTCGAGCTTCATTTGCTTTTCTTCTCATCACATAATATCAGTATCATAGAGTTACCTAGCTGTAGCTGGTAAAATATTTCCTGAACTGTTGTACGTCCGAAATTGAATTGAATTTGTATAGTCTACCAGACAGGGGAGGTTGTTAGCCTCCATTTGTATTTAACAACTGTCTGTACAATTCAGAATGTAGTGTTGTCATTTCACTGTTGTGAACTTGTTGACTCTGCCAATGAGATATTATAATTCCATTGTATTTTTTGTCTTTTCGTTTTGTCTACGATTTTGCAGTGAGAAACAGGCAAGAAGCTAAATCCTTCATCTTTGGTCTTCTCCTTGTTCTCGTGTGTGCGTGCGTGCTTTTTTTTTTTTTTTTCCTTCCCATAACTCCACCCAATCCCAACGCAGGCCAATAATTATTTTTCTTGGCACAAAAAAGTCAAGTCAAGAAAACACTAGTCAGAAAAGCTAATTATTTATCTTTGATTTTGTATGATAGCATAAATTGCATCAACGTGTAGCTAGGCCTAGATTAATCAAATCTTCGGCAAGATGTACAAATGATTCTGACATCATAGATGATAACAAATTCTGAGAAGATAAAAATTTCATATGCACAGACTCATAGTGAATTTATTAATTATTTCTTTTTGTTTTAGTTTATTGATAAGTTATTAAGTGAGAAAACAAAAAGCAACAGATGAGAGATATGTGATAAGAAATAATATAGTATAAAATGAAACTGATGATTGCTTGTCATATGATTATTAAGCATTTAATGGCATGTTGATGGTAAGTCATTAACTAAGAATTCTTCCTTTCTCTCAAAGATGGCATGTAGGGTACTTATTTCTTTAATAACAAGATAAATACCCATATATTAATCAAAACTATAAAACATGTTCAACCAATTAAAAACAATATTATCAATGATAAATACACTAATAATTTTTTGTTGATATATACATAATGAGAGATTGATTTAAGAATTATCTTTTTTCAAGAATATTATAAGATGGATTTATAATATATGGTTCGAATTATTCTGTTGTTAATTTATGAAATTAATTTTTACCTAATTTTAAAAAAATTACTCCTAATATGCAGTTGGATACTTAAATCCTTCAACCTTTCTATTAATCAGAATTACTGTAGTATTATTTCACCATCTAAATTTTGTAAGAATGAAGCAATGATTTTGAGTTTTCAATTTTGTTCCTTTTATATTCATTTATTTATGAGGAGAGGAGAAGAAGAATAACTCAAAGTTTAGTTGTTCGCTTAATATGATATGGATATTTCACTACAAAATATGTGGTTTCTTTGAATTTGGATAGCTAAGTTGTAAGTCAAAAAAATTTTTTATAAAGAAAATTTAGGAATGACAATTTTCAATAAATAAATAAATCATCATTATCACATAGAATTGAATAAAAGACATAGGAAAAGAAACAAAATATAATGTGTGACAGTCCACTTTGAACAAGAAAAAAAAAAAAACTATTTCATTATTTAGTGGTTCTTTTCCCTTTTGTACAATTTTCTTATTGAAAAGATGCCAATTAGAAGCTTCAATTTTGTTTTTGGTTTGAAAATTCAACTCATAATGGGAACTGCACAAGTTGACTTAAATTAGTAGAGGCTATGCATATCCCACCACTAACAGTACAACATTATATGTGCATCAATTTTTGGGGCAGAATCCACTTCGATTTATGTGTCATTTGTGATGCATTAGGCCCACATTCTCTCCTATAACCTTAGCTGGCTCAACCATGTCATGAATGGGCAGGCACTAGGCACACACACCCACACCCACACCATTGGGCATCGCCACTCACTAATTGTATATATATGTTCACCTTTCAAATGGGTAATCATTCCCATAAAGACATTAATCTCCATTTTCACTTTTCATGGTTAAAAATTTTATTAGTGCTCATCCATTGATTGATATGCTTTTAATAGTAAGGATTGTTGATAAAAGAAAGAAAACAAAAAACAAAAAACAACCATAACGATTTTATGTTCAAATTCATTCTCCTCATTATGCACTCTAAAATTTATGATAATTTACATACTTAAACCACACACATATTTTATGTCCTATAACTTAGGATATATGTATTTATATGTGTATTTTAATTGTTTGGGGTTTAACATTAATTTATTGGAAATATATTAAATAATATGTGTTAAAATTTCATGTACCATATAAATTTAGATTGGAGTTTAAATTTTTCTTTTAATATATAATAAAAATAATTATTACTGATATCTATTGATTCAAGTGGTAAAGAGTTGAATTCCTTTAAATAAAATTTCATGTTCGAGTTTTATGTATGGAGAAAATAGATGTTTAAAGAGTTTTATCCATCTTATGAGTCTATCTAACTCGAATTCTAAATAATTGGAGCACTTATAGATTTTTGACATTAGGAGCATTAGATGAAAACAAAAAAAAATTAGTTTTGAGCTCAAAAAAGTTAAATTAATTTTTACTTTCTGAAATTTAAACGTTATCAATTTAAAAGCATTTAAAATACAATAATAAAATAGTAAAAATTCAATTATATTTGTAAAAATTTTCTGATTTGAGCATTATCGCAATCAAACTGGACTGTTAAGTTGTTTGATTAGCACTAATTAAATTTTAGTATTTAATTAGCTTTATTTAAGCACATGAATCAACTGTTATTGTTTACATCTAAGGCCTTTCCCACTCCTCTTATTCATAGTGACAAATGGTATTCCATTTATTAAACATGATAAAAAGTCCTCAATAATTATTCTTTGTTCAATGTTTTTGATGTTAAGTGATATCCTCAGAAAAGATGGTCCAGAGTTTTTATCTTAAGATTCTCCTAATCATTCTAATCTTCTAATTTAATGATAATTAAATGTCTATATATATCCTTTGTCATCTTTAATTATTCTCTTTTCCAGCTCCTATCCAACTAAAAAATTCAGCAAGTAAAATCAAATTTTATAATGTGTTAACATTTAATAAGATACATCCTATCAATATATATATTTAAAAAATATATATTAAAAACATTTCATTAACCACTTTGATAATATTAAAATTCCAAAAGTGCAAGTAGCATGGATTATGCATCTTTACTGTTACAGCCACTTTGAGAGGAGCTTGGCTAGTCAATGTACCATATACACTGTATATAAATATAAAACTATTGAAGAACTAATATTTCTGTATTTTCCTTGTAATGAAGAATTTTCATCAACATTAATACATATTGGGTCAAATTGTAAAAAAATCATTTTTTAATTTAAATTTTATATATAAAAAAAACGTAAGCTAAGTTCTGTCTCCCTTACAAGATTAAAGTCCGAAATATAACAAAAAATAAAATTTATGTAACTATGAAATATTGAATACAAATTATTAATTTTAAGTTGGTAAGGAGGCTATTCTTATTTAAGCGACATCAATCTCAGATTTAAATTGTAATATATACAATCACACTAAATTAATTGTTGGAAGACTTTGTTGTCTTTATAATTTTATTTGAATAAAATCAAATTAATTAAAATTCAGTAGATTTTAAATACTGTTAATTTCGATAAAAAAAATTATCAATTCTAAAAATAGAGACATGTAATTCTCAACTATAAAAGCAAAACTGCAAATTTTTCTATGAAGAAATCTAACTAGGTTTATATATATATATGTGTGTGTCTTAGGAATGAAAGAATGAAAGTTTTTATTCTTCATGAACTCATGTTAATAAGATTCATTAAATCCAAAATTTGATAAGTGTTTTTATCATAATTCAGCATTCACTTTTAAAATTTTATTTATTGAATTATTAAAATTTACAATATTTTATACAAAAAATGTTTAAAAAAAAATTCATTTTAAAACACATATGTTATATTCTATATAAAATTCTCTAAGTACATTACATCTAAAATATTTTTCCTTTCCATCAAAAATTATATCTTTTATTCTAATTAAACATCCTTCTTTTCAACTATTCTATATTTTCTCTTTTATTTTATTTATTTAATTATTATTATTACTGTATATATATGCTCTTAATAAAAATAAAAAATAAAAAGTATTGCAATAAATTTTTAAGCTTTATTTTTATATTGAATTAAATTATAACTATAATTTGTTAAAATTATTTAAGAATATATATATATTATTTATAATATGTATAAACACGTAAATTCATAACTAGTTAATTTATAAAAGGGAAAGCAATTATTTTAACATCTCTGCCTGTAAAACCTAATTTATTGAATTTGATTAAAAGAAAAACAGAGACACACCTTAGAAATTAATATAATAACGTTAATGATGTGTGAAGCATGTCGCCCGCAATGACTAATCTCGTGAGATTTATAAACATTAACTATGTTTAAGTGCTTCATACGTGTAATTGACATAACAAAAAATCGTGTCCTGCATCAATTTATGTTTATAATCAATCTATGATTTACAATAATTACTTTATACAAATCTTTTAAATATTAGTCTTATTACATACAATTATCCTAACTTTTTGTGAAATTAATATATATATATATATATCAATTGTTAGAAATTATTTTCATTTAAATAATATTTTAATTTCAATCACAATATGTATAAATTCACATTAAATTAGTTTAAACTATAATATTGTTTTCAAGACTAAACTATTTGGTGTATATAGTTACTTTAATTAATTCAATGCAATCTGAATAAATGGTTTAATCTTGAAAAAAGATACAAAAGAAAAAAGACGACAAACTTTCATTCTTCTTTCTGATGAAGCACTTAAAATAATGCAGAAATGGATTAATACAGAAGAAAGTATTTTCATGCTCTGTCGGCCATATCTTTCTTCTTATATAATATACATAATAATATAAATGCAAGAATGGTCTTTATTTTCTTTCAAAAAAAAAAAAAAGAATGGTCTTTATTTATCTGTCAGACACATATCCTTCCAATAAATGAAATTTAAAGCAACTAGGATTTTCTTAAATCATTGTGTAGAGGACAAAATGAAAGACTTTGTCTGCTATATTCTTTGAGATAATTAAAGGAAGTTGACAATTGTCACCATCCATTGCACTTCAGGATTTATAGCTCAAAGACCTGACCTTTCTACAGAAACAACACTACCCACCAATCAGATCATTTTTCAATACTTAAAGAATGTTTCCTTTTTCTAAAATCTCTTGTCTGTAGTAGGATTGTTCTTGAGAACTTCTTCTGGTTTTCAGGTTTTTCTTGGGTTGGGATTTTCTTGCTTCTCGCATGTAAGAGGTATGTAGAGTCTTGTTTCTTTGGAATAATATTTTCTTTAGTTCCTGTATGATATGCATCTGGTGTAGCTAGAGCTCAAGTACATAGGAGTTGATCAATTATGAGAGTTGATCAATTATGACAGTTTTAAGATAGAATCTTTATCTTAGTATTCTAGCTTTGGTCTTTTTGTTTCATATCCAATCCAATCATGAATTGTCAATTCTTGATGTTAATGTAAACATCTTGAGTGTATAACTGGCTTTATGGTATGGGGAGAAGTAGTAGAATATCATATGGATTACTATCTGTTTTTGTTCTTGTTATTTTCCCTTTGTTTCATCAATCTTTTGGGCTTAATGCTGATGGTCAGTTTCTGTTAGATATAAAGAGCAGATTAGTTGATAATTATAATCATCTGATTGACTGGAATCCAAATGATTCCACTCCTTGTGGGTGGAAAGGTGTGAATTGCACCAATGATTACTACAATCCGGTAGTATGGTATCTAAATTTAAGCAATAAGAATCTTTCTGGCTCTTTATCTCCAAGCATAGGTGGATTGATTGGCTTGATTCATCTTGATCTTTCTTTTAATGGGTTGTCTCAGAATATCCCTAATGAAATTGGGAATTGTTCTGGTTTGGATGTTCTTATTCTAAACAATAATCAGTTTGAAGGCCTGATTCCCGCAGGAGTGGTTAAGCTTTCTTCTTTGACAGTTTTCAATATATCCAACAACAAAATCTCTGGCCCTTTTCCTGAAAACATCGGTCACCTTTCGTCCTTGTCGCAATTGATTGCCTATAGTAACAACATTTCTGGGCCATTGCCAGCTTCTTTTGGCAACCTCAAAAGGTTGACTATTTTTAGAGCAGGCCAGAATTTGATATCAGGAAGCTTTCCTCGAGAGATAGGCGGATGCGAGAGCTTGCAGATTCTTGGTCTTGCTCAAAATCAATTAAGTGGGGAAATACCAAAAGAGATTGGAATGCTCAAGAATTTGCAAGATATAGTCCTTTGGAGTAATCAGCTTTCAGGGACTATTCCAGTGGAGCTAAGCAATTGTACTAATTTGGCTACTCTTGCTCTCTATGATAACAATCTTGCTGGGGCTATACCCAAGGAGCTTTGTAACCTTGTGTATCTGGAGAAATTATACCTCTACCGGAATCACTTGAATGGAACGATCCCAAAAGAGATTGGAAATCTGTCTTCGGCTGTTGAGATTGACTTCTCTGAGAACATGTTGACAGGAGAGATACCAACAGAGTTGGCGAAGATAACTGGACTTCAGCTACTTTATCTTTTCGAGAACAAGCTTACTGGTGTAATCCCAAATGAGCTCACTACTTTGGTGAATTTGAGAAGGCTTGACCTCTCCATTAATAATCTCACCGGTACTATTCCTAGTGGGTTCCAGCATTTGAAGCAGTTTGTCATGTTGCAGCTTTTCAACAACTCATTGAGTGGAGTCATTCCTCAAGGACTTGGAGTCTATGGAAAACTGTGGGTGGTTGATTTATCAAGCAACTACCTGACCGGACCAATTCCTCCTCATCTTTGCAGAAACAAGAATCTGTTTCTTTTGAACCTTGGGTCAAATAGGCTTGTAGGTTATATCCCAAATGGCATCATTACATGCAAGACGCTGGGGCAGCTTAATCTTGCAGAAAATAATCTCACAGGGAGTTTTCCAACTGAATTATGCAAGCTGACGAATCTTACTAGTATTGAACTCGAACAGAACAAGTTTACTGGTCCAATTCCTACAGAGATAGCTTACTGCAACGGATTGAAGAGGCTTCATCTCTCCAATAACTACTTTGTTGGTGAATTGCCAAAAGAGATAGGCAACCTTTCTCAATTGGTTATCTTTAACATTTCATCTAATCTGCTCAGCGGAAAGATACCAACAGAGATCTTCAGCTGCATGATGCTCCAACGACTTGATCTCAGCCGCAACAATTTTGTTGGTGCTCTGCCAAGTGAGATAGGTGGCCTTTCTCAATTGGAGCTTCTCAAGCTTTCGGACAATCAGATTTCTGGTACAATACCTCTGGATGTTGGAAATCTGAGCCGCCTAACTGAGTTACAAATGGGAGGCAATTTATTTTCTGGTCCAATTCCAGCCGAGTTGGGTGGCCTCAAAGGCTTGCAGATTGCATTTAACCTCAGCTACAATAATCTCTCTGGGTCAATACCTGAAGAGCTTGGAAATCTTGTGTTACTGGAATTTCTGTTGCTAAACAACAATCATTTGAGTGGTGAAATTCCGAGTTCCTTTAGGAGCCTATCTAGTTTAATGGAATGCAACTTTTCTTACAATGACTTGACTGGGCCTATACCTTCCTTGCCGCTTTTTCTAAACACAGGCAACAGCAGCTTTCTTGGGAACAAAGGGCTTTGTGGTGGATCTCTTGGTAATTGCAGTGAATCTCCATCATCCAATCTTCCCTCAGAAACAGCAGGAAACAGTGACCGTTTGGGTAAAACAATTGCTATAATTGCAGCTGTTATTGGTGGGGTTTCGCTCATTTTGATTGTGGTGATTATATACTTCATGAGGCGTCCTGTTGAAGTAGTTGCTCCAGTGCAAGATAAATCGTGCTCTACTCCGGTTTCAGATTCTTACTTTTCTCCAAGGGAAGGGTTCACTTTCCAAGACTTGGTTGCAGCCACTGACGATTTTGATGATAGCTTTTTGATAGGAAGGGGAGCTTGTGGAACTGTGTATAGAGCAGTCCTGCCGTGTGGTCGCACTATTGCAGTCAAGAAGCTAGCATCTAACAGAGAAGGAAGCACAGTCGACAATAGCTTCCGTGCTGAAATTTTGACTCTGGGAAAGATCAGGCATCGCAACATCGTGAAGCTATTTGGTTTCTGCTACCACCAAGGTTCCAATCTACTACTTTATGAATACATGGCAAAGGGTAGTTTGGGAGAAATGCTCCATGGAGAATCCAGTAATCTTGATTGGTTGACAAGATTCAAGATTGCCCTTGGAGCTGCTCAAGGACTTGCTTATCTGCATCATGATTGCAAGCCTCGAATTTTTCATCGAGACATAAAGTCCAATAACATCCTGCTTGATGACAAGTTTGAAGCTCATGTTGGGGACTTCGGGTTGGCCAAGGTGATTGATATGCCACAGTCTAAATCAATGTCTGCAGTTGCTGGTTCTTATGGCTACATTGCCCCTGGTAAGCCATCTTGTATAAGTTTATTTATACTCTTAAGAAAATTGAGTCTTGAAAACTGATGAACAAGGGCATTATATTATATGTGATGAATAATCCTGAAAATTTCAATGCAGAGTACGCATACACCATGAAAGTGACAGAAAAATGTGATATATATAGCTATGGAGTTGTTCTTTTGGAGTTGCTAACTGGCAGAACACCAGTCCAACCACTAGATCAAGGCGGCGATCTAGTAACCTGGGTAAGAAACTACATCCGGGATCATACATTGTCGCCTGGGATGCTCGATGCTCGACTCGATTTGGATGACGAAAATACTGCTGCTCACATGATTACTGTCATGAAAATTGCTTTACTTTGCACAAATACGTCTCCATTGGAACGACCAACAATGAGAGAAGCTGTACTGATGCTGATCGAATCAAATAAACGAGTAGGACATTTCGAATCATCACCGAGTAATCATGGTAATTCAAGTGAAGGAGCACATTTTGATTCATCCCCAAGCCATCATGCTAATTCAAGCGATGAACTGATTGTACATGTATAATAAGTAAATGAAAATAATAATTTTGGTAGATCAAGTGGGATGATTATATATTTTTTAGCATTGCTAAATTCATCCCTTAGTAAAAGTAACTATATATATATATTTATCTGTATCACAAAATGCATTGTATATTTCTAACACAATAATGTACTATCTGCGTCCTTTTCTCTTCTGGGCTGCTAGAGAAAAAGTAAAATGGATCATTATATATCTATCTATATACTAAACTAGTAAAATTAGCTGCATTTCACCAATGGATAATAAAACTACCCAAAAAAAGAGAGAAAATGATAAAAAAAATTAACGCAATATATTTAATACTTAATTTATGTTTTAAACGTTTAATATTTTTATGTTTAATTTATGGTTTTCTTTATAACGAGAAGAATAGATGAAAGAGCTGAGCACTCATGGAGATGATGGCAAGTGAATTACACGTGGAAAATCATAACTCAACCTAATGTATGATTATACGAGGATAAAGCTCTATTTCAAAGAAAATTTTGGTAAGGCTAGCCACGGGTGGTTCAGGTCTAGAATTGGTCTAATCAAATTGAGACCAAACCAGCTCGAACCAGTACAAACTAAAGAAGGGGTCGGTTCCACTTTTCATAAAAACAGAATCAATCAATAGTTCTAATTTAAAATTAAAAAATTTTATTTAAAAAAAATTAATTTATTGAACTAAATGAACCGAACCTGAATCAAACAAGTCTTGAATTGTAGTGAAGCCGTTGGTTTATGAACTAGAATCACCGATTCATGAACTATGGTCACCCGTAAATTTTGGAAAGTGTAGGTTCACTGGAGCTTATTTATGTGAATTTCTGTCTTCACTTGTCCTATTAAAAATAAGAACTTCTATTTGCAAGTGTCTGTAAATAAATTTCTTGAAAGAGAATATCAAATTATTGAAAACAAATTTGTAGTATACTAATGCATATATACCCTCAGTAAGTTTGAAGTTCCTGATTAATAATATGACAAAAGCCATCCGAGTTAAAGAATACAGAATACAAATAAAGCAAAAAGTATCATTTGCAGCCTCATTAAGTCTTAAAACAACATATTTGACAATTTATATATCAGAGATTGATATGAAAATAACATATATAGATGATAATTTAAATACATGAATATTGATCTGTTTAATTATATTTAAATAAATACCCTATGTTATATAAAATTAAAATAGTACATAAATATTAATCTAATTAAGTAAAATTGAATAAATACCATAAACCTGTTTAGTTATAAACCTTAAATTCCTAACATGAATGGTAAATAGTATATACCTAGCAAGATCATCATCTTCTAAAAAAAAGTGAAAAACCCAAAATTGAAGTAATAACATTGTGTATACATATAAAACAAAAATGAAGATTCATTTAATTGCTGTTATATAAAATAAAAATAATACCACACAAAATTTTTTCAGATTTCAGTCAGATCAGAAAAAAAAAATAATTTATTAATCCAGTCATATATAAAAAATAATAAAAAAATTAGTGACACATAAATCTAGAGGAAAAATTTAACAACAGATACAAGAAGATGTACCAAAAACTAACATTTGCAATTGCAATGAGCGAGGCCAGCAATCAAGTCGAGGAAGCAATCAATGTGCATCACTCAATTTTATTTTTTTTTTTAAATGCATATTTGTGTGTAGACACAAATTTAATATGACATAATTTAAATTTCTATCATTAAGAATATATTTAAAATGATTTTTCATATTTAATATTTTTTTACATATATTCTACATTAGAAATGATTTAACTATTTTTATGTATCTTTTTTAATTTTAAATTTACTATATTTATTCAATTTATTTAAGAATTAAAATTTTAAAATAACTAAATGAAATATATTTTAATTTACAGTCCATATAATTCACAAATTCACAACTAATTAATAATAAATCTTAATAAATAAATAAAAATACAATCAATATGTATCAAAATAAAATAAAAAATTACGTTGATAAAATTATTTTAATTCACAATTCGGCGATCTATACATTCATATTAAATGACTTTGATTAATTGTAAGTTAATTTTTTAATTTTTAAATGAATTTAATTGTGAAAATATTAACAGAAATTTTCTATAAAGTACAAAATGAAATTAAAAATTTCACAACAAAAATAAACAGAAGAAATATGTATTTATTAAATAAAATAAAATGAGATAGTAAGATATTATCACCTATCTGAGACATAATCGGTAGTGATTGAAAACTAAAATTTTTGTGAAAATTTTTCTAAATCACTATACATGATAATAATTAATTTAAAATGAATTTATATATTTTAACACTAAATGAGAATAATTTTTTTGGATTGATCCAATTCGTTGTTAATATTTAATACTTTTAATGAGATTATTTTATTGAATCATTTTTAATTTATAAATTAAAAATTTATGTTATTTTTATAATTTAACGTCTTTAGCATAAACTTCACTTGCATAGAAAAGTAAAAATAAAAAAGAGAAATTACATAAAAAAACCCCAATCTTTAATAAAATTCAATTCAATTTTTCCTTTCAAATCAAATCACAACCTTTAAAATGTTATAAAAAAAAGTCCTTATTGGATGACTGTACTAATAACAAGAGATAGAACTATTTTTTTTATTCATAAGGTCCACTTGGATAACTGTACTTGTAACAGGAGATAAAACTAATGTATTTGCCCTCAAATTGATATTTTCTCCCCTCTAATTGAGTGTTTCATTTTGGATTAGTAAACTGTTTAGATAAATAAAATATCAATTTGAGGGCAAATGCATCGGTTTCACCTCCTGTTACCAGTACAGTCATTCAAGTAGGCCCCATGGATCAAAAAAAATAGTTTCATCTTCTGTTACCAGTATAGCCATCCAATGAAAACTTTTTTTGACAATGTTTTAAAGGTTGTAATTTGATTTGAAAGGAAAATTTGAATTGGATTTTATTTGAAAATATCCCAAAGTTTGAGGATTTTTATGTAATATCCCAAAATAAAAACTTTGACTAGTTGCGTTATGGTATGCACGACATAAATGAGAAATACATATATTTTTAAAATTATTTCTATTTAATAAAGAGAATTATATTAATATTAAGGGAGAAGGTGCAAATAAGCCCTAATGTTTTCTTTGTGGAGCAAATAAGCCTCTTATTTTTTTTTTTACCATTTAAACACAAAATTATGTTGTCTCAATGTTTTAAGCCCCTTGACTAATGGAGGCTTTTTAACCTAATAACCACCATTTGTAATCCATCCAAGTTTGCTGACTAGGATAACCTAAGTCAAAACTACCATTGCAAAAGTTGCTATTCTATATCCTCTCCATCTAAAACCTCAAAATGCAACTATTTCTCTTCCCAAATTCAAAAACCCTAGAAAAATCATTCAAGCAAATTGACAAAAATTAAAACACAATCAAAACACAAGGTCGTTATCTTAAAGTGCAATGGCACTGTCATCTTCATCAAACGCAAGCTACTTGAGGAGATCAAATATAGAAATCGATTACGAAGGAGCACAAAAATTCTGCGAATGTCGAAGGAATAGGGTAAGATTCTTGGCTCCAATGTGGAAATCTTAGATTGATGACAATCCTAGACATAGGTTCTATGGATGTCTAAATTATGATGTAAGTTGAGATATTGATAATTTTATTTATTTGTGATAATTTTGAGTGATTAAAATGGTTGATGGTGGATTTTTATTTTGTTTAAAAATGTTAGACTAATGGGCGTGGATATTTCTAGTGACATGATAAACTAGTGAGTGATCGAGTGAAGAATTTATTAAATGAACTAAAGTATAATAAAAGGATGTTGTTAGCAGAAAATAAGAAATCAAAAGCCTCTTACACAAGAAATGGTGCTCAGCTTATAGAGGTTGAGATTAATGACTTATGGAAAGAGTTAAAACAATTAAAGAAGGACACACTGAGACATATGGAAAGCACAAAAAATAAGAAGAAAGTAGTATAAATCATTCTTTATGTGTCATGGATGCTTTTTTTTGTTATTTTATTCCTGTAAATTGCTCGTTTATGGTATGTAATGGATGTAGGGACTAATGGATGTAATATCTTTTCATTGTATAAGTAATGGATTTTGAAATGTGAAATGGAAATTTGTTCTTCAACTATCTTATCCATAACTATTTTCATTTTTATATTATCCTACCATCTAAACAAAAGATACAAAAATCAAAACTAAAACAAAAAAAAAATTACTTAAATGAGAATTGTTAATAGGGAAAAGCAACTTCATAAGCATCATAAAAGAGTCTTAGAGGGGAGTGAATAGGATTCTTAAACAATAATAAAAAATTAAAAAGATTTGAACAAGAATTAAAAGGAATGTTAAGAAGGAAGAATGATGAACACAAGAATTTAAGGAGTTCGGATTCTCAATAATCTTATGTCTCCAGCTAACTTATCTCCAAGTTAGGATTTTGAATCACCATAATCTCTTTTCCTAAATAGATTTTTTCAACTTGAGTTTTAGGCTCAACTCAAACCTTATAACTTCAATTTTCAAGTCTCATTTAAAAACTAGTTCAAAAGTGTTATCAAGGCTCACACTAAAACTAAATTCCCAAGTGTTTTAATAGCTAGACACTTAAATCAATTCCTTTATAATAGAATCTCAACCCTAGAAAATAAAAGATTAAGAATTTCTATTCTAACACTCACTAACTCTCACAAGAGTATACAATAATAAAATGAATTTTGAAAGAGTTTAGAGAGCTTATTTGAATGCTTGAAAGTATAGAATAAATAAACAAGTTTCTTAATCTCAGAATAATCTATAGAGGTTATATTTATACTTGAGCAATTTAATTATAGTTGTTGGAAGCAATAATTTCATTCCCAATATAATCAAAGTCCATTTGAATGAAATTTGGACTTTTGAGCTGTAATTTGTCAAGTCTCGGTCGGGATATCATCAGTCTCGGTTGGGATGATCATTGAATAGCCATTACAAGCCATTGAATTTGAATTTTTGCTCTGGTCCCGATCGGGATATCAATGTCCCAATCAGGATATCAATCTCCCAGTCAGGACTACCATGTCCCGAACAGTGTCCTAATTGAGACATTAGATTAGGATCGGTTCTGCCAAAAATTAATTTTTATGCAAAAATTGGTCTTCTTTGGTCCTGGTCAGGACTATAACAAAATTTGTACTTTTTTATGCAATTTAGTCCCTGTCATGAGTTCGATCGAGATAGTGCTTGTGACGTCTTTCCGGAATGGTTTTTCTTTAATAGTTCATCATTATTTTGACTTCCAAATTACTCCTAGCTTATGCGTACTTGAAGCAAATACATTAGTTACTCAAAATTAAGTTTGTTAAGATCAAAATCAAGATTGATAACTTGCTAAAGTCAACAATCTCTCCCTTTTTGATTTTGACAAACTTATTTTGAGTTTGATAAAAAAAAATAAGGTAAAGTGTGTGATAGATAATAATTGTGATAATAATGATGATATTAAATAAAATCAAATATATTTCTTTATTTCTCCCCCTATGAATATGGACATGATAAGAAATGTAAATTTATAATTTATTCTTCATGACAAAAATATAAAATATATCATAAGAAAATTATGGCATAATATAACAAATGTGTTAAAAACATAAAAAGAATGTTTGATAATATGAAGAAAACAATTTTAAACATATATACATATAATGCATCACAAAAATAGTACATATAGGACAACCTCACATGATCATATAGAACTTGACTAGCTAATTGATCATATGACAGTTAGCATATTACAAATATAAACACTAAACACAACTATCACATGACTTTTTCTCCCTCTATGTTAAAGACTAAAAAATAGAGGAAATATAAGACCACGAACCAAAAAAAAAAAAATACACAAAATCCTTATGAAATTATATGGCATATATAAAAATAATATTCAAATAATTTTCTCACATCTTATAATAAAATTAAAAAAATATTTGATATTAAGAACACACTATCACATAGATTAAAATTTTAATGCAAACTCAAATATTTCTCTCTTTCTGTCAAAAATCAAAAAGAATGAATACTAGAAAAATGTGTATTTTAAAGAAAGGAAAATTTTATTAATAAGAAAAATGCATATAGTATAAAGATAAAATACTGAAAATAAACTAAACATAAACAAGCATAAAATAAGCCTAAAAACAAACTAATAGCTAGAGGTTCATATACGAAAAATAAACCAAGCATATATTGAAAATAAAACAAACGAAAATTACATATAATATATATTCTAAAGGAGGGGGTGAAGGAGAAGGATGATAGGTGTAAGTGTAGTCTTGTTTCTCATAAATATGATGGACATCATGTTGAAGATGAGCAATGTTGTCATCAATCTGATTGAAATGCATATTGAAATTTGATTCAACTTCATCAAAGTAAGAATTGAAGTTGGATTGCATTAAGGACATGCCTTCAAAGATTTTTCCTACCCAAAAAGGTTCATCATCTTGAACTTAAGCACCTTAAGTTTATGAACCTTCACTTCTTATTCTATTCCTTATAGGAGCAACATGAGATTAAGGTTCTTGTTCTTCTTCCCCAAGGTCTTGACTTTCTTGCTCTTCTAATTCTTGAAATATAGCTGCTATATTTTCACTTGCTCCAAGGTCATGTTTCCAAATCCAAACTTTTATTAATAAAGGTGAATTGTTTGGAACTTCTAATAAAGGACTCATTAAGAAGTATGAGTTTAGTAGAGGGTAGAGAGTTAAGATTAATATTGTAGAATTTAGCTAGCTTTATAATAATTCCACCAATACAAATTGCACCAATGTTATTATCTCTAATTAGCAAATTGTCCATTGTAAAAATCTTCCTAAAGTAATCTTTTCATTATAACGAAGACAATAAAGAATGAAAATATCATTAAGAGAGAGAGTTTCATTAGAAAGAGCTCTACCATAATAAAGTAGGCAATGAATCGATGAACATACCAAAGTGCTTTAGATTTTATATGTGAGGTTTTAGTATATTTGACGGAGAATTGAGGACCATTAGGAGCTTTCATTTCATCCTAAAATGAAGAGGCAAACTAATGAGGATTAACTTGAATGTGTCCTTTTTGAGAAAAGCTAAAAAGAGTATCAAACTTTTGATAAGTCATGAAACGATCTCTTCCTCCCAATTTAAATCGCATGGAGAAGTAAGGACTAACATTATCAAATTTGATAGAACAAACAGTATATTAAGAAAGAAATTCAATAATGAGAGAAGGATAAGATGGAAAAAGAGAGAAAGTAAAATCAAAGATACCACATTTGTGAAGAAGATCCTTGACTTCATCATAACAACCAATTGTTTTGAGAATAGGTTCATCCATGAATCTTAAAGGAATGAAAGCTCTTTTTTGAAATTGAGACATTCTTTTCTTGATTTCTTGAGTAGAATAGGAGAATGAAGATTGTGCTCTCTTGAGTTTATCCTTTTTAGAGGAAGGATCTTAAGAAGATGAAGGAAACTTGCTTGGTTTCTTAAGAGCCATGAGAAGAGAAAAGACGAATAGATAAAGAATTTATAGAGAAAAGAAAAAATTTAATTGAGATGAAAAATCTAGTAGGAATAGAATGGTATTTATAGACAAGAAATTAAGGTTGAAATAGTTTAAAATTTGAATTTGAACTAAATAGGAACCTAAAAAATTGTTCATGATTTGAATGGAGAGTCAAAAGGTTAATAGGATTTAAAATCCTAATGCTATCAGAATCAATGTCTCGGTCGGGACATGCTCCTATCCTGATTGGGACATGATGTCCTAAGTGATATCCTAATCGGGACATGATCTGATCCCGAGCGGGACCAAGTTCTTGGCAAAAAATTTTGCAAATTATTTATAATTAAGTCTAAAATATCTTATAATTAAGTCCTTGTGAATTTAATTGCATTTATTTTGAATTAATTGAGGATTTTTAGAAGAATTAAATGAGTACTTGAAATGAAATTATTTAAGGAAGGATATATTTTTCTAAAATTAAAATAATTAATTTAATGAAGGTTTCATCAATTAATTATTAATTTTGTAAAATAGGAAGAAACAAAAAAAATTTCACAAAAATAAAAAAATAAAGATAAAAAATCAAATTTAAGAAGATTAAAGTAATTCAAATAAACACCACATGTTTTTACAAAAAAAAATTAAGATTTTAAAAATAAACACAAAAAAAATTTAGTGAACACGTATTATATACTAAAAATAAATATAAAGAAAACTTAAAGGACCATCAAAATAAAGACAGACTAAAACCATCAATCATTCCAAGTTCATGTTTAATGAAATTCAATCTCTCTTCATTGACAGGTTTGGTGAATATATCAGCTAGTTGATTATTTGTATCAACAAAATCAAGTGAGATATCACCAATTTAAACATGATCATGCAAAAAATGATGTTGAATATTTATATGGTTAGTTATAGAATGTTGAATGAGATTCTTACTAAGATTTATAGCACTTATGTTGTCATATTTGATAGGAATGTGATCAATTTTTATACCATAGTCCAATAGTTATTGTTTTTGCCATAAGACCTGTGAACAATAAAGACTTATTGCAATATATTCAGCTTCAGTAGTGGACAAGGCAATCGAAACTTGTTTCTTACTAAACCAAGAAACTAAACACTATCTTAAAAATTGACAAGTTTTGGAAGTGCTCTTTTTATTTAGTAAACTACCAGTAAAGTCTACATCAGAATAACTAATTAAGTCAAAGGAAGAACTCCTAGCATACTAAAGTCCTAAATGCATTGTACCATAAAAAATTTGAAAATTCTATTGATAGCATTCAAATGAGACTCTAGGACTAGATTGAAATCTAGCACATAAGTAGTAAATATAATATTGAGTCTACTAGTAGTTAAATAAAGAAGGGATCCAATCATACCTCCAAATCGCTTTTCATAAACTAGTTTGCCATTCTCATCCTTGTTGAGTTTGGTTGCCGTGCTTATTGGAGTTTTGCTTGTCTTAGCTCTATCTATGCTAAAATTGCTGAGAACCTCTTTTGCATATTTGGTTTAATTGATGAAAATCCCATATTTGTATTGCTTGATTTATAATTCGAGAAAGAATTTTAGTTCCCTCATCATACTAATCTTAAATTCTCCTTGCATTAGCTTAGAAAATTTCTCACACAAGTAATGGTTAGTAGCACTGAATATAATATCATCAACATATATTTGAATAATTAATAAATCATGCTTTGATTTCTTTATGAAAAGAGTTATGTCAACTTTTCCTTATAGAATCTTTTCTCTAGTAAGAAGTTGCTCAATCTTTCATATGAAGCTTTTAGAGTTTGTTTCATTTTATACAATGCTTTTGACAATTAAAAAATATGATTTGGAGAATCAAAATTTTTAAAACTTGAAGGTTGCTCAACATATACCTCCTTTTTAATGAAACCATTTAGAAATGCACTTTTAACATCTATTTGATAAAGTTTAAAATCCATGAATGATGGAAATGCAAGTAGCATTCTAATAGCTTTTAACCTTGTAATGAGGGTAAAGAATTCATCATAATTAATGCCTTTTTCTTAATTATAACCTTTAGCTACTAGTTTAGCTTTGTTTCTAGTTATGACACCTTGTTCATTTATCTTATTTCTAAACACCCATTTGGTGCCTCTAATAGGATGATGTTTTGGTTTAGGAACTAAGGATCAAACCTTATTTCTCTTAAATTTATTTAACTCTTATTGCATATTAAGAACCCAAAATTCATCACTCAATGCATCATTAACCTTTTTTGCCTCAATTTGAGAAATAAAGGTTAAATTAATAATAGACCTTAATTTAGATATAGTAATTACCCCTTTTGTAGTGTCACCTATAATGAGGTCTTGAGGATGAGTTTTCTTAAATTGTTAATCCTTTGGAAGTTCATCTTTCAAGCTAGTTTGAGATGTTTCCTCATTATCCTCCTTACTTAGACCTTCAAGTTCTAAAGGTTTACTAGCATTTTCGTCTTGAGTTTTCATAATCTCATTATCACCTATAAGATTATCAACACTACAAACATCCTTTCAAGGATCAAGTGAGTTTGATTCATCGAATACAACATGCATTGATTCTTCAATTACTAGAGTTCTCTTATTAAAGACTCTATATGCTTTACTAGAAATATAATAGCCTAGGAAAATTCCTTCATCTGCTTTGGAATCAAATTTTTCAAGATTATCCTTAGTGTTTAATATAAAGCACTTGCATCCAAATGCTCTTAGATATGAGATTTTAGGTTTTCTATTATTCCATGGCTGACAAGGTGTTTTGTTCAAAGTTGGTCTTTTGAAAATTCAGTTTGAAATGTAACAAGATATGTTAATGGCTTTCATCTAAAAGTATAGAGGCAAGTTATACTCATAAAGCATTGTTCTAGTTCTATTTTTTTTTACTACCCCATTTTGCTGAGGAGTTCCAAGAGAAGAAAATGTATGTGAAATACCATTTTCATTATAATAATTTTTGAAAAATCATTTTCAAATTCATTTCCATGATCACTTCTAATATAAGAAATTCAAAAACCTTTTTCTTTTTTAACTCTTTTTGCAAAATTTTCAAAAGCTTTAAATGCATCCTTCTTATAAGCCAAAAAACATACCCAAGTAAATCTAGAGTAATTATCAACTAATATATATGCATAGTGCATTCCACTGAGACTAGCAATTCTAGTTGGTCCAAATAAATCTATATGTATAAGTTTATGAGGTCTAGAAGTAGACACTACATTTTTTAGCTTAAATGAGGACTTTGGTTGTTTTCCCTTTTGACAAGCATCATAAGGTTTATCTTTAGTGAATTCAAGATTAGGTAAACCAATCATAAGTTCATGTTTAAAAAGATCATTCAAAAGCTTAAAATTTGCATGTCCTAACCTTCTATGCCATGTCCATATGTCATGGGAAATAGATATTAAGCATTTAATGTCTTTATTATCAATTTTATTCAAATTAATAACATAAACATTGTCTATTCTTTCACCACTAAAAATTACTTTTTCTTCATTAAGACTACTAACAAAGCAATTTCTATGATAGAAAGTCACCTTATTTATCATATCATATAATTGACTTATACTAAGCAAATTATGTTTAAGATCATCAACAAGTAACACATGATGTATAGATAAAGATTGAGCTTTACCTATTTCTCTAATACCCATAATTTTTTCTTTTGCATTGTCTTTAAATGTAATATGTCCTCCCTTTTTAGCTTCAAGCTTATTGAATTGCTCCTTATCTCCTGTTATGCGCTTTAAACATCCACTGTCAAGATACCATTTGCTTTTTATTCTTGTGGATTTCAAGCACACCTATGAAAAATAATTTAAATATTCTTTTGAACCCAAACCTTTCTTGGTCTAGGTTAGTCTCAAGATAATCCATAAAAAGCAATAGTTAGTCTTAAGATAATCCATAGAAAGAAAATTCATGTGTAGTCTTTTATAGAAGCACACATTGTTGTTGGTATGTCCTTTGATCATGCAATATGGACATATAACATTTTTTAAATTTATTTTTCCTAGGATGATATGCTTTTTTAGTGTGTGAAACATGCTTTTGTGTTGTGATGGTGTGTGTCTCCTATTACTTTAAGTGTGAGACATACATTAGCAATGACAATGTGTATTTTGATAGGTTTGTTTAACATATTTGGGTGCATTATGTTGTGTAACATGCTTATGAGTGTTGTGTCTAGTGTACATGTAAGCATGCTTGGGTTGAGGTGTTCTATTTTGAGCCTTACCTCTTTGTGTCATATATGATTAAGTCTTATGAGACTTCCCTTTAGTATTTGACACAAGAGACTTATTAGCTTTGAAAGCTTGAGTCTCAATCGTTTTTGAAGTAGAGGGAATGGAATTGCATGATGCTTAAATAAATTTAATATATGATGATGATGAAGATAAGGTCATTTCATTAGTACATCCAATTTCATGAGTATTTTCATGAAATTTTTGAGAGATAAGTAAATTATCTAAACTCTCTTTTCCTCTTTGAGATTTCAATATGGAATTTTTTAGCTCAACTACCTTATTAAAAAGTTTATAATTTTCATCACTAGCTTTCTTGAGTTGCTCTTCCAAGGAATTAGAAGATTTTAAGTCATTAGTAAGTTTATTATTTGATTTAACATGACTAGAAAAGTCAATTTTTAACTTCTCAAATTCCTTGGCAAAGCTATTTAACTTATACTAATAATGCTTCTTTGTAGAAAACAAGCTTTTACATTTAAGCAAAAGATTATATCATCATCATCATATTCATCATAAATACAATATTCATCACAAGAAGAGTTAGAAGTATATGGTAACTTTTTTTCATCTTCAACAGCCATAAAGCAAAGATTGGCTATTTCTTGTTGTTCCTCTTCCTCTTCGGATTCAGAGGAGTCATCCTAAGTAGCTTTGAAGGCCTTCTTCCTATCCTTTGCTCTTTTATTCTTAAATTTGAGTTTAAGACACTCACTTCGGATGTGTCTTGATTTTTTGCATTCGTAGCAAGTGACTTCTTTGATTTTCTTCTTACCATATCCTTCAAACTTTTTGTTGGAGTCCTTTATTCTTGAAAAATTTTTCTTTCTTAAAAACTTTTTAAAGTTCCCAGTAAGCATGATAGTATCACCATCTTCATCATTAGAATCTTTAATGTTTTCCTCCTTTCCATCTTCTTAAAGAGCTTTTAGTGCTATGCTCTTTTTCTTCTCTTCATTCTCTTCTTACTCTTCACCTCTTTCTTTGATTATAAGCTTAAGTGTTAGGAGCTTTCTAATAAGCACATTGGTTGAGACAGTAAAGAGGTCTTGAGCTTCCTTAATTTAAGTAACTCGAGATTTCCAATCCTTCTTAAGTAAGATTCTTAGAATGTTATTGTTCACCTCTTCTTTAGATAAATGTTTTCCAAGTTTTCTTAAGGTTGTGAGGAGAGCATTGAGACAGTTTGTCATCTCCGTGATTGATTCTTGAGGCTTCATTTTGAAGAGTTTATATTCATATATATAAAGTTAAACCATTTTGCTTTTTACTTGTTTATTGCCTTTATAATGATTCTCTAAGGTCTCTTACATTTCTTTGGCTAAAATGCAATGTTGTAGCTTGCCTTCTTCTTCTCTTATCATGGAAGAGGCTAGAGTGATCATTGCCTTTTTATTTTTATGATTTTCCTCCTTTCGTTCATTATTCCATTAGCTTTTTATAAAAGTAGTTACCACACCATCAACAGTAGTTGTAGGTGGTTCCTAACCTTTTAGGATAATATCCTAAAGTTTGATGGAATCACAATCAAAGTATACATCCATTTTGAGCTTTCAATGAGGATAGTCACTACCATCGAAGAATGGTCTAACTAAAGAAATATTTTATGATTCACTCCTCATAATCTTGTATTATAGTAATGAAGTTCCTAAAATTCAAGCTCTAATACTAATTAAAAGAGTCCTAGAGGGGGGGTTGAATAAGATAATTGAATAATAATAAGAAATTAAAAAGATTCAAATAAGAATTAGAAGGAATGTTGAGAAGGAAGAATGATGAACATAAGAATTTAAGGAGTTCGAATTCTCAACAATCATACATTTTCACCTAACTTATCCCCAAGTTAGGATTTTAAATTACCACAATTTATTTCCCTAGACTGATTTTTATAACTTGACTTTTAGGCTTAATTTAAACCTTATAACTTGAGTTTTTAATGCTCACTTAAAAACCAATTCATAAGTGTTTTCAAGGCTTACACTAGAACCAAATTCCCAAGTGTTTTAATGGCTAAACAATTAAACCAATTCCTTTAGAATAGAATCTCACTTCCCATTTTCTTAACCCTAGAAAATAAAAGAATAAGAATTTCTATTCTAATACTCACTAACTCTCACAAGAGTATACAATAATAAAATAAATTTTGAAAGAGTTTAGAGAGCTTAATTGAATGCTTAAAAGTATAGAATGAATAAACAAGTTTCTTGACCTCAAAATAATCTTTAGAGATTATATTTATATTTGAGTAATTCAATTATAGTTGTTGGAAGCAATAATTTTGCTCCCAATATAATTAAAGTCCATTTGAATGAAATTTGGAATTTTAAGCTACAATTTGTTAGGTCCCAATCAGGATATCATCAGTCTCGATCGGGATGATCACTGAATAGTCATTATGAGCCATTGAATTTGAATTTTTACTTTGGTCCCAGTCGGGATATTAATGTCCCGGTCAGGACTACCATGTCCCGAGCAGTATCCTGACGGAGATATTAGATCAAGATTGATTCTACTAAAGATTAATTTTTTATTCAAAAATTAGTCTTCCTTGGTCCTAGTCGGGATTGGCAAAATTTGCACTTTTTGAGAAATTTAGTCCCCGTGATGAGTCCGATCGAGATAGTGCTTGTGATGTCTTTCTGAAATGATTTTTCTTTGATAGTTCATCATTATTTTGACTTACAAATTACTCCTAGCTTATACACACCTAAAGTAGACACATTAGTTGCTCAAAATTAAGTTTGTTAAGATCAAAATCAAGATTGATGATTTGTTAAGGTCAACACATCATTTGTTCAATTGTACTTCAGAATACAAACTAAGAGAACTCAATTTTTATCCAAAATAGTTTGAAAAGAGTCCTAGAGGGGGGGTGATTAGGACTATCAAATAAAAATGAGAAACTAAAAGAATTCTGTACAAGAATTGAATGGAAGTCAAGAAGGAAGAATGAAGAACACAAAAATTTAAGGAGTTTGGATTCAACAAAAATCCTATGTCTCCACCCAACTTATCCCCAAGTTAGGATTTTCAATCATCCATAATATTATTCATAAGATTGATTACACAAGAGTTTTATGGCTCACTCTTACAACCTTACAACTTAATTTTTCAAGGCTGACTAAAAAACCAAATCCCAAGTGTTTCAATGGACAACACTTAAACCAATTTCGTTAGAAATAAATCTCACTTCCCTAATATATCCTAAGATTTAAAATGAAGAGAAATTGTATTTCTAATACACAACCAACTCTCATAAGATTTATACAAATAAAGAATTGTTTAAGAGAATTTGAGAGCTCAATTGAATGCTTAAGAAAGAATGAATGGTAAACAAATTTATTAACTTTCATTAAGCTCTTGAGGTGTTTATATAGATAAAAACTAAAAAATATAGTTGTTGGAGGTGCAAAATAATGTTTCCAACGTCTATATTTTGAATTCAATGTTTATAATTTTGAATTATTAAAGATGATGCTATTAAATAGCTATGCATGGATTGAAACCATAATTGGCTACTGAATACGTTCAATTTTTCCCATACTTTCTTTATAAAAGTTCTAGATATTTGACTTATCTTTTCATATCATTTTAAATCTCCTCAATTGGACTTCTGTAGCTCAACATATGTCCAACATACTAAGAGTTGTGCTATCTATAATGTAGATTACTGTCACACATCTATGCATAACTTGAACTCATGATTTTATATTAAAATCATCTGAATTTGCCTAAACTTTATTTATCAAAGTTTTAGATATTTAACTTATATTTCCATATCAATTTTAATGATTTTAATTTGACATCTTTAGCTCAACATATGTCTAAAATACTAAGAGATGTGCAATCTAAAATATAGACTACTGTTAGATAGCTATGCACAAGTTGAAGCCATCATTTTCTATTGTAGAAATTTGAATTTGCCTATATTTTCTTAAAAAAAGTTTTAGATATTTGACTTAGATTTCCATTTCATTTTTAATCACCTTAATTGGGCTTCTGTAGCTCACGATATGTTTAAAATACTAAGAGTTGTGCAATCTGAAATGACAACTACATATGTTTTTTTTTGACTTAGTATTTGCATACCCAAATGAACTCATATTTTGACAAGCAATCCCAATTCAGAAAGTTCAAGATTTCTATTTCAAATGTGAAGAAGATAACTTTCTCATTATAAAGCTCTAAGGATATCAAAAGCCTCCTTGAATCTCTAATGTCGAATTAGCCCAAGATAATCATACTTCATTTTAACTTTCAATGGAGTCCTAACTTATACACACTTAAACAAAAAAATTAAATACTCAAAATTAATATTTTTAAGATCAAATTAAGATTGATTATTGCTAAGGTAAAAAATCTCTCCCTTTTTTATTTTGACAAACTTATTTTGAGTTTGATAAAAAATAATAAAAAGCAAAGTGTGTAATAATATTTGTGATAATAATGATACCAAATAAAATAAAATATATTTCTTTATTTCTCCCCCTACGAATATGGACATGATAAGAAATATAAATTTATAGATTATTCCCCTTCACAAAAAAGTAAAAACAACATAAAATATAGCAAGAGGGATAAAAACATGACATTCTTATGACAAATGTATTAAAAACATAAAATATGATAACATGATCATTTAAATAAATGTTAGGCAATGTGACAAAATAATTTCAAACATATATGTATATAGTGCCACTAAAATGCATCATAAAAATAGTACATATAATAATAATGTTGATGCTAGACGTGCTTAATTATCATATGATCATATAGAGCTTAGCTAGCTAATCAATCATGTAGCACATAATATATAAAAAATAAACACAAATTATTCATAACATATATTGCTTTCTTTGTATAAAGGTAAAAGGAAAAGAGAAAGATATAAGGGGAAATTAATCTAAAGGGACCAAAATTCCTATAGGAACAATGCAAAGATACACTAAATCTTTGTAAAAATATTCATGCCTTATCAAATATCAAAACAATTCCTAAGAAGATATTCATGTCTTATCAAAGATCAAAACAATTCCTAAGAAGATATTCATGCCTTATCCTTATGCATGTATAAACACAATAATAAAATATTATACACATATATAGTAACAAATAACAAACTCAAATATATTTCTCCCCCTTTGTCAAAAGCAAAAAGAAAAGAGAGAGATATGAAAACAAAGATACACAAAAGCTTTATAAAATTTATGTCATACATAAACAAAATAAGTAAAATAAGGCCTTTTATCACATATGATGTATGATAAAATTAGTCATACTAAAAATGTTAATATGCATGCAAAAATTTAAACAAAATTTCTCTCCCTATATCAAACAAAAATATAATATGTCACTAACATAAACTCATTTTTTAAAGGAGTTTTAAAATTAAAAGAAAATACACATGTTAAAAAAAATTAACTAAGTACACATGCAAACTCAAAGTATTTATCCTCCTTTGATAAAATACAAAAGGAAATTTAAAAAGATAAACCAAATATAAGCTGACAACTGAAAAAAATTTAAGATCAAAATCAAAATATTTATCAATCAAAGTAATCAATAAGCACAACATGATTTCACATGAAAACAGTTCAACCATCAATTAAACATAAAATCAAGATAAACTAAAACCATCAATCATGCCAAGTTCATGCTTAATGAAATTTAATCTCTCTTCATTGAGAGGTTTGGTGAAGATATCTGCAAGTTAATTGTTTGTATTAGAAAATTAAAGTGAGATATCACCAATTTGAACATGATCACACAAGAAATGATGTATAATGTCTATAACCTTAGTTCTAGAATGCTAAATAAGAATTTTGTTAAGGTTGATAGCACTTGTATTGTCACATTTATTTAGAATATAATCAAATTTTACACCATAGTTTAACAATTGTTGTTTTTACCATAAAATATGTGAACAACAGAGACTTACTGTAATATATTCAGCTTCAGTAATAGACAAGGCAATTAAAACTTATTTCTTGCTAAACCAAGAAACTAAACATTATTCTAAAAATTGACAAGTTTCGGAAGTGCTTTTTTAATCTAGTAAACTACCGACAAAGTCTGCATCAGAATAACTAATCAAGTCAAAGGATGAACTCCTAGGATACCAAAGTCCTAAATGCATTGTACCACAAAGATATTTGAAAATTCTTTTAATAGAATTTAAATGAGACTCTCTAGGACTAGATTGAAATCTAGCACATAAGCAAGTATCAAACATAATATCATGCCTATTAGTCGTTAAATAAAGAAGGGATCTAATCATACCTCTAAATTGCTTTTCATCAACCAGTTTGCCATTTCATCTTTGTTAAGTTTGGTTGTGGTGCTAATTAGAGTTTTACTTAGCTCTATCCATGCCAAATTTCTTAAAAATGTCTCTTGCATACTTGGTTTGGTTAATGAAAATCCCATTTTTGCATTGCTTGATTTATAGTCCAAGAAAGAATTTGAGTTCACCCGTCACACTATCCCAAATTCTCCTTGCATTAAATTAGAGAATTCCTCACACAAACAATGGTTAGTAGCACCGAATTATTGGGTTTCGTGATACAAATATAGCAAAAAAATTAAAAATTTATCACATTCCCATCCCTGGATCCATGTAATTTGACTACTTGATAAAATCTAAGGTTTCAATAATCTCACCAAGATGCAGAAGACGCAAGATTTTCTAGAAGGATGAGAGGAGGTTCACATTGGTGACACCTTACCTCGAGCTTTATGCTTTAGTTGTTCGGATCTAGACGTCTCCAAAAGGATGCATCCTCTATAGGTATCCACACAAACTGCCCCTCATAAAAACAAATTGGAGTGTGTACCAATAACCTTCTTGATTGTCTCATAAATCAAGAACAAAAGAAAAAACTCTTTTTTTATTTTTTAAGAAGAAATAAAATGAATTTGGAGGCAAGAAAAACAAGTGTGTTAAACCCTAGAGAATATAACATATTTATAGACTCCAAATTAGGGTTTCACCTACCAATGACCTTTTTGGTAATTTCCATTTATTTTATTCTAATTTTAGTTAAAAACAAATCAGAAATAATATCTTTTTTATTTATTTAAAATAATATTTATCTTAAATAAATAAATAAAACACTTTAATTATTTATTTCCACAGATTTTATTTTAGGCTTATTAAACCCAAATTCATTTTGGGCTTGTTCTAAGTGTGTGACCCTGTAGATTCACATAATATTGGCAGTGGGCCTAAATCTCTATTTAGGCCTACAAGTCATAAGTGGCCTCTAGCAAGACATTATGACTACCCAAGTCATGTGAAGTCAATAATCCGACATAACCTAATTATAGTGAATTTTATTGTCCCTTTATCACATGATATCTTAATTGAATATAAGACATATAATGTCATCCTTATATAGTTCAATATTATGACTTGATTCAAAGTAGACTAAAAATGATAACTCTTTATCAATTCATTTCAACATGGCCGTGCATTTTCCTTTAGTTTATCTTATCAAGGGGCCCACATATATCTTTCTCATATTAATGAGGGATAAATTCCTTCTGAATCACTCACATTCCTCACATAACTAATTTCATATCCAACAACATCCTATTTAATCGTCTGGTTAATGATAATGTTAGAATGTGTCAAAACATAAAATAGCTATGTAGAATCCCATGATGATTTCAATGTCAAAGGATAGAAATAAAATTACTGTGATGAGAAGTACTTATGACAATAATCTATGTAGTATTTTCATAGTGGGTCAATCCAGTACATGATCGCTCATCATGTACATATGAGTTGACTTAATATCTCATATTCATGATTAGTAAAACATAACCATCAGTCAACTTCATACTAGCCTTAATACTTTAATATTTATATAATGAATAAATGGCTAGGGATAATTAGAATAGAACTCTTATTTTAATCTAAGGGTTTTACTATCAAGTCACATACTTGATGGCCTTAGTAAAAATTAACCATTCATATAATTATCATAAAATCAAATGATAATGAAATACCTTTTTATTAATAAAATAAGAAAGTCAATACATAATCACAAATTATTGACCTAGTGCATATCACTAACACGAATAATGTCATTAACGTATATTTAAACAATTAATAAATCATGCTTGGATTTATTTATGAAAAGAGTTGTATCAACTTTTCCTTTAGAGAAACCTTTCTCTAATAAGAAGTTGCTCAATCTTTCATACCAAGCTCTAGGAGCTTGTTTTAATCCATATAATGCTATGGAAAGTTTGAATACATAATTTGGAAAATAAAGCTTTCAAAACCTATAGGTTGTTCAACATACATCTCTTTTTATATAAAACTATTTAAAAATGCACTTTTAACATCCATTTGATAAAGTTTGAAATCCATGAATGATGCAAATGCAAGTAGCATCCCAATAGCTTCTAACCTTACAACAGGGGCAAAGGTTTCATCATAATCAATGCCTTCCTCTTGATTATAACCTTTAGCTACTAGTCTAGCTTTATTCCTAGTTATGATACCTTGTTCATTCATCTTATTTTTAAACACCCATTTAGTGCCTATAATAGGATGATGTTTAGGTCTAGAAACCAAGGGCCAAATCTTGTTTCTCTCAAATTAATTTAACTTTTCTTGCATAGCAAGGACCCAAAATTCATCACACAAAGCATCATCAATATTTTTGGGTTCAATTTGAGAAATGAAGGCTAAATTAATAATAGACTTTAATTGAGATATAATAGTTACACCTTTTGTAGTGTCACCTATAATGAGGTCTTGAGGGTGAGCTTTCTTGAATTGCCAATCCTTTGGAAGTTCATCCTTCAAGGTAGGTTGAGATGTCTCCTCATTTTCCTCTTTGCTTGGATCTTCAAGTTCCAAAGGCTTACTAGCATTTTCTTTTTGTGTTTCCACAATCTCATTGTCACCCATAAGATCATCAATATACAAATATCCTTTCTAGGATCAAGTGAGCTTGATTCATCAAATACCACATGCATTGACTCTTCAACTACTAAAGTTCTCTTTTTAAAGACCCTATATGCTTAAAAGTAGAATAGCCTAGGAAAATTCTTTCATCGGCTTTAGAATCAAATTTTCCAAGATTGTCCTTGGTATTAAATATAAAGTACTTGTATTCAAATACTCTTAGATATGAGATTTTAGGTTTTCTATTGTTCCATAAATCATAAGATGTTTTATTTAAAATTGATCTTTTAAAAACTCGATTTGAAATATAACAAGATGTGTTAACGGTTTCTGCCCAAAAGTATAAAGGCAAATTATATTCATGAAACATTGTTTTAGCCATTTCCACAAGAGTTCTATTTTTCCTTTCAACTAACCCATTTTGTTAAGGAGTTTAAGGATATGAAAATGTATGAGAAATACCATTTTCATTACAATAGTTTTTGAAAATTCATTTTCAAATTCGGTTCCATGATTACTTTTAATAAAAGAAATATAAAAGCCTTTTTCTTTTTGAACACTTTTTGCAAATTTTTCAAAAGCTTTAAATGCATCATTCTTATGAGCAAGGAAACATACCTATGTAAATCTAGAGTAATCATCAACCAATACATATGCATAGTGCATTCCATTTAGACTAGCAACTCTAGTTGGTCCAAATAAATCCATATGTATAAGTTCAAGTGGCCTAGAGGTAGACATTACATTGTTTAGCTTAAATGAGGACTTGGATTGTTTTCCCTTTTGGCAAGCATCACAAAGTTTATCCTTAATGAATTCAAGTTTAGGTAAATCAATCATAAGTTCATAGTTACAAAGATCATTTAAAAGCTAAAAATTTGCATGTCCTAACCTTCTATGCCATATCCATGTGTCATGTAAGATAGACACTAAGCATTTTACGTCTTTGTTATCAATTTTATTTAAATCAATGACATAAACATTGTTTACTCTTTCACTACTACAAATAATTTTATTTTCATTAAGACTACTAACAAAGAAGTTTTAAGGATAGAAAGTTACTTTATTTCCCATATTACATAATTGAATTATACTAAGCAAATTATATTTAAGACTATTAACAAACAACACATGATGTATAGATAAGGATTGAGGATTACCTATTTCTCTAATGCTAATAATTTTTCCTTTTGCATTATCTCTGAAAGTAACATGTCCTCCATCTTTAGCATCAAGTTTGTTGAATTGCTCTTTATCTCCCATCATATGCCTAGAACATCCACTATCAAGATACCACTTACTTTTTGTTCTTGTGGATTTGAAGCACATTTACAAAAGATAATTTAAGTGTTCTTTTGGACCCAAACCTTTCTTGGTCTAGGTTAGTTAGTTTCAAGATAATCCACAGGAAATAAATTCATATGTAGTCTTCTTTAGAAGCACACATTATTAGTATGTCCTTTGATCATGCAATAAGAACATACAATATTTTCAAATTTATTCCTCCTAGAATGAAATGCTTTCCTAATGTGTGCAACATGCCTTTGGTGTTGTGTGTTTCTCATATTGTTTTGTGTCATTAAGTGAGACATGCATTGGCAATGGTGATGTGTATTTTGTTAATTTTGTGCAACATGTTTATGTGCATTGTATTGTGCAACATGCCTATTATAATTATGTCTAATGTATAAATAAGCATGCTTGGGTTGAGGTGCTCTAGTTTGAGCCTTACCTCTTTGTGTTAATAAAGGATGAATCTTATGAGACTTTCTCTTGCTATTTAACACATGAGATCTTTTAGCTTTAAAAGCTTGAGTCTTATTTGATTTGGAGGTTAAAGGAGTGGAATCATGTGAAGCTTTTACAAAATTAATATGTGATAAAGATGATGAAGACATTCCATTCTTATATCTAATTCCATGGTTATCTCAATGAAATTTTTGAGAGTCAAGAAGACTATCTAAATTTTCTTTTACTCTCTTATTTAGCAATGGAATTCTTTAATTCTAAGACCTCCTTGGAAAGCTTATGATTTTCATCATTTACTTTCTTAAGTTAATCTTCTAAAGAATTAGTAGCTTTTGCATTATTCAAAAGTTTTTCGTTTGATTCAAAAAGTTTAGCAAAATTAATTTTTAAAATTTTTAATTCTCTATTTAAGCTACCCAACTTATGCTTATAGTGTTTCTTGTTAGATAATAAACTTTTGCATTTAACAAGTAATTTGCTCACAATAGAGCTCTCATCATCATCATCATCATAATAATTATCACAATCATCAAAGGAAGAATAAGAAGTAGATGGTAGCTCATTTTTATTTTCAAGGGCCATGAAGCAAAGATTGACCACTTCTTGCTATTCATCTTCCTCTTCGAATTCAGAGGAATCATCTCAAGTAGCTTTGAATGCCTTCTTCTTATTCTTGAATTTAAGCTTAGGACACTCACTTCTAATATGTCCCGGTTTCTTTCATTCATAGCAAGTAACCTCCTTAGTTTTCTTCTTCCTATTTTCTTCGAACTTTTTATTGAAGTCTCTTCTTCTTGAGAAATTTTTCTTTCTTAAAAATTTCTTTAAGTTCTTAGTGAGCATGGAAATGTCACCATCTTCATGACTAGAATCTATGATGCTTTCCTCTTCACTATCTTCTTGAAAAACTTTTAGAGCAATGCTCTTTTTCTTTTCTTCTTTCTCTTTTTGTTCTTCACCTCTTTATTTTATAGTGAGCTCATGTGTTAAGAGCTTACTAATGTGCACATCGGTTGGTAAAGTAAAGAGGTCTTAAGGTTCCATAATTGAAGTAACACGAGATTCCCAAACCTTTTTAAGTAGGATTCTTAGAATCTTGTTGTTTACCTCTTCCATGGAGAAATGTTTTTCAAGTTTCTTGAGGGTTATGAGGAGAGCATTGAGATGGTTTGTTATCTCCGTAATTGATTCATAAGACTTCATTTTGAAGAGTTCATATTCATACATATAAAGTTAAACCTTTTTACTTCTTATTTGAATGTTGCCTTCGTAGTGGTTTTCTAAGGTTTTCTATATTTTTTTGGTTGACATACAATATTGAAGTTTGCATCTTTCTTCTTTTATCATTGAAGAGACTAGAGTAATCACAGTTTTTTTTTAATTTTTGTGATTCTCTTCCTTTTGATCAATACTCCGTTAACTTCTTATAAGAGTAGTTACCATACCATTAATGATAGTTATAGGTGGTTCCCAAACTCTTAGGAAAATGTCCTAAATTTTGATGGAATCATAATTAAGATATAATTTCATTTTGAATTTCCAATGTGGATAGTCATTACCATCAAAGAATGGTCTAAGAGAAGAGATGTTTTGTGATTCACTCCCTATGATCTTATATTCTAGCAATGAAGTACCTAGAATTCAAGTTTCGATACCAATTGAAAAGAGTCCTAGAGAGGGGTGAATAGGACTATCAAATAAAAAGGAGAAACTAAAAAAATTCTTTGTAAGAATTGAATGGACGTTGAGAAGGAAGAATGAAGAACATAAAAATTTAAAGAGTTTGAATTCAACAACAATCATAAATCTCCACCTAACTTATCCCCAAGTTAGGATTTTTAATCATCCATAATCTTATTCATAAGATTGAGATTACACAAGAGTTTTATGACTCACTCTTACAACCTTACAACTTGATTTTTTAAGGCTTACTCAAAAACCAAATCCCAAGTGTTTCAATGGACAACACTTAAATAAATTCCTTTAAAAGTAAATCTCACTTTCCTTTTAATCTATCCTAAGATTTAAGATGAAGAGAAATTCTATTTCTAACACACAACTAACTCTCATAAGAGTTATATAAACATAGAATTATTTAAGAGAAATTGAGGGCTCAATTGAATGCTTAAGAAAGAATGAATGATAAATAAGTTTCTTAAATTTCATTTAGCTTTTGAGGTGTTTATATAGACAAACACTAAAAATATATAGCTTTTGGAGGTACAAATAATGTGTCCAACATCTATACTTTGAATTCAATGTTTATAATTTTAAATTATTGAAGGTGATCCTATCAAACAGCTATGTATGGATTAAAACCATAATTGGCTACTAATGTTTGATTTTGCCCATACTTATTCATAAAAGTTATAGATTTTTAACTTAGATTTTCATATCATTTTAAATAACCTTAATTGGACTTCTATAGCTCAATGTATGTCAAAAATACTAAAAGTTGTGCAATCTAAAATGTAGACTACTATCAAATAGTTATGCACAAGTTGAACCTGTGATTTTATATTGAAGGCATTTGAATTTACCTAAAATTTCTTTATTAAAGTTTTAGATATTTTATTTAGATTTCCATATCAATTTGAATCACCTCAATTTGACATTTTTAGCTCAAAATATGTCTAAAATACTAAGAGTTATGCAATTTAAAATATAGACTACCGTCAGACAACTATGCACAAGTTGAAACCATAATTTTCTATTGGAGAAATTTAAATTTATCCACTCTTTCTTCATAAAAGTTATAGATATTTGACTTATCTTTCTATATCATTTTGAATCATCTTAATTGGGCTTTTGTAGCTCAAGATATGTCTATAATATTAAGAGCTGTGCAATTTGAAATAACAGCTGCATATGTTGATTTCGACTTAATATTTGCATACCTAACTGAACTTGGATTTTGACAAGCAAGCCTAATTCAGAAAGCTCAAGATGTCTATTTCAAATGTGAAGAAAATAACTTTCTTATTATAAAGCTCTAAGGATGTTAAAAACCTTCTTAAATCTCAGAGGTTGAATCAACCTAAGATAATCATACTTGATTTTAACTTCCAATGGAATCCTAACTTATACACACTTAAAAAAATAAATTAAATGCTTAAAATTAAGTTTGTTAAGATCAAAATTAAGATTGATTATTGCTAAGGTCAACATAATTAGTTTGACAAAATGTAGCACATCATGTATTAATGCTTTTTAAAACAGAGTAATATAAACACACTTAAAAAAACTAAACTAGATAACTAATTGAAGTTGACCTAACTCATAACATAAATACACTAAACTGCATCATTGTTGACTGTATTTTTAGAAACTAAACTAGTAAAACTCATTATTGCTCTCGTTTTTTTATGAAGTCTGCCAATTGATAACTTAGTTTTGTTCTTACAATTGTCTGGTTGTGACACAGGGTCTACCTTACTAATGTAAACCTAGAGAAGTAAATGGAAGATCTCCTACAAGTCTAACTTCTTGTCATGACCCAAAACAGGGGCCATGACCGGTGCTAGGGAACTGAAATTCTTTCGAATCTGGAACCCTTAGCAAGCCTAAAAATAAAATAAACATGCAATAGTAATAATAATATATAATGCAGCGGAAATAAAAATCATAAATATCATTATATCAATTTCATTAACTGGATTTAAGTCAAATCTCATCTCATATATATATAAATCTTTGAATACAAATCCAGTTCTCAAATATAATACAATATCTCACATAAATAAAATACATAAAATCTCATAATTAATTTACAACTACTGCAGTGTCTAGATTATAAAAATAAGACTCAAGTAAGCAGTTTACACAAAGAAGCCGGGGCGGAAGAAATCCGGCGTACAGGCCTGCTACTGAGGTCTGAAGATGTTGACTCTCCTGAAAAATTATCAACGGAGGGGAGTCAGACCTCACTGAGTGAATTACTATAATATGTATACATACACACTAAATGATAATGCATACAGTCAACAATATATATCTAATATATATATACAGGCAATTACACACATATGCAATAAAATCATTTTATTTATTTTTTATTTAAAATCATCTTTTATGAAGGATCACATAGAACCCTAGAATATCACAACCTCGAAAACAGTGTTAGACAACACTCTAGCCACACAGGCTCACTGAATCCAAATATATCCACTTAATCCATTTAGACAGTAGACTGGCCCCGAGACACTAAGTCAACCGAGCTCCAGCAGTCTAACTGCCAGTGTGATTGGCCCCGAGACACTTGGTCAACCGAGCTCCAGCAATCACACCCAAACCATATCTCACACATCAATATTCCTAATCAATCAATATCCATAAATAGGTTAGTAATATAGCCTAAATACTATAGGCGTACCGGTACATACTCGGTCCTAGTGCTGCCCACTAGGTAGTACGTTCTATTGATATCCTTCATTAAAATATAAAGCATACATTCATAAAAGTAAATGATGCATGAATTTAAATAAAATAGCAACATAAACCATATATATAATAGAAATATACCAAAAATAAATCAGGTATATTTCAAATATATATACGTCAAATAAATCCAATATAATTACAAAATAAACTAAGAATATACCAAGAATATACATAAAAACCTTTTAAGAATAATTTATTACTAAAACATGCATATAATTTGAAAATATACCAAAAATATACCGAATATAAACTAAAACTAAACTTAAATACCAAATGAATTATTTATGCATAATTAATCAAAATAACATACATTTCTAAATCATGCACTCTAAAGCATATATATATAGAATAGTAACTCACCCTAGTGCGCTCTACGAGACGGATCCGACGGGCCTGGTCCACTAGCCCTCGGTCTTGGCGCAACTAAACAAGCAATAAATAACTGATATTAGAATAAACCTAACAGAAATCCTAAAATTCGATCTAGAGTATTAAACATAGAATCGATATCAAGGTTCGACCGGATATCACGTTTTACGAGAATTCTATCGAAAATTCGGCAGAATCTCCCCTGTAAAATGGACATCTCTCTACTCAAAAGAGTAGAGCCGACCCTGCAAAGAAACACACTTCGAAAAACTACACAGAGCACAATCAAAATCCCACGGTCAGACTCCAAACTACAGTCCACCGACCGGGGTCCACAAACACAGAATAATTATGAAAATATCAAAAATATCCTTATAACATAGAAATTCATTTTATTCGTAAAAATTACAAAATTAGCCTTTAAACACATTACAAATCGATAAAAACTCATTTTGTTAGAAAAACTGTATATTATATATATAATTGAAAATAATTCACAAAAAATAGTTTTAATTAGTTAAAAATACTAAATAATTTGTAGAAATCATTTTTATACTTTAAATAACTATTAAAACCACTTAAATTACATTTTTAGCCAATTTTGTGTAAAATTACCAAAATGCCCTTATATATATAAATATACTAAAATTCATTCAAAAATTCACCAAAAATAGTATAATTATCCAAAATTAATTTTCTCAACATATTTATCAATAATATTAATAATTAAACTCAATTAACCAATTAAATTCAATTAGAAACATAATTAACCCTAATTTCCCAAATTACATAAACTTCAATAATTCAAAATAAATACTTAGAAATTCATAAAAATTCCAAATAAATTCCTATAATTCATTTCAACACCTAATTTAACCATAAAACATAATTTCATAATTTATTTAATTAATTTCCGAAAATTAGAAAATAATATTAAAATATTCAAAAATACCCAAAAATCAAATTAATCTCAAAAAATTCCACAAAAATTCATAAATGTAGATTAAGCTACTAGGATCAACATTTGTGAAGGGATTTTCCATGAATCAATCAATTTGAAGCTCAAAAAAATCAAAAACCCTAATATGGCCGAATTGGAAAATTCGAAACCTAAGCAAATCAAGACCATTTAAGTTCAAACCAAAGCTAGAATCACACTCACCGGAGCTCAAGGAGAAGAAAGAGACTGGCGGTGTCAAAAACGGTGGCCGAAATCGTGGTCGACGGAGAGGAGAAGAATTTTCGGCCAAAAGAAGAAAAGAGGCTGCCGGCGCCGGGAAAGAAGGCTGCTGGCGGTGGGGAATGGCTAGGGACGACGGTGGTAAGCCGAGAGGCACACCGGCGGTAGGGGAATGGCAGTTGCAATGGTGGTTGGTGGTGAGGGAGTGGTCGGGCGCGGGGAAGGAGAAGAAGAAGAAGAAGAAAAAGAAAAGAAAAGAAAAGAAAAAGAAAAGAAAAAGAAAAAGAAAAATAATAAAAAATAATTTTAATAAAATATTTGAAAAAAAATCACATCCACACACTTAATATTTAATATTTTAAAATTTAATATTAATTAAAAATAATTAAATAACAAATAAATAATTAATTAATTAATAAAATATTAGGGTAATATACTAAACCCTAATTAAATAAATATTTACACGCATAGGCTCTATTTAGTAATTTAAAAATACATATGAGTTCATGCAAGTCCAAAAATATATTTAAAATAATTAATAATAAATTATTTACGTGAAAATTTCCTCGAAAATGCAAGTCCCGAGAAAATTTTACGTAAATTACTGTAAACAATGCACAATAATTAAAATAGATTTTAAATAAATATCAACTCGTAAAAATATCATATAATATACATATGAAAATTATTAACACTGCATATCCCGGTACAGTGTAAAAATATTTAAAAACACGGGATATTACACTTCTACCCCATCCCCATTAAATGTGATTTTTTTAGCATTACTTGTAGGTAAAGACTGTGCAGCTTTACTCCTCTTAATCAAACACTCATTTGGGATTGCAAATCTTATTTATGGATTAGAATTATGATAATTCATCTCAGTTTGCACTTCTTAATCAATAATCATCTTAGTTGGCCTTTAAGGCTGGAAATATGAACACAAAAAATATTTCCTTAATTTAGGGTTTTAAACAAATAATGAGAATTTGAAGCTACAAACAACACACATACAACCATTAACCAAACATAACCATACATAATAATACATAAGTCTTTATTCCAACAAGCATCATAAACAGCAATTTCAACAAGCATTTTTAGAAAATTAAATTAGCTCACATACAATGTCATTTTTCCTATGTTTAAATCAACATAGCAACCATATCCTTTATTTTATGATATACTCTGCCTCTCACAATTGCCTCCCAAATTCCTTTCTGTTTCTTTATTATGATAGATTCCCTTCTCTTTTGTAGTTTGTGGGGGCAACATTAACAATCTTATGGGTTCTCTTAGTTTGGGAACTAGTATTTTTAATCACTCTAGATGGCATCAAACATATAATAAACTATGTTTGCTCAGTTTGTACACAGGGTTGAGTTAGTGTATCAAGTGCATTTTAGGTCAATTCAGACCGTCTTGGGTAGTTATTAGAGGTGCTTGACAGTGAGAAAAATGAAAAATTAAAACTCTTTATAATAAAAAAAAAATTAACCTACTAACAATAATAATTATACATATACCCGGTTGCCTTTATTTAGACATAAACTTTTGTTGTGGCTTATATGATGGCACAAGCCACACTTATACTTCAACATTGTTTTGTCAATTTTTCTTTATCGTTACTGCTATTTCCTGTGGCCCTTAGTTCATTTGAGGCCCCTCTTTGTCTTTGGTCTACCACTAAGTTTGACATAAGGTGGGGGTTCTATAGCCTCATATTCTTTATACCTCGTAAATCTCTTTCCAAGTACAGGTTGAAATGGATATTCATAAGTGGTAGCATAAGTGGATTGATGGTACCATTTTAAAATGTGACTCATAAGGTTAATTTTTTAATGATACATTACCTATATAGCATGTGAGCATGAGATTCCTGTTAAATCCCATGCTCTACATGCAAAGTTATTTATCAAGGAAAACTGTGTGTTTTTCAGCTCCTTCCCCAATCTTATAACCTACATCCCCATTAAACACCACCTTGCATCCAACTAAATTCTCTTTATTGTCTTAAAACATTCTCATGCATATTGGACTCCATTCATTATACCACTTTTCAATAGCTATTTTATTGTCTTTTATCTTATTCATTACTTAGAGTCTTATGTCTTTGAGCATGCTAACTATAGGCTTATGTCTTGTAGTAAGAATCCATGCATTAAAACACTTTGTAATGTTGATGTCCACTATGAAGCTCTTGGATTTACTGCTGAAATATGCTCTGCACCATGTGTATGGATGATATTTGAGAAGATCTTTAACTCCTTTCTTGGTAAGCTCACCTAATTTCAATAAATTATCTTTAAATTCTTCTTCAAAAGTACTTCAAGCACAAACCTAAAATTTCTTTTTTAACTCTCCTTTACCATATTTCTTTGACTAGTTGGTAAAAATGTGTCTTACACACCAACGGTGCTCAACTTATTGGAGAATTTGTATATTTGCATTCACAAGTCCCTACAATGACACCATTAACATTGAAACTCATTACCAAGCTATGTATATAAATAAAAATAGTACAAAAATAATGAGAAATAAAATAAATTTGTTTATTGATAAACAAAATCTATAAAGCTAATCAGAAATAAAACACCACCTTCTACATGTTAGAAATTAATGTGAGTGTTGAACTATCAACAAGCTTTAGTTCTTATGCCAATCAACAGAGAAACCATTTCCAGTTATTGGTATTTTCTTTATTTATTACAACCTAAGTAATTGGTACCATTTAATCAGTACTATCAATGCCAACTACAGACAAAAGCTGACCCTTGCACACTCCTTTTAAAAAATAGCCATCAAGACCAATAATTGGTCTGCATCCTACCTTCCACCCTCTCATACATGCATCAAAGCAAACAAACATTCTTCTAAACATTGTCCACCCTTTTTTTAATGCTTCCTTATATAACTCAATCTCCACCTTACTTCCAAGATTACTCCTCTTCAAAGCAGCAACATATGCCTCTAATAGCCAAATTCGACTTTGAAACTACCATCTTACTCTTGAATGATTTTTCTTTTTGCCTTTTTACACTTGAACAAGCTCACATTTATGTTTAAAACCTCCTCAGCTTCTTTTTTCATGTCTACCACTCTATAAGTAGGATTCTTGTATATCCTATTTTTGAAATGCTTTGCTAGAGAAAAGTAAGAAGCACTATGCATTGAGAATCTCTATAACACTTATGCTCACTATGCAAAGTCTTCATAGCTAAACTAGGGTTATCACCATCTTTAGAAATGGATACCTTTCTTCATTGATGCACTTAACTTTTATCTTGTATGGCTCATTAGGGTGGATTTTCAGCTTCTTCCCTTGACTAATTGCATACTTAGCTATTGCTTCTTGTGCTTCACCAGCATTAGTAAAGGTCTTGCCCAAAATGAAATAACCTTCATCTCCATCATAATGCACTCTCTCTTTAAAAGTAACCTCTTCAACCACTTCATCTTCTTCTCTACTCACAGAAATATCATTTTTTTTCATTCTTAGGATCATTAACTCTCTCTTCTTCTGACTCACTTACATAACCATTTGGAGGTACATATACAGTGTTAACTAAAACTCTTTCACTAGATTTAACATTAGGAGGATTGTTAATACTATATTGTGTACCTAACTCAATATTCTCTTGTCTATTTGCATTTACATGATCTTTATTTGCATTAACATCATTTGCACAAGCATTTACTTCTTCAACCTTTGCATTAAGTTCCTCTGCATTTGCATTTACTTGCTTTTCATTTAATGCTTCTTCTACGTGCTCTACCTCAACACCAACATCTTCAGCCTCTATCCTTGAAGGATAATATAGTAACGACAGAATCTGAGTTCCAAATTTAGGCGCATCTACTTCATGATTTGTATAAAACTTGATCTCTCTTACCCAATTGTTATATGTTATGTACTTCAGAACTCTTCTAATGCTGTCATCATTGTGCACTAAAAAAAACCCCTCCCTAATTCTTTCCTGGCTTAAGAAAAAATATTTTCTTAATAGTTGGGAACCCTAATATTTTTTGGTATTTATAAAGGAGGTCTTTGTAATTCAAGAAATTAGGGTCAAAGTCCTATAACATATTAACACTCCCATTAACATAGTAAAGCTCATCATTTTCTTGCACCTCTTAACTAACACCGAAGTTAACAATTAAATCAATGGTTTCCTCCATGCTGTCACAATACCAAACATAAAAAGATAAAAATAAGATCCATTTTGTCTCTAAAAAACAAACAATACATGTGAATATCACATGGCTAAAAAGCATAAATCGATTTAACAATGCAAAAAAGATAATATAAAAAAACTTACTACTATTACTATATAGTAAAAACACATCACTTTGCCATGAAAAAAAAGTTACTTTTGGACCATTTACCATCTTTTTCTTATTTAACATAAAAAGAAAAAAGAATAAAATATTACCTGTTTCGCAGATATCGAAGGGCACCCCTAAACAACAAACAAGGCTTTAATCAATAGAAAATAACTATCAACTACTACAACTCTAATTTTTTCTCAGAAAATTTTGGACCACATCTTATTTATGAAGATTTGATTTTTTTCCTTCGTTTTGTACCATTTATTTGAAGAACTCTGACGTTAAAACCAACTACTATAGAGCTAAAGTTGACACATAGTTGCTTTATTTGATATGGAGCCTAAGTATATGTGCATGAAGGCCACATTAGATGGATTACAAAACGGTGGTTATTAGGTTAAAAAGTCTCCGTCAGTCAAGGGATTTAAAACACAAAGACAATATAATTTTATGTTTAAATGATAAAAAAAATGTAAGGAGCTTATTTGCTCCCATGGACAAAACATTAGGGGCTTATTTGCACTTCTCCTTCATGTTAATATTATTACTATGATTAATTAATAGCGGTAGATAAAGACAAGCAAACGCAGCTCATTTACGGAACTACATGAAGACATAAAGATAGATGATAGATACGTGTCAGAAATTTACCGAATCTTTTAATCACCCCACTTTCTTTGCCGTACACTTCAACGGTCCAGATCTTTCCAAAATATTCCTAATATTCCTTTTTTTTTACGTTACTGTATACACAAATATATATATATAAATAAATAAATAAATTACGGAGCTCGAAAGGAAAAATCGCAGCAGCAGATACCTCCTTTGGGAAAAAAAAAAAAAAAAAACGTAAAAAGAGTTCTGCCGGAGTTAGGGTTTTTGTTGATCGGAGTGCAGTGTTGTTTTGTTCGTTGGATCTGATCTGGATGATTGGATTTCGGGCGATTTTGTGGTGGTTTTTTTAGAGGGAGATCAGGATGATTTCGTTGCAGAACGGACTTAGGGTTGCTCCGCTTGGTACGTCGTCGTCTACGGCGGCTGCTGCTGCTGCGGCGGCGGCTAGGGATGATGGTGGATTTCAGGTGAAGGTTGAACCTTCATCGTCTTCGTTGAGTTTAGTGCCGTTTAAAGGCCGTGATTCTCATCATGAGGGTTAGTTGTTTTCCTATGACCTGAAGCTGTTAGCTTTGTGCTTATTTGGTTCTCTTACCTCATTTCTATTTTGAAGGTCTTAGCTTCGTTTCATTGCATTTTTTTAGCGATTCAAAGTTGTGCACTTTAGAGTCTAATGTTTGGCTGGAGCGGAAGCAGCAGTCTTTAACTGAAATTTGAAGCGATAAACATTGCTTAAAAAAAATTCTTTTTTGTTGTAATTTTTGTTTTATGGATAGGATGAGTTATGCATTATTTGTATAGTTTTCGAATTGCTAGCGCTTGCATTTTATTTATGGAGCTATTATTTCTATTTTGTCCGTAACAATATATTTATTAAGATTATGCATCATTTAGGTGTTGTAAGGGTTTTTAAATACATTTATTTGATGAAACTTATATGATTTTGGAGGTACCCTTTTACCTTAGTGAACAGGTCGCTGGTGGTTTTATGGCTCTAAGCTAGAGATTTTTACTATTTTATGGTGATTTGAATACAATATAGTGATTTATTTGATAATTTGCTACTGTAGTTTGTTGATAAAAGGAGTAAATAATGGTTGATATGTTGTAATTTTCTGATGCAGTTGATGAGGACATGCACTTGGCTCTTTCTCATCAGATGTACAAGGCTGGCAACTATAAACAGGCACTAGAGCATAGCAATACTGTTTATGAAAGAAATTCGCTTCGCACCGATAATCTTCTTCTTCTGGGTGCAATTTATTATCAGGTTTTATTTCATTTAAATGTTTCTGGCGTCGGGCACTGCTTTTTAAATTGTTTTCACTTCAAGACAACTGTTTGGCAAATCTGATAGTTTTATTTATTTCTTTGTAGCTGCATAATTATGAGATGTGCATTGCGAAAAATGAGGAAGCTCTTCGACTTGATCCACGTTTTGCTGAGTGTTATGGAAACATGGCAAATGCTTGGAAGGTACCATTATCTATATAATTTTTTGAACTAAAATGAAGTAACTCAACTGTTTTGGGTGCTGATTATGCAGTTGAATTGTTGTTGTTACTCATGGTTGTGATGTTTCATTTATGAACAGGAGAAGGGTGATATTGATCGTGCAATTCGTTATTATTTGATTGCCATTGAGGTTTGTATGACTTGCAAATTTTTTCTTGGTTGATTTTTTTTATTATGTTGTTGATTCCTGCTTATTCAGGAAAAGAGTTATCTAAAGGGACTTATATATATTGTTATGAGTGAGATAGGTTTGCCTTAAATACTTATTGAAGTGAATAGTTGAATTCCTGGGTTATACTTCTCTCATATTGAGCATCATAGGCAGAGATGAGAATCCTGATGGCTTAGAGCTTGGTTTCCATTTTATATCTTTGACACTCCTTCCAAAAAGATTAAAATCTTTAAAGTTTGCCCATGCTGACTTGGGCACAGGGGTTTCTTGTCAGTAAGGCCCTGTTCTTATCAGGCTAAGCCTGTGGTAGATCATTTTTTCCCTTCATTTTCCAAAGAAAACCACTGACAATGATAGCAGAATGAGATCTGGAGTTCCCTCACTTGATTGAAACTTCTATTATGGAAGAAAAAGAGAAACAGAAATAATTGACTTGTCTAATGAAAGGAGAACTGTTAGTGCATTAATGAAGAGAAACTACAAGTGCATCAATGAAGAGAAACTACAAGATCAAATAAATAAAATAATATGGAAATTTTCGGAAATGTAAATTGCAGTCATTGACAAATCAAGTGACCAGAAATAAGAACTGTTATCTGGAGGAGTGCATCTTCTTTTTGAGTGGGGTTTTTGATCGTAAAACCTGAAGAAGAAAGTTCCTGGAAGCACCTGAGGAACACTTCTGTTTGGTGTTGAACATCATTGAGCAGAACTTTGGTATCAGAACTGCTTCAATAAGTACAGTGTGGATTTGCTGTTGCTGCACTAGATTCTGGAGGATCCAATTTCTAATCATGGTTATATTTCATAATAGAAGCATTATGGATTTTGATAGGAAAAATATATAGGAGGGGACTTACTCTTTTAATGGTCTTTGATACGGTTGATACTTGGCATGGATAGATGGTTTAGGCATCTCTCCCTCTTTCTTGCTATTGTGATTGCCCCTGCTAGGGGCATTTTTTAATGTGTTATTATGAATGTTTTGATTCATATGTTAATGCAGCTTCGACCGAACTTTGCTGATGCTTGGTCAAACCTGGCTAGTGCATATATGCGAAAGGGGAGGCTTACTGAAGCAGCACAGTGCTGTCGTCAAGCTCTAGCATTGAATCCTCTACTGGTAATTTGTTTATTACAAGTTTATTGGTGCTCTAAATTTCTCTCACTTTCCTAGACAATCCCCTTTTTTTGTTAGTTTAAAGGCTTGAATGAGAATCACGTAGTTACATCTTCTGAAAATTGGGATGCAGGTTGATGCTCATAGCAACCTTGGGAATCTAATGAAGGCACAGGGGTTGGTGCAAGAAGTAAGTATCAAATAAACAGCTGGCTGCTACATGTTGTTTAGTTCTTCTATTTTCTTGTTGGACTTGAAAAGTTTTTAGGCTATGGGGTTTTGGTTACTTTCAGTGTTGATAACTTGTGCTGCTACCATGCCATGCTAGGATTAGGATGTTGACAGATCACTCCCCCTTCCAATCATGATGGAGGAAGTGGTCCTCTGACAATTTGTGTATCTAGTTTGAGTCTATCCTTTTGCTGGATAATCAGGACTCTCCTGGCCCTGACCTTTACCCTTTCTGATCTGATGAAAGGAAGACATCCTTTCCATGTGTAGATTTTTGTAGTGTGCGTCTCTCCTTTTCCAGTGAAGTTACTGATTGATGTACTTCATGTGTGGAACTGTGTCTTAAATTACAGTTCAATACAGATGTCAAGTTGTTATCTACAGGCCAGGGATCAGATGATGGTTGGTTTGTTGTAACTTCCATGTGCAAGACTCCAAATTGTCAGAATCTAACATTTTGTGCAGGCATACAGTTGTTACCTTGAGGCTTTACGCATACAACCAACTTTTGCTATTGCGTGGTCAAATCTTGCTGGTCTCTTTTTGGAGTCTGGTGATCTTAACAGGGCTCTCCAATACTATAAGGTATTCTGGATTTTTTTGGCTCTGTTTTAACACCCTCTACCATATTCTTTTTTCATTTTTGATATTATTCAAAATTTTCCTCGATATGCTTAAGCATGCCAGTATCCTGCTAACTCTTTTATTGACTGACCACATTTGAAAGGTTGATTTTAGATTTGCTTCAGTTGAACTGCAAGGGAAACTGAATGTAGTTCAACTGAAGGGAAAAATACCATTCCTGGAATGCTTTTCTGGAGTTTCCTTTGACTGACTTTATTATTCTGCCGATGTTTGGCTTTGTTGCAAAGATATGTTAAACTTCATTTTACAATGTGAACTGCAGGAAGCTGTAAAACTCAAGCCCACATTTCCTGATGCTTACCTAAACCTTGGAAATGTCTATAGGGTAAGATATCATGGTTTTCCATCAATTTGTAGAGTAGCTCCATGTGCCTGGGCTATTGCTGTATAGGAGGCAAACAAGATGTTTCTTTTACCTTTTCAGGCCTTGGGAATGCCCCAAGAAGCAATTGTGTGCTACCAGCGCGCTGTTCAGACACGACCAAACTATGCAGTAGCTTTTGGTAAGTTGTTGGCACCTGACCCTTAAAATTCTGTGCATTGATATTGAGAATTCTTTTTTTTTTTTAATCTTTTATTCAGTGAGTCCTGTCAAAGTTTTACCTAACACCTAGTACAACTTCACTTCTAGTTGCCATCAAAATAGTTATTATTGTAAGATTAGTCAGTGAATGCGATCAAATGACTTAGTAGGATTTCTGTACTCTGGTCAATCCCTTCTTTTCCATCCATTGAACTGCTGTCTTTGCAGACTGCTTCTATAATCTATAGAACCAGTGAACATCCCTTCTCATTTACATCATTCTGAGTTAAAAATTGCTGAACATGTTAGCATATAAATTTTACTGGCTATTTGGTTGACTTTACTTGGCCATTTTGTTGATTCTGGTGCAGGAAATTTGGCCAGTACATATTATGAACGAGACCAATTGGATTTGGCAATTCTTCATTACAAACAAGCTATTGCCTGTGATGGAAGATTTTTGGAGGCTTATAATAATTTGGTTGGTTTTCTTTTCCTCCTATGTACTATTGGTTTTGAGTTACCGTATTGACTAACACAATTTATTTTTAAACTGGAAGGGTAATGCGCTAAAAGATGTGGGTAGAGTGGAGGAAGCAATCCAATGCTATAATGTAAGTTTGTTTTTTCATTTTTTTAAATTCTTTTTTTTTTTTTCTGTTGAGTGGCTTGTATTTATATAATTACAAACTTTGCTCAAATCTTTTTGTCTTTGTTGTAGCAATGCCTTGCATTACAACCTAGCCACCCTCAAGCACTCACCAATCTTGGGAATATATACATGGAATGGTAAATGATGTTGAATTCTTATGTCTTCATGCATAAATTTTCAATTTTCCTCTAGTAGTTATGATTTAAAATACTTGAAATTTATTTTGGAAATTGTTGAAAATCCAGGAACATGGCTCCTGCTGCTGCTTCATATTATAAGGCAACATTGGCTGTCACAACAGGACTTTCTGCTCCTTTCAATAATCTTGCTGTAATCTATAAACAACAGGTAATGACATTTGGAGTATTTTCATTGTGCTAGTCAGGTGCGTCTGTGTACTTGTATCAACCAATTGGAATACTAGCATTCTGCCTTTCATTCTAGCTGGTTGTTTTAGAGTTTTTTCTGAATACTTTGTATTCTTTTTTCAAAATTTCATGGCAGGGAAATTATGCAGATGCTATATCTTGCTACAATGAGGTTCTCCGTATTGATCCCTTGGCAGCTGATGGACTTGTAAATAGGGGTAACACATACAAGGAAATTGGTAGAGTAAGTGATGCAATTCAGGATTATATTCATGCTATCGCTATCCGGCCAACTATGGCCGAAGCTCATGCAAATTTGGCTTCAGCTTATAAAGACAGGTATTATTTTAGATTTTATGGTGCCAAAGTTTCTGATCATTCAATTCTATACCATCGTTTTGTTTTGTTAATTATTATTTTCAGTCTTGGTTTTTGTGAAAAGAAGTTAACTCGTTAATCTAAATGCTATGACTGTTGACTTATCTACAATTTTTTTTCCCACCAAGAAAAAATATATTTCGTTTTCATAAATTATACTGTGCAATTGCAGTGGGCTTGTGGAGGCTGCTGTGAAGAGCTATAGGCAGGCATTGATGCTTCGACCTGACTTTCCTGAAGCCACTTGTAACCTTCTACATACATTACAGGTATTATCAAAATGACATATGCTCAACATTTTTTGGTAAATGAGGAACTTGAGAGCAATCTTGTATGTTTGGCACAGAGAAAATATAGATTGTGACTAACATATTTTGAGGTAACATTTCTCAGTGTGTATGTTGTTGGGAGGATCGTGAGAAGATGTTCACTGAAGTTGAAGGGATTATCCGGAGGCAGATTAGTGTAAGAGTTATCATGTTTGATATGTTAGATAATGTTCTTCACAAGAATTTTCAGGTTGCTTACTTTGTACTTTGAGTCAAAGTGAAGCTAATCTTTCTTTGCAACTACTCGATCATTCCAGATGTCTGTTCTTCCTAGTGTGCAGCCTTTTCATGCTATTGCCTATCCCATTGATCCAATGTTAGCACTTGAAATCAGGTAGGACTATTTTCTCGAAAAAATTTATGGTTAACCTGTCTGGTCTAAACCTTTTTGATTCTCATTTTACTCTTTCCTTCTTGAAGCCGTAAGTATGCAGCCCATTGCTCCATAATTGCAGCTCGTTTTGGACTTCCTCCATTCAACCATCCTCCACCAATTCCTATAAAGCGTGACTGCTTGAGTGAAAGACTTAGGGTTGGTTATGTGAGCAGTGACTTTGGCAATCATCCCTTGTCACACCTTATGGGATCTGTTTTTGGCATGCACAACAGAGAAAATGTAGAGGTTGGTTAAATTGGGAATGTTTCTTTTTATGGCTGAAGTAATGCTTGTGAACCTGCATTTGCTCTTCCTTTTGCTTTTGGAATACATGTTGGGAATGAACAAAATATGTGCAGGTTTTCTGCTATGCCTTGAGTCCAAATGATGGTACTGAATGGCGACAGCGTATCCAGTCCGAAGCTGAGCACTTTGTAGATGTTTCTGCCATGTCTGCAGATATGATTGCTAAACTGATTAATGAGGACAAAATACAGATCCTTATCAACCTTAATGGTTATACAAAGGTAGTTTTCTAAAATTTCTTTATTAGAAACATTTTTGTTGCTTTTTAAAATTTCCTTATCAGAGAAGTTTTTGTGATATTTAGTTTGTTAATGGGTCCTATTGGATAATCCCTTGACTAATGTCATATTCATCTTGTTGTCAAGTGGAATAACCTTGCCAATAGGTATCCTGTTCCTTTTAACCATAATCCATCTGTAATTATGCAGGGTGCCAGAAATGAAATATTTGCTATGCAGCCTGCACCTATCCAAGTGTCATACATGGGATTTCCTGGGACAACAGGGGCTACATACATTGACTACTTAGTTACGGATGAGGTGGAAAATCAACCTTAATCTATCTTGAACTTGCACCACGTATTTTCTCTTGTTTTCATGTGTCTTGTGCTTATGTTCTTTGGTCTCAGTTTGTTTCTCCAACACGCTTTGCTAATATTTATTCCGAAAAGCTTGTTCACATGCCCCATTGCTACTTTGTTAATGATTACAAACAGGTTAGTCCTTGTAAACACATCCTGATAGAAGACTCTTGCATGCTTCGAGCTATTTCTTTTGTTAAGTGTTTGGAACTATTATTGTGTTTTCAGAAAAACCTTGATGTCTTGGATCCAACGTGTCAACACAAGCGATCAGATTATGGTCTCCCAGAAGACAAATTTATATTTGCATGCTTCAACCAGTTGTACAAGATGGATCCTGAAATCTTTAATACTTGGTATATAAATATGGCACATAGTCCATTTTATACATTTGCAATGTATTATTCTATATATTTGCAATGTAGTAGTTTCACATATCTCACTGCATCTAAGTGTTTGAATGTTTTAGGTGCAACATTCTCAAACGTGTACCCAACAGTGCACTTTGGCTACTCAGGTTCCCAGCTGCTGGTGAAATGAGACTTCGTGCATGTATGTGGAGTTGTGTATTTTTACTTGCGTCTTTGTGTCTTTTTTGGGATATTGTAAGATGGTTTAGTTCAAAACAAATATAAAACTTGCTTTGTAAATTATCACCTTCGTTGAATTTTCTAAGTTCCCATTATGGCCAAGAAATCTTAAGTGAAAACAACATAGGAAAAAATATGGAAAAAAAAATTAAACAAGAAACCTTTTTATCATAATTTTCTGCTGCCTGGTGTTTTACTGATAGGATATTCTTGCAGATGCTGTTGCACAAGGGGTGCAGCCAGAGCAGATAATTTTTACTGATGTTGCCATGAAACAAGAACATATAAGACGCAGTTCTTTAGCAGATCTATTCCTTGACACGTATTGATCTCTGTCTATGGTTATCTTTGATTCTTTTATATCTTGAAGGCAGTTGATTTTGTTGCCTGGAATTTGCACACTGATGGTTGGATTTCTATCTTTAGGCCATTATGCAATGCACATACCACAGGGACAGATATTTTGTGGGCAGGTTTACCAATGATAACACTGCCCCTTGAGAAAATGGCTACAAGGGTTGCTGGATCACTGTGTCTCGCCACTGGACTTGGGGATGAGATGATTGTTAGCAGGTAGGCATCTTAGTTTTCTGTAGATGCTGGTGGAATGCCATACTGGCCACCAATTGGAGAGTACTTGTGCAAATGTTTCATAGCTGATGTAGATTTGATGGTTGATCATATGTTCTTGATAATATAGATGGTTAACAATTTGCTTAGGCCATCTCTGTAGCCAAACTCAGCCTTTACGCAGCAGAAGGCTAGTTTCTGTTAACATGAGCTGCAAACTCCATTGACTTGCTAAATTGCCTTCCTGCAGTATGAAGGAATATGAAGAGAGAGCAGTTTCCCTGGCATTGAATCGGCCAAAGCTTCAGGCTCTGACCAATAAACTGAAGGCAGCCCGTACCACGTGTCCTCTGTTTGATACAGCTCGCTGGGTAAGCCAATGATATAAGCCCCTATTCAAATTTTATTTGCTTCATATGAGAACAGAGACCAACTTTGTGGTAATAATATGCAGGTTCGAAATCTGGAGAGATCATATTTCAAAATGTGGAACATTCATTGCTCTGGCCAGAAGCCTAATCACTTCAGTGTGACGGAGAATGATTTGGAGTTCCCTTATGATAGATGAAATGAGAGATAATAGACGGCAATGTAGATAAGAGCAAGAGGAAATGATAGATTATTTTAGGTTGAAATTATTAGGAAATTATATCAGTTGGAATTATATTTGAGATGATAAGGTTGTGCTGTGTGTGGTATTATGTTATATATCAAGGTCGAAAATTGTCATTATCTCATTGTTTAATCACAATTTGAGAACTGCTTTCACCCCCCAAGTATTCATTACTAGTTGGCTACTGAGTGCTGAGTGGCTGAAATTTCGTTAGGTAGGGGGTGGTTTGTTTTTTAATCTATGCTTCCATGTTTTAATGATATACCTAGTCAGTTGTAGCCTGGAGTCATGACGAATACGACAAATGTGGATCAATTGACCACCATCAACAAAAGAATTTCACCAGTATTTAAAGCCTTGAGCCGAGCATCAAGCCACAAATTTTCATTATAATAAGATTTTTTTTTTTTTGTAATTTTTTTTGAGAAGTTTGTCAAGAGATCGTGTTGTTTAATGAGGGAAAAAATAGGGCACGAATTTCACTTTTTGTCAGAGAAGAGTGTGCATGTATATAAACCGGAATGCTTTTTTTTTTTTTTTTTTCTATATCAACATCTGGAGAGAATAAGAAACATCAGATCAACAAATTCATTTGTCAGCTCCACCCGCTTTATCATGGAGCAAGACATGTTGAATGATAGAGCGAGCGGTATTAAGATAATGGGCTCCCAAACATTGTCCTGTTTGGTCCCTAACTCTGCGAGGTGGTCTGTGCAATGGTTTGCTTCTCCGAAAGCATGTACGATCTGCACCTCCCAGCTTCTTTGCAGCAGTCTTCTCATCTCTTGAAGCAGTGATAGGTTGCATAAAGGACATTTTGTTGTTCAATAGGATTTGGACTAGGCGTGAGTTATCTACTTTCAGAATGGTTCCGCTAGTTCCTAGCTTCTACGGTCAATGGATGACTCCCCAAGCTTCAGCTGCAAGAACTTCATAAAAGCTAAGTTAAGGTTGGCCATGAAACCCACGACCATCTGCATTGAAAAGGTCTCCTGCACTAGCTTTATGATCTTTTACCGACATAACTTTATTAGTGTTAAACTGGCATTGCCCCATCAGTGTTATACTTCATCCATCCACTATTAGGAGGTTTCCAAACAACTGCTATCTCAATTCAGCGAGCCAATGATCGGTGTGTCTGCTCTAAAGCCATCATCCCCATTTCTAAGGAAGACACCTGAGCTCAAATAAGAATATGAAGATTGAGTGGTGCAGTGAAATTTGCCGAGAAGTTCCCAGCTCGAATAAGAATATGAAAATCGAGTGGTGCCAACGTGGCAAAAAAGAACGGAGTTTTGAAGTTATAGGTTAGCGGTTAGCTAAAGAATGAGGGACCCATCGAAGGGAGATAGGAGACTTGAGCCAATAAGAACTCAAGCAGTCTCTTCTCCTAATTGATGTGGAATATTGAGTATATCATCAAATAGAATCCTTAGGAACATGGATAATGGACTCTTCATTAGCACCACATCGGCCTCAAATTAGGTCTTCAGTTAGGTGGTGATTCTTCTTTTACATATTTTTTAGCAAGGCTCCTTGTATAGTTAACAATAAAAAATATCTGATGCCCTCAAGGCCTCTCACTAACTCGATATTTTACTCCATTTATCATCAATCGCATTCCATGTGCATCCAGTTAGCATCGAGTACACTGATCCAACCATAAATTGTCCATGCACCGGGTGGGTTCGGGTTTATGGAACTGATAACCGTGTGGGTTCGGTTGAATAAATATGGACACTGAATCAACGATAAAATGGAACGGAAATATACAGCTCAGGAAATTGAAATATTCGGATATCATCAGATAATCATATCGGGTTGGATTTTTATGGATTGGGCCTTAAAATTAAAAGTTCAAAATAAAAATTGAAACTTTCCAATAAATTAGGTCAAGCCCATTACAAAATATAGGATCCAACTCTTTAAATTACAAAATAAAATTATAAGGCCATTGGCCCAAAAATAAAAAAATAAGATCATTCCTGCCTAATATCTATTTTATTTAGAAGTTCAGAATCTAATTGGCATTCATATTTTTTTTGTGCAAAATATACACACTATTTCTGCTAGTAACAAAAAATATAAAACAAAATAAATCATAACTTTGCCATTTACACACTATTTCTGCCATTTACAAAAATAGAAGAGATTTGTTGTTGAATATAGTTTGCACAAGCCAAAACAAAAAGGCCAAACTGCAATCTTCCATTTACAGATTCACAAAAGAAATACAACCTGCAAAATTAAAAAGGGTAGATCAATTGAAGCATAAAAAGGACAATAGTAACTAATAAGTAGTTAACAATAAACAAGTGAGGCTTAGAATCAAAATTGTTATGTCATTGGATTAATGCATGCTTAATTTTTGGCAACAAACTGCAAACAATTTGCTATTTAAGAAAAACACATCATTGCATTAAACCAATTGTCAGATCATTTGGTGGAAGTTTCATTATTGCCTCAAATAATGAATAAGATTAAAGACAACAACTAACGTAGGCACCAAATTAGTGAATTACAACACTTAACCATACACAATAGCCACCTGAGGGTTTATATTTTGGAAAAGCACAACCTTAGCATCTGTTGTGTTTACTATTAAAGATGTTGTAACACAAATATGGCACAACAACTATCATAGACAAACAGAGACATTTGATGCCAACAAAAGCAGAAGAATTATAATCCCTATAGGTATGATGCAATAGATAGAGCAATAATCAAAGAGAAATCAATAAGCATTACTAAGCAACCAGCAAGGCAGCAAGGAACATAGAATAAAAAGAAGTTGAGAAAGTGTTATTGAGTTCAAAATTTCTCTTAAACAGTTAAGGCAATGCTTCAACTTAATTGTTAGCAACATTCTTCTTAAATAGGATAGGCATTCTTTGATTAGCTAGCACCAATTGAGTTCACAGAAGGGCCAATAGGACCAACACCCAATGAAGGAAGATCTGATTAAAAAAACCAAAAAAAAAAAAAAATACAGAATATGAAAAGGCAAAAAAATTTTAAAAATTACCTTTTTCAAAGTCTTCTATTTCTTCAAGTGATTCTTCAACTAAAATGCATTGTTGGTGAGGCTTTTTAAGCCAATCTTGAGTGCAGATTAAGGCCTCAACAATTTTTAGGTGTTAAACAACTTCAAAATGAATTAAGCACTCATCCACCAGTGCTAAAAGTCGATTTAGATGCAACTGTAAAAATTGGGATGGCTAATACATCTCAAGTCAGAATTGAAAGAATGGGGAACCTCTCTGAATTGAGCTTCCATCACCTCAACAGATTAAATGTCCTCTCATTTGAATCTTCTAAGGCTGACTTAGATAAGTATCTATCAAGTTTATTCTTTCTGCTGCTTCCACCAATTCCACTCAATAATTACTATTGTTTAAATTTAACTTTTAACACCAAAATAGATTTGAAACTTGATTGCACATCAATTGAGTTCACAGTTTGGCTTCCATCAGTTATGACTTTAGAGGGACATGATGCTTCATGTGTAGTTTATAATCCTTAAATAATTCATAAAGAGCATTTTTAACCTGAATGAATAGATTGCAACCAACTGACTCCCTATAAATGGTTTCTAAAGAAAATTAAAGATATGCTAATTTTTCTTTTGGATTTATAATATAAGAAATGAATATGAGATAGTTCATTTTATCTAGATCCCCCTAGTATTTGTCAAATTTGGTTTTCATGTTAAGTCCATTAGACCTCATACACATATTATCAAATTGCTTCCATTCAGTTAGAGTGCCAAATAGGTAAGCTATTTCAGAGAAAAAGGTATTGCAGTTATATACTGAGAACCAGAGATTCTTAATGTCATTTTGTAAATCTGCTTTAAGAATTGAACTAGATTCTTAGCATATTGCTAGTCAGAGTAATTAGGAATATCATCACCTAGATCAGTCCTTAAAGTTGATTCATTTTCTTCATACTTTTTTAAAAAAATTTCAAATTCACAAGTAGATTTCAACATCAAATAGATGGAATTCCACCTATTTGCAACATCAAGGCAAAGAGCAGTCTTAGACTCAATACCAATTAAGTTTGAAAATTCATTGAATTTTTTTAATCTACATGGTGAGCTCCTTATGTATCTAACAACCTCTTTAATCCTTTTAACAAATATGTTCAAATATGTTCAAATAATGCACCACTAAGTTCAAAATATAAGCAACACACCTCATATGAGCATATTTAACTCTAACCCCCACTAGCCCCCCAACTCAGTAATTTTTTTTTGAAAAAAGACATGGCAATATCATTACTTGAACCATTATCAAGAGTGATAGTAAAAACATTTTTCAAACCCCATTCAAGCAATGAGTTCTCAAGTGTTTCCACTCATTGTCAATAAAATGAGCAGTTATGCACATGTAATTGATCCTTTGGATCAAAGTCCATGTATCTGTTATAAGATAAACTCTTTAACAGTTTATTTTCCAATAGTTTTTCAAATTAAGCCTTTCTTCAATAAAGATGTTGAAGATATCTCTAGTCACAAACCACCTTGATGGCATTTTAAAGCGAGGGCATGCAACAAACATGAAATGATTAAACCCAATAGACTCAATAAATCTAATATGCAACTTATTAGATGCAATCATTTTAGCAAGAGCTTTTCTAATTAATCCTGATCAACTTTCTAGGTCCCAATTATTCCAGTATCAAGTTCATATACATTAGAATCAAGTCCAAATGTGAGAAGTGATTGTCATGTTTGCTTATCATAAGGCATTTTTGGTACAATTAAGCATGTGGGTCCTAAGTGGTGAAGTGTTATGTTTTCTAGGTTCAACACAGATGGATTTAACACAATAAATGCATTTTCCTCTTACTAACAAATTGTTCTCCCTTATCTGCTAAAAATGTTCCTAGACTGTTGATCTAGTTTCAGCTTGCTTCCTTTCTTTTTTTTATTGCTTCCTAGGATGCTCTGATGAAGCAACCGATTGTTATTGAGCAGGAGCAACAGACTGCTCATGAGAATTTTTATTTGCTTCCACCTCATTATTAGGAGCCACAGGTTCACCAGTAGCAATTGAATTGCCATTGACATCCCTGGGAGTGTCCATCTACACAAGTGAAAGACACAAAATCAATTAACACGTAATAAATAAAGCACATTGAAACAATAAAAAGATAACAAAGGAGCAGAACTATAAAACAAAACAGATAAATGGTAATAACATTTTAGTTACTTAAATCAAATAAATTACTTTACTTGATTATAAATTACTTTATTTCATTTAAAAAAATAATTTCATTTATTATAAATATATTAAATAATTTATTTTTAAATAAACCTTTATTTATTAATATATTTATAATTTTTTAGCATTTTAAAATATATAAAAATAAAACAAATATACAAATATATATTTTCTAACTAGATACTGAAAAATATTATATTGTTTTGCATTTTAAAAATCTATTTAATATACAAATATTCGTAAAAGTCATAAAATATATTAATATATTTTTAAACTAAATTAATAATTAAATAAAAATTTTATTTGATTAAAATAAATATTTTTCCCCAAAAAAAACACAAATACCAACAAATCGATTGAGATTCATCCATAGAAACAACAGATCCATTGAGATCCCCTCCACAAATACAACAGATCCATTGAGATCCTTTTTGATCCACACAGTTTCAATATAAAAGTGTATTAATAATAAAAAAAAAACAACAAAGAAATCATACCAGCTTTTTAGGGTTGACAACAACAGAAGGGATTCAAGAGCTTCCATCTTAGTATGTGAATCACAGGGCATCCACCGGTCCTAAAAATTAGGGCTTCCACCTTAATAATCTCTGGTTTCAATGTTTATAAAACATGCAACCACATCACAATAGATAAAAAAAAGTTAATGAAAATCCTAAAATCACAACAGATCTATAAAAACAACATACATGCAATCATATCTTAAACAAAAAATTCATTATTACCAAAAAACTCTTGAATCTATGTGATCTGTCACCCCTTAAATTCTTCACATCAAAAGAAATTCAAGATTAATGGTTAATGTCGATGGTTAAGAAGGAGCATAACTAAAACCAGTTTAGTTTGGGACAGTGCATTGTTAAATGTCAAAGATAGTGCAAATAACATTTTAGATGAAGAGATTTAGTGTTAGAATGAATTAATTTTAGGTAAAGCAATTTGAAGACTAAACTAAGGGATTTAGGGTTTGTACTGAAGGGATTTAGGGTTAGAGGAGAGGTTAGAGGAGGCGGTTGGAGAGAATGAACGAGAGTGAGAAATAAATTAGGTTTAGGGTTTGTTAATTTAAGATGTATTTATAGGGACAAGGGGTGTAGGGCAAAACAGCAATGTTTAAAGTGTGTGTGTCTATATATATATATATATGTATATTATTATTATTTTTATTATTAAATAAAATCTCGGATATTCGAGCGGGTCGGGTTTTAGAAACCCTACACCGAAACTCAAATTGAAACCCATTATTTTTCCTTCCTCTCTCCATTGACCCATTTCCCTCCATCCGAACTTGTCGATCCGCTTCAATTCTTCAATTCAGGTCGGTGCAATTTTACGGGTTCAGGTGGTTAATGCACAACCCTATTGTCCATTAGTAGATTAATGCCAATATGGTGTGTCATCACCAACTTTAGGGTTTGGAGACAATGCAATTTAAGTTAACACTTTTGTGGGAAGCATACTTTGAAATTGAATCAACATCTAGTTTTTTTAGGTGTCTACAAAATCACGTACCTTAGATCATAAGTATTTTTTGTGAAATCGGGTTGATAATAAACTTAATAATGGGATCCAAACCTGATTATGAAACCAGAACCATTCCTCGGCTCCATCCCATCCATTCGCGCGCCTTGTTCCATATCGTTCTCATGCCTCTCCAAGTTGACGAGTTAGAATGGGATCCAAGCCCGTCAAGCTAAGTGAAAAATCTTGAGTATTTAGCTCGAAGAATACGAGACAAGAGATCATTAGGCTTAGCAATGACACCCTAGACAAGTTTCATCAACATTGCTTCATTAAGAATTTTACTTTGTCAAAAGCGTAGACCACCTCTCTCCTTTGGTTGACAAACATTATTCCAGAACACAAGGTTCGACTTCCTCTCCAAATCATTTGAACCCCAAAGCAAATTTCTGCATATTTTATTATGACATGTATCAGCTGGGAGTTTGACAGTTTGTAGGATGTAATTTGGAATAGATATCAACACCGATTTGGTTAAAGTGGACCAAATAACCACAAATTAGGAATACTTTTACTCTACTGCAAATAAAATAACCATAAATTTTACCTTTTTAAAATAAGAATAGTTCTAATTTCAAATAAAATTATCATAAATAACTCTCTTATAATTTTGCTTTAGTTAAAATTTTAATAAATTCTAAATATTTATAATTCAGGTAAAAAAAATTATGAACTTTTTTTGAACAATAAAAACTATGAATTTCACATTAGGATAATCTTAAATCCAAAAATAAATAGAATAATCTAAGATATTGCACATTATTAATTTATCATCAATTGAAAATTTTGTGAAAGAAAGGGAGATTTTATAGTTAAGTTATTTTTCAATTACTTTGATTGCTTTCACTGTTGTAGGCTGAAATTATTGTTAATCATTTAAGGGTGATTATTGAAAAAATGAATTTTAAGTAAAAATAAAATGAACATTTTGATTGTGAAATTGTAATTTATTTTCAATAGGTTGTATTTTCAAACGCCAATGGTTTCTCCTTCTTGCTTTCCGAACGCAGAAAAGCTGGAAATGTTCCGCGGCGCTCAACTCCACAATTTATGCAAAACCATTACCGCCACCCTGCAGCCATCACGCCACCTCAAAACCTTAAATCCTGCCGCCGCCGCTACCTCCGCTAATAAAAAAGATGCCTACTTTGCTTTAATACACCACATAACCAACATAGTCCGCCGCGACATCTACCCAGAACGAACACTCAACAAGCTAAACATTCCTGTAACCTCGGAGCTCGTTTTTCGCGTTCTCCGCGCCTGCTCTCGCTCTCCATCGGAATCTCTCCGCTTCTTCAATTGGTCACGCGCCTATTACACACCTACCTCAATCGAGTACGAAGAACTCATCAAAACTCTAGTTAAATCCAAACGCTACTCTTCAATGTGGAATCTGATGACCCAATTGAAAGATCAAAATCCCCAATTCAGTATCTCAACAGAAACGGTGTGTTTTTATGATTGAAGAGTACGGAAAACATGGTCTAATTGATCAAGCTGTGGAGGTCTTCAACAAATGTAATCGTTTGAACTGCGAACAAAGCGTTGATATTTATAATTCTTTGCTTTTTGCTCTTTGTGAAGTTAAATTATTTCATGGTGCTTATGCTTTGATTAGGAGAATGATTAGGAAAGGTTTAGTTCCTAATAAGACTACTTATACTGTACTTGTTAATGGGTGGTGTTCAATTGGGAAGTTTAGAGAAGCACAGCAGTTTCTGGAGGAAATGAGTAAAAAAGGGTTTAATCCTCCTGGTAGAGGTAGAGATTTGTTGATTGAAGGGTTATTGAATGCTGGGCATTTTGAATCTGCTAAAGAAATGGTTAGGAAAATGACTAAAGAAGGGTTTGTGCCTGACGTGAATACGTTTAATTGTTTAATTCAATCGATTTGCAGTTCCGGGGAGGTTGAATTTTGTGTTGATATGTATTATAGTGTGTGTAAATTGGGGTTTTGTCCGGATATAAATAGCTATAAGATTTTGATTCCTGCTGTTTCGAAGGTTGGCAATATTGATGAGGCATTTAGGTTGCTGAATAATTCGATTGAGGATGGACATAAACCTTTTCCTGGTTTGTATGCACCAATAATTAAGGGGATGTGCAGGAGAGGGCAATTTGATGATGCTTTTTGTTTCTTTGGTGAAGTGAAAGTGAAAGGTCATCCTCCCAATAGACCAGTTTATACCATGTTGATAACTATGTGTGGACGAGGAGGGAAGTATCTTGAAGCTGCTAATTTTTTGGTTGAGATGACTGAGGTGGGTTTGATACCAATTTCAAGGTGCTTTGATATGGTTACTGATGGGTTAAAGAATTGTGGGAAGCATGATCTAGCTAAGAGGATTGAACAGCTGGAAGTGTCCGTTTACGGTGTTTGACTGTATTGATTTGAGGACAGCACTGTTTTCACAGGGATTAGATTTTGGTATTGATAACCTTGAGCTCATTGATAGGAGCGATGCCTGAGTATGAAAGTTGGCTGACTTTGGAAAGGTAGGTTGCTATTTATTTTCTCTGTTTTGCACCTGAATTTCTTAATTCATTGTACGTAAATGCTTAAAAATTGGCCTAACCTTAAATCTGTTCTTTCCTATATGTAATTCACCCTTTAAATGAAATTTGAACCTGCTTCTTGAGCAAAATTTGGGCCTCAGTTCATGTAGATGATAGTTTCACACACACTTTTGAGCAAAAAACTCCACAATATGGTTACTGACTCGATACATTATTATCTTTCTAAGAAAAGAAGTGCAAAATTATACAGCCGCAGCTCATATACAACAACTTTAATGTCATTGATAGCAACATAGCTGTCTTGCGGGCATTTGATATTGAGGACGTGCTAGAATGAAGCCAAAAGCAACAGAAGGAAAGCTGTCAGGAAAATGATTTTAACTGTGCTAGATTCCTGCAGATGTTATTGCTTTACTGAGCCTAAGAGTCTATTTCAGATGAGAGTCACTAAATTGGCCTGTTTTACGTTTGAGAAGCTGATGAAAATTCTGTCTTTTCAGTGGTTATCTATTTTCCGTATAAGCATTGAGTAGATGATTTTTCTCCGTTGTCCTTCAGAATAATGAGATTTCAGCTGCTACTTCCAACCAAAAAGAGTTGATATCCCAAGTAACCATGAAAACTTACATGTCATTATCCAGTCGAACTGTTTGATCTGAAAACTGTTTGCACTGCTAGAAATGTTAATAGAACTTTTTTTTTTTGAAGAAAAATTCTGCTGTTTATCATGTCATATATTTTTACTTCTTGGGATGCTAGCTTATTTTCCATTTTTGTTGCCCCATTTTGTGATAAAGTTAAAACTGGAAGTCTACCTTTTGCCTTGAAAATTTCGCAAATGAAATGATTATGGAAACTCTGATCATGTTTATTTGGACGCGTCATTGTCTTTATCTGAATACTGAATCTGTTCTTGGGACATAAGCGTTACCCTTTGAAATATGGGTTCACTTACAAACAGAACTGTTGAAATGGGAGGGTTATTGACAATACGCTAATATTTCATAATGCATTTAAAAATCAAAGTAGACAATAGCACAATAATTGGAAACATTTCTAAGCTTATTCCACTCATGACAAACGTTAAACAACATTACCAAAGAAGCTAACTGGTTCACGATTGCCTTATGCATGACTCCTTACTTGGTGCTTCCCCCAAACTGTTTTATGAGATTAATGACAACATTCTTGTTCAGTTGGAAAGCCTTGGCGAGAACATCAGGATTAATAGGTGGATTGGATCCAAATGTTGCATTTGCTATAGTGATTACACCAGGATTCTGACTGTTCAAACTAGCAAAAGCAAACTCCATTAGTCTTTGCAATATTGAACTGAAAGTGAATCATGCCAATCGGAAATACAAAAACATCTCCTGGGTATAAGACTTTGCTGATGAGGCGATTCGGGTTGGATGTCACAAAGCCGACATAAAAGGTGCCCTCTTGGACTACAAGGATCTCTGTGGCACGAGGATGAATGTGGGGAGGGTTTAAACCGCCATTTGGTGCATAGTCGATACGAGCCAAGGATATACCGAGAGTATTGACTCCCGGTATTTGATCAACATTCAAGAGGGTTACAGTCGATCCGACTTGATTGTTTGTGCTCCTTGGAACGTTGAGTCCAGAATACGAGAAGTCATTTGCTATAGTGAGGTTTGGATTCTTGCAGAATTTTCCATTCACGAACACTGCATGACAGGAATTTTTGTTAATTATCACCATCCTCAACATTCATATAGAAGGAACAATGCTCTTTATACAACTTGAAGGAAAGCATAGAAAAGCTGAAAAGAAGATTATACCTGCATTCTCTGGTTCTGCTATTGCCACACAGAAGTCCTGCAGAGGGCTAGGATCGAAGGCAGACGCATAAGACAAGGCCGAAGCAAAGAGTACCAAGGCTAGAAGGAAGTGAACACTTCTCATTTTAATAAGATTGATTCTAGCTAGCTTTACTTCTAGAGTGAGATGGTGAGAAAATCTTGGCATGATTACATGATATTTATAGATGAAAATCACTGCACAGTTCTATGCTTACCATACCCATATCTACCACTTGGACATTGAAATTTTTTTTCCAATTTTACATTTTTAATGTGCCTGCAGCTGGATTACTTGTTATTAATTAAAAATTAATTATCTCTAACTCATAAAAAATTATCTAAAACACACTATTTCACAAAAAAAAAAAGTCTTTAGTATTATACTATTGAAAAAGTAATTAAGTGATAACTTTTTTTCAAGTGTATCCTAAGATGTATTTTTTTTTAATTCTGTTGTTATCAATTTAAAGGGGAGAACTATTCTCCATTATGCAGTCTATCAATATTTAGATTATATGATCTCTCTATTAAAAAAAAAATCTATTAGTATTATAATTGAAATCAATTTGATGAGCTAATTAGGTTAGTAAAATAATTAAAATGAATTTGAATATTTTTTTGTTAGTTGAAATGGTCAATTTCTCACCACAAAGGGTAGAGTATAGGAAAATTGAGATTCTAATCTTGCTCTCCTCATTTAAATGTTCATACTTTTTACCATTTAAACTATTTATGGATGACTGAATTTGGTAAGTTAATAAGAATGTGATTGACTTATTAATTTTTTCTTTAGATTATTAAAATGAATTATGGTTTTAATGAAGTAAAAAGATTTTCATGAATTTATAGTTAATTTGATTATATGACAAAATTATAAAAAATATTATAGTTTACTATGAAATTATAAAAAATAAAAGAATATGCTAAATTTGAAAATACGTCGAAAATTTATGATTTTTTTTAATAATTAAGCCTTCAAAAATGCCTAATCTTTTACAAGGAATTTAATTTTTGGATCTTTCAAATAATGTTAGAAATTCATATGCATGTAACTGAACAACTCTCATATCTAGTCTTGCACCCGTTATGAGTTTGGTTACTTCTGATATTGATGGTTCTCTAAATCCTTTTTTTTTAATGGTGATTTGGTGATAACAGAAAAGCATTAGGTAATGTTTATTTACTTAATTAATTTGTTTTTTATATAAAAATTGGTTTGGTTGGTTTATCTAAATTAATCAATGCTCCAACTCCAATCACAAATGAGTTAGTACATTTTTATGGTTCAACTCTTAGTAGATTATATACGGGACCTTGGAGAAATTGAGACATAGTCCAGCCACTTCTATAACCAAAAGCAAAACTACCATATTGAAATAGCAAAATTATTTCTTTTTCTAGGGAATCGAATTTGACTAGTTAGGAGCTATAATTAGTATATTTTATCTTTCTTTGAGAAGCTTCATTAGTTAATGCTGGATCAAATTTATGGGAAAAGAGGTTGGTTAAAATCAAACTAAAAAATTGTCATTTCTTTTCAATAATGTATGATATCGGGTTTAAATTCTTGATTTATAAAATTAATTTTTATTTAATTAATTTTTTTTTTATATAGTTTATCATTATTTAAATTATAAAACATTTAATAAAAAGAAGAAAAATGCTAAAATGTCATGGAGATTATATTTCTTTTATTTTTTTTTTCAGTTGAAATGAACTTTTGAAAATTCTAACGTTAAGTATCTATCAGTTTTGCTGGTGAGCACATCAATAGTGAGCCAGTGTGATGCAGGCAGCAACATAGAGTAACAAGCCCTTCAATTTATGTAAAAATTGGACAAATTAGGCAATTTTGTAATTTTGGATAAGTTTTAAGTATCAGATTTGGGTGATTCAAAAGTCTATTTCATGTGGAAACGGGTCAACGGTTCGAAATCACAAGCTTTGCTTATGATATCTATCGTATTTTGGCTAAATTCTATCATTTAGACCCTTAAATGGACAATTTTGTGATTTCCTATTTTTAGGGTTTTATTTTTCTATTTTTGTTTAGAGTTGTTTTAAGGATTTACTATTTAAGCTTTCCTTGTTATCGTTAAATGACAATTTTATGATAATTTGAATTCCCTTTTATTCTTCCAAAATTTCTAGCCTAAATTGTTATAGAAGGTTGATTATTAGTAGTCGTGCATAATTCAATAATATTCGATTATTATTATCCGTCTTTCCATTACGTCAGTTTGGTATCAGAGCTGTGCTCCTCGGACAAGATGTTTCGCAGAAGACAACAATAGAAACCACAACTACAATGTGTAGAAGAGGTTTATGAGCGTGATGATTTACATCGTATCAAGCAGCAAATGGAGTAGATGGATCAATGGATTGACACCCTTGTGGAACAAATCACGACAAGGATGGAGGAGTTGTTGTTAGTTAATCGAAATAAGGAGCAACGGGAGCAGTCGAATTAGGATCTAAGACGAAACCTGAAAGTTGATGATCGAAGGAACCCTTTTGCTGAAGGAAACGATGATGAAGGTGACGATGATGATGGGTATTATGAGAATCCCCATAGACGTCAGCAACAGGTTGTAAAAGATTGATTTCTGGCATTCGTGCGCGAATCAACAAACTTCAATATTTATTCTTTGTTGTTTTCTGGTATTTGTGCGCAAATCAATGGACTACAATATTGATCTCATTTGTTCTTTTATTTTATTTTTATTTCTTTAAGCTTCCTCTACATCATAGTCGTTGCTTGCTGTAGGGAAAAAATATCTTTTTGTCTACAATCTGTTTAGCAAGAAGCTACATAAATTGTGGGTTGGTTTAATTAAGAGTATAACCAAGCAAAATTTTGTTTAGTTTGAACTTGATTTGTTTATAATTGAGCCAATCTCACGGCACTACTTGGTGATCATAAATTGTATGTGAGGTTAAATGAGTATAAAAAAATTTTAAAAATACAAAATATAAATTAAAACTATACTTTAAAAAATTAAAAATAAATTATAATATATTTAATAAAAATTATAATTTTATTCTAATAATATATTTTCTAAAATATTTTTTATAAATAGAATTTATATATTATATATCTAAAATTAAATTATTAAATATTAAAATTATGAGTTGGCTAACGAATTTCTATATAAATTTGTTCGTGAGTTTTATAAGTCGAGTTTTATATAATTTGAACTTCACTCATTTATTAAACAAACTCCAATATATGAGATTGAAGGAGTTTTTATCGAATTGAATAACGAAATGTTCATAGATAGCTCGGCTTCATTACAACCTATTTGTCTTCTATTAAATCAATTAATTAATGTAGTGGTTTTCACTTTTACATATTAAATTATTTAGTGTTGATTTCATCTAAGAATTAAGCATATTCGTTGTTTAAAAAAAAAAAAAAAAGAATTAGCATATTCCATTCTTCCCATGCATTTTCTACTAAAACTTTATATATAATAATATAGATTTGTTGATAGAAAACCTATAAGACTCTTACAAGTATTGAAAATGATACATTTGTATTCATAACTTAAATCCCATCTTTGGTTCTTTTTCAATTAAAATAATTTTATTTGTTTAATTGAACTTTGTACTGATGTCTGTCATGAGATTAAATATATTAGTAGACGTTAATGTATTAGCTATTTATTTAAAAATAAATATTTAAATTATTTTAAATGTAAATCATTCAAAATATACATGTTCCCCATCTAGCGCAATATACTTAGAAAATAGCAAATTATTTTGTAATGACTACCATGCTTTCATCATCATATCATAAAGAAAATAGAGAGCAAGAGCAATTAACCAAGAAAACCTTCTTTTTATTTAATTAAATATGAAGAGCTCAAGGCAATCCAAGGGAACATTAAGGAAGCAGCATAAGCACACAACATCAGCATAGCCTTGAACTGTTGGCTAGTTCAAGGCTGTTTTATTATGCATAAGTGACATGTCTCGCTACTTGTTGCTGCCTCCAAACTTCTTCTGAAGATAGTTGACAATGTTCTTGTCAAGTTGGAATGCTTTTGCAAGAACATCAGGATTGATTGCTGGGTTAGACCCAAATACTGCATTAGCTATAGTGATAACACCTGGGTTCTGACTGCTCAAACCAGCAAAAGCAACTGCATTCGTCTTAGCAATGTTGAACTGAAAGTGAATCAGGCCAATTGGGAACACAAAAACGTCTCCTGGGTACAGTACTTTTGAGATAAGCCTGTTGGGGTTTGATGTGACAAAGCCAACGTAAAGGGTGCCTTCAATGACTACAAGAATCTCTGTTGCTCGAGGGTGAGTGTGGGGAGGGTTCAAGCCACCATTTGGGGCATAGTCGATACGAGCGAGAGAGATGCCGAGAGTGTTGAGCCCTCGTATTTGATCGACATTTAATAGAGTCACATTAGCTCCATTTGGATTTGCCGTGCTTCTTGGGATGTTGAGTCCGGAGAAGGAGAAATCTTCAGCTACAGTAAGATTTGGGTTCTTGCAGAATTTTCCATTGACAAACACTACATTCATTCCAGAAAATGTTAATTGTCAGGATCCATGCATAATTCTAAAGAATTGAAATCTTGATTTTAGTTTTGTGACACTGGAGTCATTTTCAGTAGGGTGAGAGAATGAATTACGACTTCAAACCTCAGTCAGAGCATAATTATATGACAAAAGAAGAATTAAAAGATAATTCAAAGAAAGATAATGAGAATAATTAATGCAGAAATATAGAAGTTAAGAAAGCTTATATCAAAAATTATACCAGCATTCTTGGGTTCATCTATTGCTACACAGAAATCCTGAAGAGGGCTGGGGTCATAAGCTGAGGCGAACGAGAAAGCCAAAGCCAGGAGTAGTAGTAAAGATACAAGGAATTGACCACAACCTTTCATTCTTTAGTGACCAACCTTTCTTTGCTAATTAGCTAATTTTCTCTAGTACTGCAATGTGTGAGAAATCTTGAATCCTTGCATGACTATTTATAGTGTACAGCTCAAAGTCTTGGACCCTTCTTCGATTAATTGAGAAATCAGAAAATTTAAAAATAATTTTTTTTAAATCAAATAAAATTTAAGTTTATAATTGAAAACAGTAGAATCACATAGACTTAATGATACTTTTAGAGAAATGATCATTAAATTATTTTGTTACCGACATATATTTTTGATCTGTTAGTTTTTCTCTAATTTAGACCAATTCAAAATCGTTAAGTAGTTGCATGAATTAAATAAAGTTAAATAAACTTGTTGTAAAAGCACTAGCAGTTATGAATAAAATTACCTTTTTATCAAAAAAAAAAAAAAAAAGAAAAGAAAAGAAACACTAGCAATTTCTATATATATATATATTTTCAATTGAAGTGGTTATAGTTGGTAATCTGCCCAAAGCTAGCTACAAACCATTGGATGTTAAGTTTAATGCTTTGCATAGTTAAACGCCCAATAGAGTTCGACCATGAACAAAGAACAGATAACGTTGTCTGGCCACTTTCTATTAACTAAAATGCTAAGAAAAATTAAATAATACTTATGAAATAGAAAATAAGCAAATAACAAATTAACGTTTATCAAATTTAATCTATATATATATATATATATATATATATATATATATATATATATATATATATATATATATATATATATATAAAACGTCCACCTTAAAATATAATATATATAATCCCATCAATTAACTACTAATTTGTGACCTTATTTTTAAAGAGGATTCAACTAATCATAATACAATTAAAATTTCTAATTTTTTTGATATAATTATTTCTTGTATTTAAAGTTATTTTTAAATGCAAAATTATAGTCCTAAAAAACATAATTAAAAATTGAAATTATAACAAAATAAAGATATATACTTTGTTGATGCAAAATCACAAACGCACAAATTGTCAAGTAGTATAAAAAATATTGTTCTCACGTAAACTTGTTCTTATCACTTATTAACTTAATTTTTATTGTCTAAAGCTTTCGAATAAGAAATTTTGAATAAAATATAAATAGCAAAGAAATAAACCAATAGAATAAAAATAATTTTTAAATCTAAAGAATAAACAATCAATAATCAAAACTTGCTAGGAATTAAACCATCTCACAATCACTAAACTATCCAAATTTATTACTCAATTAGTTATGCATATCCCAAGTTTTTCTAAAGTATCAATCAATATTTTTCAAGTATCAATTAATTCAAATTTGCAATTATTAATCAAGGCAATAATAACCCAATTCTCATTGCAATCCAAATATTTAGATATCAAAAATCATGAATTATGAAGCACAACCCAATGTGAATTTAATCAACTCAATTTATCTCTAATTTTAAGTTAAACTTGTGTTTATAGATCTATTAGAATTACCATCTCTCAATGCATAATCCCTCATGTTATTGGTGGCTAAACAACAACAAACATTAAGATTAATAAACAAAATATGCAACACAAATGAGTTTATTAAATTGGTGTTGGGTTTCGTGATTCCATATGTAGCGGAAAAATTAAATTTTTAATTAGAAACCCAAACTTGGATCCAACTAATTCGATTAATTGATTAAATCTAGGGTTCTCAAAATCTTACCATAAATGCAGAAAGGGCAAGATTTCTGGAAGGGAGAGAGGAGATTCACTCCGGTAAGACCCTTCCTCGAGCTTTTAATTTGACAGTTCGAATTAAGACGTCTCCAAAAGAATCCGTCCTCCAAAAGTGTCCACACGAACAATCCTTAATTGAAAAATGAATGTTTGTGTGCTAGCACCTTCTCTTGATTTCTCACAAATCAAGAATGAAAAGAACTATGTGTTTTGTTTTTTAAAAGAAAGAAAAACAAATTTGGTAGTAGAATAATGAAGGAGTGAAACCCTAAAGAATATAACATATTTATAGACCTCTAAATTAGGGTTTCATTTACCAAACAACATTTTGATAATTTCTCACTTATTCTTATTTTGATTTTACTTAAAATTAAATTAGAAATAATTTTTCTATTTATTTAAAATAACCTTTACCTTAAATAAATAAATAATTTATTTATTTCCATAGAGCTTATTTGGGCTTGTTAAACCCATATTTGTTTTGAGTTTGTTCAAAGTATGACTCTCTAGGTTCACATGACGTTAGCAGTAAGCCTTAAATCTCTATTTAGGCCTACAAATCGTAAGTGGCCTCTAGAAAGACATTATGACTACCTAAGTCATGTGAAGTCAATAATCTGACATAACCTAATATATAATGAATATTCTAGTCCCTTTGTCACATGATATCTTAATTAAATATAAGGCATAGATTATTTTATCCTTATAGAATTCAATCATATCATTTTTTGATTTCAAGTAAACTGAGAATGATAACTCTTTATCAATTTACTTTAGCTTGACCATGCATTTTCCTTAATCTCTCTTGTCAATGGGGCCATAGATATCTTACTCAGATTAAATGAGGGACAAATTCCTTTTCAATCACTCACATTCCTCATATAACTCATTTCATATACAACAACAACCTATTTATCATTCGATTAAAGATAATATAAGATTGTGTCAAAATACAAAATAGTTATGTAGAAATCTATAGTGATTTTAAGATTAGAGGACTAAGCTAATATTACTATGATGAGAATATTATGATAATTATCTATAGAGTATTCTCATGGTGGGTCAATCCAACACTTTATTTCTCAAATAAATACCTATAAGTTGACTTAATATCTCATATTCATGATTAGTAAGACATAATCATCAATCAACATCATACTAGTCTTAATACATTGTTATAACTAGGGATAATTTGAATAGAACTCATATTTAATCTAGGGGTTTTATTATCAAGTCATATACTTGATGATCTTAGTAAGAATTGACTACTCAAGTATGATTATTAATGTAATATCCTGAGTTTTTTTTAAAATATTTTTATACTACATCGGGATATGCATTGTTAATAATTTTTGTATATATTTATGATATTTTAAGAGTTTTTATTTGTTTAAAACTAATTTTAATTGTTTTATATTATTTTAAGTACTTTACGTAAAAATTTTTTGGGAATTGTATTTTCGGGAAAATTGATACGTAAATAATTTAATACTATTTATTTTGACTAGTTTTATAAATTTGCATGAACTCATACATAATTTTTAAGTGCTAAAAAAAATGTATATATGTGTATTTATTTAATTAATTAGAGCTTAATTAATTTTCTTAATTTTATTATTTAATTTTTTTGTATTAATTAATTAATTTTAAGTGTATAAATTATTAAATATAATAAAATATTTGTGTGGTGAATATCATTTGTGTGTGGGATTATATTATTATAATATATATAAGGCGGTATATATATATATATATATATATATATATATATATATATATATATACACGTTTTTTTCAAAAAAAAAAAACAAAGTTTGTTGAAATTACCAAAATGCCATTGTCTCCTTCATTTTTCTTCCCAAACGGATTCCACCATTTTCAGCCACTTTCAAGCTGGTTTTCTTGCTGTTACTATGCCCATCAGCCTTCCTCGTCCACCTTCAACCATTTCCACCACCTAAAGCTCCCATTTCCGGCGTTGTTTGGCTGAAATTTCATCAAGAGGCCAAAAGTTGCTCCTAACTCCGATCAAGCACTTTCCGGCCACCAAATTTGATGCCGTCGGTCTCTATCTTCTCCTTGAACTCTGATGAGTGTTATTCCAAGCTTTGTTTCATTAGATTTGGTTTATAATTGCTTAGGTTTCAATTTCTTCAAATCAGCCATTTTGAGTTTCAAATTTTTTTTAGCTTTAATTTGGTTGATTCATGAAAACTTCTTTTACAAACTTTGTTTCTGAAAGATTAATCTACATGATATAATCTTTTTAGAATTTTTGGAATTTATTTTAATTTTTGTGAATTTTTTATTATTTTATTATTATTTTCTAATTTTAGAAAATTAAATAATTAAATTATGAAATTGTGTTTTATGGTGATTATAGGAGTTAAAATTAAATATAGAAATTTATTTTTAATTTTTTTGAATTTTTATGTATTTATTTGAAATTTATTAAGTTTATGTAATTTTGAAAAATAGGGTTAATTATGTGTTTAATTGAAATAAATTCATAAATTGAGTATATTTATTGATATTATTGAATTATATGTTGAGAAAATTAATTTTCAGTAATTATATTATTTTTGGTGAATTTTTAGATTTATTTTAGTAAATTTATATATATAGGGGTATTTTGGTAATTTTACACTAAATTGGCTAAAAATATAATTAAATTGGTTTTAATAATTATTTGAGATATAAAAATGATTTCTACAAATTTTTAGTATTTTTAACTAATTAAAACTATTTTTCGTAAATTATTTTCAAATTATATATAATATACTATTTTTCTAAATAAATGGGTTTTTATTGATTTTTAGTATGTTGTAGGGTTAATTATGTAATTTTAATTTATAAAATGTATTTTAGTTGATTTTTATGAATTTATTGAGAATTTTTTGAATTTTAATAATATTTTATTAAAATTTGGATTTTTATTATAATTATCAGTGAAATAATTATTTTTAGTATTTTAAATATCTAATTTACTATATTTTGATTATTCAAGGGTATTTTTGGTATTTATGACATTTAAATGTATTTTGTGTATATTCTGTGAATTGTGAACCTCGGTCGGTAAATTGTAGTTTGGAGTTCGACAGAGGGATTGTAGTTGTGAATTTGGTGTTATTCCGAAGTGTGTTTTCCTTGTAGGACCGGCTCTACTCTTTGAGTAGAGAGATGTCCGTTTTACAGGAGAGGTTCTGTCGGATTTTTGGTAGAATTCTCGTAAAACGTGATGTCCGGTCAAATTCCTATTCTAAGTCTATGTCTAAAATTCTAGATTGAGTCTTTAGAATTTCTGTTAAATTTATTCTGATTCATGTTGTCATTTGTTTGTCTAGCTGCGCCGAGACCGAGGCCTAATGGATCAGACCTGCCAAGTTTGTCTCATGGAGCGCTAACATGTGAGTTATTATACTGTATATATATGCACTGCATATAGGGTGCATTATTTAGAATTTTTCATTTTCATTGTATATTTTAAAAGTGATTTAAATTATAATATTTTTGGTATATCTAGGGTTGCATTTTAATATATATGCATATTAAATAATTATGCATGTTAGTTTGATATATGCACATTAAACAATTAGGTTTAGGTTTAAAACATTTGAGTAATATACACATGTTTTAAAATGTACACTTAGACATAATTATTTTATTAAATGATTAGTATAATTTAGGTTTATTCTTAAATAATTGCATGTTAAATTATAAACCTACACTTAAATTATTTTGAAGTTTATTTTTGGTATATTTTTTATTTATTTCCAAACAAATACATGTTTTATTATTAAATTAAACCTAACACATTAGTGGTATATTTAGGGTTTATTTTTGATATATGCATGCTAGATAATTAGGTTATTTTTAGTATATTTGTGAATATATGTTAAACACAAACACATATTTAAATGAATATTTATACATAAATGTTTTATTAAATGATTTGTGTACTTAGGGTATATCTTTTGTATATTTAAGTATATTTTTAAGAAAATGCATGTTATATTATTGTTACTCATTTAAATTGTTTTTAACCATATTAATGATTTATCTTTAGTTTATTTCATATTTTATTTGATACATTTATATATATATACCTGAAATATACTGGGTATATTTTAGGTATATTTTTGGTATATATATATATATATATATAGTTGGTTTTACTATTATGAATATTGTTCTACATTAAACATTAATTATTTCTCAAATGAATGATTTATTCTAAGTGAAGGATATCAATAAAATGTGCTTCCTAATGGGCAGCACTAAGACCGTGTACGTACCGGTACGATAGATAAGGATTGAGTGAGAGTTAATTTTGGGTGATTACAATTGATTAGATTGATTTGACTGAGATTAATGGTATGATAGATAGTGTGATTGCGGGGCCAATCAGACTGACAGTCAGACTGCTGGAGCTCGGTCGACTTAGTGTCTCGGGGCCAGTCTACTGTCCATAGTGGAATGAATCTATTGGGTCGATTGAGATGTGAGGTGATAGATAGTGTGATTGCTGGAGCTCGATTGACCAAGTGTCTCGGGGCCAATCACACTGACAGCCAGACTGCTGGAGCTCAGTCGACTTAGTGTCTCGAGGCTAGTCTGCTGTCCAGATTGGAATAAGTGTTCTATTTGGGATCAAGTGAGCCTGTATGGCTAGAGTGATGATGAGATTGTTTGAGTTTGCTATTATTAGGGTTCTATGGATCCTTCATGAATTAAAACATACGTTTTCTATATTTAGTATATTTATAAAGACAGAGTTTGGCATTCGTGTGAAATGTGTGTGTATATATATATATATATAAGAATGCCTGATTGTTATGGTTTAGTTTGCATGTATATATAGTATAATAATTCACTCAGTGAGGTCTGACCCCCCTCAATTATTTTTTTCAAGAGATCCCATATTGTCAGACCTTAGTTGTAGAGTTCCTTGCTAGTGTTCTTCAGTCCCGACTATTTTATGCAAATGTATATTCTGAGCTCTAATTTATATTCTAGAAACTGCAGTAGTTGTGTTATTGTATCAGAAGAGTATTATATTATTTTGATATTGTATACTCTGAAAAATTTGTATTTGATTATTACGAATATGTATATATTTATGAAAGGATTTAGAGAATTTATTTTATATATTGATTCGAAATTTTTTTAATTATATCATACTTTTTATTTATTTATTGTATGATTTTATTTTCTTAGGCTTGCTACGGGTTCCGGATTCGAAAGAATTCCCGTTCCCTAGCGCCGGTCATGACTCCTAGTTTGGGTCGTGACAATTAATAAAATGATAAAGTCAAAACATGGTCATACATGATTGACTTAGTGCATATGACTAACAATTGGAAACCTAAATCATGTTCGGATTATCAATTTCTAACAAAGAGATATTTAGCTTAACATATTATTAATAATCTCTAAGAAATCACAAGAAAAATTAATAATAAAAGTATAATAAAGAGAAGAAGAATGAAATAATTATAATTAATCATGAATCTTGAATTTTTAATTCTTTAATTTCTTGCTCTTTCAATCTTCTAGGGTTTCTTATGCTTTTCCACCACTAAAAACTACTTCTAAACATGCCCAAAATAATATATATAAAGGCCTTAAGTGTTGCCCTAAGAATCTAATCCGTTTCAGGCTCAAAAACATCAATTTTTTTAATTCATGCAGGCACAACCCTTAGGCTGTGATGGCAATAGAAATATGCAACCCATTTGCTCCCTCTCGGCTATGACGACAACCCCAAAGCTGTTGTCTCAGTAGAGACTCTATTTTCCTTTTGCACTATCGTAGCCCTAAGGCTATTTCAGTCGAGACTCTAACTTTTTTTGCACATCTTGAACGTGTCCAAACATACTCTGATGCGAAGGCACAATTGAAAACACATTACAATTTCATGTGAAACACCTTCTCATCACCCCGAAAGATTCCTAGATCACCTTACAAAACATAAAAACTAAATAAAACTAAAAAGTAACATTTTTCAAGTCAATTAAAAGACAACAAACCAACTAATTAATGAGATAAAATAACTTAATAAATAATGAATTTACACACCAACATTCTTAATTAAATTATTTTTAAAAAAATTGCGATGAAATGATATTTGCTACTATTTTTGAAAGGGTTTTCTGTTGCTATTTTGTTTGGAAATAGCAACTGAATGACGATTTGTAGCTAAATAGCGACGAAAATTCTGTTTGTATTTTTGTTCAATAAAATTGAAATTGCATTAGTTGCTATTTTAGAAAAAGAATTTTCTATTTAAATTTTCAACAAAATAGAAATGGAATTGTTGTCATTTCTATTTTAGAAATGGATTTTCTTTTTCAATTTTCAATGAAATAGCATCGGAATAATCCATTGCTAATTTTTGCAACGAATTTTCTATTTCAATTTCCAAAAAAATAGAAACAACATTGTTTCCGTTTCTACTTTACAAACAAATTTCCGTTTCAAATTTCAACAAATTAGCTATGGATCTTAGCCCATTTCTATATAGAAACGGAAAATTCCATTTCTAAATTAATGACAAAACTAATCCATTTCTAAGTTTGTCGCAAAATCTATATGTTGCTATTTTAGTATCAAATTTGAAACGGAAATTCCTTTTCTATTTCATAACTTTAGAAATAGAAATGTCATTTCTATTCCGTCGTGATTATAAGAAACAAAATTTATCTATCGCAAAAATTAGAAATAGATACAAAAATTCTATCGCTAACATTTAGGGACGAAGTTTTTTGAAATGGAATATATAGCTATGGAATTAGAAAAAGATTTGGCTAATTTGCTTCTTTATTATAGTTTTTGTTAGTCATAATGTTTTCCATCACTTCAACACTTATTTTTTAAAACTCATTGAAGACTTATTTTTTTATATACAAAAATTAAATTCAAAATTTTATTTAAAAAATTTAAATTTTTAATTTTTCATATACAAAAATCAAACTTAATATTTGTTTAATGGAATCAAAAATTCTTTTAGAAAAATTGGCAAATATTTAATGATTAAAATTTTAATTTATTAAATCTAGTTGTTGCCTTAATTATCTTTGAGATAGGTGAATGACTATATATAATTGATGTTAGTGTGATAATGTTAAAATTTAAAAGTAGTAATTATAACAAATTAAAGTAGTATAATAGTCAAATAGGGAATCATACATGCAAGATTAACCTTATAGTAAATTAAATATACTTGCCAATAAAAATCAACACACAACAAGGCAATTAATTAAAAGATATAAAATAGAAAACATATTTTTGTTAAATTATATATATATATATATTTTGTAGCAGAGTCCTGAAGGAGAGAATTGTGTTTATTTATTGTATTTAAGTAGCAATCTGTTTCATGCATGCAAGAACATCATGATTTCTAATTGCTTTGGGCAAATAATTTTTGAAGTTCTTCGATGACCTTTTTATCTAGTGTGAAGGATTTAGTAAGAACATCAGGATTAATAGGTGGGTCAGATTTAAAGGTTGCCTCAACTATAGTGATGAGGTAAGGATTCTGACTGCTCAAACCAGCAAAAGCAACTACATTAGTTTTTGTGAAATTGAAGTGGAAGTGAATGAGACCGATTGGAAATACAAAAACATCTCTTGGGTACAACACTTTTGAGATAAGGCAATTGCTAGGGGCTAATGTGATAAAACCAACATAAAGGGTGCCTTCAAGACCCATAAGAATCTCTGTTCCTTTTGGGTGAATATGGGGAGGGTTCAAGCCACCATTTGTTATGTAGTCTAGGCGAGCAAGTGATATACCAAGAGTATTAAGCCTTTTATTTTATCAACATTCAAAAGAGTGACATTTGATCCATTTGGATTTTCTGTATCTCTTGGGTTGTTGAGTCCAAAAGCAGAAAAACTTTAGCCATAGTATGGTTTGGGTTTTTGCAGAACTTCCCATTGACAAACACTGCATTAATTAGCAACAAAATGTTAATTGTTAATGATAACTTGTTTCTGGAACTCTTGAGCTTAAGACCCTATAATCAATGAACAGAGGGCAAGGTGAGAGGTGGGGAGAGTCCTCACAAATACTTCGATGCCTAAGTCAGAGAATAGAAAGAGAGTTTGTCTAGAGAGCAAGGAACAATTAGAATATAAGAGAATGAAATAATGTAGAATGAGAAGTATGAGGTCCTATTTATAGTGATGCTTAAACCTGAAAGGAGTAAGATTCCTTGTGGGATAGGAATCCTAATCCTAGTAGGAGAATATTCCTTCTTTGCTTATAAATCCTCTTCGGGGTAGAGTCCTTTCCATGAACGGATTTTACTTCCTTCATTGTCCGAGTAACCCTATTCAGAAAATAAAAAATCTTTAATTAAATAGGAATATATATAAGTGGTATCAAGAGTCCCCCCCCACCCCACCCCACCCCCCCAGTTATATTTAGATATTTATGTCCGTCCTATCTGAGTAGAATAGAGCACTTATGCTTCCATATAGCAAGTACTTAGGTACTACACAATGACATAGCAGGGTGAGTTGAGGTGGCCAGCCTCAGTCACAGGAAGAAAGTAAAGCTCAGTACCGAGTCTTAAAACCATCATGTTGTTGAGGTGTCATCTGGACCTTTAAAGCACGCTAAATCTTCAAGATCGAGTGCAATAGATTAACCTGTCCATATAGAAATGATGTGATGGAACTAGTCGTCACTGGATTTTTGATGCTCGGTGTAAGGACACAAGGCTTACTTGCTCGGAACCTCAGTACTATAGAAGCGACATGAGGGTGCTAGCTTCAGTCACTGGACTTGGATGCTCGAGGCTTAGATGCTCGGTGTAAGGACACGAGGCTTACATGCTCGAAACCTCAGTACTATAAAAGCAACATGAGGGTGCCAGCTTCAGTCACTGGACTTGGATGCTCGAGGCTTAGATGCTTGGTGTAAGGACACGAGGCTTACATGCTCAAAATCTTAGTACTATAGAAGCGACTTAAGGGTGCCAGCTTTAGCCACTGGAATTGAATCTTGGTGCCTTAAAAGCATGGCTTGAGTGCCAGATAGCCGGAGTGTGCTAAAAGTGTAGCTCAGATACTTGTTCTGGGTAAATAGAAAAAGAGCTTAGTAAAGATGCGATCAGGCCGAGGCATGGCTATATCGCTTTGATTCCCAGGGATTTAAAATTTGAATTGCATGAGAGATGAGTGTTTTTATGTGTTAGTAAATGAGACATTTTTGCTGCCATTATAATGACCACTCGATTAATGGGTTTTACCTTTCCTAAATTGCCCTTAATACTATGGTGAGAAGTGAAGTAATGATGATGGCAATTAATGGTGTGTTTCCAGATCCTTTTGTAACTTTATAAATATCTTTGTGCTCGTCAACTGATGCATTTTGCCCTTTTGTTTCACCATTGTCACATTTACTTTACTATTGCCATTTCATTTTTGTCGGCCGTAATCTTTGCACTTTGTAACCAAGTGATCTTTCTCCTTCTTTTTCCTATTTTCTTTGTCTTTCGTGAGTTTTTTCTTCTTCATAAAAAACATTATGGCATCGAGGAAACTGGTTAGTTCTGACATGTTTGTGTCAAAAATAGATGATGAACTGTTAAGTGGTATCGGAGGTGGTTTTGTAGTCCCGTTGATTAGAACCTCTATACCGTAGATAGGAAATTTAGGGCTCATACTCCCCTGTTAGGGCTTAGTGGATTAGTGGAATATTTTGACCAGCTAGAGGGGGGGGGGTTTAATGTTTCTATTAGACCCTTTTATTAAGAGATTCATGAATAGGCATAACATAGCACCTTATCAGCTCCATCCGAACAGCTATAGGATTATGACTAGGTTCATCCATCTGATGCACAAAGAGGGTAAGGAACCCAATTTAGAAATTTTTTGATATTTGTATAGTTTGGCTAGGAAGAAGGGGGGACTGATGTTTTCCCTATCAGCCATTCCCAACCATACTCTTTTTGTAAAACTTCCAAACCTCCATAAGAAGTGGAGGCATAATTTTTTTATCATCGAGCACTCGTCAGATTTCGTGGATGTCTGGCAAATATGGTATGATGAGTGCCACAAGGTGAAACGACCTTTAAGACTTCCCAATCATGATGTGGAGATGGTTTTACGGATGCATCTTAATGGTCTTACTGAAGCTCGATCGACTGAGGATGTATGCAGGAGATACCTATGGAGAGTCTATCCAGACTGTGTTCATTCTGCTGGTACATTTAGGTCGTTGAAAGGTATCCTTCTAACTTGCTCTATTTTTTTGATTGTAGATGGTTGAATTTTTTAATTTTGCAGACAGGATTTCCCTTTTAGCTAACGAACTAACAACTCTAGAGGAAGTATAGGCATCCCCTTCTCTGGAACCTGAAGCCCTTACAGCCCCTGAGGAGATGACCGTTGATCCTAAAGGCAAAATCATAGTCGAATTGTCTAGCGTTGGGAGGGGAGGTCGATGGAAAAGGTGAATGATTGATTAGGACTTTGATGATGAGGGGCTCGACGAAGAGATATACATCCAATGCTCGAGGCTGTCAGGGTGTCTGAATATGAGGGGGTGGATGTTGAATGAAATGAAGCCTTCGAGCATCTCAAATAACCAAGCGAGAGATCAGTATGTAGAGTCGCTGAGGCTGTTAGCGAAAATGTAGCATTGGTCTGAAGAGGGTCTAAAAGGGCTGCTTGATTCGATGATCGACCATTCATTAGAAGTAAGTGAATGTTATCTCTATTATTTACACTTTTACTTGTGTTAACACAAAATTCTCTTATCACAGATGAACCAGGCCTTGCTACTGGCAAAGGACCAATATTTCTATTTGAAAAGCCATTATAGTCTAAAGGAGATGAAGGTCAGGACAATAGCCATTGACTTCAAGAAGAAGCTAGATGGCACCAAGGAAGCACTAGAGCTCTGTTAGATAAAATATGCGAAGGCAAAATTTGAGGCTAAGGTGGGCCAGAAGAAAATCCCTGATCTGGAGCATAGTCAAGAATAATTAATGAGGAGGATTGAAGAGCAGGATCTTCAAATTTCAAATATAGAGAAGAGGCTATATGAGGTCGAGAAGTCCCGAGAAAATGACAAAAGATCCTACCAAAACATGGTAGGGGGATTTCTCAAGGCCTACAGGTTTGAATGTAGGAGGATCCTGCTTTCCCAGAATCTTGAGTTAGACTTGGAAGTTCTAGATCAAATAACGCCGACAGACCTTGCAAAGATTGCTGCTGAGGAGGATACTCGTCTAAAGGCAACTACCTATCGTACAAGGAATAATGTTGAGTCTGCTACTACTACTAAGCTTACTGCGCCTTCTAATGCTGTGATGTTATTTCCCCCTCCGTCTTCAGGCTTGACGATTTGGATATACAAGTAGTAGAATAGAAACCCTTCGTATTTTTTATTTTTTTTGTAATCAATCTTTTTTGTAAGAGATTTATTGGTATCAATGGAAAGAGATTTTATTGAATACCATTCTGAGTACAATGTAAGTTTTATTGATAGTATTTTCTGAGGCAATCTAAGTTCCAAAATCATGGCAACTCCATGTTGTCTCTATTTCTTAGTTTGTATGCTCCTTTGGTTGTGCATTTTGAGATTTGATATGGGCCTTCCCAATTTGGACCGAGCTTGCCAGTTCCTGAGTTGCCTCTACCAATATCTGCCCTTATGAGTATCCAGTCTCCTATTTTAAACTGTCTTGGGCGACTATGCCAGAGGAGATACCATGCCACCTTCTGTCGATGTGCTTCAACCATAACTGCTGCCCACTCTCACCTTTCCTTTAATAGGTCCAGACATATCCGGGCATCAATGTTGTGATCGAGACTGCGGCTGACCCTGTAACTTGATGAATCAATCTCCACCAATATTACCACGTCCATGCCATAAGTCAGTCTGAATGTTGTCTCCTAGGTGGATGATCTAGGAGTGGTTTTGTAGTCCCAGATTACATTGTTAAGCTCTTTAACCCAATTTCCCTTTTTCTCTTTAAGTCTCTTCTTTAATTCATGTATGATAATTTTATTAGTGACTTTCGTTTGTTCGTTTGTTTATTGGTGGGCTACTGAGGTGAAATGAAGCTTTATTCCGAGCTTTGAATAGAAACCATTAAACTTTTTATTGTTAAACTTTTTGCTGTTGTTCGTAACCAAAGTGTGAGGGATGCTAAATCTGTAGATGATCTCTTTCCAGAAGAAATGTTGTATCCGAGCTTCTGTGATGGTTGGAACTGCCTCCACCTCTACCCATTTAGTGAAATGGTCTATAGCCATAATTAGGAACTTTTTTTGTGAAGTGGAAGTTAGGAAGGGACCCAGGATGTCCATCCCCCATATGGTGAAGGGCCAAGGGCTGTCAATCGGATGCAGAGGGTGGGAAGGCCTGTGATTGAGTCGAGCAAATTGCTAGCACTTGTGACATGCTTAAGTTAGCTTCTAGGCATCATTAGATGTGGTAGGCCAATAGTATCCTTGGAGTGGTGTTTTCTGGGTTAGTGCATAGTGGGATTCATGCACTCCACAAATTCCTTCATGGATTTCCCTGAGTATATAATTCCCTTCCTCTAGAGGGACGCACTTAGACCATATGTCATGATCCAAACCTAAGGCACGTGATCGGCACTAGGGAATGGGAAAGCATAAAGCTACCGAATCCCGTAGTAAGTCTTAAAAGAAAAACGCAAAATATTTAAACTTTAAAACCTTACAATAAATAATTAAATCACAATGCACATTATCAAATTGACTTTTCTCAATATAATTTAAACCATAGTATTATAGTGCATAAAATAAATAAACTTCAGTTATACAAATAATGTCTTAGTACATAATATTATAAATACATGATATCCCAAATAAAATGTGCAATTATACAGTTTTCTCTACTGCAGTACATAAAAATAAATACAACACAACTAAGTAGACCTATGTAGAATAGCCGGTGATGAAACTACATGGCGAAGAGAAGTAAGCCTAACAGAAAAATCTCAAACTCCTGAAAAAAAATAGATTGAGGGGAGTCAGACCTCACTGAGTAAGTTAATAAAAAGCTATACGGTTTGAAAACCTTTTTGAAAACTGTATATATATAGTGAAAATAATTTATAACATACATATATATATATAGCTTTTGAAAAATATCGGTAGAACCCTAAACCCAATTCTAAATGGCCAATTGGGCCCACTTAGTCCAAATGGACTACTAGTCTACGAGAGCAGAGGCATCAATCGAGGCACCAAGCTACAGTCATCCACTTAATCCAAGCACATGGCACCGGTGGTCCCCGAGAGCTAAGGCATCCATTGAGACACCTATCTCAGTCCATTCTTAACTTTCTACATCACTGGTGGTCATCGAGAGCAGAGGCTTCCATCGAGGCACTCGTCCCAGTTTATAACCATAAGTCATACATATTTTGGATCCATCACTCAATCTCCACCGTGAGCACACGATCTTGGTGAAACCCACTAGGTAGCCCGTTATACTTAAATTTCTCAAAACTAGTTCTTTAAATAAATAAATAAATTTGCAATAAAATTCTCGATAATAACATTTACTTTAAATTGATAATGTAAATAATACTAAAAATATGAGCGCATGCAATTTTAAAGAAAATGCACACACATATTAGATTATTAACTTATAGGATGAGGGAGATGGATGACGACTGCGCGTCTGCCTCGATCCAGAAGCTCCCGCTCCGGTACTCTTTAAAAAATAACATATTCATTTTTAAAATCATACTTATGGAATAAGAAGGGAAATTAATAAAATTTATGAGACTCTAGAATGACTCAAGAAAAACCAGATAAGACTCGATAGTTTGGAATACCCTAATTTATGCTAAGAAATTACGAAAGATGTCACATTTTACGAAAAAATCTACTGAAATTTTGGCAGAGTCTCCCCTGTAAAATGGACATCTCTCTACCGTTGGTAGAGCCATTCTTGCATAGAAAAACACACTTCTAGCATTCATACTCAACCATACTCGAGTCGGCTCTCCAATATTACATTTAGCCCGACCAAGTTCACAACCCAACCAAACAACACAACTAAATTCTAATTAATAAAATTTATAAAAATATAAAGTAGGCCATATTATTTTTATAAAAATTCAAGCCAATACAAGTACTTAAATTCTTTAGGAAAAATATTTAATTAGCATTTAAACCTTTAAGTTCTTAAAAACATATATGCTCTTTAATAAATATAGATATTAGAATTTTAATTCTCATAATCTTAAGAAAATATTATTTTCATAAACATACCTTAAAATCACAATGTAGCACTTGATTAAATTTTTTAATCAAACATAACATATAAAACCCAAAATTCAATAATGATAATATAAAACCCAAAATTCAATAATGATAATATATATATATATAATTAACAATAAAATCCTTAAATTTAAAATCCTTATATCAAAATACCCATTAAACATATCATAAATAAAATTTACCATACTTATGGAATAATCATCAAATAACTCCATAAAAAAGCCATTTTTATTCTTAAAAATATATACATAACTTACAAATTATCCAAATAAAATACTACAATTAAATTTAACCAAACTAATACAAAATAACTATCAAAAACCTAAAATAATTAAGAATTAACATCTCAAATAATAGAAATAAATTTCTTTAATTGATCAAAAATTAATATAAATTCATTTTTTGTTCTTAAACACTTACAAATTGAACATTCCCAAACACACCTCAACAAACAACACTCCAAATTGAAAATAAAAATTTTGGAAATTAAGAAAAAATCCACAAAATCAACCACAACTCAAATCAAACACAACCAGCCCTCAAACAACCCACATTCAACCAAAACTCAACCTAAAACAACTTGAATCAAAAGAAAACAACCAAAAAATGACCTAACAACAACCTAACCCTAAACCAAAAAATGAGAAAATGCAGGGGAAAAAGAGGTTACTGGTCATACTAAGCCTTAACATAGGATGAGGAGGCACTCTAGCACACCTCAGATGAGCAGCAGCGACGATAGAAGTCTAGCCATTGATTGGGTGCGACGGGAAGGGCTATTTTGGCGGGACAGAGAGAAAGAAACCGAGAGACAAAGAGAGAGGAGGGTTGGCGAAGGATGAGGAGGGCATGACTCACCGGTGCGAGGCTGAGTGGTGGTGGTGCGGCGGCTGTTGATCAGAGTTGGGTGGTTAATAGTAATAGTAATAATAATAAAATAAAATCCCTCAACCACTCATTTGGTTAAAATATCTCTACAACTTATTATTTTATTCAACTTATATATATATATATATATATATATATATATATATATATATATACAGCACATACAAATTCACTCCATAAAACCATGTTGTATACTTATATATATATTCATAATTATATTTATACTATAATATACATACACCAACATATATAATTAAAATCATAATTAATATTATATAACATAAAATGAAATCAACTTAATTAAATTCACTTGAAATCTTTAATTAATAACGAAATAAATAAATAATTAACAAGTCAAATAATATCATTTAGAAATATTAACATACTGAAAAAAATCCTTATATTATTTATTTAAAGTAAAATAAAAATACCAGGTACTACAGTCTTCCCCCCTTAAAACAAATTTGTCCTCAAATTTTAAAGAAAAGGAGGGTTAACTATGTACATTTAGGAAAAGAGATAGGGATACGCGGATAGCATTTGAGCTTCAGTCTCCCAAGTAAAGTCCTTAGCAGTATGGTTACTCCACAACACTTTCACCATCGGTATCTCCTTAGTTCGCAACTGTCAAATTTGGCGATCCACTGTCGCCACTGGATATTCTTCATAGGTAAGATAATCACTAAGCTCTACGGCTTAAGGTTGCAGAACTTGAGATGGGTCAGGAATGTATTTCCTCAGCATAGATACATGAAATACAGGGTGGATTCTCAACAATTCTGGTGGCAATACCAACTTATACGCCACTTCATCCACTCTCGATCGAATCTCAAATGGTCTAATGTATCTAGGAGCTAGCTTACCCTTCTTGCCAAATCTAATAACTCCTTTCATTAGAGACACTTTCAGGAACACCATGTCTCAAACCATAAAGGGTATATCCTTTCTCTTAAGGTCAACATAGCTTTTATATTTGTTGAAGGTTGTCTTCAATCTCTACTATACGATGGGAACTTTTTTTGAAGTCATCTGTACCAACTCCGAACCTATCAGTTGCCTCTCACCAGTCTCCCAACATAATGGTGATATGCACTTTCTACCGTACAATGCCTTATACGGAGCCATTTCAATACTAGCATGATAGCTATTATTGTAGGCAAACTCAATCAATGGCAACTGTGAATCCCACTGTCCTCTAAAATCAATCACGCACATCCTCAGTATGTCTTCTAACATTTGGATGGTCCTTTCTGACTGACCATCTGTATGAGGATGGAAGGCTATACTGAAATCCATTATGGTGCCCAAAGCTTTATGTAATTCTTGCTAAAAGACTGATGTGAATGTGGCTCCTTTGTTTAAAACTACACTTACTGGTACCCCATGTAGACAAATAATCCTGTTGATATAAAATCTTTCTAGTCATCAGTATAATACGTCTTCTTCACTGGTAGAAAATGTGTTGACTTAGTTAGCCTATCAACAATCACCTAAATAGCACCATAGCCTCATGTGGTCCGAGGTAATCCAGTCACAAAGTCCACAACTATCATGTCCCATTTCCATTCAGGAATTGGCATAGGTTGCAACAATCCCGAAGGTCTCTGATGTTCAAGCTTCACTTGCTGACAAGTCAGGCATCTAAATACAAACTCTGCAATATCCTTCTTCATTCCAATCCACCAATATGTATCTTTCAAGTCATGATACATCTTGGTAGAACCTGGATGGATACTATAAGCAGAAAAATATGCCTTTTCCATAATTTATTTCCTCAAGTCATCAACATCTGACACACAAATCCTAGTACCCAAACACAACACACCTTCTCTGTCAACCATAAAATTTCTTGACTGCCCTTGTTTCACTTCATATGTAATCCTTTATAACAACGGGTCTTTATTCTGAGCTGCCTTAACTCAATCTAAGTATACTGATCATACCCTAAATTGAGCTAAAAGACACTTTTTAGTAACTTTTAACTATAACTATTGATTAATCAATTCATGCATCTCCTTGATAATAGGCCTCCTATATGAGTTGATATGGGTAAGATTGCTCGCTGACTTCCTACTTAAGGCATCGACAATAACATTCACCTCACTTGGATGGTACAAAATGGAACAGTCATAGTCCTTAAGAAGTTCCATCCATCTAATATGCCTCAAGTTCAAGTCCCTTTGCTGGAAGATATACTTCAAAATCTTGTGATAAGTGTAAATCTCACAAGTAACCCCATACAATTAATGCCTCCATATCTTCAAAGCAAATAGAACAACTGCCATCTCTAGGTCATGAGTAGGATAGTTTTGCTCGTGTTTCTTCAGCTGCCTTGAAGCATAAGCAATTACTTGGCCATTTTGCATCAACACACAACCCAATCCTACTCTGGAAGCATCACAATACACTGCATACCCTTCATTTCTAGAGGGCAAAGTGAGAATTAGAGCTGACGTCAACAAATCCTTTAATAACTAGAAGTGCTATTCACATCTGTATTTCCACACAAACTTAGCACTCTTTTAGGTCAACCTTGTCAAAGGTATGATAATTTTGGAGAAGTCCTTCATAAATCTCCTGTAGTAGCCTGCTAGACCTAGAAAACTCCATACTTCTCTGACTGTAGTTGGCCTCGGCCATTCTGTAATAACTTTTATCTTCTTAGGGTCGACTTGTATGCCATCCTTAGAAACCACATGGCCTAAAAATGCCACTTGACTCAACTAGAACTCACACTTCAAAAACTTGGCATACAACTTGTGCTCCCTTAAAGTTTGAAGCACCCTTCTTAGATGCATTACATGCTCAACTTCACTTTTGGAATAAACCAAGATGTCATCAATGGAGACTATTACAAACCAGTCAAAGTATGGCCTAAACACCCGATTCATTAAGTCCATAAAGGTTGTTGGAGCATTGGTTAACCCAAAGGACATTACCAGGAACTCATAGTGGTCATATCTTAGCCGAAATGCTGTCTTAGGCTCATCACCACTTTTGATCCTCAACTGGTAATACCCAGACCTCAAGTCAATCTTGGAGAAGCATGTAGCACCCTGAAGCTGATCAAACAAGTCATCAATCCTTGGAAGTGGATACTTGTTCTTGATGGTGACCTTATTCAACTGCTTGTAATTAATATAGAGTCGAAGGCTACCATTCTTCTTCTTTATAAACAACACCGGAGCACCCCAGGGTGATGTACTGGGCCTTATGAAACCCTTATCTAGCAACTCCTGTAACTACTCCTTCGGCTCTTGCAATTTAGCTAGTGCCATTTTATCGGGTGGCATAAAAATAGGATATGTACCAGGTATAACATTGATAGAGAACTCTATCTCCATGTCTGGTGGTAATCCCAGTAATTCTTCAAGGAAGACATCCAAAAATTCATGCACTATTGACATTTGTTTAATTACCCCTTTCTCTATCTCAACATCTCTTACTACTGCTAAGTAGCCTTAACAATCCCTTTTAAGCATCTTCCTGGCTATAATGGCAGAAATGAGATTGTGAGGCATGAAGCTCTTTTTACCTTTAAAACAGAACTCTTCTTTATTCAGGATTCTAAACACCACCTCTTTTTCTCAAAAATCACAGAAGCATAATATCTTAACAACCAATCCATACCCAAGATGACATCAAATTCTAACACATTAAGCAACACCAAATTTGCCAACAATTCTCTACCTTCAACTAACATCGGATAAGAAGGAAAGAAAATATCTATCTCTAACTCATTACTAAGAGGAGTCAATACAAATAGAGGAAAGGAAAACCTGGAAGGCTGCCACTCGATTCTCAAAGCAAACATGGGGGATATAAAAGAATGTGAAGCACCAGGGTCAAATAATACTTTAGCATCACAAGAACAAATTGAGAGAATACCTGCAACTACTGCATTAGAAATCTGAGCATTCTATGGTGTCAGAGTGAAAACTCGTGCCTGGCCAAGACCTGCCTATTGAGATGTTGAAATTTGCACAAAACTATGACCTCTAGGTCTACCAACTGAACCTCAGCCCTGCTGGCCCATAAACTGTGGTGGTCTCTACTGTGGCTGTACTAGTGCTCTGTACTGCTGTGGCATTGGATAGAAAGGCTAAGCCATTGATGAAGATAAAACCTGGGCATACTGTGGCTGATATCCAGAGTGAGGAAAAGCTTTAACAAGATGACCAACCTGCCCACATCTAAAGCAAGCACCCAATAACAGATGACATGGGCCTTGATGAAATCGACCACAACTAGCACATGTACTGGCTCCAGACCTAGAACTACCCTGTTCGGAGCTCTGCCCACTGCTACTGCTGCTAACTCTAGTACCGAATTTGTGACATCAGCCACTTCTTCTGTTCGTGGCATAACCATGTCGACCCACTTTATGTGTTCTGGACCTTCTACCACTAGCTATGAACTACTCTCAGCTTGCTGACTCGTGCTACTAACCTGAAATACTAGCTGCTAGTACCTGGAGCTACATCATATCTACTACCACTAACTATGTAAGGATCTATTGTCATGACCTAAACTGGGGGCCATGATCGGCGCCAGGGAACGAGAATTCTTTTGAATCTGAAACCTGTAGCAAGCCTTAAAATAATAAAAACATACAATAAATAAAATAAAATAAATATACCATAATTAAAAATTTCAATTTAATATGATAAAATAAACTCCTTCATATCATGAAATAATTTAATATAATATTCAGATTAAACATCTAAATTAAAATCTCATACAACAAAATAAATAAAACTCACTACTTATATAAATACAACTACTGCATTTTTTTATAGTACAATAATAAATAATTAAGTAGATAATTTACATAATAAAGCCGGGACGGAAGAAATCTGGCAGATAGGTCTACTGCTGAGGTTTGAAGAAGAATACTCTCATGTAAAAATATCAACGGAGGGGAGTCAGACCTCACTGAATGAATTGTTATAATATATATATATGCATTACTATATGTCAAATGTAACAATCATATATATATAATAAATATATATATAGGCATGTACACACAAATGCTAAAAATCACTTTATTTTATAATATAAACAAATATAGGTTTTGAAGGATCAAATAGAACCCAAAATGATCGCAACCTCAATTAACAATAGAAATCACTCTAGCCATATTGGCTCACTTGATTCCAAGTAAATTCACTTAATCCATCTGGACAGTAGACTGGCCCCGAGACACTAAGTTGACCGAGCTCCATCAGTCTGACTGTTAGTGTGATTAACCCCGAGATACTTGGTCAATCGAGCTCTAGCAATCACATCGTTAATCACATCAACCATGTCATATTTCCTCAAATAAGTTAGTAATTTAACCTTATGATCTATCGCACCGGTACGTACTCGGTCATAGTGCTATCCACTAGGAAGCCCGTTCTATCGATATCCTTCATTTAAAATAAAATATACATTCAAAAATAAATAATGTAAAATGACATTCAAAATGATCAAATAATCCATATATATACTAAAAATATACCTAAAATAAACTAGGTATATTCCAAGCATATATATGTAAAAATAAATTCAAACAAATAATGAAATATACTAAACTAAACCAATAACATACTTAAAAATAATTTAAATATAAATCAAAAGTTAAATATGCATTTATTTCAAAATATACCTAGAATATACTAAAAATATACCTAAAATATACTCAAGCATTTAATAAAACAATTATGCAAAATTTTACATTTAAAACATATAATTCTAAAACATGCAACCTAAAGCAATGTATATATAAAATAACAACTCATAGGGATGCGCTCCATGAGACTGGTCCGACGGGTCTGGTCCGCTAGGCCTTAGTTTCGGCGCAACTAAACAATAAAAATGATCATGAAATCAGAATACATGTAACTTAACTTTTAGAGACTCGATCTAGGATTACTAAACACAAATAGACACAGAATTGGAATTAGACCTGATGTCACGTTTTACAAGAATTCTATCAAAAATTTGACAGAACCTCCTCTATAAAACATACATCTCTCTACTAAAAAGTAGAGCCGATCTTGTAAGAAAAATACACTTTGAATATAAAAATTCTCATAAGCCTTGGTCGGGATCCCGAACTACAAAAATTCCTAACCGAGGTCCATAATTCACCAAAAATTTCCAGGTATGCTCTTCTATGTTGTTGCTGCGCCACAACACCTTGACCATTGAAATCTGCTTTGAGCACAACTGTTAAACTTAATAGTCTACAATCGCAATAGGTTCTTCTACGAACATCAAGTCTTCATTCACTTCTCTGCTATCAAGCTGTAACATGTGTGAAGGGTCTGAAATATATTTCCTCAGTATCGAGGTATGTAGCATCGATTGCACTTAAGACAGATTCGGAGGCAAAGCCAACCGATATGCAATAGTGCTAACTCTCTCCCAAATCTCAAACAGTCCTATATATCTCAGTGCTAGCTTACCCTTCTTGCTAAATCTCATAACACCCTTCATCAGAGACACCTTCAGAAACACATAGTCTTATGCCTAGAACTCCACATCTCTGTGTCTCAGATCCGCATAGCTCTTATGTCTACTAACTGCGGTCTCTAATTTCCTCTTAATCATAATAACTTTCTCTATAGCATCTTGAACCATCTTAGGTTTAGTCAAAGCTCTCTCTCCAATCTCATCCCAACTCAGAGGGGATCTACGCTTCATTCCATACAAAGCCTTATATGGTGCCATTCCAATACTGCTATGGTAGCTGTTATTATAAGTAAACTCGATGAGTTGCAAATGATCATCCCAGCTACCTCTTAAATCCAAAACAGACATCCGTAATATATCTTCCAGTGTCTAGATCATCCTCTCATACTGACCATCTATCTAAGGATGAAAAGCAGTATTGAAATCCAACCTAGTGCCCATCGCTTCCTGCAACTTCTGCCAAAAATGAGAGGTAAACATTAAAACCCTGTCTGACACAATAGACATAGATACTCCATGAAGGCACATAATATGCTTCACATACAGTTTCACTAATCTAGTTATAGAATAAGTGGCTTTCACAGGCAAGAAATGTGCAAACTTGGTCAACCTATCCACAATCACCCAAATGGAATCATATCCATCCTTGGAACAAGGTAAACCAACCACAAAATCCATAACAATCCTTTCCCACTTCCACTCAGGAATAGGAAGAGGCTGAAGCTTCCCAGAAGGCTTCTAATATTTAGCTTTCACTTGCTGACACATCAGACACTTAGCAACATAATCAGCTACATCCTTCTTCAGTTCATCCCACTAGTACAAGTCTCTAATACTGTGGTACATCTTAGTGACACCTAGATGTATGCTGTAAGCTGTAGAATGTGCTTCCTCAAGGATCTCTTCTCTCAAATCATCCACATCAAGAACATACAATCTACCATTGATCCACAAAACACCATTATCATCAAGTGTGAAATTAATGAACTTCCTTGCTCGAACATTCTCTATAAGCTTTTCTAGAATAGGATCTCAGCTCTGAGCTGCCTTAATCCTATCTCTCAACACAGATCACACCTTAAACTGAGCTAGTAGTCCACATAATCTACTTACCTTCATCATCAGACCTTGATCCACTAACTGATGCAACTCTTGGATCAATGGTCTCCTCTCCACACTAATGTGAGCAAGACTACTCGAGGACTTCCCACTCAAGGCATCTGCTACTACATTAACCTTGCCTGGATGATATAGAATCTCATAGTCATAATCTTTCAACAATTCCAACCATCTCCTCTACCTCAGATTCATATCTCTCTACTGGAAAATGTACTTAAGGCTCTTGTGATCAGTAAAAATCTCATAAGTCACCCCATATAGATAATGTCTCTAGATCTTGAGAGCAAAGATCACTGCTGCCATCTCTAGGTCGTGGGTAAGATAATTCTGTTCATGCTTCTTTAACTGCCTCAAAGCATAAGCTATCACCCTACCATTTTGCATCAACACACAACCTAGGCCAACTCTAGAGGCATCACAATATACTATGAACTTGTCTTCTCCATTAGGCAAAACCAAAACTAAAGCTGTGGTCAACTTCTCCTTCATTAACTGAAAGCTGTTCTCACAAGCTTCTGACCACTTAAACCTTACATTCTTCTGAGTCAAGTGGGTCATAGGAGCTGCAATTCTAGAAAAATCCTATACAAACCTCTTATAGTACCCTACTAAACCTAGAAAACTCTGAATCTCAATAATTGAAGTTGGTCTAGGCCACTCGGACACTGCCTCAATCTTTTGTGGATCAATTTGGACACCCTCTTTTGACATCACGTGTCTAAGAAATGCAACACTCTCCATCCAGAAATCACACTTCAAGAATTTAGCATAAAGCTAAAGTATCTTATATATATATATATAAACTAATCCCCACACACATATATATTAATATATATACACACACAAATAAAATAATATTAACCCTAATATATGTGTGTATATATATATATAATAATACATAAAATAATCATGCAATAATGTATTTTAATAATAATAATAATAATAATAATAATAATAATAATAATAATAATAATAATAATAATAATAATAATAATAATAATAATAAACATCATTTAAAAAAAATAAAATAACATTAGTACTTAAATATTATTATTAAAATACTTCTTTTCCATGTAATAAATATAACGTAAATAAATTCCAAAATAATAAGTTTTAAAATGAATATTTATGTAGAAAATTATAATTAAGCATAAAATAATAAATATTAATCACAAGATAAAAAAAATAATCGAATATAACTTTAAATTTTATAAACACTGCATATCCTATTTTAAATTAAAATAATTTAAAACCTAGGGTTATTACATCTATCATGGTACCTTGACGGATGTGTCACCTCTTAATTAGACGGGCCTCTTCTATCACACTCTCTAGGGTGCGATCCTCGGTATGCATAACAATAAAAGTTGGCCTCAAACTAATAATATACAACTCAACTGCTCTATAGGGATCTCTCCTGATATCCTCTATGTGTCGAGACAACCTGTTAAATTCCTTGGTGTAGTCCTCAACAGACCTATCCCCTCTGGTGATATGAAGCAACTGCCACCTGTAGGCATCCCTGGTGGCTGGAGGATAGAAAATCTCAGAAAGCAGTCCTTAAACTCTAGTCAAGTCAACTCATGCATGAACGACTAAATTGACTGCATAAACCACTCTTGGGCTACCGCTTGGACTGACAACTTAACAATCATGATCCGCTGGTAGTCTGTATGTCCTATCCTGGTACGTGTCTCAATAGCATTAATGAAGTCTAAGGCGTCACCAATACCATCAAAAGAAACTCTACCAATCCGGGAGTAGAGAAGTGCTGCATCAGTGTTTGACATCTCCTGATTTCTCTGCTGTAACATCTGCTACACTAAGGGCATTGCCTGATTCAAAGCTGCAAGACCCTGATTAATTCCTACTAGACCAGTAGCAAAAGCTGTGGGTCTACAGCTAGAGCTTTAGGCTCTACTGGCGGCTGATCATGAACCTCAGCTGTAGCTGCCCTAACTTTACCTTTACCTCTACCTCTGCCCCTATGACATGGAGCAAGAGGAAGAGCCTCATCATGTACGGACTGCTCATCAAGCCTAAAGGTCACATCGACAACGGGGTTTGTTTGCACACATCTCATTTTAAAAAAGATAGAGAAAATCAAATTCAAAACAAGACAAGAGTATTTAACACATATGCAGAATTTAGAAACAAGGATATCACAAAGAAAATTATCAACCTAATGTACTGTAGTAGTTACATGGAAAAATAGATATAGACAATTAATCAAACCACTCTCTGACACCAAATTTGTCACGACCCGAACCCAGGGCATGTGACTGGCACTAGGAAATGGGAAAGCATAAAGCTACTGAATCCTGTAGTAAGCCTTAAAAGAAAAACGTGGAATATTTAAACTTTGAAACCTTACAATAAATAATTAAATCACAATGCACATTATCAAATTGATTTTTCTCAATATAATTTAAACCATATTATCATAGTGCATAAAATAAATAAACTTTAGTTATATAAATAATGTCTTAGTACACAATATTATAAATACATGATATCCCAAATAAAATATGTAGTTATACAGTTTTCTCTACTGTAGTACACAAAAATAAATACAACACAATTAAGTAGACCTACGTAGAATAGCTGGTGATTAAACTACACGACGAAGAGAAGTAGGCCTAACAGAAAAATCCCAAACTCTTGAAAAAAAAAGATTGAGGGGAGTCAGACCTCACTGAGTAAGTTAATAAAGAGCTGTATGATTTGAAAACCTTTTTGAAAACCGTATATATGTAGAAAAATAATATATATATATATATATATATATATATATATATAGCTTTTGAAAAATCTCGGTAGAACCCTAAACCCAATTCTAAATGGCTAACTGGGCCCATTTAATCTAAATGGACTGCCGGTCCCCGAGAGTAGAGGCACTAATCAAGGCACCAAGCCGCAGTCATCCACTTAATCCAAGCACATGGCACTGGTGGTCCACAAGAGCTAGGGCATCCATTGAGGCACCTATCTCAGTCCATTATGAACTTTTCACATCACTGGCGGGCCCTGAGAGCAAAGGCTTTGTAATATCCTATGTTTTTAAATATTTTTACACTGTATCGGGATATGCAGTGTTAATAATTTTAGTATATGTATCATGATATTTTACGAGGTTGATGTGTATTTAAAACCTATTTTAATTATTGTGTATTATTTACAGTGCTTTACGTAAAATTTTCCTGGGACTTTCATTTTCGGGGAAATTTTTACATAAATAATTTATTATTAATTATTTTAAATATATTTTCGGACTTGCATGAACTCATACGTATTTTTAAATTACTAAACACCGTGTATGTGTGCGATATTTATTTAATTAGGGTTTAATATATATTACCCTAATATTTTATTAATTGTTTATTAATTTATTGTTATTTAATTATTTTTATTTATTATTAAATTATGAAAATATTAAATTATATGTGTGGATGCAAAATTTTTTCAAATATTTTATTAAAATTATTATTTTATTATTTTTCTTTTTTTTTTTCTTTTTTTTTCTTTTTTTTCTTTTTCTTTTCTTTTCTTTTCTTTTTCTTCTTCTTCTTCTTCCCCGCGCCCGACCACCCCCTCACCACCAACCACCGTCTGTCACGCCAATCCCCTATCGTCGGTGTGCCTCCCGGCTTGCCACCGCCGTCCCCAGTCGTTCCCCGCCGCCAGCAGCCTTCTTCCCCGGCGCCGGCAGCCTCTTTTCTTCTTTTGGCCAAAATTTCTTCTCCTTGCCGTCGACGACGATTCCGGTCATCATTTTCGACACCGCCGGTATCTTTCTTCTCTTTGAGCTCCGGTGAGTATGATTCTAGCTTTGGTTTGAGCTTAAATGGTCTAGATTTGCTTAGGTTTCGAATTTTCCAATTCGGCCATATTAGGGTTTTTTATTTTTTTGAGCTTCGAATTGATTGATTCATGAAAACTTCCTTCACAAATGTTGATCCTAGTAGCTTGATCTACATGTATGATTTTTTTTGGAATTTTTGGAGATTTTTTGGATTTTTGGGTATTTTTGAATATTTTAATATTATTTTCTAATTTTCGGAAATTAATTATTTAAATTATGAAATTGTGTTTTATGGTTAAATTAGGTGTTGAAATGAATTATAGGAATTTATTTGGAATTTTTATGAATTTCTAAGTATTTATTTTGAATTATTTGACTTTATGTAATTTTGGGAAAATTAGGTTAAATGTGTTTTTATTTGAAATTAATTGGTAAATTGAGTGTAATTATTGATATTATTGATAAATATGTTGATAAAATTAATTTTGGATAATTTTATAATTTTTGGTGAATTTTTGAAGTAATTATAGTATATTTATATATACAGGGGTATTTTGGTAATTTTACACAAAATTGGCTAAAAATGTAATTTAATTGGTTTTAATAATTATTTAAGGTATAAAAATGATTTTTAGAAATTATTTAGTATTTTTAACTAATTAAACTATTTTTCGTGAATTATTTTCAATTATATATATAATATACGGTTTTACTAATAAAATGAGTTTTTATCGGTTTTTATTGTGTTTTAAGGTTAACTATGTAATTTCTACTTATAAAATGAATTTCTATTATTTAAGGGTATTTTTGGTATTTCTGGAATTATTCTGTGTTTGTGGACCCCGGTCGGTAGATTGTAGTTTGGAGTCCGACTGAGGGGTTGTGGTTGAGTGTTGAGTTTGTATTTCGAAATGTGTTTCTTTGCAGGGTCGGCTCTACTCTTTGAGTAGAGAGATGTCCATTTTACAGGGGAGGTTCTGTCGGATTTTCAGTAGAATTCTCGTAAAACGTGATATCCGGTCGAACCCTAATATCAATTATGTGTTTAATACTCTAGATCGAATTCTAGGATTTCTGTTAGGTTTATTCTAATGTCGATTATTTATTATTTGTTTAGTTGCGTCGAGACCGAGGGCTAGTGGACCAGGCCCGTCGGATCAGTCTCGTGTAACGCACTAGGGTGAGTTACTATACTATATATATATGCTTAGGTTGCATGATTTAGAAATGCATGTTTTATTTTGATTAAATATGCATAAATAATGTGATTTGTATTTAAGTATATTGTTGGTATATATTAAATTATATGCATGTCTTGTTAATAAATTATATTTAAAATGTTTTTAAATATATTTCTAGCTTAATTTATAATTTGATTTGATTTATTTGACGTATATATACTCGAAATAAACCTGGTTTACTTTTGGTATATTTCTAGTATATATATGGTTTATGTTGCTATTTTATTTAAATTCATGCATCATTTATTTTTGAATGAATGTTTTATATTTATTATTGAAGGATATCGATAGAACGTGCTACCTAGTGGGCAGCACTAAGACCGAGTACGTACCGGTACGCTTATAGCATTTATGCTATATTACTAACCTATTTGGGGATATTGATTGAATGTGATTATTGATGTGTGAGATGTGATTTGGGTGTGATTGCTGGAGCTCGGTTGACCGAGTGTCTCGGGGCCAATCACACTGGCAGTCAGACTGCTGGAGCTCGGTTGACTTAGTGTCTCGGGGCCAGTCTACTGTCTAAATGGATTAAGTGGATATATTTGGATTAAGTGAGCCTGTATGGCTAGAGTGTTGTCTAACACTATTTTTGAGGTTGTGATATTCTAGGGTTCTATGTGATCCTTCATAAAAGATGATTTTTAATAAAATATATATAAAATGATTTTATTACATCTGTGTGTATTTGCCTATATATATATTAGATATATATATACTGTTGATTGTATGCATTGTCATTTAGTGTGTATGTATATATATTATAGTAATTCACTCAGTGAGGTCTGACTCCCCTCCGTTGATAATTTTTCAGGAGAGTCAACATCTTCAGACCTCAGTAGCAGGCCTGTACGCCGGATTTCTTCTGCCTCGGCTTCTTTATGTAAACTGCTTACTTGAGTCTTATTTTTATATAATCTAGACACTGCAGTAGTTGTAAATTAATCTGGTGGGATTTTATGTATTTTATTTATGTGAGATATTGTATTATATTTGAAACTTGATTTGCATTAAAAGAGTCATATATATGAGATGAGATTTGACTTAAATCCAGTTGGTGAAAATAATATTATGATTTTTATTTCCGCTGCATTTAATATTGTTATTATTATTATTGCATGTTTTATTTTTATTTTTAGGCTTGCTACGGGTTCTGGATTCGAAAGAATTTTCGTTCCCTAGCGCCGGTCATGGCCCTTGTTTTGGGTCGTGACAGGCTTCCACCGAGGCATCTGTCCCAGTTTATAACCACAAGTCATACATATTTTGGATCCATCTCTCAATCTCTACCATGTGCACATGGTCCTAGTGAAACCCACCATGTATCTCATTCTACCAAAATTTCTCAAAACTAGTTCTTTAAATAAATAAATAAATTTAGAATAAATTCTCGATAACATCATTTACTTTAAATCGATAATGTAAATAATACTAAAAAAATGAGTGCACGCAATTTTAAAGAAAACAAACGCACGGATCATATTATTAACTTACAGGATGAGTGAGATGGCTGACGACCGTGCGTCTGCCTCGATCCAGAAGCTCTCGCTTTGGTACTCTCTAAAAAATAACATATTCATTTTTAAAATCATACTTATGGAATAAGAAGGGAAATTAATTAAATTTATGAGACTCTAGAATGACTTGGGAAAAACTGGATAAGACTCGATAGATTGGAATACCCTAATTTATTCTAGAAAATTACAGAAGATGTCACGTTTTACAAGAAAATCTACCAAAATTTTGACAAAGTCTCCCCTGTAAAACGGGCATCTCTCTACCATAGGTAAAGCCATTTTTGCATAGAAAAACGCACTTCTAGCATTCATACTCAACATACTCAGGTCAGCTCTCTAATACTACATTTAACCCGACCGAGTTCACAACCCAACTTAACAATGCAACAAAATCTAATTAATAAAATTCATAAAAATATAAAGTAGGCCATATTATTTTTATAAAAATTCAAGCCAATACAAATATTTAAATTCTTTAGGAAAAATATTTAATTAGCATTTAAACCTTTAAGTTCTTAAAAACATATATGCTCTTTAATAAATATAGAAATTAGAATTTTAATTCTCATAATCCTAAGAAAATATTATTTTCATAAACATACCTTAAAATCACAATTAAATCACAATGTAGCACTTAATTAAATTTTTTAATCAAACATAACATTTAAAACCCAAATTCAATAATGATAACAGACACACACACACATACACACACATCCATAACTAATATAATTAACAATTAAATCCTTAAATTTTAAACCCTTATATCAAAATACCCATTTAACATATCATAAATAAAATTTTCCATACTTATGGAATAATCATCAAATAACTCCATACAAGCCATTTTTATTCTTAAAAATATATACATAACTTACAAATTATCCAAATAAAATACTATAATTAAATTTAACTAAACTAATACAAAATAACTATCAAAAATCTAAAATAATTAAGAATTAAAATCTCAAATAATAGAAATAAATTTCTATAATTGATCAAAAATTAATAAAAATTCATTTTTTGTTCTTAAACACTCACAAATTCAACATTCCCTAACACACCTCAACAAACAACACTCCAAATTAAAAATAAAAATTCTAAAAATTAAGAAAAAATCCACAAAATCAACCACAACTCAAATCAAACACAACCAGCCCTCAAAAAACCCACATTCAACTAAAACTCAACCTAAAACAACCTGAATCAACAAGAAAACAACTAGAAAATAACCTAACAACAACCTAAACCTAAACCAAAAAATGAGAAAATGCATGGGAAGAAGAGGCTTACTGGTCATGCTAAGCCTTAACAAAGGATGAGGAGGCACTCCAGCACACCTCAGATGAGCAACAATGGCGATGGAAGTTTGACCAATGATTGGGAATGATGGGAAGGGATGTTTTGGCGCGACAGAGAGAAAGAAATTGAGAGAACGAGAGAGAGGAGGGTTGGCGAAGGAAGAGGAGGGCATGACTCGCCAGCGTGAGGTTGAGTGGTGGTGGTGTGGCAGCTGTTGATTGGAGTTGGGTGGTTTGGGGGATGGTTCGGGCAGTGAAAGGGGAAGAAGAAGAAGACTTCTTCTTTTTGTTCAAAATATGACACTATATTAGAAAACCCTCAAACAATCATTTGGTCAAAATGCCTCTACAACTTATTATTTTATTCAAATACCCCTAAATATATATATATATATATATATACACACACACATACACTAAACTATACTATACTACACATACAAATTCACCCCATAAAACCATATTGTATACTTCTATATATATTCATAATTATATTTATACTATAATATACATACACCACCATATATAATTACAATCACAATTAATATTATATAACATACAGTGAAATCAACTTAATTAAATTCACTTGAAATCTTTAATTAATAACGAAATAAATAAATAATTAACAAGTCAAATAATATCATTTAGAAATATCAACATACTGAAAAAAATCCTTATATTATTTATTTAAATTAAAATAAAAATACCAGGTATTACAGTCTTCCCCCTTTAAAATAAATTTGTCTTCAAATTTTAAAGAAAAGGAGGGTTAAATAGGTACATTTAGGAAAAGAGATAGGGATACATGGATAGCATTTGAGCTTCAGTCTCCTAAGTGCAGTCCTCAGCAGTATGGTTACTCCACAACACTTTCACCATCGGTACCTCCTTGGTTCGTAACTGTCAATTTTGGCGATCCACAATCGCCACCGGATATTCTTTGTAGGTAAGATCATCACTAAGCTCTAAAGCTTGAGGTTGCAGAATGTGAGATGGATCAGGAATGTATTTCCTCAGCATAGATACATGAAATACAGGGTGGATTCTCGACAATTATGGTGGCAACACCAACTTAAACGCCACTTCACCCACTCTTGACCGAATCTCAAATGGTCCAATGTATCTAGGAGCTAGCTTACCCTTTTTGCCAAATTTAATGACTCCTTTCATTGGAGAAACTTTTAGGAACACCATGTCTCCAACTATAATGGATACATCCTTTCTGCTAGGGTCAGCATAGCTTTTCTATCTGCTGAAGGTTGTCTTTAATCTCTGTTGTACGATGGGAACTTTTTTTGAAGTCACTTGTACCAACTCCGGACTTGTCAATTGCCTCTCACCAATCTCCCAACATAATGGTGATATGCACTTTCTACCATACAGTGCATCTTACAGAGCCATTTGAATACTAGCATGATAACTATTATTGTAGGCAAACTCAATCAATGGCAAGTGTGAATCCCACTATCCTCTAAAATCAATCACACACATCCTTAGCATGTCTTCTAACATCTAGATGGTCCTTTTTAACTGACCATCTATTTGAGGATGGAAGGTTGTACTGAAATCCAGTTTAGCACCCAAAGCTTTGTGTAATTCTTGCTAAAAGCTTAAGGTGAATGTGGCTCCTTTGTTCGACACTATACTTACTGGTACCCCATGTAGACAAATAATCCTGTTGATATAAAGTCTTGCCAGTTTATCAGTAGAGTACATCTTTTTCACTAGTAGAAAGTCTACTGACTTAGTTAGCCTATCAACAATCACCCAAATAGCACCATAGACTCCTGTAGTCCGAGGTAATCTAGTAACAAAGTCTATAGCTATCATGTCCCATTTCCATTCGGGAATTGGCATAGGTTGCAATAATCCCGAAGGTCTCTAATGTTCAAGTTGCACTTGTTGACAAGTCAGGCATCTAGATACAAACTCTACAATATCCTTCTTCATTCCATTCCACCAATATGTATCTTTCAAGTCATGATACATCTTGGTAGAACCTGGATGGATACTATAAGCAAAAAAATGTGCCTCTTCCATAATTTCTTTCCTTAAGTCATCAACATTCGGCACACAAATCCTAGTACCTAAACGCAACACACCTTCTCTGTCAACCACAAAATTAGAATGCCCTTGTTGCACTTCATATGTAATCCTTTGCAACTACGGGTCTATATTCTGAGCTGCCTTAACTTGATCCAAGTATACTGATTGTACCCTGAATTAAGATAAAAGGCACTTTTTAGTAACTTTCAACTACAACCCTTGATTAATCAATTCATGCATCTCCTTGATAATGGGCCTCCTATATGAGCCGATGTGGGCAAGACTACCCGCTGACTTCCTACTTAAGGCATCGACAATAACATTTGCCTTGCCTGGATAGTACAAAATGGAATAATCATAGTCCTTAAGAAGTTCCATCCATCTTCTCTACCTCAAGTTTAAGTTCCTTTGCTGGAAGACATACTTCAAGCTCTTGTGATCGGTGTAAATCTCACAAGTAACCCCATATAAGTAGTGCCTCCATATCTTCAAAGCAAACAAAATAGCTGCCATCTCCAGGTCATGAGTAGGATAGTTTTGCTCGTGTTTCTTCAGCTTCCTTGAAGCATAAGCAATTGCTTGGCCATTTTACATCAACACATAACCTAATCCTACTATGGAAGCATCACAATACATTGTTTACCCTTCATTTCTAGAGGGCAAAGTCAGAATTAGAGCTGATGTCAACAAATCCTTTAATAATTGGAAGTGCTATTCACATCTGTCTTTCCACACAAACTTAGCACTCTTCTGGATCAACCTTGTCAAAGGTGCGATAATTTTGGAGAAGTCCTTCACAAATCTCATGTAATAGCTTGCTAGACCTAGAAAACTCCGTACTTCTTTGACTGTAGTTGGCCTCGGCCATTCTGTAATAGCTTCTATCTTCTTAGGGTTGACTTGTATACCATCCTTAGAAACCACATGACCTAAAAATGCCACTTGACTCAACCAGAACTTGCACTTTAAAAACTTGGCATACAACCTGTGCTCCCTTAAAGTCCGAAGCACCCTTCTTAGATGCATAACATGCTTAGCTTCACTCTTAGAATAAACCAAGATGTCATCAATGAAGACTATTATAAACCAGTCCAAGTATGGCCTAAACACCCGATTCATTAAGTCCATAAAGGCTGCTGGAGCATTGGTCAACCTAAAGGACATTACCAGGAACTCATAGTGGCCATATCTTATCCAAAATGTTGTCTTAGGCTCATCACCACTTTTGATCCTCAACTGGTGTTACCCGGACCTCAAGTCAATCTTGGAGAAGCATGTAGCACCCTGAAGCTGATCAAATAAGTCATCGATCCTTGAAAGTGGATACTTGTTCTTGATGGTGACCTTGTTCAACTGCTTGTAATCAATATAGAGTCAAAGGCTACCATTCTTCTTCTTCAAAAACAACACCAGAGCACCCTAAAGCGATGTACTCCTTTAGCTCCTATAATTCAGCTGGTGCCATTTTGTTGGGTGGCATAGAAATAGGATCTATACCAGGTATAACATCGATACATAACTCTATCTCCCTGTCTGATGGTAATCCAGGTAATTCTTCAGGGAAGACATTTAGAAATTCATGCACCACTGGCACTTGTTCAATTACCCCTTTCTTTGTCTCAACATCTCTTACTACTACTAGTAGCCTTGAGGTCTTTTGGAGCTATTTCTTGAACGAAATCTATTAATGCTTGGGCTTTCATTTATTGGCGGGGCTCGTAATCAATGTTGAATTCTCTAAGTAATATTAACCATTGAACCAGTCTACCCGAGGTCTTCGGTCTTTGTAAGATTTTCCATAGAGGGAAACAGGATCAAACCACGATAGGATGGGCTTGGAAGTAGTGTCAGAGCTTTCGAGATGCAAGAACCACAATCATAGCTAGCTTATCCAACATTGGATACCAGACTTCGGATCCTTAAAGCATTTTACTGATGTAATATATTGGGTTTTGTTGGCTTCCTTCTTCTCTTACTAGTACTAAAGCGATGCATTCTTGGCCTACAGAGAGATATAAATACAATATTTCATCTGGGATGAGCCTACTGAGTAGGGGTGGTGAGGATAAGAACTTCTTGATGTCTTTAAAGGCTACTTGGCAATCAGTAGACCAAACAAACTTTTTAGAATTTTTTAAAGCTCAGAATAATGGTAGACACCTTCTGGCTGAGCATGTAATGAAATGCCCCAATGTTGTGATTCTACCATTTAGCTTTTGTACTTCGTGGATATTTTTTGTGGCTTTCATGTCGAGTATGGCTTCCCTTTTCCCCGGGTTAGCCTCAATACCTCTGTGGGATATCATGAATCCCAAGAATTTGCCCACTTTGACTCTGAAGACATATTTTTCTGCATTTATCTTGATCCTAGACTTGCTCAATAATCGAAGAACTTGATCCAAATCCCCTGGGTGTTATTCTGCATGTTTGCTCTTGATGATGATGTCATCTACGTATACTTCCACGCTTGTGCCAATTTGGTCTTGGAGTACCTGGTTCATCAATCTTTGATATGTTGCTCCAGCATTATTCAGTTCGAAGGGCATCACCTTGTAGTAGTATAGGCCTTCATGGGTGATGAAGGACGTTTTCTCTTATTCTTCTTCCTTCATCGGTATCTAGTGATATCATTGTGCCGCGTCAATAAAACTATATAATCCGTGGTCAGTAGTGGAGTCTACGAGCTGATCAATTATGGGCAATGGGTAGTTATCTTTAGGAAATGCACGATTAAGGTCAGTATAGTCCACGCACACCCTATACTTTCCCTTTGCTTTTTTAACAAGTACCACGTTGGCTACCCATTTTGGATGATTAACTTCCTTGATGAATCCAGCTTCCAATAACTTCTTTATTTCCTCAACAATTATCCTTTGTCTCTTATAGGCAAAGGTCTTTTTTTTTCTAAGCTATTGGCTTTGCTCTCGGTTTGATGTTTAAACTATGACAAGCAACTTGTGTATCCACATTGATGATTTCAGATGCTCGCGAAGTGAAGTCTTCTGAGTGTCTAGTGAGGACTTCCCTTATTCCTTCCTTGATGTCACAGTCGAGTTCATTACCGATCTTCACCACTTTGCCGTCTATAATTTGTAGGGCTTTTATGTCTTCAACTAGTTATAGACCAATGCCCTGCTTCTCTATTTCCTGTGTTTCTAAGGGGAAGGCTTATGCCTAAGGCTTAATGGCCATCTGGTAACACTATCTAGCCATATGCTGATCTCCCTAGATGGTAAGAGTTTTGCACTCAATTGGAATTTTCATAGTTAAGTGTTGGATATTGGTGACTGCATCTGCTTTATAGAGCACTAGCCGTCCTATGATTCCATTGTATGCTAGTGGGAGATCCACCACGTTGAATACTATTCGGATAACTTTCGTTTCTTCGTTGTCTTGATAACTTTCGTTTCCAGTCATCTTGATAACTACTTTCTATATGAATGACTTTTCCCAAAAGTTCCCACAAACGACGCCACTTGATAACTCCGAATTGATATTTTGCTAGTAAAACTTGCATTGACGGGTAAAGGGGTGAGGTTTTCCCCATAAACACTCTGAAGCTTAAGTCAGTAACGGTATGAGGAAAAATGTAATAAAGCAAATAGGCATAATAGAGTAGAGAATAAAGAATAAAGGAGTAAAAGATGATTGCTTGTGATGATGAGGTGATTGAATGATGCCTTGGTGATGTTGTATGATGAGAGCTTAAATGACATGAGATGTCATGAGATGTATTTATAGGAGAAGATATTGCTCAAACCTCTTAGGAATATGATTCCGTAGTATTGTAGTATTGCCTTATTTAGGAGAGGAGGAGACTTCCTTTGTAAAATAGTCTTCCTAATTGAAATAGAATTCCTTATTGAGTTTTCTTCTTATTCAAATAATCCTCTTGTTTGGGGGAATATAACCCTTATTGGAATATAATACTGATATGGATTATCATTTAATGTCCCATGCAAACAATAAGAAAAAGTCAACTACCTGTTATTACAAGCAAAATTAATTTTTAGTCGAAGGTTGAATAGTTAATTAATAAAAACTCGCTTTGTGTTACTAAAAAATTATTGGTTTAATTTGTAAGCATCAAGTGAAATTTTCTGAATTAAAATGATTTTTTAATTGTAAGATTACGAGCTTGAATAATAATAATAATAATAATAATAATAATAATAATTATTATTATTATTATTATTATTATTATTATTATTATTATTACAAGACAGAGAGTTGGAAATTAAATAAAAATAAAAATAAAAAAGTAAAATAAAGCATAATAAGCGACATGAAGATGTTATTATACCGGCATTCTTGGGGGCTAGGATCATAAGCAGACACAAAAGAGCAAGCCAAAGCCAATAGCAAGAAAGAGCAAAAGTATTTCATTTTTGTGTTCGTAAATTTTCCAGTCTCTGATAATTAATAATATCACTTCATTAATTTCCTTTATGGAAAAAGTTGTGCACTCATTTTGTGTTCTTCCCATTTTCAATTACTAATTTTCTAATTAAGCGGTAGTTCATAACTTTTGAACCAAGCAAACTACACGTACTCAGCCTTTATTGTGAGTTAATTCGACTAGTTTAAATTAGAAGATTGTAATCAATTCAGAGTACTGCATCCGATTGTTTAATTTGCGATACATATTATCTGTTTTCTCTTTTTCCTTTTAGAACTGAAAGTCTTGTATTTCACATATGCATAAAAAAAATTGAAAATTTTCATATATTTAATAAAATGTGATACATATAATATATTTTGTAATTTTAAAATTAGACACAACATATATCAAAAATTGTTTATTACCATTACCTTTTTGATGTCTCTAATTCTACCAAGGTTCATTGATTTGTAGAGCAAAGTAGGAAAAAACTAAATCGCAAAAAGGTACCATTTGCTGCATTATTCATTTGAGAATAGACATAGGGATGGACATTGGGGTCAAAGAGAGAATTAAATTGGATTGGATGACTGAGAATAATCAACTAAATTTTACTAAGTACATCAATCATATAGTTGGATTATAGTTTATTTAGACTGTGATCAGCTAGACATAGGGATGGACATTGGGGTCAAAGAGAGAATTAAAAGATTGTATTCTATTCACAGTACTGCATCCGATTGTTTGATATGCGATACATATTATCCGTTTTTCTCTTTTTTCTTGTTAGGATTGAAAGCTTGAATTTCATATATGCATAAAATTGAGATTTTACATTTATTTAATAAAAATGTGATACATATAATACATTTTGTAATTTTAAAATTAGAAACAACATACATTAAAAATTGTTTATTACCATTACCATTTTGATGTCTCTAATTAAACCAACGTTCATTGATTTGTAGAGCAAAGTAGGAAAGAATTAAACTGAAAAGGGTGCTATGTATATTCTTTCAACTGAAAAAATTATCTATTTGCATGAGGGTTAAAAAATATATACGTATTTTTTGTATTATTAAAAAATATATGAACATTGGGGTCAAATAAAGAATTACAATATGCTTAAAATGGATTGGATGACTCAGACTAATCAATTAACTTTTACTAAGTATATTAATCTCACAGTTGGATTATAATTTATTTAGACTACATATTTACAAGAACTGCAAATTATGTCCACCAAACACCAAGCACGTACGTGGTGTTTCTTATAATTTAAATCAGTGCATTCCAACAAATTCAAATATTGGATATTCGCTTTGTTGATGAAACTGCTCTAATTACACCACAACATAAAAATAATTACGTAATTTTTGAAATTTTATTTAATTTTTATTAAATATTGATGAAATTAATTTATTATTTATATAGAAAAATATTGATAGACTATTGATTGGTAATTTGATAGTTATTAATTAAAATTAATATTTATTGGTTCAAGTGGTGAGCACTTTGAATTCTTTAATTTATCTAAGAGATCATTTATTTTATGAAATATAAAAGTAAGAATTGGAATTCAAATCCGAATATGAATTGGAACGGATAATTTAAATTTTTAATGTTAGTTAGCTAAATTTTATATTGAAATAGAAATGAGATTCCACTATCAATATGAACCACACATTCCCTTTACCACCATGAGAAATAAATTAGATCTTACTCTCATATGAATTAAGTTAAATTAATTATAAGTAAGTAAAAAATTTAAATAGTCATATGTTATTAATATTTATGAATAAAATATAATTTTTGTAGTGAAATAAAATATAAAAATTAATGAAACTAATTATCAAATATTTTAATAAAAATATTTATTAAAATAATAAATAATTTTTATAATAATTCTTAAAATTATAATATTATTTTAGCAAATATTAATAAATAATTTTAAAAATAATTTTTATTATAGATTAAAATAATGCTAATTTTTAGTATTTAAAAATAATTATAAAAATATTTTAATATATAAATAATATTAATTTTAATTTCATTTATAATTCTATAATAAATTAAATATTTTGTTAACATTTTATTTTATTTTCAATTTTCCATTACTCCGATTTCAATTTTAATTCTATTTTAAGAATACAAATTAAACCATTCTTAACATTTCTAAATAAACGAAAATCAATTAGAGTTGTTGAAGATTGGTGGGTGATAATGACGCCAATTACTAATAAATAGATAAGCACAGGATTTTCCAATAAGACTATGATTGAATTGCAGGTTCATATATTTCAAGAACCTACAACTGTGCCTTAAGCTCCATGGGACAATTTTTAACACAATACTTTCTCTTCCCTCACTTTCTTAAACTATTAGCAACTAATTAAATTATGGACAATAATAGTAGTAACATTTATAATGACATCGCTACAACATCGCAATTCACAACAATAACCTATTATATTTCTCTTTATTTATTTTTTTCTTAAATTTTATTTTTTTAGAAATTCAATTCTTTTTAAAATTAATTTTTTATTTGGAATCTAAAACCTAAGGTGCATGATTTAAACACTTGTATTGCATATATATATATATATAGGGAAAAATATAATTGTTGCAAGTAGCAACTATAAAAGCAAATTATGGTTCAAAGTAATTTTCTCTATTTTCATATATTAATGAATTAATGATAGTGCACAACTTACATACAAATAAATGTAGTCTAGATGTATTAGAAGTAAAGTGAACTATTAAGACTAAACAACTTACAATAGAATATGAACAACAGAATAACATAATCATATATGCTTTAACATGCCCCTACAAACCAATGGATGTGAGGATGGAAGAAGACGAAGTTTGGAAGAGAAATTCTGAAAGGGATGAATAGCCAATGGTTTGGTAAATAGGTTTGCAATTTGATCTTTGGTTGAGAGATAATGAACTTGAATGTTTCCTTGGAAACTTGTTCACGTACAAAGTGATGGTCAAGCACGATATGTTTGGTTCGAGCATGAAACACTGGATTAGAAGTCATATAGATAGCTCTTACATTATTACACGATAATACAACTAGAGAAGGTGGAGGAATGCCAAATTCAGCGAGTAAATGCTTTATCTAGAGAAGTTCAGCTGTGGAGTTTGTTATGGCTTTATAATCACTCTCGAAAGATGATTGTGTAATGGTAGGCTGCTTTTTAGCGCACCATGAAACCATTTGTGGAGAAACCATGGTAGGCTACTTTATATTATTATTAAGGTAGATGGTGAAACCATTTGTGAAGCGACAATCAACGGTGCAACCTCCTCAATCGCTATTTGTGAAACACTGAAGTTGTAACAAAGAGTGTTTATCAAAGAACAAGGAGTGATGTATGATGTGTTTAAGGTAACGAAACAACCTTTTTAACGTGGTCCAATAAAGATTAGTTAGATAATGCATGAATTGGCATAATGTGTTAACCGAGAATGCAATGTCAAGGCAAGTTAGAGTGGAGTATTGGAGTGCATCAACAAGTTGCTTGTACTGTTCAGCTTATGAAAGAGGAGTAACCGCATGTTTGCTAAAAGTTGGTGAAGTTGCCATAGGCATTAAACAACCTTTAGCTTCTTGAAGTCTGGCACAGACTAGAAGGTCTTGTATGTACTTGGATTGATTAATAACAATGCCATTGTCATTATGTGAGACCTGAATACCAAGAAAATAGGAAAGTCTCTTAACATCCTTTACAGGAAATTCAGATTTAAAAGCAGTAAGTGTAGTTAAAATCAGCTGTTGTGAGGATCCAGTGAGAATTATGTCATTAACATAGATTAGGAGTTAGAGAACATTATCTTTATTTTGAAGAATGAATAAAGAGTGATATGCTTTTGAACTTTGGAAGCCAAGTTGTTGAAGAAAGGCTTGTAAATGGTGATACCATACCCGAGGCGCCTGACACAAACCATACAACGATTGGTGAAGTAGGTAGACATAATCAGGATGTATTAGATCAATGAACCCCTAAGGTTGATCCATATAAACTATCTTATCAAGAAAGCCATAAAGAAAGTCATTATATATGTCAATTTGATGCAGTTGCCTATAGTGAACAAAGGTTAAAGATAGAATCAATTGAATGGTTATAGCTTTCATAACTGGGTTGAACGTTTCTTAGAAATCAAATTCGCTTTGTTAATGGTAGCCTTTTGTTATAAGTCTAGCTTTGAATCGAGAAATAGAGTTGTCCGAATTCTTTTTAAGTCTGAAAACCCATTTGTTGCTAATAATATTTTGATATGAGGGTCGAGGAACAAGCTGTTGTGTTTTTATTTGAATGAGTGCTACTAGTTCATTATTCATGGCTGCTCGCCATTAAAGGTGTTGGTTAGCTTCGGTGAAAGTTTACGGTTCTATAACATTTTTTTTGGTATGGGTGAGAAGATAAGCTCTACGTTTATTAAGGGTAGAAGGGTGAAGAGCCATGTGGTGAGTGCGGATTATAAGTGGGATGGCTGAGAAGAATTAGGAGGTTATATTTAAGTAGACGAGGTGTATTATGTCAAGTCAACTTTTAAAGTGAAAGATGGATGAGAGGAGAAGTTTGATGTAGTGGGTGATAAGGAAAAGGCTAGTGGGGTTGAGAAGAATTATTCAAGTTGGTGGGAGAAGATAAATATGGGTAAGAGAGAGGGGATGAAGGAGGGATAAGGATTGTCTACTTACTTATTAGAGATCAAATTGGAGTTGTAACCAAAGTGGCTAAGCAGGAGTAGAATTGTTGGCAGTGGACTGTAGTGATTGACATTTGTAAGGAAATTGACTCTCAATGAAATGGGCATGTATGGAAATGTGAATGTAGCCTGTATCCAAAGTAAGGCAACGATGGCCCTTATACTATGAAGATGGTCCAAGGTAAACACATTCCTTGGATCTATATGAGAACTTGTGTTTGTTATAGGGTCAGAGTAGTGGATAAATGGAGCAACCAAACACTTTGAGGTGGGCATAAGATGGTGAGGATCCAGATTGCTTGAAATTGGGACATTCATTATTGAGGAGTGGTGTAGGGAGATTGTTAATTAAGTTCACTATAGTATCAAATGAGTATGGTCAATAGTGAAAGGGAAGAGCACTCTCAACCATTAGAGTCAATTTGATGTCCACTAGATAATGAATTTTGCATTTAGTAACTTTGTTTTGTTCGTGGGTGTGTGGACATACGATGCGGTGCTTAATGCCTTTTTATTGGAGAAATGAAATAAGACTTTGATATTCTCCACTATAGTTAGATTGAAAAGCCTTGACTAATGTAGAAAATTGGCATTCAACAAAAGCAATAAAATTGATGAGAATATTGCGAACATCACTTTTGTTTTTCATGAAAATAGATCCATATGTATTTGGTATAATCATCAACAAATATGTTGAAATAATGAAAACTTTGATTAGATATAGTGGGGGAGGACCCTAAACATCTAAGTATATTAAATCAAAGGGATGTAAGCTTTGATGTTTAACAGGTGCTAGAGGGAATTGAGTAGAATTCCAAAGTAGATAGGAACTACATAATTCTTTATTACAAGACTTAGAAAATGAAAGTTTATTGGCAGCAATAATTTTTTATGTGGTCTTTGAAGACGGGTGGCCAAAACGAGCATGCTAGAGAGAAAGAGGAGTCTTTTTGGTCGTAAATGTTGTCTTCGTAGGAAATTGATATAAGCCATGTTTAAGTGCTCCATGAAGCATATCTTTCTTGGTTGTTTACTCTGTAATGGAGAAAAAGGATAGCCAAAATTCAAGGAAACAATTGCTATTGGTAGTGAATTTTGAACAAAAATTAATGGTTTTATAATGTGAGGAACATGAAGTGTATTTGGTAAGAAGAAAGTGTGAGTAGAAGTTGAAATAGAAGAAGTACTGGTATGTTAAATGGGTAAACTTTAGGCATTTCCCATAATGAGCTGCCCATGGTTGTCAAAGGGTTAAGGCATATACAGAGCACTAAGATCAGGCATAATATCACAGGTAGCTTATGTATTAGCCACCCAAGGTTGCATAGTTAGTGAGGTGGCATAGGATAATATTGAGCAATATGTGCTTGAGTTTGGGAATGCAGAGTAGTCAGGGCTTGTGAATTGAAATGAGAAGTAGAAGTACTTTGAGGATTGAATGATTGATGATATCTTTGATGGTAGGTGTTGGCTTGATGATTAAAAAGCCCATAGATTTGGCAAGTTGCACTCCTTTACCTTGTCGACATTGCCACCAAGGTCTAGGTGTGAAGGAGCAAGGTTGATAAGTATTAGGGATAGAGGTTATAGATGATGGAGGAGTGTGTAGTAATAGTGGTGAAGGCCTATAAGCAACATGAGCAAGTGGTGGATCATAATGACTTTTCAAGAGGATTTCATGTATAGCAAGCTGACTGTGGAGTTCGTTAAAAGAGACTAGCTTAAGACACAAATTTAAGGTTATGATAACAGCTTGAAAATTATATAATAGTTTCAAAAAATAATGGCATTCAGTTCAGCAAATGAAAGTGATCGTCCAGCAGCGACGATGAAGATTTCACTTTTAGCAAATGTTAATTAAAGGGAAGATCATGCTGTTTCAGTTCTTAGATTTCTATAATGAGTTGGAGTTTATGGTTTTGCAAAATTGCACCGAAGGTGTTCTTGAGAGTTTGCCATGCTAGTTATGTAGAGGTTACATTAGTGACATAGGGAAAAATTTCCTCAAATATAGAAAATAGTATCCAGGAGAGAAGAAGTTGATCTTTCCTAAACCAACTTTAATATACAGGATTAGGATTGAGAGCTATTGCATTGGTTGGAATCTGAATTGTTTGTGGTGGTGAAGGGGTTGATCCATCAATAAATTTAATTAGATCTTAGGAGTTTAAAAGAGGAAGCAATTATGTTTTCTATGCTAGGTAATTTCTTAAGGTGAGCTTAATAGAAAATTTTAGTTGTGTGGATGTTGATGACGGTAATAGAGAAGATGTAGTAGGGACGATTTGAGAATTTATGCTTGAAGCCATTAGGCTCTGATACCATATAAAAGCAAATTTTGGTTCAGAGTAATATTCTTTGTTTTCATATATTAATGAATTAATGATAGTACATAACTTATATATAAATAAATAATGTAGTCTGGAAGTTTTAGAAGTAAAGTGAACTACTAAGACTAAATAACTTACAACATAATATGAATAATATAATAATAGAATCATATATGCTTTAACAGCGACATCATTGTAGACATCATTATTTACTAAAGAAGTTAATATTGTAGGAAAAATATGTTGTATATTGCTTGATGAATATGCGTGAGTTATAAAGAGTATAAATAGAAAATACAATACATAAGTGGAACTAAAGTAAAATACTATAATAAGATATAAGACATTTAACAAGAGGAAACAACTAAACTAAAGTGGTTATATTGGTAGCTTAGGTTCCAAAACCCCTCACAAGCCGATGGGGTGTGAGGAAGAAGATGAAGCTTAGAGCAAAAGAACTGAAATAAATGAACACCCAAAGTCTTGATAAAGATGTCAGCTAGTTGATATTTGTTAGAGAGAAAATCATTTTGAATAGTACCATGATGAACTTGTTCATAAACAAAGTGAAAATCCATTTTAATATACTTAATGTGGGCATGAAAAATTAGATTAGAAGACATATAGATTGCTCCAAGATTGTCACACCAAAGAATAGGTTTAGATGAACATGAAACACCAATTTCAGTCAACAAAGATTTAATCCAAAGAAATTCAGCTGTGGTGATAGCAAGGGCTTTATATTCACTTTCAGATGAAGAATGAGCAATAATAGTTTATTTCTTAACACTCCAAGAGATAAGAGAAGTACCTAAATAAATATTATAGCCACTTGTAGAGCGCCTATCATTTGGACAACCACCCCAGTCATTGTCTAAAAAAACTATAAAGAACATTGATTATTTTTACTGAAGAATAGAGAATGAATGAGAGTATACTTGATGTATCAAAGTACATTTTGATAGCTGCCCAATGAGTATTAAGAGGTTTATGTATAAACTGACATAATTGATTCACTACAAAAGTAATGTCAGGGTGAGTAAATGTAGTATACTGAAGACCACCAACAATTTGACGACAAAATTTTGGTTTATCAAATGGCAAACTTTTGGAAAGCGGTAGAGAGGTTGCCATGGGAGTTAAACTTCCATTGATATGTTGTAGACCAACCTTGTATAAAAGACCTTGAAGATATTTTTTATTGACATAAATAGAGTCCATCGAATGTTCTACTAACATGAATGCCAAGGAAGTATGTAAGATCATGAATATCTTGAACTGGGAATTTAGATTGCAACTTGTGAAGCACAGAAGAAAGCAAGCTCGTGGAAGATCCTGTAAGAATTATGTCATCAACATACATAAGCAATAAAATAGTATCATGGTGATGTCAAAATATAAAGAGAGAAGAATATGCTTTTTATGAGTGAAAACCAAGCTGAAATAAAAAAGAACTTAGGCGATTAAACCAATCCTTTGGTGCCTGCTTTAAGCCATATAATGTTCATTGAAGCAAACAAACATAATTAGGGTGGACAAGGTCAATAAAGCCCTTTGGTTGTTCCATAAATACTGTATCATCAAGGTGGCCATGAAGAAAAGCATTAGATATGTCAAGTTGTTTCAGCTCCTAGTTGAACATTATGGCAAGAGGAAAAATAGTCCTTATGGTTTCTAGTTTGATAACAGGATTAAATGTCTTAATGTAATCTATACCACTTTGTTGATTAAATCCCTTGGCCACCAATCTCGCCTTAAAATGAGAAATTATATTATTTAGATTGTGCTTTATGTGATATAACCACTTGTTACTTATAACATTGTGAGCTTATGGACATAGAATAAGGCTCCAAGTTTCATTATTCATAAGAGCCTGATATTTTATTGCCATTTTAGTGCGCCAAACTTGATGTTTCTTAGCTTCGATAAAGGTATGAGGTTCAATTTATGGGAGAGAAGAAGGGATGAGTATTTGTTGGTTTCGAGAATTTTGGTTTTTATTGGGTTTATTTGGTTCGACAGTGCATGTAAAGTGTGTGATTCTACGTTGTATGGTTTTGGAGTGTAATTGCATATGGTGGGTAAGTGGTGGTGAGGTAGACGTTGGAGGTGGGTAGGTTGGATAAGAAGAATGGTCAACTACAAGGTCTAATACAAATAAGGATTGGGTTAGAGAAATGGGATAAGGAGATAAAGATAAGGTAGATGGTTGTGGAATGGGATGAGATTGAGATAAAGTAGGAGAGTGAGAAGATAAAGATAAAGGGGTGTGCAATGGTGAAGAGGAAAGAGATAAAGACTGACTTGATAAAGGATGTTTATCATAGCTTATAAGCAGCTGCATCCAAGGAGTAGAATTTGTGATTGACTCAACAACCGAAAAGGAGTGTTTGTGATAAGGAAAGATGGTCTCATCAAATTTTGCATGTCTAGCTATGTATATACAGTGGATATTTAAATCTAGACATCTATGGCCATGGGGAGATATTGATGGACGAAGATACATATAAGGTTTTGGTGTAAAAATTAAATTTATGAGAATTGTATGGATGTAGGTAAGGAACAACTGTACATCTAAAGACTTTGAGATCAGTATACTTAGGATTTTGACCCAATAAAAAAGTATGGAGTTTTATTTTTAAGAACTGAGGTAAGCATGCCATTAATAAGTGAAGTAGTGGTATCAAAGGCATAGGGCCAAATTTTAAATAGTAGGGAACCATGAGCAAGTAATGTGAGGCCTGTGTCAACTATATGGTGAATTTTACATTTAGCAAGGCCATTTTGCTCATAGGTGTATGGACATGAAATTCGATGAATAATACATTTGTTTTAAAAAAATTATTTATTTTATGACATCCACCACCCCAATCTGAATGAAAAGCTTGAATTTTAGAATGAAATTGATGTTCAACAAATTTATTAAAATTAAGAAAGACATTATAAACGTCACTTTTATTTTTAAAAAAGAAAATTCAAGTAAAATGAGTGTAATCATTAATAAAATGAACAAAATATTTAAAACCTAAATTTGATAAAATGGGACTAGGGCCCCAAACATCAGAATATATTATTTGAAAAGGACTAGTAGTAGTATGATTAACAAAAGCAAAAGGAATTTTGGCTAATTTTACTAAAAGACAAGAATGACAAAGAGACTTAGAAGTGCCAGAGATGGTGAGATTATTGTCTTGAGTAATTATGTGGATAGTTTTTGAGTGAGGATGATCGAGTCTTGAATGCCAACGATCATAGGAAGAGGATGGTGATGCCACAAATGCATTTTTAGAGATGGCAAATTGATACAAGCCATGGTTGTTCATTCTTTTCAACAACTCTTATCTTGTTTTCTAGTTTTTAATAAAAAAAGAAAGAAGGCCAAAATTGAAAAAAACAATCATTATCATAACAAAATTGATGAACATATAATAATGGTTTTGTAATTTTTGGAACATGTAGTGTGTGGGGCAAGGTAAAACATTGAGAAGAGCTAGATATAAAAATAGTACTAGTGTGTTCAATTACCAAACCTTTACTGTCACTAATAAACAATATTTCTGATTGACCATATAGCTGTGGAAGATGAAGAGAATTCAGATAAGGTGTTTTGTGTGTTGAAGCGCTAGTGTCAATAATCCAAGGCTGGAAAGAAGATTTACAATATGGAGAATATGATGGAGGTTGTTGATATTAGCTTGCGGTAGAGCTCGGAAGGAAGGTTGTGAGCGATGAAAACGGTGCTTACAAGTGGGAGCAGTGTGGTTCGTTAGACCACATATTTGGCAAGCTGTTGCTCAGTGACCTCGTCCTTGCCATGGATTACAAGGGTTCGAGTGCTGCTGGAAGGGGTTGTTCAGGTGTTATTGAATCGAGCAATAATTTGAAGGCAGGTGAGGTGAGAAAGTAGTATGTGGAGAAGATGGTGTAAAGAGAAGAGGAGGGTAGTAAGCAATGTGAGTTGTGTATGATTCGGTATGGCTTTTTGATGTGGACCGGACAACTCTAGCATATTTGGAAAGTTTGGATTTTCGGAAGAAATTCAAAATGCACAGTCAGCCTTCAAATGGCTTTAACTTTCAGGCCGATTGAACTGCGGGGCCTATAATATATTAAACTGAAGTTGGTTCACAAAAATTTAGGCCCAAAATCCATTATTTAGGGCCTCAAATTTTAGTTTAAAGTTTTGTGTTTTTTAGGCGTTTTTGTTGGATTTTTTTCCCTTTTCTTTTTAGGGTTTTCCCCAAACAGTATTTATATGTTGTTTTAAGTTGTTTTAGAAAATTTTTCTGAATTTTATAATCAAAATTCTAATTTTCTTCCAATTTTGGTACTCTTTGTGAATCAACGACATTGATGCTTTTTATTTTGGTATTTTCTGAATCAATAGATAAAAAAGTTGTTTGATAGTCAATCGTGCACAATATAACATCAAGCGACATTTATCCTTTATTCTATACCTTTCGTTATGTCACTCTTTAATAAGATTTTATGAGAGACAAGAAGGTTGTGTAATTCATTAAAGTTTACAGTTTCAAGATGTATATTGAGAGAAAAGATGATGCTTTGATATTCAGCACCTATATTGCAAAATATAATGGCACTAAATTTAGCAGAGGACATGGTGCTACCAGTAGTTACTAGCTCATCTACAATCGATTTGGCTTTGCGAAGATATTCAGTAACATACAAATCATTCTTCTTTAGTTCTTGCAATTCAATATGGAGTTGGTGATTTTGTGAAATTGTGCCAAACATATTGGCCAAGGCAATCCAAGCCGAATGAGAAGAGGTAACGCCAATAATATAAGGAAAAATTTCCTTTGTGGTGGAAGAGAGGATCCAAGATAGGAGCATTTGATCCTTTTTGAACCAAGTTTGGAACGCAGGATTTGAAACAGAATTATTGTTGTTGTCCATGATTGTTTGAGGTGGAGGTGGTGAAGTGCCATCAATAAAACTCATAAGATCCTGAGAATTTTAATAAAGGAATGAGTTGCGTTTTCCAAGCAAGATAGTTTCTAGAGTTTAATTTGAAAGAAAAATTTACTTGGGTAGAAGAAGAAGAAGAAGGGGTAGATGAAGGTGTAAGAAGAACGGGTTAAGTTTCAGTGTTTGATGCCATTTCTCTGATACCATAAAGAAGTTAATATTGCAGGGAAAATATGTTGTATATTGCTTGATGAATATGCATGAGTTAGAAAGAGTATAAATGAAAAATACAATACAGAAGTGGAACTAAACTAAAATACTATAATCAGGTACAAGAAATTTAACAAGAGTAAACAACTAAAGTGGTTTTGCGGGTAGCTTAGGTTTCAATATTCCCGACATATATTATTTTCCTTAAATTATAGGGCTTTTACATCTTTCCTAAGTAGTATAGAAAGATAAAAAATAGGGCTTTTACATCTTTCCTAAGTAGTATAGAAAGATAAAAAAAATAACAATATCCTCACATACTAACAAACAATTAAAATTTAATATTTAATTAGAGTGATAAAAATTAAAAATAAATAATACATGTATGGCTCTTAAATGGCTTAATATTATTAATTTAGCCTTCCAATTATATATGGAATAAAATTATTATAAAATTTCTGGTGTATGAAAGATTGTTATTTTTTTTTAAATTTTTTTATAGCAGTTAGTAGAGATTTTAAATGGCTAAATATTTTTTTTATTTCATTAGTTGATAGTTTAAAAAATTGAGGTTAGATGAATTCCTACTGTTGTATAAACAAATTGTCCAGCTCCATGTCTAATAACACTTCATTACTTTTTATGTTTCTTTCTAAACATGACACCCTATCTTTATAGCATCAAATCTTGACATATTTAAAAGGCTGTTCGGTTCAGGTAATTTAGCTACCTAATAGAGGTTTGTTTTTATCATACAATTAATTAAATTTTAAGTTTTTGGCGAGCTTTCTAAATCGGCAATGAATTGCTCTTTTTATTTAAAATAATTACAAATTTCATCAGTTTATTTTAAAATTTTTTTCTATCAATTAATAGTTGATTTGAATTTATTTTTTATTTAGATTATATTACTTTTATTAAAAATAACTAATAACAAATAAAAAAATTTTACATTAAATATGTGTAATTAATTTTATGCTTCATAATAAAATAAACATTATTTTCAATTATAATTAGTAATTAAATAATTATAATACTTATATCTATATATTTTCTTAAAATTTATATTAACAAATTTTTAAATAGTTTCTATCAATAATTTTTATAATACATAAATTAATTTATTACCATATACTATTTCAGACAATTTGGACGGGACATGGCCAAATCGTTGTTGATATAGAGGAAACTTCAGTCTTCTCTTCCAAGTTAAAAATAAAAAGCAACATTGACCTCATCAAATCATGTATTGCTGGCTGCTGATCCTACCAAATCTAATAACCCAAAAAAAAAAGGAATTAAACGCAAAATATAATTTATGTCTTGAATTGGCACTCCTCAAAATGCGGTTACTGACGTGATATCCCAAGTAACCATGCATGAAAATTAACACGTCATTATCCAGTCACACTGTTTCATCTGAAAACTGTTCGCTACTGCTAGAAATGTTGATAATATGCAGTTTATCGATCATGTCATGTGTTTTTATTCCAGTTTTATATTGCAAATGATATAATGATTGTGGAAACTCTAATCCTGTTTATTTTGGACGCGTCATTGTCTTCATCTTAAGGCTGAATCTGTTCTTGGAATATTAGCATTACCCTTTGAAATGTGGGTTCATTTTCAGACAGAACTGTTGATGAAATGGGAGGGTTATTGACAATACGCTAATATTTCATACAGCATTTAAAAATCAAAAGAGGCAATAGCACAATAATTGGAAACATTTCTAAGCTTATTCCACTCATGACAAACAATAAACAACATTACCAAAGAAGCTAACTGGTTCAGGATCGCCTTATGCATGACTCCTTACTTGGTGCTTCCCCCGAACTGTTTTATGAGATTAATGACAACATTCTTGTTCAGTTGGAAAGCCTTGGCGAGAACATCAGGATTAATGGGTGGATTAGATCCAAATGTTGCATTTGCTATAGTTATTACACCAGGATTCTGACTGTTAAAACCAGCAAAAGCAACTTCATTAGTCTTTGCAATATTGAACTGAAAGTGAATCATGCCAATCGGAAATACAAAAACATCTACTGGGTATAAGACTTTGCTGATGAGGCGATTCGGGTTGGATGTCACAAATCCGACATAAAGGGTGCCCTGTAGGACTACAAGGATCTCTGTGGCACGAGGATGAGTGTGGGGAGGGTTTAAACCACCATATGGTGCATAGTTGATACGAGCCAAGGATACAGCGAGAGTATTGACTCCTGGTATTTGATCAACATTCAGGAGGGTTACAGTCGATCTGACTTGATTGTTTGTGTTCCTTGGAACGTTGAGTCCTGAATATGAGAAGTCATTTGCTATAGTGAGGTTTGGATTCTTGCAGAATTTTCCATTCACGAACACTGCATGACAGGAATTTTTGTTAATTATCCTCATGCTCAACATTCATATAGAAGGAATAATGCTCTTTATACAACTTGAAGGAAAGCGGAAAAAAGCTGAAAAGAAGATTATACCTGCATTCTTTGGTTCTCCAATTGCCACACAGAAGTCCTGCAGAGGGCTAGGATCGAAGGCAGACGCATAAGACAAGGCCGAAGCCAAGAGTACCAAGGCTAGAAGGAAGTGAACACTTCTCATTTTAATAAGATTGATTCTAGCTAGCTTTACTTCTTGAGTGAGATGGTTAGAAAATCTTGCATGATTACATTGATATTTATAGATGAAAGTCATTGCACAGTTCTATGCTTACGACACCCAAATCGATCACTTGGACAATGAATTTTTTTTTTCCAATTTTACATTTTTACTCCCTTTTTTCAAATAAATTCTATAAATTAACATGGAATAATTCTAAAGTTGTAAAGCTATCCAAAAAAGCTTAATTAAAAAAAATTATATAAGCTTTTGTTTTCTTTATCAATTTTTTTCCTCAATTTTAGTAATTTCTTGGCCAGATTCTTCAAATTTGCAGTAATTTTTTACTGAATGGGCATTAATTGCCTGTAGATGGATTACTTGTTATTAATTAAAAAATTAATTAGCTTTAACTCATAAAAAATATCTAAAACACATTGTTTCATGGAAAAAATTCGTTAGTATTATGCTAGTAAAAAAACAGTTAAATGATAACTTCTCTTCAAGTATATCATGAGGTGTAAGATTCAAATTTTGTTGTCATAAATTTAAAAGGGATGACTGCCCTCTATTATGCAGTTCATTGATATTTAGGTTCTATAACCTCATTATTAAAAAAAATCTATTAATATTATAATTGAAATCAATTTGATGAGCTAATAATGTTAGTACTATATATAATTAAAATGAATTTGATAATTATTTTTTGCTAGTTGAAATGGTCAAATTCCCACCGCAAGGGGAGAGTATGAGAGAACAAAGATTTCAATCTTGCTCTTCTTATCTAAATGTTCACACTTTTTATCACTTAAATTACCTATGAGAGATTGAATTTGGTAAGTTAATAAGAATGTAATTGACTCATTAACTTTTTCTTTAGATTATTAGAATGACTTAACGTTCCAACCAAGTAAAAGATTTTCATGAATTTATAGTTGATTTGATTATATGACAAAGTTTTCTATAAATGTCACGACCCAAACCAGGAGTCATAACCGGCGCTAGAGAAAAGAAATTTTTTCAAATCTGAAACTTGTAGCAAACCTAAAAAAATAAAATCATATACAATAAATAGATAAAAATATACTATAGTTAAAATTTAAATTGATATAAAATAAACATTCAAATGTTTTTTTATAAAATAAAAATATATTCATACAATATTTAGATATACATCTCTTATTACAATAATATTTTACTGATACAATACGCTACTACTGTAGTTTTCTAGAATACAATAAAAGTTTGGATAAATAAATTACATAATCTAACCGGGGCTGAAAAAGTCTGATGTAGAGGTCTAACGACGAGGTCCTAAACAAAATATTGAGAGGAGTCAGACCTCACTGAATAAATTATTATAATATATATACATGCAATCTAAATCATATACTGTCATACATATATATATATATACATATATATATATATACATATATATATATATACATATATATATATATATATATATATATATATATATATATATATATATATACACACATGCATTTCACATAGATGCCAAACTTTACTTATATATATATAATAAATGTAAAAAACATTTATTTAAATGAAGGATCAAATAGAACGCTAAATATTCACATCCTCAATCAAAATATCATACTAGCCATACAAACTCGCTTAATTCTAAAGTAATTCTCTTATTCCATTTTGGACAGTAGACTGGTCCCGAGATACTAAATTAATTGAGCTCCTGCAGTCTCACTGTCAGTGTGATTGATCCCGAGACACTAGGTCAACCGAGCTCCTGTAATCACACTATTCAATCACATTAATTCTCAATAGTCGATCAATCATATGTCACCTCAAGTGATTTAATAACTCAACCCAAAAATCTATCGTACCGGTACATACACGGTCCTAGTATAGCCCACTATGTAGTACATTCTATCGATATCCTTCATATAAAATCATGTATATATATTGAAAATAATAAAATGCATTATTAAAATATAATGACATTCTTTTGAAAAAAATATATCACTCATATACTAAACGTATACCAAAAATATACCAAATAAATATGCTGAACATATGTCAAATATACTGAATTTATACCAAATAAATACTAATATATATATGTTACATATATACAAGAGATTTACCAAAATTATACCTAGCATATATGTCTCATATATAGCAAATATACCAAAAATAAACCAAAAGTATACCAAATCATTTAATAAAATAAATCATATTTAAACATATAATGAAAATGTGAAAATCTTTATTCATGCATTCTATATGCAATGCATATATAGAATAATAATTCAAAAGTTGCGCTCCTTGAGACTGACTCAATGGGCCTGGTCCGATAAATCTCGATCTCGGCACAACTAGAAAAATAAATAATAATAAAAATCAGAATATATTCTAACTTATACTTCTAAGAATTCTAAAGAATGACTCAATCTAGAAATTTAAAATTTAGTCAAAACACAAAGATTCAGGATTGACTCGATGTCATATTTTACAAGAATTCTATCAAAAATCAACAGAACCTCCTTTTTAAACCGAATATCTCTCTACTAAAAAGTAGAGCCGATCCTACAAGAAAACGCACTTCTAAATTCAAAATGCTCAACACCTCGGGTTTGGACCTAGAACTACACAAATTCCCAACCGAGGTTCACAATTCACTAAATATCAATATTAAATAATAAATGTAATGACCTTGTATTTTAAATAAAATAATATTATTTTAGAATATACAGTATTAATAATTTTAAATTTTAATTGTATATTATTATTGTTAATTGCTAATATTATTTACCTATTTTATTTTAAGAGAATTATTTACGTAAAAATAATTTATTTTACATGGGATTATTTGATAATATTAAAGTTAATAGTATTATTGTTGTTGTTGTTGTTGTTGTTAACATTATCATTATTGTTATTATTATTATTATTATTATTATTATTATTATTATTATTATTATTATTATTATTATTATTATTATGAAATTTGATTGAAGGGCAATTTAGTAATTTCACAATTAAATTAAAAATATATATATATAAAAGTCAAAAATAAAAAATGGGTCAAAAGCTTTTTTTTTTTTTTTTTGTTCTTCTTCTTCTCATTGACACCTTCTAGCACACGCCAGAGCCGCCCTAACCTCAACCATCGACCGCCATCAACTCCTCCCTTCCTCCTCCACCTCCTCACCTCCAGCAAAGCTGTCTATAGTCGTCAAGAACTGTCGGACCGTGAGAAGCCGAAGGTGGAACTCCATGAACGTCGGCGAGATTCCAGCCACCTCAAGGCTCCAAACTGGACTCTTTTGAATGGTTTTCCACTGTTGATTCCATTTTTGAGCTCCATTTGAGCTTAAATCCTCTAGATTTTTAATTATCTTCAATTTTTAGTTTATGTGTTTTAGGTTTTTTATTTTTTTGAACTTGATTATGTTTGATTCATGGAAACTTGCTTCACAAATGTTGATTATGGTAGATTAAGCTTCTCAAATATATTGTTTTTGCATTTTTTTTGAATTAATTTAAATTTTGGGTAATTTTTTATTATTTTAATATTAAAGATTGAATTTTTTATAATTATGTTAATTAATTGTTTTTAATGGAAATTAAATTAAATTTGTGTTATTAATTTGAGTTAATAATTTTAGAATTATTAAAATAATTTTTGGTGAATTTATATAATTTTTGAGAATATTATTTATATTATGTAAATTTTGTATTTATGAGTTAATTGTGTAATTTTGTGAAAATTATAGTTAAATAGTATTTTTTTAAATTATTTTAGAATTATATAGGGTATTAAAATGATTTTTATAAATTATTTACTATTTTTAACTAATTAATACTAATTTTTTAAAATTATATTCAAATAATATATTATTTATTATTTTGGTGATTAAATGGATTTTTAATTACTTTTAATACATATTTAGGCTGTTTAAGCTATTTGAATATATAAAAGGGAAGTTTTACTATTTTATATTGAATTATTGAAAATTGGATTTTTATTAATATTATATTATTATTTGAGATTTTTATTTAATTATTGTGAAAATAATTATATTTAGTGTTTTAATGTTTAAATATATTATATTTTGGTATTTTGAGGATATTTATGGATCTTATTGATTTTTAATATATTTATTATTTTATTTGTATTTTTGGTGAATTGTGAACCTCAGTTGGAAAATTGTGTAGTTTAGAGTCCCAACACGAGGTGTTGTCAATATATGTTAGAAGTGCATTTTTCTTTTAAGATTAGCTCTACTTTTTAGTAGAGAGATGTCTGTTTGATAGAAGGGGTTCTGTTGAATTTTTGGTAGAATTCTTGTAAAACGTGACGTCGGATCGATTCTGAATTTCTGTGTTTGTTTGGGTTTATTTCTAGATCGAGTCTCTTTTAGAAGTACAAGTTAGAGATTTATTCTTATTGTTATTATTATTTATTTTCTAGTTGCGTAAAGACCGAGGCCTATCGGATCGGGCCCTTTAAGTTAATCTCAAGGAGCGCAAACTTGTGAGTTATTCTCTTATATATGCATTGCATGTAGAATGCATAAAAATTAGCATCCATGAACTTTATAATGAAATTGAATATGATTATTTCTTTAAATGAATAAGTATATTTTTGGTATATTTTTAGTATATTTGATATATATATGACACATATGCATAATTTTTTTAGTATATATTTGATATATGTGCGTCATATATATTCGGTATATTTTTGATATATTTTTGGTATATTATGGTTTATTTTGGTATATATGTGGATTATATACTTTTTGTATATTTTCTGTATATGATGAGTATATTTTGCTATGAATAGATGCTATTACATTTAAATTATGCATTTTTATTACTTTAATAATTATTAAGTTTATTTGAAGGATATCAATAGAACGTGCTATCTAGTGGGTTGCATTAGGACCATGTACGTACTAGTGCGATAGATTTTAGGGTTGAGTTATAAATCACATGAGGTGACTTTTATTTGATCGATTATTGAGAATTAATGTGATTGAATAGTGTGATTGCGAGAGTTCGGTTGACCTAGTGTCTTGGGGCCAGTCACACTGACAGCGAGACTATTGAAGCTTAATTGATTTAGTGTCTCGGGGCCAGTCTACTGTCCAAAATGGAATAAGAGAATTAATTTGGAATTAAGTAAGCTTGTATGGCCAGAAAGATATTTTTGGTTGAGATTACGAGTAATTAGGGTTCTATTTCATTTTTCATTCAAATAAACATTTTTTAGCATTTATATATATATAAGTGATTTCAGCATCTATGTGAAATGTCTGTATATATTTATATATATAATGATGTTTGATTGCATATGACATTTATGAGGTGCATGTATATATAATATAATAATTCACTTAGTGAGGTCTGACTCTCCTCAGTTGTATTTGTTTCAGGAGATTCTTCGTCTTCATACCTCAGTAGTAGGCCCTTACTCCGGACTTCTTCAGCCCTGGCTAGTTTATGTAAATTACTTATTTGAATTTTATTGTATTCTAGAAAACTGCAGTAGTAGCGTTTGTATAAGTAGAATGTTGTTTTATGTCAGAGACCTTTCTCTGAATATTGTATGAAATATTTTATTTTATTGATATGACAATTAAGTATTTATTTTTATATCGATTTAAGATTTTAATTATGGTGTATTTTTATTTATTTATTGCGTGTTTTTATTTTTTAAAGCTTGCTACGGGTTCCGGATTCGAAGGAATTCTCGTTCCCTAGTGCCAGTCATGACTTCCGGTTTGAGTCGTGACAATAAATATATTAAATATCATTAATTTCCATAAATATCCATAAAATACCAAAATATAATATATTTAAACATTAAAAACACTAAATATAATTATTTACACATTAACTAAATAAAATCCCAAATAATTTATATAATATTAATAAAAATTCAAATTTTCAATTATTTAGTATAAAATAGTAAAATTCACAATTAATTCCTTAAATAGGTTATATATATATATATATATATATATATATATATATATATATATATATATATAATAAAAATAGTAAAAAACCCATTTAATCACAAAAATAGTAAATAATTTATTATTTTATATAATTTTTAAAAATTAGTATTAATTAGTTAAAAATAGTAAATAATTCATAAAAATTATTTTAATACTCTATAAAATTCTAAAATATTTTAAAACATATTATTTGACTATAATTTCAGCAAAAATACATACTTAACCTATATATCCAAAAATCACATAATACTAAAATATTCCCAAAAATTATATAAAATTACCAAAAATTATTTTATAAATTCTAAAATTAATAACTTAAATTAATAACGCTAATTTAACCAAATTTCCATCCAAAATAATTAATTAACATAATTAACAAAAATTCAATTTTTTAATAGTAAAATATTCAAAAATACCCATAATTCAAATTAATTCAAAAAAATAAAAAATATATATATTTAGGAAGATTAATCTGCATATAACAACATTTTCAAAGCAAAAATCCATGAATCAAATACAATAATTCAAAAAAAAATTCGAAACCCTAAAACACATAAACAAAAAACTTGCTAGAACTCAAAATCAAGGAAGATTGAGCTCAAACGGATCTCGGAAATGAACTCACCGGTACTCAAGGATTCAAATAGGATCAAGAACATGAGCTCACATGGCTGGAGGCTTCACGAGAAACAATGGAGGTCTAGTTGCTGCAGCTACTGATTTCGGCATTCCGACGGCCTTCTGATGCTCTGCTGGCGACAAAAAGGAAGGAAAAGAAGAGGAAAGGTGATGGTGGTGAGTGGTAGTGCAGGTGGTTGCTCCAACATGGGTGGAGGGTGTTGCACAGTGACTTGCATAATGAAGAAGGAAAGAAATAGAGAGGGAGAAGAGAAATGGCTTGGACCCGATTTTTTTTATCCCTATTTGACCATATGTTATATATATGTAACAAACACACAACATAGACAATAACATAGTAATAATAACAATAATACATAAAATAACTCTAGATAAACAACAATATAAATAGTAATATTAATAGCAATAAAAATAATAATAATAATGCTAATAAGATAATAACACATGATAACAATAATAATAAAAATAATGCACATGCATGATACACATGCACATTAAAATAATGATAATAATAATAATAATAATAATAATAATAATAACTTTAATATTTTAAAGAATAAAACTTTCAAAATAAATTATTTTACGTAAATAAAACTTTTATAATAAAATAAAATAAATAAATAATATTCACAAATAATGAATATATATAAATAAAATTTAAAATTTTATTACCACTGCATATCTTAAAATAATTTTATATTACTTAAAATATCGAATCTTTACAATAAAATTATAAGAAATAAAAGAATGTGCTAAATTTGAAAATAAGTCGAAAATTTATGATTTTTTTTAATAATTATTAAGCCATCAAAAAATGCCTGATCTTTTTACAAGGAATTTTAATTTTTGGAACTTTCAAATGATGTTAGAAATTCATATGCATGTAAATGACCAACTCTCATGTCTAGTCTTGCACCCGTTAAGAGTTTGGTTACATCTGATATTTGACGTTTCACTAAATCTTTTTTTTTTAATGGTGATTTGGTGATAACAGAAAAGCATTAGGTAATGTTTATTTACTTATTTTAACCTTTTTTTTTTTTTTTATAAAAATAGGTTTTGGTTGGTTTATCTAATTTTTTCAATGCTCCAATCTCAGATGAGTTCGGTACATTTTTATGGTTCAACTCTTATACAGGACCATGGAGAAATTGAGATATGATGACCTAGTCCTGCCACTTCTATAACAAAACGCAAAACTACCATATTGAAATAACAAAAATGTTTCTTCTTCTAGGAAATTGAGTTTTATCTTTCTTTGAGAAGCTTCATTAGTTAAATGCTGGATCAATTCTATGGGAAAAGAGGTTGGTTAAAATCAAACTAAAAAGTGGTTATTTCTTTTTAATAACATGTGATATAATATTTGAATTCTTGATTTATAAAATTAATTTTTACTTAATTTAAAAAAAAGTATTTTTTACTTCATCAATATTTAAATTATCAAACGCATCAATTAATTTAAAAGAAAAAGAAAAAGCTAAAATGTCATGGAGATAATATTTCTGCTTTTTTCAGTTGAAATGAACTTTTGCAAATTCTAACGTGAAGTATCTATCAGTTTTGCTGGTGAGCACATCAACAGTGAGCCAGTGGCTGCTTGCTGCAGGGAGAAAATCTTTTTTTTTTTTTTTTACAATCTGTTTAGCAAGAAGCTATATAAATTGCAGGTTTAATTAAGGATATAACTGAATCGAGCTTAATCGAATTTTAGTTAATTTAAATTTAATTCATTTATAATCGAGCTAAATTTACTATACTATTTAGTATTCACTAGTTGTTCATGAGTTTAAAGGAGTCTAAAATTTTTTTAAAAATATAAAAAATAAATTACAATTTTATTTTAATAATATATATTTTAAAATATTTTATATATTATATGTTTAAAATTAAATTATTAAATATTATAATTATAAGTTGGTTTGTGAAATTTTATAAATTAAATTTTATATAGTTTAAATTTGACACATTTATCAAATGAATTTCAATAAATAAAATTGAATAACTTTTTATTGAATTAAATATCAAATGGTCTGTGAGCAGCTTGCTAAATTACAAGCGTTGATTTGATATGTCTTCAATCAAATCAATTAACTAATGTAGTAGTTTTTGCTTTATGTATTAAATTATTTAGTGTTGATTTCAACAAAAAATTAGCATATTCCATTCTCCCCACCATGCATTTTCTTAGCATCTACTAAAACTTTATATATAATATAGATTTGTTGATAGACAACCTATAAGACTATTACAAGTATTGAAAATGATACATTTGTATTCATAACTTAAATCCAATCTTTTGCCCCCAAAAAAAAAACACTTAAATCAAATGTTTGGTTCTTTTTCAATTAAAATAATTTTATTATTTAATTGAACTTTGTACTGCTCTGTCATGAGATAAATATATTAGTAGAAATTAATGAATTGTATTAGCTATTTATTTAAAAATAAAATATTTAAATTATTTTAAATGTAACATTCAAAATATACATGTTACCCATCTAGCGCAATATACTTAGAAAATAGTAAATTATTCTATTGTTTTATGATTTGGATTATTTGCAATGAGTACCATGCCTTCATCATCATATCATAAAGAAAATACAGAGCAAGAGCAATTAATCAAGAAAACCTCTTTTTATTTAATTAAAAATGAAGAGCTGAAGGCAATCCAAGAAAACATTAAGGAAGCAGCATAAGCACACAACATACAGTTAACTGTTGGCTAGTTCAAGGCCGTTTTATTATGCACAAGTGACATGTCTCACTACTTGTTGCTGCCTCCAAACTTCTTCTGAAGATAGTTGACAATGTTCTTGTCAAGTTGGAATGCTTTGGCAAGAACGTCAGGATTGATTGGTGGGTTAGACCCAAATACTGCATTAGCTATGGTGATAACACCTGGGTTCTGACTGCTCAAGCCAGCAAAAGCAACTGCATTCGTCTTGGCAATGTTGAACTGAAAGTGAATCAGGCCAATCGGGAACACAAAAACGTCTCCTGGGTACAGTACTTTTGAGATAAACCTGTTGGGGTTTGATGTGACAAAGCCAACGTAAAGGGTGCCTTCAATGACTACAAGAATCTCTGTTGCTCGAGGGTGAGTGTGGGGAGGGTTCAAGCCACCATTTGGGGCATAGTCGATACGAGCCAGAGAGATGCCGAGAGTGTTGAGCCCTCGTATTTGATCAACATTTAATAGAGTCACATTAGATCCATTTGGATTTGCAGTGCTTCTTGGGATGTTGAGTCCGGAGAAGGAGAAATCTTCAGCTACAGTAAGATTTGGGTTCTTGCAGAATTTTCCATTTACAAACACTGCATTCATTCCAAGAAATGTTAATTGTCAGGGTCCAGGCATAATTCTAAATAAATGAAAGTTTGATTTGAGTCTTGTGATACTGGAGTCATTTTCAGTACCGTGAGTGTGTGAATTACGACTTCAAACCTCAGTCAGAGCATAATTATATGAGAAAAAAATAAGTAACGAATATAGATAATGAGAATAATTAATACGGAAACAGAGAAGTTAAGCAAACTATCAATAATTATACCAGCATTCTTGGGTTCATCTATTGCTACACAGAAATCCTGAAGAGGGCTGGGGTCGTAAGCAGAGGCGAATGCGAAAGCCAAAGCCAGGAGTAAAAGGAATTGACCACCACCTTTCATTCTTTAGTGACCAACCTTTCTTTGCTAACTAGCTAATTTTCTCAAGTGCAAGGTGTGAGAAATCTTGAATCCTTGCTTGACTATTTATAGTATAGAGCTCAAAGTCTTGGACCCTTTTTCCATTAATTGAGAAGTAAGATAATCTAAGTATCGACTATAAAGAGTAATTTAAAAAAAAAATTAAATGAAAATTAATTTTATAATAAAAAACAACAGAATCATGCACCTAATAGGGCTGCATAAAAATTAACCAAATCTACCAAATCAAATTGGTTCAATTCAATCCAAACCGAAAATCATGGTTCAAGTAGTTATATGGATAGTTATGGTTTTAAAATTTTTATAAACCAATTTTTTTTATTTTTGGTTTCAGATTAAAAAAAATAAAAATTTAATAAAATCAAACCGAACTAATAATATAGTGTAAAATTATTTTTTTTAAAAAAAATCATATATATATACACTAGAGATATTAATGCTAATAATTTTCTAGTTTCCTAAAATTATAGACTTTTAATTACCTCAACTCTATAGTAAAATCCTGCACATAGTAAAATTTTGTGTAATTATTCGATACATTTTACTTTATAATACTGCATATAGTAAAATTCTGCATATTTTACTTGAAATTCTGAATATAGTAAAATTATACATAAGAATTCTGCACATATTGTTTAAAATTCTGAATATAAAATTTTATTTAATTTTTTTTCTTTTACTTGTTGAATTTTTAGGATTAAGTGTTAAATCCAATTTGGAATAAGTTATTATTGATGGATGAATGTTTTGGAACACGTGATTGAACAATAATTTACTTTACTAGTTTACAAATTATGTTTTGAATTTTTAAAAATTAAAGTAATATGCTGAATTTCAATGTTTTGAATAATGTTTATATTATTATTTTGAGCATATGATTTTTAAGTTAATTTTTATTGTATGTTGAGCTTTTCTAATTTTGTTCATTCATTTACTTGTTAAACCAACCAAACCGAATCTAAATAGTTTTGGTTTAGATTTTTTAATATTACTTAATTTGGTTAAAAATTAAAGTGTTCAAACACTGATTTTATTGATTTTATTATAAATTTTTAATTTAAACCGATCAAACAGAACTATAAATTTCCATGCACCTAATAATATTTTTGGAAAGAAATAATCACTAAATTTACATCTTTAATCCTTTTAGTTTTTGTCCAATTTAGACTCGTTCAAAATCGTTAAGTAATTGCCTGTATTAAATGAAGTTAAATAAACTTGTTTTAAAAGCACTAGCGGTTCTATGTATATTTCCAATTGAAGTGGTTGTAATTGGTAATCTACCAAAAGCTAGCTATAGACCAATGTAAGTTGAGTTTACTGCTTTGCATGGTTAAACACCCAATAGAGTTGGACTATGAATAGAGAACAGAACCTTGTCTAGCCACTTTTTATTAACTAAAATGCTAAGAAAAACTAAATAATACTTATAAAATAGAAAATAAGAAATTAATGTTTATCAAACTTGATACGTACATACAGGGAAATTCAGCTTTAACAATAGTGTTATTTTTTTAATATTTTTATCTTTCTTTTATATCTCATTTACTTTAATTTATCCAAATTATAATCATATGCATATTCATGTAATCAAGGATAAGCAATATATATATAATACAAATTTATGACGTTATTTTTAAAGCGGATTCAACTAATCATAATGGAAAATTTTAAACTTTTTGATATACTTATTTCTTGTATTTGTTAGTCATAATATTTTAAATCACTTCAACACTTATTGTTTTATATATGAAAATTAAATTAAAAATTTTATTTTTCCATATAAAAAATTTAAACTTAATATTTATTTATTGGAATTGAAAACTTTTTCAAAAAAATTGGCAAAACATTAATGATTAAATTTTTAATTTGTTAAATCTCGTTGTTACCTTAATTATCTTTGAGATAGGTGCATGACTATATATATATATATATATACATATTAAAATTTGAAATTAGTAATTATAACAAATTCAAGTAGTATGATTGTCAAATTGGGAATCATACGCAATATTATATTCAAGATTAGCCTTATAGTAAATTAAATATACTTGCACAATTACAGAGAGTGCAATTTTGTGGCTGATTGCCTGGCGGAGTATGCAAGAGATTTGATTTTGGGTGCTCATAAGCTGGAGACTCCTCGTCTCTTTTTGAATGAATGGCTTCGGCATGATAGTATAGGTGTTAGCTATGATAGACTGATACCTTTGTATATATACACTTGCCAATCAAAATCAACACACAAAATAGAAAACATGTTTTTATTAAATTATAACACACATACAACACAGGAAATGATTTTGACATATTTGTAATTGGTTTTGAAATTTTTTTGTTTATTTATTGTATTTAAGTAGCGGTCTGTTTCATTTCATGCATGCAAGCGTTCTGTGTGTATCTTCTAATTGCTTTCACCAAATAATTTCTGAAGTTCCTCGACGACCTTTTTGTCCAGTTTGAAGGCTTTAGCAAGAACATCGGGATTAATAGGTGGGTCAGATCCAAAGGCCGCATCAGCTATAGTGATGAGGCCAGCATTCTGACTGCTCAAACCAGCAAAAGCAACTGCATTAGTCTTTGCAATATTGAACTGGAAGTGAACAAGACCGATTGGAAACACAAAAACATCTCCTGGGTACAGGACTTTTGAGATAAGGCGATTGCTAGGAGCTGATGTGACAAAACCAACATAAAGAGTGCCTTCAACAACCACAAGAATCTCTGTTCCTTTTGGATGAATATGGGGAGGGTTCAAGCCACCATTTGCTGCGTAGTCTAGGCGAGCAAGTGATATACCAAGAGTGTTGAGACCTTTTATTTTATCAACATTCAAGACAGTGACATTTGATCCATTTGGATTTTCTGTATCTCCTGGGTTGTTGAGTCCAGAAGAGGAAAAATCTCCAGCCACAGTATGGTTTGGGTTCTTGCAGAACTTCCCATTGACAAACACTGCATTTATTAGCAACAAATGTTAATTGTTCATATCCCACGCAAACAGTAAGAAAAAAACGACTAGCTATTCAAGTATTACAAGCAAAATTAATTTTTAACTGAAGGTTGAATACTTTTTTTTTTTTAAGAGGTCTTATGATAAAAATGTCATAGACTATATAATAAAGAGTTTTTTTCATCTAAACACGATGTGTTCCAGAAGGGTTCCACTGTGAGAGATGCTTTTAAGCTCTGCTCGACTTGGGACGGATTTCGAAGGGTGGCAAATGTATACCTTAAGAGTTTTAAAGTAACTACACACTCATATCTCGAACCTTTCTGGTTAAGTTAAAAGAGTTTTTCATCAACTTATTCACATTTTTTTGGGTAACTAAAATTATTTTTTAATTGTAAGATTATGAGTTTGAAATTAATTAATTAATTAATAATAATAAAAGAAATATTTTTTTTATGACAAGACTAAGAGTTGGAAATTTTTTATTTTTTATTTTTGAAAAAGAGTTGTAACTTAAATACAAATAAAAAAAATGAAATAAAGCATAATAAGTGACATGAATATGCTATCATACCAGCATTCTTGGGTTCATCTATTGCTACACAGAAGTCTTGAAGGGGGCTAGGATCATAGGCAGAGACAAAGGAGCAAGCCAAAGCCAAGAGCAAGAAAGAGCAAAGGAACTTCATTTTTGTGTTCGTAAAGGTTTTGCTTGCTATAATTGAGTGTGATCGAGGTGTGAGAAGCCTTGCATGTTTGCTTCACTATTTATAGATAAAATTCCTTGAAATATTCAATGCCACCCACCGACCGATCGCTGCTTATTATCTACGTTGTACCTTAAAATTTCCAGTCTCTGCTAATTAATAATATCACTTCATTAATTTCCTATATGGAAAAGGTTGTGCGCTCATGTTCTTCCCATTTTGAATTACTAATTTTCTAATTAAGCGGTAGTTCAAAACTTTTGAACCAAGCAAGCTATACGTACTCAGCCTTTATTTTGAGTTAATTCGACTAATTTAAATTAAAAGATTGTAATCTATTCAGAGTACTGTATCCGACTGTTTGATGTGCGATACATATTATCCGTTTTTCTCTTTTTATTGTTAGGATTGAAAGTCTTGTATTTCACATATGCATAAAAAATTGAGATTTTATATTTATTTAATAAGAATGTGATACATATAATATAATTTGTAATTTTAAAATTAGAAACAACATATACTAAAAATTATTTATTACCATTGCCATTTTGATGTCTCTAATTAAACCAACGTTCATTGATTTGCAGAGCAAAGTAGGAATGAATTAAACTGAAAAAAGGTGCTATATATATTCATTCAACTGAAAAAAATTATCTATCTGCATAAGGGTTCAAAAATATTTACGTATTTTTTGTATTAAAAAATATATAAACATTGGGGTCAAATAAAGAATTAATTTATGCTTAAAATGGATTGGACGACTCAGACTAATCAATTAACTTTTACTAAGTATATTAATCTTACGGTTGGATTATTATTTATTTAGACTATATATTTACAAGAACTGCAAATTATGTCCACCAAACACCAAGCACGTACGTGGTGTTTCTTCTAATTTAAATCAGTGCATTCCAACAAATTCAAATATTGGATATTCGCTTTGTTGATGAAACTGCTCTAATTACCCCCACAACATAAAAATAATTACGTAATTTTTGAAATTTTAAATAAATTTTATTAAATATTGATGAAATTAATTTGTTATTTATCTAGAAAAATATTGATCAACTATTTATTGGTAATTTGATAGTAATTAATTAAAATTAATATTTATAGGTTCAATTACTTGGAATTCTTTAATTTATCTATATTGAAGAATCCTATATTGAAAAACTATACTTAAATGAAGTAATTTGTAATTAGTGTAGATTGGACCTTAACACAAAGTCAATTGGCTTGTGTTAAGGTTCAATCTACACCAATTATAAATTAAAAATTGGAATTGAAATCCAAATTCGAACAAGAACAAATGATTCGAATTTTTATTTTTAGTGTTAGTTGACTAAATTTTGTATTAAAATGAGAATGAGATTCCACCAACCATCAATGGCAACCACCCATCCCATTTACCACCACGAGAAATAAATTAGATCTCGCTCTCAGTTAAATTAATTATAAATTAGTAAAATATTTAAATATTATTATATATTATTAAAATTTATGGATAAAATATAATTTTTTAAGTAGTGAAATAAAATAAAACATTAAAGAAAATATTTATCAAAATGATTTAATAAAAAATATTTATTTAAATAACAAATAATTTTTATAATAATTCTTAAAATTATAATAATATTTTAGCAAATATTAATAAATAATTTTATTGTAGATAATCATAATGCTAATTTTTAGTATATAAAAATAATCATAAAAATATTTTCATATATAAATAATATCAATGTCGATTCCAAATATAATTCTATAGTAAGCTAAATATTTTGTTTTCAATTTTCCGTCTTAATTTTACTTCTATTTTCAGAATATAAATCAAACCATTCTAACATTTTTAAATAAATGAAAATAAAAAAGGTAGTATTGTGCTAATTATAAAGCAATTAGAGTTGTTGAAAGTTGGTGGGTGATAATGGCGCCAATTAGTAATAAATAGGTAAGTACAAGATTTTCCAAGAAGACTATTAATGATTGAATTGTAGGTTCGTATATTCCTAGAACCTAGAACTGTACCTGGGACAATTTTTATTACAAATACTTTCTCTTACCTCACTTTCTTACACTATTAGCAACTAATTAAATTATAAAAAATAATATATATTTTGAATAATGACATTTAGAATGACGTTGCTATTCGTAACAATATCATTAAATCCATTTGTGTTTATCTTTTTGAACTTTTTTTTAAAATTTAAAATTTAAAATTTAAAATCCATACGGATAAATTTATTATAAAATAATTTAAATAATTATAACTTTTATATATATATATATATATATATATATAAAGGTAAAAATATAATTATCATAAATAATAATGTCACTATAAATATCACTACTTGCAATATATATCATTTTCTTTAAATTATAGAGCTTTTAAAATCTTTCCTAAGTAGTATAAAAAGACAAAAGGATAACAATATCCTCACATACTATCAAATAATTAAAATTTAATATTTAACTAAAATTACAAAAATTAAAAGCTAATAGTATATGTGTAAATTTTAAATAACTTAATATTATTAATTTAATTTTCCAACTGTATATGAGATAAAATTATTATAAAATTTCTTATTTATAAAAGATTGTTTTCTTTTTTATTTTTTATAGCAATTAAAAGAGATTTTAAAAGGTTAATTTTTTTTTTTATTTTGATAGTTGTTGATAGTTTACAAAGTTGAGGTTGGATGATTTCCTCCTGCTGTATAAAAAAATTGTCCAGCTACATGGTCTAACACTTCATTGCTTTTTATGTTTGTTCTTAAACATATTATGATTATAGCATTAAATCTTGTCATATTTAAAAGGGTGTTCTGTTCAAATAATTTAGCTAACTAATAGAGGTTTTTTTTTATCAAATAATTAATTAAATTTTAAGTTTTTAATGTGATTTCTAAATCAATAATCAATTGCCGTTTTTATTTAAAATAATTACACATTTGATCAGTTCTATTTTAATTTTTTTCATTAATTGATAGCTGATTTGAATTTATATTTTATTTGAATTATATTACTTTTATTAAAAATAACTAATAATAAATATTTTTTCAAATTAAATGTATATATTAGTAATAAAATAAACATTATTTTAAATTATAGTTAGTAATTAAATAATTATAATATTTATATCTATATATTTTTCTAAAACTATTATTAACAAAATTTTAAATAGTTTCTATTAATAATTTTAATAACACATAAATTAATTTATTACTATATACTATTTTAGATAATTTGGACGGACATGGCCAAATCGTTGTTGATAAAAAGGAAATTTCAGACTTCTCTTCCAAGTTAAAAATCAAAAGCAACATTGACCTCATCAAATCTTGTATTGCTGGCTGCAGATCCTACCAAATATAATAATCAAAAAAAAAAAAAACACAAAATTGTATATTCTGAATATATTACATTTAAAGTTAGCATAATTAATTCATTATAAACAGTTAGCAAATGAAATGACATCTCAAGTTAGTTTACTGTTCATATGATAGTTTCACAAACACTTGAATTGGCACTCCACAAAATGTGGTTACTGACATGATAGCCAAATAGCACAATAATTGGAACATTTTTATGCTTATTCCACTCATGACAAACATTAAACTACATTACCAAAGAAGCTAACTGGTTCAGGATTGCCTTATGCATGCCGCCATTTGGTGCATAGTCGATACGAGCCAAGGATTACATTCAATTCGACTTGATTGTTTGGGTTCCTTGGAATGTTGAGTCCTGAATACGAGGAGTCATTTGCTGTAGTGAGGTTTGGATTCTTCCAATTAAACAAGTCTATAGACTTCAAGAGTGTTGCTCCATGCATACATATGTAGATTTATAAATGAGGTTGAGCTCATATAACACAAAATTAATTAAATTTTGTTAAAATCCAATCTACATCAATTATAAGTCACTTCAATCAAATATATTTTTTCAATGTGGGATTCTCCAATACTTCCCCTCAAGTGCAACTGGGATTTGACAATTATCACTTGAAATCTATATATTTATTTTAATTGAAAGGCTATGGTAACACTGGATCAGGCCGTTGGAACTAGACATCCAGACGGACAACCAAAAAATTAAAAAATCGAGCCATACCCACTTTGATACCATGTGAAAGTAATTGAATAATGTGTTTGTTGTATATTTCTCATAATGAAGTTTATAGAGTATACAATACAAAGGGATACAAGAGATAAAGTTAGAGACAAACACTAATAAGAGTATAGAAGATAACTGATAAGAAGAGATAACTATTATAACAATCCAAATCCTTAAAACACACGAACATTGCATGACAGGAATTTTTTGTTAATTATCACCATGCTCAACATTCATATAAAAGGATAATGCTCTTTATACAACTTGAAGGAAAGCAGAGAAAAGCTTAAAAGAAAATTATACCTGCATTTTTTTGGTTCTCCTATTGCCATACAAAAGTCCTGCAAAGGGTACCAAGGAGTACCAAGGCCAGAAGGAAGTGAGCACTTCTCATTTTAGTAAGACTGTTTCTGGCTAGCTTCAATTACTGAGTGAGAGGGTTCTTTCTATTGAGGAAATAAATATTTTTATTGTATATATTAAGAAGTAAATATTCGTATACAATTGGAATAAAGTTTTATTCTATTTCGGATGTTATTTTATTCCTAATTAGGTTGTGATTAGGATTCCTGTGTGTATATATAAAGGGTGTAACCCTTCTTTGAATATTATAAAAAAATATTTCCCCTGAATTTTCTCTGTTTTTCTCTGAATTTTATTCTTCATGGTATCAAAGTATACCCATTGAAATCGAATTTTTTTGTTGAATTCTTGAAATCATTTTTTTTTTCTTTCTTTGAATTCTTCAAAATCATGACCATTGAAAACACATCCATCGTATCCCATGGAACACCCAATTTTATTCAAACCCTTTAAGATAATTCACCATTTCCCACAAGAATTATTCTTGATGATATGAACTATACTCTATGGTCACAGATCATGGAAATGCGAATTAGAGCCAGAAATAAATCTGGCTTTCTTAATGGCACTACGCCAAAGCCACCAACAGGAGATAAAGCGTTGGAAACTTGGTTCCTTAATAATAATTGAGTCAAAAGTTGGTTGATTAACTCCATGAGTTCGACATTGATGCAGAGATTCATCCATCTTCCAACAGCAAAGGAGATATGGGATACTATCTTAAAAACCTTCTATGATGGATCTGACGAAACTCAGTTATTTGAATTGAACCGGAAATCATTCACAACACGTCAGAATGGTAAGCCATTACCTGCATACTATAATGAACTGATTGGAATATTTCAGAAAATCGATGCCTGAACGTGTGCACAAAAGGAGGATGTTAATGGAGTAGTATCACTCCATAAACATATTACCCGACTTCAAACACATATTTTCCTAGCCGGGCTTGATTCAAAATTTAATAATGTTGGAGTCAAATACTCCAGAAGGATCCACCTCTTGATCTTGAGTCTAGTTATGCATATGTACGGAGGGATCACAACCAATGACATACAATGGAAGAGCCGAAGATACTGCCGAACCATTATGTACTTGTAGCAGCTCAGACTCGTCTCCAGTTCAAAGAAAAAATACCAAGTAAGTCCATCACATACACCTATACTCATTGTGGCAAAGTTGGACACTCAAAGGAATGGTGCTATGAAATTGTGGGATATCTAGAATGGTGGGATTTCAATAGAAAGCCTCGTAAGAAGCTCCGAAAGGCTGCAGTTGCCACCTCTAGTGGTACTAACCCAAGTGGTGATCTTGGTGCAACATCAAGTATGAAAAATCTTACTCGAAATAATACATGGATTATTGATATAGGTGCTACTGATCATATGACAAACTCCACTCACCATCTTACATCCATTCACCCATCAACCCAATAAAATATTCTGACTACTAATTGAGGCATAACACCAGTCACTCATGAAGGATCAGTATCTAACGCTGCCTCTCTTAATTTAGTATTGTTCTTGTTGTTCCATCTCTTTCTTGTAGTCCACTATCTGTTGGCCAAATCACTAAAAACTTGAATTGCATTATCAAATTTTAGCATAATTATTATGAATTTCAGGACATTATAATGCACTGGATTCTTGGCTCTGGTGTTAAATGTGGAAAGTTGTACTATCTTGAGTTGTATGATGATTCAAGACAAGAGTCAAGTCAAGTTAATAGGGTTGGCAAAAGTTGCTCGAGTAAAGAATAAGTAATCTTATGGCATCATCGTCTTGGTCATCTTTCTTTTTATTATCTTAAACAAATAAAACCAAATTTATTTTTGAATACCACAGACTCAGAGTTCAAGTGTGATATTTGTGAATTGGTAAAAGGCCACTGAATTTCTTATGTACCGAGTTATAATAAAAATTCAATTCCATTTATGACCATTCATTCTGATGTATGGGGACCTGCTCAAATTTCTACTTTATCTGGTGCTCTATATTTTATAACGTTTATTGATGAATGTACCCAGATGACCTGTGTATCACTACTTGCAAATAAAGGAGATGTGTGCTCCAAGTTCTAGGACTTGTACAACATAGTGGCTACACAATACTAGTGTAAAATCTGAGTTTTGCAATCTGACAATGGTAGGGAGCATGTTAACTCCATTCTAAATGATTTTTTCCATAAGAAGGGCATTCACCACCAAACATCCTGTGTCGGCACCCCTCAATAGAATGGTATAGCCGAACGAAAAAATTGGCAGTTATTGGAAGTTGTCCGAGCATCATTATTTGACATGAATGTTCCTCGAGCATACTAGGGAGAGGCTGTTCGATCCACTGCGTACCTCATAAATCGGACACCATAAACAGTCCTCAATTTTAAAACCCTTCTTCAGAAACTTCAGGAACTTGTCACATCTCCACCCCTCAATAATCTAGAGCCTCGAGTTTTTGGATGCTCGGCATATGTTCATCAGACACTTGACAAATTAGACCCTCGAGCTATCCGGTGTATCTTTGTTGGCTATACGGATCTACAAAAAGGATATTGGTGTTATAATCTGAATGCAAAGAAGATGTATGTCACTCAGAATGTTCGGTTTCATGAAAATTTTCCTTTCTTCTCCCACTCTAAGTGCTCTCTTCAGGGGGAGAAAAATTCGAACCTTTTTGAATTTGAAGATAGCATTTCGAGTAGTCTGAATGTTGAAGATAGCATTCTGAGTGTTTCGAGTCTAAGTCTCCCAAATGTTCTAAGCATTTTACAGACATCTGATGTTTTGAGTTTGAGCATCTCACCCAGACAGACATCTGATATTCCGAGTCTGAGCATCTCACTCGGACAGGTCATAGAAGAAAATTTGAGTAATCAAGATAATACATCTTCCCAACCCATACCAAAAGCTGAAGAAACTCCGGATGCGGATGTACATAATAAGGTAAACTTGTCTCCTTTAGTAACTCCAAATACTGAGCCGCGTTGTCCTTCTAGAATCAATAGAGGGGTTCCAAAAAAACAATATGATCCGGACCTTCATACTAAAGCTAAATACCCTATCAACAACTTCATATCAACTAACTAGTTGTTTAACTCACATGCACTTACTGTAAATCAATTATCTACTATATCTATTCCGAGTAATGTGCAGGAAGCCTTAGATGATCCAACTTGGAAGAAAGCTATGAATGATGAAATGGAGGCATTGCAGAAGAATCAGACATGGGATCTTGTTCCTCTTCCGGAAGGAAAGAAAACAGTGGGATGCAAATGGATATTCACTGTCAAACTCAATTCAGATGGAAGTATAAATCGGTATAAAGCTCGATTGGTAGTAAAGGGGTATACTCAAAAGTATGGAATTTACTATGAAGATACATTTGCCCCAGCAGCAAAAATGAACACCATTTAAGTCTTTATTTCCTTAGTTGCCAACCTGGACTGGCCGCTGTGACAATTTGATGTGAAGAATGCATTTTTGAATGGAACCATAGATAAAGAAATATATATGGATCCAACACCCGGAACTAAATGTACTGACCGAGTCCGCAAACTAAAAAGGGCATTGTATGGACTCAAGCAATCACCTCGAGCATGGTTTTGGATGACTCTCAACTTTAATGAGGAAGCTCGGATATAAGCAAAGTGATATTGATCACACACTATTCATCAAACAGAAGTTAGGTAAAGTCATTTGATTGTATATGGTGGTCACTGGAAATGATTCGAGTAAGACAACAATCTTGCAAAGACAGTTAGCATTCGAGTTTGAACTAAAGGATTTGGGTAATTTGAAGTATTTTTTAAGAATTGAAGTTGCAAGGTCAGCTCAAGGAATTTCCCTCTGCCAACAAAAGTACGTAATAAACCTACTAACAGAGATGGGCATGCTTAATTATAAACCAGCCGAGACTCCAATTGAAGTCAACCATGGACTTTCAGTACTAGAAGATCAAGTTCCAACTGATAAAGATCGGTATCAAAGATTGGTGGGAAGGTTGATTTACCTATCTTATACTCGACCAGACATTGCTTATGCAGTAAGTGTTGTAAGTCAGTTCATGCATTCTCCAAGTAAAGAACATATGGATTTAGTATATCGAGTATTAAGATATCTAAAGTCTTCTCCGGGTAAAGGGTTATTCTTTAGGAGGAATAAGGATTATGAAATTATTGGCTATATTGATGCTGATTGGGCTGGAGATCAAATTGATCGAAAATCAACATTCGAGTACTTTACGTTTGTTGAAAATAATTTGGTCACTTAGAGAAGCAAGAAACAAAAAGCTGTAGCAAGGTCAAGTGTCGAGGCTGAGTTTAAAGGAATGGCTCATGGAGTATGTGATTTGCTCTAGGTAAGGCGAATTGTTCAGGATCTGGGATTAAAACATCCGAAGCCTATGTTGTTACATTGTGATAATAAGGCAGCCATAACAATTGCAAACAATCCAGTTCAATATGATCAGACTAAGCATGTATAGGTTGATAGACATTTCATAAAATATCATTTGAACCAAGGAACAATTGATCTTCCATATGTTTCTTTTTAGACTCAACTAACTGACATCTTCATAAAGGCTGTATCCGGAAAAACATTCTACAACTCACTTGACAAGTTGGAAATGATTAACATACATTCACCAACTTGAGGGGGAATGTTGAGAAAATAAATATTTTTATTGAATTTATTAGAAAGTAAATATTTGTATACAATTAGGAATAAAGTTTTATTCTATTTAGAATGTTATTTTATTCCTAATTAGGTTGTGATTAAGATTTTTATGTGTATATATAAGGGGTGTAACACTTCTTAAAATATTATAAAAAAATATTTTCCTTAAGTTTTCTCTCTTTTTCTCTAATTTTATTTTTCACTTTCCAAATCATATATCACTTGGAAATTGAAATTAGTGATGAAAGTGATAATGCACATTTATCACTTGGAAATTGAAATTTTCTCCAAATTACGTTTTCACTCTATGTATGGACTAATTCACAATTCTACAGTTGTAAAGCTATTTAAAGAAGCTTAATTATAAAATAAAAAAAATAAAAATGCAATGCTATTGGAATATAATCTATTTAATTTTTTTTGATAGAAAAAAAATCAATTGTGGTGAAAAGGTTACTATAACCCTTTATAGTATTATAGTCCCACATAAATTTACAAAAATATCAATCCTATCCAAAAAGATTTGAATAGATTTTATCCGTAAAGATTTATCCAAAATAAAATTATAAACTTTTGTTTTCTTTAGCAAATATTTTTTTCTCAATTTTAGTAATTTGTTGGCCAGATTGACTTCAAACTCGAGGTAATTTTTTTTAACTGAATTGGCAGTGAAATTTATTTTAATAATAAAAAAAATTAATTGCCTCTAACTCATAAAAAATCTCTAAAACTCATTGTTCCACGGAAGAAAATCCATTAATACTACGATTAAAATCAAGTTGGTGAGTTAAATGTGACCTGACTCATTAATTTTTTTTAGTCATTGTAATGAGTTATAGTTCTGACCGCATAAAAGGTTTTCATAAAGTTTATAATTAATTTTATTATATGCTAAAATTGAAAAAAAAAAATTATTGTTTACTGTTAAAATTGAAAAAAAAAAAACTAAAAGAATGCACTAAATTTGAAAATAAAAATAAACTTCTTGATTTAAAAAAAAAAAGCCTAATCTTTTTACAAGGAATTTTAAAAACTGGAACATTCAAATAAGTTTAGAAATTCATGTGTGTAACAGACTAACACAATGCGTAAGGAAATTGTTTTGAGTTTAGTTACTTCTGATATTGATGTCTCTCTAAATCCATTTTTTAATGGTGATTTGGTAACAACAGAAAAGCATTAGGTATTAAACAACATGTTTTTCCAACATTTGGTTTTGGTTGGATTATCTAATTTAAAGTAGTACATTTTTATGGTTCAACTCTTAATAAAGAGCAAGACCACATACATGACCATGGAGAAATTGGGATATGATAACCTAGTCTAGCCATTTCTATAACCAAATGCAAAACTACCACATTAAAAAAAAATGAAAAATAAAAAAATCAAATTGAATAAAGACGTATTAAGGCCCCTAAATTTATTGAATTTTTAATTTCTCTTAAAATTTCATTTTATATATTTAGACCATCGAATTTTAAAATTTTAAAGTTTTAATTATTTTTGTCAATTTTTTAACACAAATTATTTCCTTTTAGTTTCTAAATTTTATATTTCTAATATTCATATCATTGTTTTTTTTATTTTTTAACACTTATGTCACTTTTAAAATTTGTTCACCAGTAAAAAATAAATTTACTTATTTTAATTTCTAATATTTTAAATTATATACATATTTAAATAAATTGAAATTTTAAAAAATAAATAAACAAGTTAATGCTATTATGCTAAAGTTTTTAAAAAATTATAATAATACTATTATTTTTTAAAATATTTTAAATTATAGTGAAAAAAATTTTATAATATTAATTTTTTTAATGTACCCAAAAAATATGATAAAAAAATAAAAGTTGAAATAGCGGTAATAAAAATATGAGTTAGTTGTAAAATCTGTCACTATTTTTTTATTGATATATAGATATGCATTGGTATCCATTATTTATAAAATTTATATTATAAAAAATTATTCATAATAATTTAATGAAAATTTTGGACAACAAACTAAAACAATGTATTAAACATATAAAATTTAAATTTTGAAAATATATATATATATATATATATATATCATAATTTCTTTTAATTATGGTGTTCTTTTTCATCATAATATTTTATTTTGAAAAATAGTATTTTTGTTATAATTTTTTATTTTAACATCAACTTGTTTATTTATTTTTAAAATTTTAAAATTTATGTTTTTTAATTTAAAATATTAAAAATTAAAATAAGTAAATTTATTTTTTACTGATAAAAAATTTTAAAAGTGATATAAGTTAGGTAAAAAATGGTATAAATGTTAGAAATATAAAATTTTAAAGATAAAAAGAATATAATTTGTGTTAAAAAATTGACAAAAGGGTTTAAAATTTTAAATCTGTGAAGTTTGATTGTTTGGATATATAAAATGAAACTTTAGAAATCTAAAGTTAAAAAGGTGATAAATTTAGGTGACTCCATATAGATTTTGTCAAAAAAAATTGTTCTTTCTTTGAAATTGGATTTGACTGAGATATGATTAGTGAATTAATCAATGCATCTTAAAATATTATTTGGAAATTTTCATGACTTAGTGCAGGATGAAGTGGAATTTCTTACTTACGTCAGCGTATTATAGTCAATATTTAAATGTGTAAGTAAAAACGCACCAATCACCTGAATTTAATTTATTAGAAAAAGGTTAATTAAAAATTAAATTATCAGCTATAAAAATAGTTTAGTGGTCATTTTTTCTAATAGCAGAGGATGTAAAATTCAAAGTTTTAACTTATAAAATTAATTTTTTTAATTTAAAAAAATTACTTTTTATTGAATAATCCATCAATATTCGAACAAATAACTTATAAGGATTCAAGCCTTCTATCTCAAAACCAATGTGGAATTACTGCACCATCGGTCTACAATGTGTTTAGCAAAATTTTATTGTGGGTTTGCTGTCCGTTAATTAATGCAGTAGTTTTCAATTTTTATATTAAATTATTTAGTGTTGATTCCAACCAAGAGTTAGCATATTCCATTCTCCGCATGCATTTTTTTTAGCATCTAAATAAAATCTTTTTATATAATATAATTTAGATTTGTTGATAGACAAGACTATCACACAACTATTGAAAATGATACTTTTGTATTCATAACTTAATCCAAATTTTGCTTCTTATCAAATTAAACTAATTTCATTTGTCTAATTCAACTTGATATTATTGTCTACTGTGGCATAAAATATATTAATAGACATTATACTAGCTATTTTTAAAAAAAAAATTTAAATATTAACATAATTATTTAAAAAATCGTAAACTTTACAAATTTTAACATCATCTTTCCACGTTTATTTAAAAAATTTTGAACTATATATATTTTAACAAATTTAATACATTCTTTTAAAATTTATAAAAGAAAATTATAAACTTTATAGTATTTAACAATTTTAATATATATTTTTTAAAATTTATCAATAAAAATATTTATTTCAATATTTAACTATATTTTTTTAGTAAATATATTAATATCTGATAAAATGTTATGTTAATATAGTATCAAACACCTTTTAATTTTAAAAGAAAGAATTTAAAGATTTAGCAAAAATTTTCTCCTTAAAATATACTATTTTAAAGTTAAAAAAATATAATATTTTAGTAGTTGTTTATATAACATGAGTGTAGACAGCGGGATTTAGCGTGAGTCAAAGTATTTGGCGACCACGGTACTGTGCAGGCTCAAGGCCCACTAAGAAATACGATATAGGTCTTAAGCCTATTCGGAGATGGAGTCACCATCCGGATAAAAGTTAGGACACACTATACAGCAATTGGATCTCACGGAGGTTCCCAGAAGCCGTCATCAGAGATCGGGTTCGGAAACTAGGTATGAGCGTTTGAATGCTCACCCAATCTTGCGGTTGGCCTCCATTTGTGTTTCGCGTTTTATTACCATTTAATTATTTTCTCATTTACCACACGTAATAAAATTACCTTAAGATAATTGTCAAATTTTATAATCAAGTCTGAGTTTGCACATTAGTCCAATTTCATGCCTTTGAGTCCCAACATTCAATAACAATAAAATAAATAATAATTACAACCATGCATTCAGAATCGAATGGGGGAAAGAGATTAAGGATTGCAACACTTTTTAGCTAAATAAACGAAATAATATACAGAAAATAAACCAAACATATACCGAAAATAAACCAATAAAATAACATAAAAGCAACAATGTACAAGGGAATAACTAGCAAAAGTGACTACTCGATGACAGGAATCATGAAGTAATTCCTGCAAATAACAAATAGTTAGTCCTTCTTTTCACAAAAAAAAAAATGAAATCACATGTAATGATATTTACAAAGAGGTTCTATAAAAAAGAGGTTTTCACATTATGAACTAAAGAAAGTATCAAACAATTAAGATTAAACCTCATCATACAACAATACGGACATGTTTAAGGCCAAGAGAAAACATATTAAAGCAGACGTCATGACAAACATAAATAAGAAAACGAAGCAGGAAGCAGGTTAACTCTGTTAATGAGGCGGTCGCCTCATTGATGAGGCGTCGCCTCATCAACAGGGCTCCTAATATTCCAAAGGAAAAAACGTATATAACACATACACACAAAAATAGACTCCCTAGAGGCCTGTCAATAGGGCGATCGCCTCATTGAGATGAGGCGACGCCTCTATGAAGAGACGTCGCATGATCAACAGGTTAGTTCTGACTCTTAAAACATTCAAACTTCTACTCTAAGTAACAATACATGCATATACACACTCTACAATCATCATGCAATGACTACACGTAAAAGCATTCAAAGATCAATCAATAAAATGAGATATCAAGCATGACACACTAGAGATAAACCTAAAATGTACTAAAAACTTAGTCACACAAGTAAGAACTCATAAAATGATGCACATGTCTAGTTTAAGTGCAGGTTTTATACCAAAATGAGAGGCCCTGAGAGATGTTTTTGATTGTGATCCTTGCTAGGACATGATCTCTACTTTTGACACAAGCTTCTTCTTTCTTCTCTTAGGAAAATGTGGACCTCCCTTTGCTTCCACCTCTCCTCCTCCCTTGAGGACGTTTTTTCTCCCTTTTCCGCTCTGTGCTTTTTTTTTTCAGAGCTCCTCTCTCCTTTCTTCTTTCTCACTAACCTCTTCTTTTCTCTCTCTTTTTTTCTCTTTTATTCCTTAGCTTTCCCTTGCCCCTAAGCCTTCTAGCCTATCATGAGCTCTCATAACCTTTTTTTTTCCCCAAAAATCTTTTCCTCACGCAAGAAACAGGCCTGGAGAGTGGGACCCGCACCACTTGACCGTCATGATTGCAGCTGCATTAAATGTAACTGTAAGTGGGCTGCCATAGAGGCGGTGCCTCATCGATGAGGTGATTGCCTCTGTGATGAGGTGATTGCCTCATTTGGCAGCTGCCAAAGAGGCGATCGCCTAATTACAAAAAGGCGATGCCCTTTTGGCCTAAGCTTGCGCTGGGCCAAGCGGGATTAGGCCAAATCTGGATAGTTGGGCTCGATTTTGAGTTTTTCAGGTTTTGGGTATTCAAGTCCACTTTTTCATTAGAGATTCAGACTTCATTCTCATGTCTAAGTTCATATTCTCATCATTGAGCTTGACAACGGGCCGGTCAAACCAAACGCCCCTAATTCGTCTTCTAATATGGGCCGACCGAATCAGATGTTTACAATAAAATATCTTTTTCACTTTAAAATTTTAAATTTTACGCCTTTAAATAATTTTAACATGTTTTTAATTAAAAAATTCATTTCAATGTCATTTAAGGAATTTTAAATTTATAACATATTGAAATACTAATTTTTTTTACTTTAAAATGGTATATTTTAAGAAGAAAAATTTTACTAATTCCTTAAATTCTTTTTTTTTTTTAATGAAAAGAAATTTAGTGTCATATCAATATTAAATATTGCAACATTTTATAATATGTTAAGAAATTGATTAAATAAAGATAATTTAATACTGGCCTAATTATGTTAAAATAATCATAAATTTTATGAGTTTTAACAATTTTATGATAAATTTTTTAAAAATATATGCTAAAATTATTAAAAGTTGTAAAATTTATGATTTTTTTTTTTATAAATGTTGAAAGAACATATTAACATTGTTAAAAGATATAAATTTCAAAATTTTTAAATAAAAAATTATTAAAACTCGTAAGTTAAAAATTTATTAAGTAATTAGGTCTTAAATATTTTAAATTGTAAAATCCACAAAATATACATGTCAACGATCTATCAAAATTGAGTGCAATGTACTTTAAAAATAGCAAATTATGTTCTTGTTTTATGATTTGGATTATTCGTAAAGACTACCGTGCTTTCATCATTATATCATAAAGAAAATACAGAGCAAGTAACCAAGAAAACTTCTTTTTTTATTTAATTAATTAAATATGAAGAGCTCAAGGCAATACACAAAAACATCAACCTAGGAAGCAGCATTAGCTATAGTTTATCAGGCCGAATACTGGATACACCTGGGTTCTGACTGCTCAAACCAGCGAAAGCAACTGCATCCGTCTTAGCAATGTTGAAATTAAAGCGAATCAGGCCATTTGGGAACACAAAAGATTTTTTTATATAAATATATCAAAAATCCAAAAATTTTAAAAAATATCATTAATTTTAAAAACTTTGAAAAATATTTTTTTTCTAACTTTTTTCTTTCAAATATAGCTCACTCCTATTTCTATTTTTATTATTAGGGTTGTCTTTTTTTTTTTTCAACATTTTTTTTCTTTTTACTGATTTTTTAAATTTTTTTACTTTACACTTTTTTTTCAATTTTCTTTTAATTTATTTTCAACAATTTTTTTGCTTTATATTTTTTCATTTATTTTTTCTCAATATTTTTTTACTGCTTTCATCTATTTTTTTTTCTTAATATGTTTTTGTTCAACATTTTGTTCTACGGTTTTAATTTTTTTCTCAACTTGTTTTTGCTAAATATTTTTTTTATTTTTATAGTACTATATATATATTTTTTCTCAACATTTTTTTCTAATGTTTTCATCTTTTTTTTTCTCATTTTTTTTAAAAATTTTTTATGGTACTGTCTTTATTTTATTCTCAATATTTTCTTTTTTTTTGCTCAATATTTTTTTTCTCTTAACACTTTTTTTTTCAAATAAATAATTATGAACTGAATATCTTCAATTGTACCAAACAATAAGTATCTTCAACTATTGTAACTACAATAAATAAACAAAATCTTGTCCCTTTATAGTCCTAAAGAATAAGGATTTTATCTTTTTTACTTTAATTTGTTTATTAAAATGTCTAACAACTTCTTTTTTAAAAAAAAAAAAAAATATTTACCTTATTGATCATTAATATTAACAAGTTTACAATTCTTATGATGTATTTGTAACATCAACAAAAAAAAAAAAGCTAAAAAAATAAAAAAAATCAACAAAATTTCATGTTGTTGATTGTTTTTATTTTTGTTGATTTTTTACTATTTTAAATTATTTTTTATTATTAATGAAAAATTAAAGTAATAAATAAAATTTTTACTTTTATTAGTATTAATGATAAAAATAATAAATTTTTATAGATCTCATTATTTTTATTTTTTATTTTTAACAAAAATAACAAATATAAATAAAGAGAAATAATAAAAACAATTGAAAACTATAACTGAAATAACAAAATCAACAAAAATCAACAAAAGCAACGGAAAATTGCAATTGTTGATTTGTGTTTATTTTTGTTGCTATTTGTTATTTTTTCAAATTTTTCATCATTAATAATAAAATTAAGACCATAACTATAATTTTTACTTTTATTAGTATCAATAATAAAATTAATAATTTTTTTGATATATTTCATAATTTTTTGTTATTTTTATTGAAAAAATAATTATTGAATACTATAGGTAATTTTTACATTAATTAGTTTAATTTCAAAATTCTAAATAATTATAAAAAATAATTATTGAATACTATGAGTAATTTTTGGTTTAATTAGCTTAATTTTTATATTCCAAATATTAGTATGTTCCAAAATTAAAAAAAATTATTATTTAGAATATAAAATTAAATTATTTAAAATATACAAATTAAATGAATATATACAGTCAAATTAAATTAAATATGTCTTCAAGAATAATAAATAAATAAAAACATTATATAAAAAAAATTAGAAAAACACGTGAAAACGCTGAAGTTAAACACAATATTTCAATAATGAAACAAAACCATGACATGAGTGAAAGTAAAGAAAACATACGTGAAAGAAGAAAAAGTGGCCAGTTACAAAAAAAATAAGGGCCGTTGATTAAGCCCATATTTGATATTGTCTCAACACAAAAGTGTCTCGTGGGTACAGTACTTTTGAGATCAATCGATTGGGGTTTGATGTGACAAAGCCAGTGTAGAGGATGCCTTCAATGACTATAAGATGTTGGATCCTTAATCCAACACGGTTGAATTTTGATAATTTGAACTTTAATATATTTAAAGGATGTGGGGTTTTAATGTGTAGAGATTAATAGATAGTTTCTATTTTAACGATGGATTCAAATAGAAATACCAAAAGATAACAGGAAAGTTATCTATAGGTGGTCAAGGTCCCCAAATCATTTGTATCGTTATTTCTTATTCTTTCTAAATCCTATAATTAGAGAGAAATACATAAAGAAAACCTAAAAACATCTCTTAGAAAATATACTGATCTAGAAGGTCAGCCGCACAACTCTAAGGTGATTAATCATAAATTCATGTACGTTTTTGCTACTATTATATTGTGATTTCTATTGATTTAACATGAGATTGAGTTATAAGATTTAATCTAATTTGGAAATTTTCCCAACAAATAGTATTAGAGCCACTTATATTGAATCATTAAGAATATTTTACTGAATATTTAGAAATTTAATTTTTAGATATACATAATTTCATTAAATTATATATTAATTTTGGTTCAATAAAATTACGTAGAAGTTTTATTTAATAAGACTTGTTAAAGATATGTATAATATACACATGAATTTTCGTTTTGTTATGTATATATATATATATATATATATATATATATATTTTCGTTATCAGATTTATGTATATATGTACACACATATATGATGTGTATATATATTGTTCGTTTTTTTTTCTTTTTTCAACAATCGTGCACATATCCATGGACTATTCATGGATACAAAATTGATGAATTGCATGCAAATTTTAGTTCATGATTGCTTTGGGTTTGCAAATATCAGAGTTTTTTATATTGTTGGTGCCATAATTTTTAGCTATATTTCACTTTGATATCAAAATTTTAATTTTTTTCTTTTCAGTTCTAAAAATTCAATTTTTATTTTAAGTTGGAGTACATCAAATATATTTGATCAAATTTAACATACGTGATAGCTGGAATAAACATATTTTAAATATATTTACCTTGTAAACATCTCATTAAATAATTTAATTATCTTGTTGGTCCCATAAATAAAATTTGATTATGAGCCCCATAAAATAAAATTTTAGCAAAATTTATTTTATGGAGCATATAAGGTGATTAGGCTGGTTAATTAGATGTTTATATGATGAATATACTATAAATATATTTATTTCGACTATCAAGTATGTTAAATTTGATCGGATATATTTGATATATTTTAACTTGAAATAAAAATAAAATTTTTAAAATAAAAAAAAAATTAAAAATTTAGTATTAAAATAAAATATGATCCAAAATTATAATATCAATGGTGAAACAAATCCTAAATATCATGTGCGGGTACAGCTCTTGAAAAAAAAAAAATTGCCCCTTGTGTTCTTTTAACTCTCTGCATATCTGGCTGATTAATGGCACAATTTACAAGTGTTTTGTCAAGTTTTTTTTCTCTTTTGGCAAACGTGAAGATATAGAAATTCATATTATGTGTTAATTTTTTTTTAAAAATGTGGTAGTGTATATTCTATCTATAGGGTACCATTTTCAATTTTGGTTCTTTTGTTTCAAGTTGGGTATATGTACATAAACGGAGATATAGCTTTTATTTTGGTGCAGCTTCTTTCATTTCAGTCTGCCTGGGTACAATTTGTCCATCATGAATTTAGCTTGTGGTTTTGTATTCTTTAAGTTGCGGGTGTATATATATTTATTCATATGTACATAATTTTGTTCGATTTTAAAAAAAATTACAGTAATGCAATTAAAGAAAATTTTTAAAAGCAATTTTAAGGAATTTTTTGATGTGATTTTAAATTCAAATATTGGTATGATTATATATATTTTAAGATAAATTAATTGAGACAACATTTTGCCAAAGTGAATCTCTCTTGTTGAATTTTTTGTTATATATAAAAGATTGTGTGCATGTAACTTATGTGAGTATTGATTAGTCTAAAGGAAGGTCAATATTTAACAGAATTGCATGTGCATTTTGTGGTAATAAACATGTGATGATTATTTGGTTTTACATGTAAATAAAAAATCGCCCCAAAAGAAGATTTGTTATTCGACATGTTCTTATTATTAGTGTTTGATTACAACACCAAGATATCACTTACAAGTTAGTATTATTGTCCAAAGACAAAATAAAATGTTAATAGAGTGTCTGATGTCTTGAGATGAGATTTACCTTTATTTTGAATTTATTATTGATTTTGTTTTGGAACTTATGTGAGCTTGTTTTGTCTGTTTGTTGTTCTCTGTTTAGTTATGAATACTCCATTTAATATTACTACTAGTATCAATTGTATTTCTATGCTTAATGGCACTAACTTCAAGTCATGGCAAGGGAACTTCTTAATTGTTCTCAGAGTCATGACAATCATGAAGGCCATTTTGAAAACTTTTATGGGCATAATCTCCAAAAGGATAAAGAAGCTGCAGATACAACGCCTCAAAAGAAACAACAAAAGAAGAGCATAAAAGAAACAACAAATGAATAAAAAGGTAATAGTTATTTCTTCTATGGAGTTGAAGAGCATAAAAGGAAGCATTGCAAAGGCATGCTTCTTAATTTGGTTTGTTTTGAGGTTACTTTCTATAACAACCCCAACAATGGTGTTGAATAATTAAACTTGTTTTAATTTATGTGGTCTTAATCAAAAGAAGAAAAGTTGTGGGCAAGATTAAAAGAAATTAATGATGATTAGTTGGTGTGCCACTTGTATATTTTTGTGTGGTATTAGGTGTTAGAAATACTGTGTGTAGTTTTAAATATTTTTTATTAATTTATATTAAGTGGTTTGTATTAGTTTGGGGTTAGTATAAATACTCCTCTTCTCTTGCATTGTAATCATCAAGCAAACAATTGAGAAATAAAAGCTTGAGTTATAAGAGTTGTAAAAATATTTTTTATGTTATTGAGTGTTTAAGAGGGTTTAATTAAGGTTGTTTGAGTGTTTAACAAAGTGGTATCAGAGTTAAATATAGGCATATAGTATACCAAATTAAAGCTCTTGGGAAGAGGAATCCAACACCGTTGGAATCACCCCGATCGGAGGTTGGACACGCCGCTAATCGCCGTTGGAAGATTATTGCCAATAACCTAGTCAACTCACTGAGTTGAAGCCGAGTCAACTCGAGTCTGAAATTGAGTTAAACTGAGTTTGAAGCTGAGTTAAGCCAAGTTTGAAGTCGTTTGACCAAGCCGTTGATTGAGCCATCAAGCCATTTATTCGAGCCGTTGACCAAATAGTTGCCCCGTTGACTTTGACTATTGACTTTGACCATTGACTGAAGTTGACTTTTTGATCGAAGTCCATCTTAAGGTTTTTCAGCATTCCGGATCCATTCGTGAAGTAAGATTTTGCAAATTCTTATCATATTAAGTGATATGGCAAATAGTGTGGCATCCTTCCAAGTTCCAACACTTAACAATAATAATTACGACAATTGGAGTATGAAAATGAAGGCTCTCCTTGGTGCACATGATGTTTGGGATATCATAAAGAAAGACTACAATGAACCACAAAATGAGACATCACTATCCTAGTCTAAGAAGGATAGTTTAAAAGATTCAATAAGGAAGGACAAGAAGGCTTTCTTTCTTATCTATCAAGCCTTTAATGATGATAATTTTGAGAAAATTTTAGACACAACCTTTGCTAAACAAGCATGGGAGAAGCTACAAACATCATATAAAAGTAAAGAAAAAGTGAAGAAGGTGTGTCTTTAAACCTTATGAGGGGAGTTTGAATCTCTGCACATAAAAGGAGGTGAAACCATTTATGATTATTTTTCTAGAGATTTGGCTGTTTCTAATCAACTAAAAAGAAATAGTGAAAAGTTAGAAGATGTGAGAATAATTAAGAAGATACTTCACTCATTAGACCCAAAATTTAAGCATATTGTTGTAACTATAGAAGAGATGAAAGACTTAGAAGAAATGAAGATTAAGCAGCTTCTAGGCTCATTATAAGCCTATGAAGAGAAGCATAAGAAGCAGCAAGGAATCACTGAGCAACTCCTTAAACTGAAGCTCAAGGATGTGCATGAAAGCCAAGGCAATGAAAGAAATTAATGTGGCTAAGGCAAAGGTAGAAGTTGCAGACGAGGTGGAAGTCGTGGTCATGGATGAGGTTGGAGTTATTGCAATAACAACTTCAACAACTATGAGAAAGGTGAAAGTTCTACAAGAAGTAATGGGAGAGGTAATCCAAACTCAAGGTACAATAAATCCTAAGTTCAATGACATAATTGTAAAAAATATGGGCATTATGCATCAAAATGCAGAGCTCCTAACATTAAAGTTGAAGAAAAGACCAATTATATAGAAGTAAAGATCAAAGAGAAGACAGTGCTATTATCTTGCAGAACTAATATTGAAGATCAAGGAAGTACTTGGTACCTTGATATTAGTGCAAGCAACCATATGTGTGGAAAAAAGAAGAATGTTCATGGAACTCGATGAATCAGTACCTGGCAATGTTTCCTTTGGTGATGATTCAAAAGTATTAGTAACAAGAAGAGGTAACATCCTTATTCGTGCTAAAGATGGTAGTCATCAGTCAATTTCTAATGTCTGTCATGTGCCTAATATGACATGCAATATTTTAAGTATTGGTCAACTCTTAGAAAGGCTATGATTTTTACTCAAAAGATTATTGTCTTTTTATAACTAATGGCAATGGAGATTTGATAGCCAAATAAAAAAAGTCCAAAAATAGACTGTTTCCTTTGAATATTCAAAATGATGTTGTAAAGTGTTTGAAAGCTTATTACAAAGATGCATCTTGGTTATGGCATCTTTGATTTGGGCACCTCAACTTTGGAAGCTTGGAATTGTTATCGAAGAAGAGAACGTTAAGAGGACTACCTTGCATCAATCATCTAGATCAATTTTATGAAGGGTGTTTGCTCAAAAAGCAGTTCAAAAATAGTTTTCCCAAGGAATCATACTCAAGAGCCAAGAAGCCATTAGAGCTCATTCATACTGATATGTGTGGGCCAATTACTCCAAGCTCTCTTAGTAAAAATAACTATTTTCTTCTTTTTATTGATGACTTTTCCAGAAAAACTTGGGTATATTTCTTGAAGCAGAAATTAGAGGTCTTTAAAACATTCAAGACATTTAAAGTTGCTGTGGAGAATGAGAGTGGTTAGAAGATTAAAGCATTGAGATTAGATCGAGGAGGAGAATTCACTTCAAAGGATTTTCAAAAGTTTTGTGCAACAAATGGAATTAGGCATTTTCTCACCTTCTAAGATCTCCATAACAAAATGGCATTGTAGAAAGAAAAAATAGAACTGTCCTTGATATGGCATAGAGCATGGTTAAAAGCAAACATTTAACAAAAGAATTTTGGGCTACAGCAGTCTACCTGTCCGACTGATCTCCAACAAGAAGTGTTTGGGGAAAGACACCGCAAGAAGCCTAGAGTGGAAGAAAGCCTGGAATTTCTCACCTCAAAGTATTTGGAAGTGTAGCCTATATTCATGTACTAGATGAAAGAAGAACCAAGCTTGATGATAAAAGTGAAAGATACATCTTCATCGGCTATTCCACTCATTCAAAAGGGTACAAGCTATACAATCTAAATAGTAAGAAGTTTATGATCAGCCAAGATGTGATGTTCGACGAAGAAAATGAATAGGAGTTCAATTATTCAATAGATAAATTCAATTTCTTTCCTTAATTTGATAAAGCAGAGCAAAAGCCAGTAGAGCAGCTAGGTGAACTTCAACAAGAGCCAACTACACCACCTGCTTCACCAATACGAAGTGATGAAGACAATTCATCGCCATCTTTCCTAGCTGAAAGAAATAAAGAATGAATAAGAAGTCTTAAAGATATCTATGAGGTGACTGATATACTTAAAAATCCTACTCTTTTTTATCTTTTTATTGATTGTGAACCAGTAAACTTCCAAGAAGCTGTACAAGATGAAAAATGGAGAAATGCAATGGATGATGAAATCAAAGCCATTGAAAAGAATGACACCTGGGAAATTGCTGCTCTTCCAAAAGAACATAAGCCAGTTAGTGTCAAATGGGTCTACAAAATAAAGAAGAATGCCAAAGGAAAGGTCAAAAAACATAAAGCAAGGCTAGTCACAAAAGGCTATAGTCAAAAAGCTGGAATTGACTATGATGAGGTATTTGCTCTTGTTGCATGCTTAGAGACTATGAGACTGATTAATTCTTTAGCAGCTCAAAATAAGTGGAAAATTCACTAAATGGATGTAAAATTTTCCTTTCTAAATAGAGTTCTTGTAGAAGAAGTCAACATTCAGTAACCATTAGGCTATGAAGTCAAAGGATAAGAATGCAAAGTCCTAAAATTGAAGAAGGCCCTTTATGGATTGAAGCAAGCTCCCAGAGCATGGAATAGCAAAATTGACAACTATCTTCAACATAATATCTTCATCAAATGTCCATATGAACATGCCCTTTATTTCAAAATCAAAGAAGGAGATGTCTTGATCGTGTGCTTGTATGTGGACGATTTAATCTTCATCGGAAACAACCTTAACATGTTCAAAGAATTCAAAAAGGAAATGACAATGGAGTTTGAGATGATAGACATTGGGCTTATGGTGTATTATCTTGGCATTGAAGTTAAACAATAAAAGGATGGAATTTTCATCTCAAACTGATAAGTACACTAGTGGAATGTGGAGCTAAATTATCCAAGCATGAAGATTGAGAAAGCGTGGATCCAACATACTTTAAAAGTTTAGTTGGAAGTTTATGCTATTTGACTTGCACGAGGCCTGATATTCTTTATGCAGTTGGATTAGTGAGCCGCTACATGGAATTTCCAATAACCACTCATCTCAAAGTTGCAAAGAGAATTCTTCGCTACCTTAAAGGTACAATCAACTTTGGGTTATTCTATTCCATTTCTAATGATTATAAGCTTGTTGGATATAGTGACAGTGATTGGAGTGGAGATTTAGATGATAGAAAAAGCATTATAGGATTTGTATTCTTTATAGGAAATACTGCTTTCACTTGGATGTTAAAGAAGCAACCAATTGTCACTTTGTTAACATGTGAAGCTGAATATGTTACTGCTACAACATGTGTTAGTCATGCAATTTGGCTTTGAAATTTGTTAAAGATATTGAACATGTCACAAGTGGAACCAATAGAGATTCAAGTCAATAATAAATCTGCAATAGCTTTAGCCAAGAATCTAGTGTATCATGATTGGAGCAAACACATTGATACTCGATATCATTACATAAGAGAATGCATTACGAAGCAAGATGTGAAACTGGAATATATGAAATCTCAAGATCAAATTGTAGACATCTTCACCAAGCCATTGAAGAAAGAAGATTTTGTTAGATTGAGAAATGCACTTGGCATAAGAAAAAAGTTTAAAGGGGAGTGTTGGATAATTAAACTTGTTTTAATTTATGTGGTCTTAATCAAAAGAAGAAAAGTTATGGGCAAGATTAAAAGAAATTAATGATGATTAGTTGGTGTGTCACTTGTATATTTTTATGTCGTATTAGGTGTTAGAAATAATGTGTGTGGTTTTAAATATTTTGTATTAATTTATATTAAGTGATTTGTATTAGTTTGGGGTTAGTATAAATAACCCTCTTCTCTTGCATTGTAATCATCAAGCAAGTAATTCATAAATAAAAGCTTGAGTTATAAGAGTTGTAAAAATATTTTTTATATTATTGAGTGTTTAAGAGGGTTTAATTAAGGTTGTTTGAGTGTTTAGTGTTTAACAAATGGTTCCTTCTAATCTTGACTCAAGATATTCAAAATCAACTCAAGCAGCCTCTCCTTCCTTGAATACAATAACGACTCTCTCTTTTTTAAGTGAAATGGCTCCTTCCTTTTCTAATAAAAGTACAACTCATGATATTCTAAATAATATTATAAAGAATGCTATAATATCTTTAAGATATATTTAGCATATCTTGTCATTTTACCTTGTTTAGTTCTACCTATAAATGATCTCTTGTACTCCTAGTACATGCATCAATGGAATGAGAATTATGTTCTTTACATAAAAATCTTTATGGTATTAGAGCTTGGAAACAACTCCAATACCTCAATTCTAATGGCCAACGAAAGTAGCAAATCTCTTATGAAAATAAACACTAAAATTGAAATTAAAACTAAATTATCCTTACAAACTCTACATCAATGCTCGAGTCTTATCTCTTTAAAACTATATAATACTAATTTCCTACTTTTGTGATCACAGATGGAGCCATTGATCCAAAGTATCAACCTGGCACATCATCTCATTGAAGGTAGCAAACCTTTAAGTGAGATAACTAAAGATGACAAGATGGAAACAAATCCAACTTATCTCACATGGAAGAGAAATGATGGTCTACTTACAACCTTTCTTCTCTGAAATATCAAAATTGAAGTGCTTGTCACTCTTGAAAACGTTGGCTCTGCCCACATGATATGGAAGTCCATTAAATAAAAAATTCTTCCCACCATAATAGAGAAAGAAATGATATTGAATGAAACTCTTATGTCTTTAAAGAAAGGCACTCTTTCTCTCGATGAATATACTAAATAATTCAAAGGTTGGTGTGATAACTTGGCTGCCATTAAAAAGCTAATTGATGAAACTAAGAAAGTCTACCAACTGGCTAGAGGTCTTAGAATTAAATACCAAGACTTTTGAACTACCATGCTTACTAAGCCTCCTTATCCCACTTTCCACCAATTTGTCATGGCATTAAAAGCTTATGAGTAGATGAATTTTAGCAACATGATAGAAATTGATAACCCTCCTAGACATGATTTGCCTATATAAGCTAAAAAGGGAGAGGATGTGGTAGAAGCAGTGGAAGATTTAACTATAGAGGAAGAGGTTTTAATCTTGCCATAAGACACAACTCCTATGGTCACATCAATTACCATTCCAATAACATTGGAGACCACAATTCTACAAACACCAACAACAAACATGACAAGGCTCCTATAATGTGCCAAATTTGTGGTAAAAATAACCACTTTTCCATTGAGTGTTGAAGTTGATTTAATCACTCAATCCAACCTGAAGATTAATTACAAAAGGCTTTGGCTACAGTGACAATCAATCAAGATGATAGTTTTAATCTCTATGCCAATTCAGGCGCTACAACACATATAATCAATGACCCAAGTAAACTCTCAAAATAAAGGTAGGGACATAATTTTTGTTGGAAATAAAGAGATTTAAATATAAATCATACTAAAAATGGCAATATTAAAACTGATAATGGTAATATTAAATTGACAAATGTGTTAGTAGTCCTAGATATGAAAAAGAATCTTATTTTTGTAGGAAAATTGGCTAAGGATAATGCATGTATAATTACTTTTAATGCTAACAATTTTTATTATGTTAAGTCTTTTTAGGGAAAGGTTCTAGCTAAAGGACACAGAAGTGAGCAATTAGTGTTAAAAGTAGTCTCTCAAAATACTTGGCATTAATGTATAGGACATCCACATTCAAAGTTATTGTGCATTTTAAATTCTAAGAATTTAATAAAAATTTTTCAATTGGGTAAAACATCAAACCATTTATACTAGTTGCCAAATGGAGAGAAGTTGTAAACTTCCTTTTGCTATATCAAACAAAAATTCAATTTTTCCTCTTGAAAAATTGCATTTTGACTTATAGGGCCCTACTCTGATTCTTTATTGTTAATAATTTAAATATTATGCTATGGATGACTGCACTAGATATACATAGATTTTTCCTTTAAAACGTAAATTGAATTTCTTTGAACATTTTATAAAATTTCAAAAAACAAGTTGAAAATTTATTTGAAAGAAAAATTAAAATCCTCCAAAGAAATGGTGGAGGTGAATTTACTTCTTTTGCTTTTGAAAAACACTTGTGGCATACATCATTAATTTTCTTGTCTGCATACCCCACAATAAAATAGTGTTATCAAAAGGAAACAAAAACTGGTCTTACACTCATTTTTCAAGGACACATGCTTGTCAAATATTGGGTTGATGCATTTCTCATTGCTACATTCTTGATTAATCATCTCCCTTCTTATTCTCTTAATATAAAAACACCATATTATAAATTATTTAATTGTGAACCTGATTATAGCTTTTTAAGAATTTTTGGATGTAGGTGCTTCCCTTATCTTTGTGATTAAGGAAGAAATACATTTAATAAGAAGATGTATCCTTGCATTTTTATCAGTTATAGTCCTATCCATGAGGGATATCACTGTTTATGTCCTTTAACTAATAGAGTTTATATTTCTAGGCATGTTATGTTTGATGAAAGTGTTTTTCCTTATGCCCTATCACAAACAGACACACCTCAAAGGGACTTGGATGTCACTATGTTTCCTACCATTGTTGAATTTCCTTACCAATGCCAAAGTCCTTTTAAAAAAAGGGAAACACATTCCTAATGGGACAAATACTACTCACACTCATAAGGATATTAATTAGGCTCATTATCCTATTAAGAAGGGAATTATAGTGTTATTTATCCACTAATTGAGAAAGGGCAACCTAATATGATTAACTCACCAACCTATAACGATAATTTTGGAGAAGGAACTCATAATAATTATGCTTCCAATCAGGAAACCAATGTTGAATTCTTCTTTGTTCACAAAGAAGCACTCCCTCATAATGTTATTGAGTAAATAAATGATGACCACACTCATGCCAACCCTAATGCAGAAGAAAATCTTGATAATTTCTCTCCCAATCATGTGACTCTTGACATTACCAGTGAACTAGCAGATCAAGAAAATTCTAACCTTAGCACATTTACTCCTTAGGAGTTATTTACCTAATTTGATAATTTAATTATGGATTTATCTCATGCAAGTTAAGAACAACAACCTTCAGAGTGACCTTTTATGCTTACTCAACCTGAACTAAGGCAAAATCTAGAACTAAATCCTCAGTTTGCCAAAGAAGCATAAGAAATTCGATTCAAACGTGGCAACCTTGATCTTATCACTTGCAGTAATGTTAATGTGCCAAAAACTTAAAACATTGCACTAAAAATTCTGCATTGGAAAGCTTCAATGGATAATGAAATACAAGCTCTCCATGAACATCAAACTCGGCATCTTGTCCCACAACCTCCAAATACCAATATCATTGGATCTAAATGGATATTCTAAATTATGTTTAAAGAATATGGTACCATAAAATGATATAAGGCACACCTCATAACCCAAGGATATACTCAAGTTGAAGGCCTAGGCTTGAAGAAACTTATAGCCCTGTAGTCAAGGCAACCATAATCAAACTTATCATAGCCATTGCTACGATATTGAATTGGAAGATAAGACAATTGGACTTCAAGAATACTATCATACCTCAAATTTGACTATCCCCAAATAGGTTTAATGATGAAATGAACCTCTAAGCTAACTAAAGTATGCTTGTTCATAACACCTTTGAAGTATGCAATATTAAAAAACTAACCGACCTTACCAATGTGCAAAATTGATCACTGAGCCATTAAGGTATATTCTAACCTTATAAAACATGAATTACTGGAACAATGAGAAGCTTATTTCAAGAATTCCTTTCTCAGAATACTCAGCTTGTTAGGTCGGTGTTCATTTCGTTAAACTAGGACCAAACTTTATGAAAAAGCAAAAATTGATTTTGACAAAATAGACTTTGAAAACAAATTTAAAAGACTCCAAAACCTTTGGAATGGTCCCAGAATGGTCTAACATAACCGGAGGATCAGCGCGTGTCACTTAGAAGTTCGCGTAAAGCCATAAACACCCATTGATGTCATCAACTAAAATCAAACTAAATTTAACAAAATGAACTTCAGAAACATGTTTGGAAGGCCCAAAAACCCTAGGAACCAACCTTAAAAAATCCTGCATAAGCCTCGGTTAGAGCACATAAGATGTGACAAAGCACGTGCGCATATGGTCATATGCTTAGTGCACGACCACACGTACTTTATGTGGCCATGTGCTCTGTCCTAGGGGCATACGCATGACCATGCCTATACCCTCGTATTCCACACATTTTTCACTATAAATAGACACCTCCACACCCCATTTTAAGGGGGGTAAGTCGAAACACACACACTAAAAAATCTGTCTGATCTAAGGCACTGGAAATTCCTTTCCAGATAGTTTTTGCTCTTCCACTACTTTCTTAGGTGATCAAATCTCTTTTCCACCAAACCAAGCCTCATGTTTGTCAAAGCATGCTTCAAAGGTATACAAATTAGCATCATTCTATTATCATTTTAAACCTTTTGATAAGGAAAGCTTGATAATCCCTTAAAACTAAAGCTTCAAAACCCACACAAGCTCAGTTGAATATGAGGACCACATAATCATTTTGGCACATTTATTTTATCATATTGCATTCTATTTTATTATCACCAACATTTAGGAATATCACTATGCTTATGTGATGAGACTGGAAATTTTGCATGACATATGAATAATCTATGCTTTATTATGCTCATTTCATATCATCATTTTGCATCCTCTAGTTCTAAAACATGAAATCATATCATAAATATCAATATGTGAAAAGTTCATATCCCAAAATAGAGTCATCATGTTTTTTATCCAGTGATGACATCATGCATCCCATATATTATCATCATATATCATCATAGCATAAATAATCACTACAAACATGCATGATCATATACTTTTTGCTTACTCTTTCAAGTAATTGAGTGTCCATTGCTTATCCTATGGTTCATATGATTGAACAAGTTATGTGAATTGTCATATTTACTTTGTAAATTCATTATATCTAAATTAGATTTACTTTTTCGCAATCCTTTTTTTCCTTTATATGTATTTTATTAGGAAAGTAATGTAATAGTAATATCTTCAGCTTTGTTATCTTCCACTATTTGATGAATTGTGTGAATGCTATGCAAATTGTCATTATCGAAACTAGAGTGTTGCAGTAGCTATACATTAAACATTGTATAATGAGAAATAATAAAAAAGTAGATGCAATCTCCCAAACCCGAAATCTCTATTGGGGGTAATACTTGTTGAGTGACTCGATGTTGTCCCTTTCTTTTCATAATTTTCTAAAAATTGGTTGGTGACTCCATAAAATCAAAAAAGCATCTCGTTCCTCCCGAGATCAATCATTTATCCATATTCAGTAAAGTTGCCATGTCCCTCAAAAATAAAATAAAAAATCCCTTACAGAACCAATTCACCTTAAAATTGAAAATAAGAATGGTCGCTTACAGTGACAACTCCATGAAGGACCTCTAAGTAAGAGAAATCAACTTGAAAATGATTATTTCTCATAATGCAATACTCAATCATATAGAGCCCCTCCCCACTACATTTGTACTACACGTCACACGTGCACCATTGGTCCCTAAAAGTTTCTATAATTCTAAATGACATTGCCACCATAATTCCACTTGAGTCATGAGGTAATGAAGATAAGGTATTATCACCTTTATTCATTACTTGTGCATTCATTGAACTTATTTGACTAGAGTCTATAACCCAAGTCTTAAAGGGGGCAACTGAGTTATGAAAAGAATGCTAGACTCATTGACCGAAGTTTGTAACCCTAGTCATATAAGGCCATTCTCACTAAAGGAACCCTTATCTTTTCACCTTGGCTTAGCTTATGTAGATAAACTAGTAGTAACATCAACTAGGATTCCACCAAGTTGTGCATGCTATCCCTGTCCTAATGCTATCTATCTGACATAATATTCATAAAATGATATGACTTTCTCACTGTTTATCATTGAATGATGTCGTAATGTCAATTTCTATAAAATATTCATGCTCAAAACCACGTGATTCTCATATACTTAGTGTGAGCCGAAAGCATGGGGAATGATAAGAATCATGTACTTCAACCTGAATACTCTGTGTAAACTAACAAATAATGACATCCCTTGATGACAGAACCTATGAGATGTCATCCATTTATCCTTATTAGATCAAATGAATGGGTTAGGAATCCAACTAGATTGTGGACTTTTATGTCAAAAAAATCAAATTGTAAACTATTAAACAATACTCTTATACTGGTAAATATATCAAATATCGATATGGGGGCAAGAACTCAGACTCCTTTTCTTGGTCTTATGAATATGGGTGCATGCATACTTTATACATCATTTAAAGCTTGAAAATTGACCTTCACATTGACATTATATGGTTATCTTAAGCACATTTTAGTATCATTCCTCAGTTTGCCCTTTGGTTCTGATCAATATAAATCAAAATAGCCTAGTTCCCAGAGCGGAACCATAGTCCCTCGATGACTAAAGGTTTAAAACCTACCTAGGAAAGGGATTGAATAACCTCATGGAGAAATAAGGTCAAAAGTGATAGCTTAGTTATGATTAGTTTGGTCATTGCACAGGAAAAACTAATCGGCTTTAATCATGCATACATAACATACATATAAATAAGCATGTACTAACCATTGTGTCTTATAGGAATAATCATATATCATTATAGGATTTTGCATCCACTCCATGCATACATGCTCACCCTTTCTTTTGCAGGCACACATCATGCATTTTTCATATAGATAACCTTGATAAATGATTAGGAATATAACATGAGTCATTATGAAGCTAAATCTTCTCATCGAAGCAATTAAAAACTAAGAGCTAGAATCTAAGATCTGCTTGAGGATGGCATTATGGTTGAATATCCCTAAACCCAAACCAGCATCATTAGAAATTTCCTCTATAACCTTGATAAGGTGGATTGGAAGAGCTTGTAACCTTATGGAATGCTATGCATTAAGACATTCTAGCATGTGTACCTCAACCATGGACTCTTAAATGTTGTTGTGTTATTTTGGGACCCTCAAGAGCACATATTCCAATTCAACACCATAAAACTATGCCTATTGTCTGAGGAATTCAATGCTATAGCAAGGCGAATCCCTACCAAGACTGAATAAGTAGTCTTCACTAACCAAGATATCATAAACCTAGGACTTGAAGATACTTTTCTTAATCTAAGCTTATAAAAGCTTGATGAATTAGTCACTAAATGCAAACAAGTGATTCCTATACAAGTCCTAGCTGCTTGCACCACCAAGAAGATTAGTACCTTAATTTGGGCATGCCTCTTTGCATGTTACATCTTTATATAATATTTTACCCTCTCAAATGATGGGCTAGGAGATTTCAAGATACTCCAGGTCATCAAAGGAATAGAATGCAGAATGACTCCCTTTCCACTGATTTTAGTAGAGACCATTCAAGGTTTATATGACCTTAAAAATGGGAAAAGTCCAAACTTCACTAGGAGCCCTCTCTTGCTTCAAATATGGTTACAAGAAAAGCTAAGTCTGCTAAAAAAATCTATAAGTAATTGGATGAGATAGCAACCTAGGAATCACTTAGAGAGATATACATGGATGTTCAAGGACGCTTAGCCCACAAAATAGCCTAAGAAGGGGTTGAATGCATGAAGGATACGCTAGAATACCAAGTGAGATGGATGTGTCCATGGTGGAAGCTAGAACATATTACTCTCTATACATATGTGAACTGCGTACCAATCTTAGAATTTAGGTCATGCACCCACTACTATCCAACACTAGTAAAGAGATAATTTAGTGAGAAATAACATGTACCTTTTAAGCTTATGAATTTCTCTAGCGGCAGGGTACAATAAAGGTTTGTAGATCACTTCAGAATGGCATAGAGGAAGAGAATCATCCACCATTTTACTATTAATAGTGGGGAAAATGTTACTGATAAGACATACAAATAGTGGGTAACCCAAAGACAGAACCACCTATCAAGTGACTGATATAGAGAAAGTTTACTTGTTTAATTTTTGCACTTTTTCTTTGTTTAAAACTGATGATGTAATCAACTTTAAAGTTAATGTAATGAAATCAAATTTTGCTTACTTGTTTGATGTCTTTCCTAATGGTAGTGTGCATTGCATTGATTAAAATGTTAGCATATTTGACATTCATTCCATATGCACTAAATCATTTAATATTGGCACAGAATCTAAACCATGAATTCTACATATTTTGAAAGATGTTACGCCTAAAAAGAGGAGAGAAATTAAAAAAATATTAATAAAATATTCAAAAGTATTTGCCTAGATGTATGACGATATGCCTGGTATTGATAGAGACATTGCTTAACACTTCATTCCTACCAAAGATGGGTGCAAATCGATAAAGCAGAAACTGAGAAGACTTAGACTATAATAGGCCCAACTAGTGAAAGAAGACATCAAGAAGCAAATCAAGGAAAAATTCCTAGAGGTAGTAGACTATTCAAAATAGTTAGAAAATCTAGTGCTAGTACCAAAGAAAGATGGAAGGGTTAAAATCTACATTGACTATAGAGATCTAAAAAAGGCCTATTTGAAAGATGATTTCTCACTACCTTACATAGATATACTGGTTGATAGTGCCGCCACATGTGCAATGTACTCCTTCATGGATAGATTCTCTAAATATAATTAGATCTTAATGGCCATTATTGATATAATAAAGATAACTTTCATACTGGAATGGGTTACTTATTGCTACAGAGTAATGCCCTTCGGACTAAAGAATGCGACTTACTAGAGAATGGCAATCGCAATGTTCCATGACATGATACATAAAGAAGTAAAGGTGTACGTCGATGACATGATGGTTAAGTAAAAAACTAGGGAAGAACACCCGCCAAACCTCAAAAAATTCCTCAAAAGAGTAAAAAAATACAGTCTTAGGCTTAATTTAAAGAAATGTGTATTTAGGGTCACTTTAGGAAAGATGTTGGGGTATGTTTTCAATCAGAATGGGATTGAAATGGATTTAGACAAAGAAAAAGCAGTAAGAGAGATGCTATTACCAAGAATAGAGAAATAAATCAAAGGGTTTCTAGGGAAACTACAATTCATCAGTAGATTCATCACCAAGTTGACAACAATGTGTGAACCAATCTTCAAGCTACTCAGAAAAGATCAGCCAATTGAATGGAACAAATAGTGTTAGCTAGCATTCGACAAGATCAGAAACTACCTAGCCAACCCACCAGTTCTAAAACCACTTAAACTAGGGATACCTTTGACCCTATATTTGGACATCGAAGGAAATGCAATTGGTGTAATGTTAGCCTAAGAGGGAGAAACAAAAATAGAACATGTAGTCTACTACTTAAGTAAGAAGATGCTACCGTATGAGGAGAAGTGCATCCAAGTTGAACAGATATGCCTAGCAATGGTATGGGCAATGAAGAAACTCAGACATTACTTTCAATCCTATAAAATTTAGGCTGTGTCTAAAATGGACCAAATGAAGTACCTCTATAAAGCTCCCCCTTTAGTGGGAAAACTTGCCAAGTGGCTCATGCTGCTAACAGAATTTGATATCCAGTATCTAACTAAAAAGGTAGTAAAAGGAAGAGCAGTGGCTAAATTTCTAGCTCTCAACCCTATTCCAGACTCAGAAGAAATCTAACTAGACTTCTTAGATGACCTCAGTTTAGCCATTAAAATCTAAGGATGGTGCATATACTTTGATGGAGTGATTAATCAGTTTGATGCAGGAGTTGGTGTCATATTACAATCCCTAGAAGGTGAAGTAGCACCAATTGCCAAAAAGCTCAAAATCAGAGTCACAAACAATAAAGTAGAATATGAGGCATGCACACTTAAAATAAAAGCACTAATATCCCTGGATGTTACAGAAGTCAAAATCTTTGAAGATTCAATGCTAGTAATCAACCATACCATGAAAGAGTAGGAATTAAAAGAACAACACTTAAAGCCTTACCTGGATCATTTAAGGCTACTTATCATATCCTTCCAAAAATACAGGTTCATTCATTGCCCTAGGAATCACAATTAGATGACAAATGTACTTGCTTCCCTAGCATCAGTGTGGGAAGGACTATCCAAAATGCCCATGAAGCCTTTAATCCTACTTAAATCAGGACAATATTGTCATAAGAACTGCATAATAGTGAAGATAGAAATAGCTGAAAAACCCTGGTTCTATAACATCTAAAGAAATATAAAGGAATGAGCCTATCCTAAAAGAGATAAAGCAGTCATTCAATGATTAGCATCAAAATTCACACCGCACCAAGGTGTGCTATATAGAAGAACCTCAGACAGTTTACAACTATGATGTCTAGATGAAACTAAAGCTGTAAGAGCAATATAAGAAGTACAAGATGGTGTTTATGGTTCGCAAATGAATGGAGCAATCCTAGCTAAGAAACTAATTAGATAAAGGTTCTTTTGGATAATAATAATGGAAGACTATATCAAATTTGTAAAGAAATGCCATAAATTTCAAATCCACAGGAATGTCAGCCACCTTCCCATAACAAAATTGCACTACATCTCCTCTCCATGGCCCTTCTTAATATAGGGACTAGAAATAATTAGGACAATCCACCTGATAGCCTCGAACAGACATAGGTTCATCTTAGTGGTAGTGGATTACTTTATAAAGTTGGTTAAAGTAGAATCATTCACAAGGATAGGAGCTAAAAAAGTGGCCAAATTCATTAAAAGAAATATGTTCTATCGATATAGGATCCCCCATCACATTATCTTTGAAAATGGTGTCTAATTCCAAAGGGAAGTTAGAGAGCTACTAAGGAGTTATAAGGTGGAACATCACAAATCTTCTCCTTATTGAGCACAAGAAAACAGGGGCGTTGAAGCTACAAATAAGAGCATCAAGAAGATTTTGTAAAAAATGACTTAGATTTACCAAGATTGGGAAAATAGATTGCCATATGCCTTATAAGGGTACCAAACAATAGTCAAGACTTCAACCAGAGCAACTCCTTTCTCGTTAGTAAACAGATCAAAAGTAGTGCTTCCGATTGAAACAGAAATCAAGTCTCTTCGGGTAGTGATCAAATCTAAACTACCAAAAGTACAATCGGCTCAATAGAGGCATAATAATCTCACCCTTTTAGACAATTAAAGGCTTAAGGCTCGATATCACACACAGTTGTATCAGGTTCGGCTAGTTAAAACCTTCAACAAGAAAGTGAAACATAAGAGTGTGAAAGTAGGAGACTGGGTATCAAAGTAAATGAGGTAGAATGTTCTAGACTCGAGAGGGAAATTCAGACCAAATTGGGAAGCCTATACTTAGTCAAACATGTCTTATCAAAAGGAGCAATTAAGCTAATAGATTCTGAAGGCAATGAATTCTACGAACATGTCAATACAAAATGCTTAAAAGAGTACTACGTCTAAGGCAAAAAAATAAAAAATAAAAAAATCCTGCTGAGTTGAAAACCTAAAAATAGTAGCTCAAGCAAAAGTTACGGACTTCCCGCTAGGTTGAAAACCTTGTATGGGCAACCTAAGCAAAAGTTAGGGAAAGAGAGAAAATACTTAATTAGAAAACCTGAGAAGGCTAGTTAAGGATACAGGTAACCTCGAGTTCAAAATTTGTATGAATGCAGCTGTGCTTTTCTTAAACAACTTCAACAAAATAAGAATGAATGATTACTGATTTATGCAAAATGTCTTTGAAAAATGCAACACATTTTATCATCATGAATTGCCTTAAGCATGCGTTGCATTTTATTTTATTTACCTGACGATTGTTCTTAACTCTCTCTCTGAGATCAACCATTATCATTAAAGCCTAAAAAAAAAGCCCAGCTAAGTGTGAAGAGCTTCGAGAGGAGACACTATAGCCAAAAAAGAGAAGAAAAAGAAAATTTAATTAAGTGTGAAAAGCTTTGAAAGGAGATGCCTTAGGCAAAAAAGGGAAAAATAAAATAGGTAGAGCAATGAGAAACATCATCAATAACACATAATAAGAAGCATATACAATCATCATCATACAAGCATCATACAATACATGCCAGACAAACACCTAGATACAACATCCAAAGTCCATAACCTCAGGAAGATGATACAATAAAGCAAACAACAGGCCAAAAGTCCTACACCTAACTCCTTAAACAACTACATCAATCATGGCTACCATTAGAAGCAAGCACCAATGATGCTCAAGCATCTCCTTCATTTGATCCAAGCTCATCATCATTCATCGCAAAGGATGATAGCTGTGACTCTAGCTCCTAAATACGATCACAATAAGACATGCCCTCATTCTCCTCAAAATGGGACCAAAATCTCTTCTAATGAGATCCTCACAATTGTAGATAAGCTTTCATAACTTGTGTCAATTACCGTTTATTATGAACAAAATTTGTTGCATGCTTGTATAAAATAGGAATAAAAGCCTATAGAATCAGAGGAACTAACTCTCAATAACACGCGTGATGGCCTGGTACTCAAATTTAAGGATGAGATGCATTTGCTTGAGGAGGTGGAGGTGGAGGAAAAGTGCCACTAGCCATAACGTCCATCGGTTGAGGGATTAACATATCATCATAAGGTAAGCCTGTACCCTTTAAGAGACTCTTAGAGGAGCATCCCATTACGGTAGTAGCAATCTCATCACTATTAAACTCATGGCCCTAAAACATGTCACCAGGGGGAGGAACAAGGACTCTCCTCACAAATGGACCATCCCAACAATGATGGACTCGCTCACCCAAATACCACACTCTGCCAGTAAGGCTGAAGAGCAATACTTGTTTCTTTATCAGCTACCATATAGTCACCATCTATTCCATCCAATATGACCTCACCACCCACTAATGAAGGAAGATATACTCAAAAGGTAAGAAGGAACAAAGAATCTCTAAAAGAGAAATAACCAACACAACAGGAGTCAAACATACCTAATCAGGGGATAGCTTGCCCATGTAGTCCCGAGCCACTGCATAATCCTCAATTAAATAAGTAGTCCTCTTGATCCAATAAGAATAATGAGGAAAGCTATCCTTCAGGAAATGCTTAAAGGTCAGATGAGGGAGAACCTCGAACTCATAAGCCCAAATCTGTTAGAATTAGGAAGTTAGAAATAACAAACTAAAGATAAAAGAGCAAAAAGAACATACATGAAAACTCCTACTCACATCCAGCATGAATAAGGATCTACATATCCTCAAACCACCTCAACATGCTGCATCAAGGCCCGAGTACATGTAGGCAAAATTGGTAGTACCCCAGCAAAACCTTGACAAGCCATCTAGATCCCTTAGAACAAGTAGCAATCACAGACTACCTATACTCGAAGGGTTTGAGAAGATGGCAAAACTCAATAATAGAATAAAAAGCATTAAGCCAATTGCTCTACTGAAACATGACCATCATCATACATTGTCCATATAAAAGAAACAAATTTAGTGTAACGAGTGAGGTACAAGTAACCATACTTCATAAGAGTGGCCACCCTAAGCAACTCCATGGTAAGGCACCTCCTTGCCACCTCAGAAGAGCACTCCTCCTCACTAAAAGGAATGAGCTCTCCAGAAAAGCTCAAACCTGTAATAGCAATAAAGTCTAAAGGAATGATGGTCATCTCTCTAACAGGCAGATGGAAAGTATATGTTGTGTCCATCTATCACTCTATCAGTGCATACATAGTAATCTAACTCAACACATATGAGTCATAATAACCCTATCAAAGCCCTTCCCAACAATCATATGCTTCATGCATAATGGAAGACCCTGATAATACATAATAACCTTATTGAAACTATTAGGCATCATAGTAACAGACCTATAAGGCTACAAATAATAGTTATGCTATCAAACATTCACACATTTAATAAATACTAACTTATCCTTTTTCTTCTATTTAATAGGAATAATAAAAAAAGTCAAAAAGAAAAGTATCACAGTAAGCACTAGTAAACAATCATAATAGGAAAATAAAGTAAGAGCTATCAGTTATCGGCATTCACAATAAAGTTATGACTTAACAGATAATTACAGTAAGTATTACAGAGCTACAACTACAACAACCTCAAATAACAAAATAAACAGCAAGGTAGCTAATTAATAAGCTTTTGAAGGACTTACCTGGTGATGATGACAAGCCCAAGCATGAGTCTCCGGTTTTCAAACTATAGGAATTGGGTGTCCTCAAGAAAGCCTAGATAGCTGAGGCTCTAAGTGCCAGACGGACCATTAGTACTAGTCCTTATAGTGGAAGTCCTAACTCTAGTGGCCTTTGTGAAGTTGCCCTCCACATCCAAAAAGATATCCTCTAGACCCTCCAAAATTTTGGGAACTCCATCTTATGCAGAGAAAAGCAAAAATTCAAAAATAAAAACACAAAGCAAAAAATACCAAAAACTTGAAAAGGGTCAAGAAAAGATGAAAAACACTTAGAGAAGGCTGGAAGAAGCTTCCCTGAACCTAAAAAATGCATGTCTTAAGTAGACAAGAGAGGGGGAGGTTTATGGCCATGCACTCCACACGTGCAACTATGCACACTTCCCCCTCCATGCTCTCTAGTGCAATTGTATGCGCACTTTGAGACTTTGCACACTTTGAGACTTTACACACTCATTTCTTTGGTTCTAAATCTCTATTTGAACATAAGACATGCACTGAACTCACATGAAAGTACATTGATAAGGACTACATTTGTCTAAAGACATCGAGTGTAGCCTCATCAATTTCAAAAACTCATCACACCTCGAAAGAAGAAAAATATGGAAGAATCATCAAAAGGATACCTTGCTCAAAATCATGAAAATAACATATATAACAAAATAAGTAATGACATCATCATTATTGCATCATCATTACATCATCACCATATCATCACTAAATAAGAATAAAAGAAAATGACATATTAAATTAACCATAATGATCATAACAATATGTTTGCTGACGCCTGAAGAGGTTATAGTGGCATGATTTTATTCGCTTGACATCCAAAGAGGTTATAGTGGCAGTATTTATCTTTTCACCTAACACTTGAAGAGGTTATAGTGGCATGATTCTATTTGCCTGACACCTGAAAAGGTTATAGTGGTATTATTTATCTTTTCACTTATCACCTAAAGAAGTTATAATGGCAGTTTTTGTTTGTTCACCTAACACCCGAAGAGGTTATAGTGGCATGATTTTGTTTGCCTGACACCTAAAGAGTTTATAGTGACAGTATCTATTTATTGGCCTGGACACTTGAAGAGGTTATAGTGGCAGTATCTGTCTATTCAACTAACACTTGAAGAGGTTATAGTAACAGTATCTATCTCTTTGCTTGACACCTGAAAAGGTTATAGTGGCAGTATCCCAACAATTGAATCATAATAATACAACACTTAGGAAAGTACCTCTCTCTTTAGAAAATGATTTTTTACATATTTGCATTTGCTTCACATGTATTGACACTAGCGTTGGGTGGCTATACAACACACATGAAGTAGGAGGCAACTGTCATACCTTAAATTTAACTGTCCCTAAAAAGATCTAATGATGAAACGAACCACCGAGATGACTAAAGTTTGCTCGTTCATAATGCCTCTGAAGTGTGCAACCTTATAAAAACTAACCGACCACACCATTGTGCTAAATTGATCACCGAGCCATTAAGTTGTGTTTCAACCTTATAAAATATGAATTACCAGAATAATGAGAAGCTTATTTTGAGAATTCCTTTCTTAGAACATTTAGCTTGTTGGTCTAGTGTTCATTTTGTAAGACTGGGACTGCACTTTAAGAAAAAATGAAAATCAATTTTGATAAAACTAACTTTGGAAACACATTCAGAAGACTCCAAAACCTTTGAAAGTGGTCGTGAAATGGTCCAACACAACTTGAGGATCAACGTGTGTCACTTAGAAGTGCATGTAAAGCCATAAACAACCTTAGGTGTCACGCATTAAAATTAAGGCCGAATTTGACAAAACAGACTTCAAAAATGCATTTGGAAAGCCAAAAAATCCTAGGCACCAACCCTAGAAAAGCCCCCATAAGCCCTGTTTAGAGTGCATAACACATGAAAGAGGGTATGAGTGAGAGCGTGCGTACACGGCTATGCGCCAAGCATGTGGCCATATGACCATTTGCACTTCGCATGGCCACGTGCTCTGTCTTAATGACACGCATGTGACCACCCCTATACTCCTATATTCCACACATTTTTCATTATAAATAGACACCTCCACACCCTATTTTGAGGGGGAAAGCAAGTGGAAACACACACACACTTAAAAATCTGTTTGATTTAAGGTGCTGGAAACCCCTTTGTAGATAGTTTTTACTCTCCCACTGCTTTTTTTTGGGTGATTATATCTCTTTTCCACCAAACCAAGTGTAAATGGTGGGGCTTAGTGTGCATCCAAGATCTTAGCAACTGCGACACTATTTCAGCTCAGGGCTCTAGAGAACACACTAATAACTATCACAAAGATATGGCGTGGAGATGAGGAGTCACCACCTAGGGTAATAACTAGGACAAATCAAAAAATGGTAGTACTTGATTCCCTAAAAAAAAGCCAGTACCATAACCAAGAGATTCTGGGTACGGAATACTAACTTGTTTCATTCTTGTGTTCATTTAAAATTACTTTATGAATTACTATTTTATCCTCTATTTACATGAAATTTCATATAAACCCTTAAAAACAATCAATTCCAAGAAAACTTTTTATGAAAATATACAAGTAAACAATGCATTCATCATAATCTCTAGGTTAGTCTAATCTACATTGATTTTAATTAAATGAGCGAAATCTACATATTCTAATTTACAAGTGAGCCTAAAGACTAAAGGGCCTAATTCTTATTAAATTTTAATTAAGTGAACCCAAGTCTATTTATTTTAATTCTAAAAAATGGTCCTAATCTTACAAATTATGGAGTATTTAATTTAGTGGGCCTAATTCTACAAGTTTTAATTCCAGAATGATCTTAAATCTATAAATTATGAAAAGGCTTAAATTAAATAGGCTAAGTCTAAATTAATTAAATTAAATTAGGTGGGCCTACGTCTAATTAACTAAATGGGCCTAAGTTATCTCTACCCTAAATCTAATTAATTATGGGCCTAAAATACATTTTAATTAATTAAACCTTAAAAAACCTAAATTTAAATGGGTTAAAGACTAATATGGGCCTATGGCCCAAAACACATAAACATAAGTAACTAAGCCCAAAAACAAAAAAAAATATCAAAACAAAAAATAAAAGATTAAATAATTAATTTAACTTTTTCTAAAACCCTAGTTTAATTAAAGTGACCATAAATAATAAAATAAAATAATCGATCAAGCAAACTAATTTTACCAACTTAAAACTAATTCAATTTTAATTAAACAACCTAATGATTTCTATAACCATTAATTTTAATTAATTATTGAATGAAAACCCTAATTTTACTTACCAATTACTTAAAATAAAACATACAAGCACACACCAATTTTCATTATTCCCACCATTAAGAATAATAAAAAAAGAAAAATTAATACAATCCCAAAAATAAATAAAATAAGACAATTAAATAAAAAAACCTAGAAACTACATCTAGCTACAAGGTTCCATCCATGGCATTCCATGGACTTCTATGGATTTGGTTCTCCAAGCATGATCATCATGTAATATCCTTTATAATCACCATCACAAAAGCATAAAACAATGATTAATGAATAAAATTATGATAAAAATTTAAATAAAATTGAAATTCAATAAAATCAAAATAATAATAAAAGAAGAAAAAAAAAAGAAGGTAGGGAGAAGATAATGCTTATGGATGCTTGTGAATGAATTGCTCCTCAAATTAGTAAGACCACCATTATTTTTTAGTAGGCCTTCAAAACTTGTTATTCTTCTTCTCAAAACTCTCCAAATGAATAATCACTAAGATTTTTTTTTTATGGAAAAAATGCTCAGTATTGAGAATTAAGAGTTGAGTCCCCCTTCCCTAGGAGCCTAAGCTCTCATTTTATAGGAAAAAACTAAAAAACCCTAGATCTTACATACTGAAGAGTTCCAATTTTAAAAGGACTCTATTTCCTGAAGAATTAGATAAATCCCAAAAATAAATTTAAATTTTTTTAACCAATCAAAACTCAGGAAAAATATTTTTATTTTTGGTAAAAATACAAAAAAATAGACGACAAGCACGTAATTCTGACCAGAATTGCATAATTCCTACATAAATTGCACAAATTCTAACTGGAATTGTGTAATTTCTATCGGAATTGCATTATTCTAATTGAAATTGCACAAAGACCCTAAAAGAAATTAAAATTTTTAATTAGGTCTTAAAAAATATTACAATTAAGTCCTTAAAAAACCAATGAAACTCTTTTTGAAAATGTATTCAAACTTTTAAGGTTTCAAACTTTAAGTGTTGAAGACCTACTTATATAATTTTCATCATTGGAGTCCTTTGTCGCATCCATATTTTATTATCCCAAAATTGATTATTCACACCAAGCCTCATCTTTATCAAAGCACGCTTTAAAGGTATACAAACTAGCATCATTCTATTGTCATTTTGAACCTCTCGACGAGGAAAGCCTGATAATCCCTCGAAGCTAAAGCTTCAAAACCCATACAAGATCAGTCGAATCTGAGGGCCATACAATCATTTTTGCATGTTTATTTTATTGTATTATTATCACCAACATTTAGGGATATTGTTGTGCTTGTGTGATTGGACTGGCAATTTTGCATGCTATATAAATAATCTATGCTTTATTATGCTCATTTCATATTATCATTATGCATCCTCTAGTTCTGAAACATGAAATCACATCGTAAATATCAATAATGTGAAAAGTTCATATCCTGAAATAGTGTCATCATGTTTTTGGTCCACTAATGACATCATGCATCCCCCTATATTATCATTATATGTCATCATACCATAAATAGTAACTATGAACATGCATGATCATCTACATTTTACTTACTTTTTTAAGTGATCGAGTGTCCATTGATTATCCTATTATTCATATGATCGAGAAAACTATGTGAATGGTTGTATTACCTTGCAGATTCATTATAGCTAAATTAGATTTACTTTTTCGCAATCCTTTTTTTCCTTTATATGTATTTTATTAGGAAAGCGATGTAATAATAATATCTTCATCTTTATTATCTTCCACTATCTGATGAATTATGTAAATGCTATACAAACTATTATTACCAAAACTAGGGTTTTGTGGTAGCTATACATCAAACATTGCATAATGAGAAATAGTAAAAAAAGTAGATGCGATTGCCTGAACTCAAAAATCCTTGCTAGGGGCAATACTCGTTGAGTGGCCTCATGTTGTCCCTTTCTTTTCCCAATTTTCTAAAAATTGGTTGGCAACTCCAAAAAATAAAAAAAGTGTCTTATTCCTCCCAAGACCAATCATTTGTCTCTACTCGGTAAAGTTGCCATGTCCAGTAGAAATAAAATGAAAAGACCCTTATGGAACCAATTTGCCTCAAAACCAAAAAAACAATGGTCACTCATATAGACCTTCCTCTATGGGCATTTGAAAGAAATGGTTTATTTAGAGCAACCTCCTAGTTTTCCAAATCCTGATAATCCTAAGTTTGTCTACAAACTAAATAAATCTCTCTATAGACTCAAACAAGTACCTTGTCCTTGGTTCAATAAATTATCATAATATTTACTTTATATTGGTTTATATGCAGTAGAGCTAACCCTTCTTTATTTATTTTGCACAAAAATAATACAATTATACTAATGCTTATATATGTTGATGATATTGTAATTACAAGAAATAATGATAATGAGATACAATGGCTCATTGAAAATCTTGAATCAAAATTTGCATTAAAAGACCTGGGAGATTTACATTTTTTTATTAGCATAAACGTCTAAAGAAATAATGAAGGAGTAACTCTCTCTTAAAGTCAATATGTTAAGGAGATTCTTTAATGAGCCAAGTTACTAAATTTTTCTCACTTTAAGACCCAAATGGTTCTCAAACCTCAGCTAGCCTCTCATGAATGATTATAATCCCATTGATACAATCGAATATTGCAGCTTAGTAGGAGCTCTATAATACTTAACATATACTAGGCCTGACGTAGTTCATATAGTCAATAAAGTTTGCCAAAAATTACAAAATCTTACTGTTGGAGACATGAAGGCTGTTAAACATATCCTTAGATATCTTAAGGGCATCCAACAATATGGTATTTATTTTTTGAAAAATAGTTTACTTTCTTTTTATGGTTTTTATGATGCAGACTAGGCCGAGTGTTAAACTACTAATTATAGTGCTACCGATTACTATATCTTCTTTGAGCAAATTCCATATCATGGTCCTTAAAGAAATAACCAATAGTTTCTCATTCTAACATTGAAGCAAAATACTATGCCTTGGCTTTAATAATGGCTAAAATTATTTAGGTTGCTTTTCTTCTTCGAGATATGGGAATATAATTACATATGGCTCCTTAACTATTTTATGACAATAAAAGTGTACTTCATATGATGGTCAATCCTATTTTTTATGCTCATTCCAAAAACATTGAACTTGACTATCACTTTATCCATGAAAAGGGAGCTATTGGTGCTCTCATCACACGGTACATTCCCTCCACTCATCAAGTTACTGACATATTTATAAAACCATTGGCTACAATAAATTTTTAGCATTTTTAAAGTAAGCTTGGAGTTCATTCTATCTTCCCTCTAACTTGAGAAAGCGTGAAGAGAATTAATAGCCAATATCATTGGCACTTTCCATAATAGCACCAATAATAGCTCCTTCCGATCTTGACTTAAGATATTCAAAATCAACTCAAGCTGCCTCTTTTTCCTTGAATACATCAACAAAACTCTCTTTTTCAAGTGCAATAACTCATTCATTTTCTAATACAAGTACAACTTATGATATTATAAATAATATTGTAAAGAATGCTACAATATCTCTATGATATATTTAGCATATCTTATCATTTTACCTTGTTTAGTTTTGCCTATTAATATCTCTTGTACTCTTGGTACATGCATTAATGGAATGAGAATTATATTCTTTGCATAAAACCCTTTAAATTTATCTTCAGTGCCTAGACACACTTGGTGGCTAGATTCTAGTGTGATAACTCACATCAGTGTGTCTACGCAAGGTTGCCTAAGTTGTTGAAGGCTAAGTGATGTTAAAAGATACATCTATATAGGTTATGGTAAAAAGAATGAAGTTAAAGCAATAGGGAGATTTAGATTATTATTAAAGAGGATATCTAAAAGAGTCTTAGAGAATTGGGGGGGGGGGGGGTGAATAAGACTATTGAACAAAAATAGGAAATTAAATGAATTCTTTGTAAGAATTGAGTATGAGTTGAGAAGGAATAATGAAGAACACAAATATTTAAGGAGTTTGGATTCAACAATAATCCTACATCTCCACTTAACTTATCCCTAAGTTAGGATTTTTTAATCACCTATAATCTTATTCATAAGATTGAGAATACACAAGATTTTTATGGCTCACTCTTACAACCTTACAACTTGAGTTTTCAAGGCTCACTCAAAAACCAAATTACAAGTGTTTTCATGGCTCACACTGAAACCAATTTCCCAAGTGTTTTAATGGCTAAACACTTAAACCAATTCCTTTAGAATAGAATCTCACTTCCCATTTTCTAAACCTAGAAAATAGAAGAATAAGAATGTATATTCTAATCACTCACTAACTCTCACAAGAGTTATACACAAAGAATTGTTTAAAAGAAAGTTTAAGAGCTCAATTGAATGTTTAAGAAAATGATAAATGATAAAAAAGTTTTCTTAACCTTTCAATTGAATTCTAAGTTGTATTTATATAGAAAAAACTTAAAAATGTAGTTTTTGGATGTATCAATAATTTCTCCAACATTTAGAATTGATTTTGAATCAATTCTTGGACTTTTGGCAGCATAAATGATGCTCACAGGCTGCTCACGAGTGAACAGTGCTCGTGAGGGGTGAAAATATGTCCATTGCATTCAAAAATTCCCATTGGAATTCTATCATTGGTTTGCTCATGAGCAATAAGCTCGTGAGAGGTTCTACCATTTTGGCAAAAACGTGCTCCAAATACTCCATTGACGGATAACTAGTGACCACTTTTAAAGATGCTCTTGAACAGGACTAAAAATGATTAATTCAATCAAAATGTTCTCATAAAATTTGTAGATAATTATCTTATGTTTCCATAATACTTTGAATAACCTCAATTGGACATCTGTAGCTCAAGATATTTCTGAAATACCAAGAGCTATTCAAACTGAAATGCAAGCTGCATATGCTGACTTCGACTGAAGATTTGCATAACCAAATGAACTTTGAGCAAGCTCAATATGGAAAGCTTAAGATGTATACTTCAAAAGTGAAGAAGTTCATTTTCTCATTTAAGAGCTCTAAATATGTCAAAAGTCTTCTTCAATCTTAGAGGTTTAATCAGCCTGAAAAGTCACTATTCATCCAAAAGTGTATATGCTTGGTATATGTTGGGTATATAATTCCCTACACACTCAATTGAAATTATTAGTATAAATTTTTTTTGTCAAAGTCCAAAATTAGGAGTTTGATCATGCAAATGGTCAATAATCTCCCCCTTTTTGGCTTTGATAATTTAATTTGAAAAGATAATAAATAATGTGTGTGAGTGTGACAAAAATAAATAAAATATATAAGCATGTTAATTAAAATAGCTTCCCTTTTCAAATAAAATAGATGCAAAATGAGAAAATATTTTGCTCCCCCTTAACATATGCATAAATTCAATATTTATCATGTACCAAAACATATAAATAAATGAATTATCATAGCATGTTTAACAAATATATTCCTTTAACAAATATATTTCTTTATTTCTCCTCCTTTTTGGACATGATAAGAAATATAAATAAATTTTATTATCCTTCTTGTTAAAAATAAAGACAACATAAGAACATGGCCTAACATAACAAATGGTGATAACATGATTATTAAAAAATGTTAGACAACAAGAAGGAAATAATTTCAAACATGTAGCATATAGTGCTACTATAATGCATCACAAAATAGTATATATGCTATATTCAAACATCACACGATCATGTAGAGTTTAACTAGTCAATCAATCATACATAATCATGTGGTATTTAGCATATCTTAAACATAATTATTTATTCCCTAAGCACATAGCTTTTTCTCCCCATTTGTCAAAGACAAAAAGAAAAGAGAGAGATATAAGGGGAAATTGACCTAAGGGAGCCAAAAATACTAGAGGGAATAAAAGATCAAGAACCAAAACAATGAAAGAAAAGATACTTAAAATCTTTATAAAATTCATGTCATTTTAAAAGATAAAAACCATTCCCAAGAAGAATTTATATATGAATAAGCACAATTAATAGTCATATATAAAAATACAATTATGCGAAAGAGGTAAACTAATAATTTTAATGCTTAAATATGGAAAATATACGGAAAAAAAACAAAACAAAGAAAGAATTAGTTTTATGGTGGAGGAGGAGGAGGAGGAGGCCAAGAGCATTGAATGTTATGATGGGCATACAATTGATGAATATCATATTCCATGTGATCCATTCTTAGCTCAAAATGATCAAGTCTAGTATCTACTTGATCAAACCTTGTGTTGAAGTTTGACTCCACTATGGATAGGAGATTAAAGAAATCACCAACCCAAGTGGGCTCATCATCAACACTTTGAGAAGTGGAAGGTCTTTTTGCCCTTTTTATTTGAGTAAGAGTTTGCTCTTGAGGTAATTCTTCTCCAATAGAAAGAGTGCTTATATGCTCAATATCTTGTTCTTACTCTACATTAACATCTTCATCTTCTACTTCTACTTTGTCTTTCCAAAACCAAAAGTTTATGACAAGTTTGAATTGCCTAGAATTTCTCAAGAGTTTATCATCAAGAAAAGATGGAGTTAATGAAGGAATATTTCTCAAATTAATCCCAAAGAAAAGAGCTATCTTAGTGATAAATCCTCCTACACATAAAGCACCATTAACACTATCACTAGCTAACCAAAACCTCTATTGAAGCAGTCTTCTAAGCTTAACATCTTTAACTTCAACAAGAAATCTAAGAAGGAAAAGATCATCAAAGGAGATAGTTTCATTACTCAAGCCTCTAGCATGAAAAGAGTAGGTAATAAACCTATGTATATACCAAAGAGATTTTGAAGCCAAACTAGATGCTTTAGTGTGTCCGGCTTTAAAAGTTCTTGCATGAGGTTTAGACTATTGAGACTAAAAAAGATTAGGAAGCTAAGTTGAAATAGGAGAGGCTAAACCTCCTTGTTTAAAGTTAAAGATGTCATCAAAGGCTTGAGAAGTAAGGAATCTATCTCTCCCACCCAATCTAAATCTCATTCTATTCATAGGATTTTGCTCATTAAAAGAATGAGTTCTTAAGCAACAGGAAGCAAGAAATTCATGAACTAAGGTAGGATAGGTAGGAAAATCATTGAAAGCAAAATCATACGAACCCACATTATCAAGTAAACTTCTAACCTCATTGAAACAACCTATCTTTTCCAAAGTGGCTTGAGACATATATTTAGAGGAAATAATTTTCCTATTCTTGAAATGAGCAAGCCTCTCCCTAAATTGAATTGAAGTGTATGAGAGAGGAGATTTCTTCTTAGGTTGATCTTTAGTAGCTCTTCTAGAGGAGGAAGAAGCATCTTGAGCAAACTTTGAAGCCATGACAAGGGCAAGAAAAAAAATTAAAAATGAAGAGAGAGTTTTGAAAAGATTTGAAAGAATTTTGATGAAGATTTAATTGAAAATGTAATTGATTGAAAGTAAAGGGGCATTGAGGGGTATTTATACACAAAAAAAATTATAAAGAAGTTTAAAAAGTAAAAAAAAATTGCAAGTGACTGTTTAAAATAAAGAAAAAATAAAAAAAAGAAAAAAATAAAAAAAATTTGGTTCAATGTGCATCCAGACCGCTGCTCATGAGCGGTCCACTTGTGAGCATCGCTCTTGAGTGGTACTGGATGTTTCATCCAGACTGCTCCTCACGAGCTGGGTCAAGTCAAAGGAAGAACTCTTAGGATACCAAAGTCCTAAATGCATTGTACCATAAAGATTTTTAAAAATTCTTTTGATAGCATTCAAATAAGACTCTCTAGGACTTGATTGGAATCTAGCACACAAGCAAGTAGCAAATATAATATCAGGTCTACTAGCAATTAAATAAAGAAGGGATCCAATCATACCTCTAAATCGCTTTTCATCAATCGGTTTGCCATTCACATCCTTATTAAGTTTGGTTGTGGTGCTCATTGGAGATTTGCTTGATTTAGCTCCATCCATTCCAAACTTCTTGAGAATGTCCCTTGCATATTTGGTTTGATTGATGAAAATCCCATTTTTACATTGGTTGATTTAAAGTTTAAGAAAGAACTTGAGTTCTCCCATCATACTCATCTCAAATTCTCCTTGCATTAGCTTAGAGAATTCCTCACATAAGCAATGGTTAGTAGCACCAAAAATAATATCATCAATATAAATTTGAACAATTAATAAATCATGGTTGGATTTCTTTATGGAAAAAGTTATGTCAACTTTTCCTTTACAGAAACCTTTCTCTAGTAAAAAGTTACTCAATCTTTCATAACAAGCTCTTGGAGCTTGTTTCAATCCATATCATGCTTTTGATAATTTAAAAACATGATTTGTAGAGTCAGAATTTTCAAAACCAAGAGGTTGTTCAACATATACCTCCTCTTCAATAAACCATTTAAAAATGCATTTTTAACATCCATTTGATAAAGTTTAAAATCCATGTATGATGCAAATGCAAGTAGCATCCTAATAGCTTCTAACCTTGCAACGGGGGTAAAAGTTTCATCATAATCAATTCCTTCCTCTTGATTATAATCTTTAGCTACTAGTCTAGCTTTGTTCCTAGTTATGACACCTTATTCATTCATCTTATTTTTAAACACCCATTTGGTGCCAATAATAGGATGATGTTTAGGTCTAGGAACTAAGGTCCAAACCTTGTTTCTCTCAAATTGATTTAACTCTTTTTGCATAGCAAGGACCCAAAATTCATCACTCAAAGCATCATCAACATTTTTGGGTTCAATTTAAGAAATGAAAGCTAAATTAACAATAGACTTTAGTTTAGATCTAGTAGTTACCCCTTTTATAGTGTCAATTGTAATGAGGTCTTGAGGGTGAGCTTTCTTGAATTGCCAATCCTTTGGAAGTTCATCCTTCAAGGTAGGTTAAGGTGTCTCCTCATTTTTTTTATCTTACTTGGATATTCAAGTTCCAAAGGCTTACTAGCATTTTCTTCTTGTGTTTCCACAATCTCATTGTCACCTACAAGATCATCAACACTACAAACATCCTTTCTAGGGTCAAGTGAGTTTGATTCATCAAATACCACATGTATTGACTCTTTAACTACTAGAGTTCTCTTATTAAAGACCCTATATACTTTGCTAGAGATGGAATAGCCTAGGAAAATTCCTTCATTGGCTTTAGAATCAAATTTTCAATGATTATCCTTGGTGTTCAATAAAAAGCACTTGCATCCAAATACTCTTAGATATGAGATTTTGGGTTTTCTATTGTTCTATAGCTCATAAGATGTTTTATTTAACATTGGTCTTTTGAAAACTCAGTTTGAAATATAACAAGATGTGTTAACGGCTTCCGCCCAAAAGTATAGAGGCAAATTATACTCATGAAGCATTATTCTAGCCATTTCCATAAGAGTTCTATTTTTCCTTTCAACTACCCCATTTTGATGAGGAGTCCTAGGAGATGAAAATGTATGAGAAATACCATTTTCATTACAATAGTTTTTAAAAAATTCATTTTCAAATTTGGTTCCATGATCACTTATAATGGATGAAATACAAAATCCTTTTTCTTTTTGAACTCTTTTTAAAAAATTTTCAAAAGCTTTAAATGCATCATTCTTATGAGCAAGAAAACACACCCAAGTGTATCTAGAGTAGTCATCAACCAATACATAAGCATAGTGCATTCCACCAAGACTAGCAATTCTAATTGGTCCAAACAAATCCATATGTATAAGTTCAAGTGGTCTAGAAGTGGACACTACATTTTTTAGCATAAATGAAGACTTAGATTGTTTTCCTTTTTGACAAGCATCATAAGGTTTATCCTTAGTGAATTCAAGCTTAGGTAAACCAATCACAAGTTCATGTTTACAAAGATCATTTAAAAGCTCAAAATTTGCATGTCCTAACCTTCTATGCCATGTCCATGTGTCATGGGAAATTGACATTAAGCATTTCATGTCTTTGTTATCAATTTTACTTAAGTAAATAACATAAATATTATATATTCTTTCACCACTAAAAATTACTTTGTCTTCATCAAGACTACTAACAAAGCAATTTCTAGGATAGAAAGTCACCTTATTTCTCATATCACATAATTGACTTATACTTAGCAAATTATGTTTAAGACCATTAACAAATAACACATGATGTATGGATAAGGATTAAGGATTATCTATTTCTCCAATGCCAATAAATTTTCCTTTTGCATTATCACCGAAGGTAACATGTCCTTCATCCTTAGCATCAAGTTTATTGAATTGCTCCTTGTCTCCTATCATGTGTCTTGAACATCCACTATCAAGATACCACTTGCTTTTTGTTCTTATAGATTTCAAGCACACCTACATAAAATATTTTAAATGTTCTTTTGAACCCAAACCTTTCTTGGTCTAGGTTGGTTAGTTTCAAGATAACCTAAAGGAAGCAAATTCATGTGTAGTTTTCTATAAAAACACACATTATTGGTATGTCCTTTGATCATGTAATATGAGCATACAACATTTTTAAATTTATTTCTCCTAGGATGATATGCTTTCCTAGTGTATGTAACATGCCTTTGGTGTTGTGTGTATCTCTTATTATTTTATGACATTGAGTGAGACATACATTGGCAATGGTGATGAACATTTTGATAAGTTTGTGCAATATATTTATGTGCATTGTGTTGTGCAGCATACCTATTATAATTATGTCTAGTGTACATATAAGCATGTTTAGGTTGAGGTTGTATAGTTTGAGCCTTACCCCTTTGTATTAATGAAGGGTTAATCTTATGAGATTTTGCCTTGCTATTTAACATATGAGATTTTTTAGCTTGAATCTCATTTAAGGTTGAAGGAGTAGAATCATGTGAAGCTTTAACAAAAGTAATATGTGATGAGGGTGATGAAGACATTCCATTTTCATATCCAATTCCATGGGTATCTCCATGAAATTTTTGAGAGTCAAGAAGACTATTTAAAGTTTCTTTTCCTCTCTTAAATTTAGCAATGGAATTCTTTAATTCTAAGACTTCCTTAGAAAGCTTATGATTTTCATCATTTTCTTTCTTAAGTTGGTCTTCCAAAGAATTAGAAGATTTAGAATCACTTACAAGTTTTTCATTTGATGCAACAAGTTTAGCAAAATCAATTTTTAAACATTCAAAATCCTTATTTAAGCTAGCTAACTCATGTTTGTATTGTTTCTTCTTAGATAAAAAACTTTTACATTTAACAAGTAATTTGCTCACGATAGAGCTTTTATTATCATCATCATCATCATCATCATCATCATCACAATAATATTCATCACAATCATTAAAGGAAGAATAAGAAGTGGATGGTACCTCATTTTCATTTTCAACGGCCATGAAGCAAAGATTGGCAACTTCTTGTTGTTCCTCTTCCTCTTTGGATTTGGAGGAATCATCCCAAGTAGCTTTGAATGCCTTCTTCTTATCTTTTTCTCCTTTGCTCTTAAATTTGAGTTTAGGATATTCACTTCTAATGTGTCCCGATTTCTTGCATTCATAGCAAGTAACCTCTTTTATTTTCATCTCCTTTAAACTTTTTGTTGAAGTCCCTTATTCTTGAGAAATTTTTCTTTCTTAAGAACTTTTTGAAGTTCTTAGTGAGCATGACAATGTCACCATCTTCATCACTAGAATCTTTGATGCTTTCCTCTTTACTATCTTCTTAAAGAGCTTTTAGAGCAATGCTCTTTTCGTTTTCTTCTTTCTCTTCTTGTTATTCACCTCTTTATTTGATGGTGAGCTCATGTGTCAAGAGCTTACCAATGGGCACATCGGTTGATAGAATAGAGAGGTCTTGAGCTTCCTCAATTGAGGTAACACGAGATTCCCAATCCTTCTTAGGTAGGATTCTTAGAATCTTGTTGTTTACCTCTTCCTTGGAGAAATGTTTTCCAAGTTTCTTGAGGGTTGTGAGGAGAGCATTGAGACAGTTTGTCATCTCCATGATTGATTCTTAAGGCTTCATTTTGAAGAGTTCATATTCATACATATAAAGTTGAACCTTCTTACTTCTTACTTGAATGTTGCCTTCATAGTGATTCTCTACGGTCTCCTACATTTCTTTAGCCAAAATGTAATGTTGAAGTTTGCCTCCTTCTTCTCTTATCATGGAGGAGACTAGAGTAATCATAGCCTTTTTATTTTTGTGATTTTCTTCCTTTTGATAAACACTCTATTGGCTTCTTGCAAGGGTAGTTATCGCACCATCAATGATGGTTGTAGGTGGTTCCCAACCTCTTAGGACAATATCCCAAAGTCTGATGGAATCACAATCAAGATATAATTCCATTTTGAATTTCCAATATGGATAGTCACTACCATCAAAGAATGGTCTAAGAAAAGAGATATTTTGTGATTCACTCCCTATGATCTTGTATTCTAGCAATGAAGTACCTAGAATTCAAACTCTGATACCAATTGAAAGAGTCCCAGAGGGGGGGGGGGGTGAATAGGACTATCAAACAAAAATAGGAAATTAAATGAATTCTTTACAAGAATTGAGTAAGAGTTGAGAAGGAAGAATGAAGAACACAAATATTTAAGGAGTTTGGATTTAACAATAATCCTACGTCTCCACCTAACTTATCCCCAAGTTAGGATTTTTTAATCACCCACAATCTTATTCACAAGATTGAGAATATACAAGATTTTTATGGCTCACTCTTACAACCTTACAACTTGAGTTTTCAAGGCTCACTCAAAAACCAAATTACAAGTGTTTTCATGGCTCACATTGAAACCAATTTCCCAAGTGTTTTAATGGCTAAACACTTAAACCAATTCCTTTAGAATAAAATCTCACTTCCCATTTTCTAAACCTAGAAAATAGAAGAATAATAAGGTATACTCTAATCACTCACTAACTGTCATAAGAGTTATACACAAAGAATTGTTTAAAAGAAAGTTTAAGAGCTCAATTGAATGTTTAAGAAAATGATGAATAATACACAAGTTTTCTTAACCTTTCAAATGAATTATAAGTTGTGTTTATATAGAAAAAACTTAAAAATGTAGTTTTTGGATGTATCAATAATGTCTCCAACAGTTAGAATTGATTTTGAATCAATTCTTGGACTTTTGGCAGCTTAAAGGATGCTCACGGGTGGCTCACGAGTGAATAGTGCTCGTGAGGGGTGAAAATATATCTTTTGCATTCAAAAATTCCTGTTGGAATGCTGTCAGTGGTATGCCCATAAGTAGGTCATGAGAAATCAGCTCGTGAGAGGTTCTGCCATATTTTGGCAAAAACGTGCTCCAAATGCTCCATTGATGGATAGCTTGTGACCACTTTGAAAAATGCTCATGAACGGGACTGAAGATGATCGATTAAATCAAAAAGTCCTTCATAAAATTTGTATATAATTTTCTTATATTTCTATAAAACTTTAAATCACCTCAATTGGACATCTTTAGCTCAAGATATTTCTAAAATACCAAGAGTTGTGCAAAATGAAATACAAGCTGCATATTCTGACTTCGAATGAAGGTTTTCATACCCAAATGAACTTGGATTTTGATAAGAAAGCTAAATATAGAAATTTTAAGATGTCTACTTAAAAAGTGAAGAAGCTCAATTTCTCATTTAAGATCGCTAAATATGTCAAAAGTCTTCTTCAATCTCAAAGGTTTAATTAGCCCAAAAAGTCACTATTCATCCAAAAGTGTATATGCTTGGTATATGTTTGGTATATAATTCCCTACACACTTAATTGAAATTATTAGTATAAAAATTGTTTGTCAAAGTCCAAAATTAGGAGTTTGATCATGCAAATGGTCAACAATATCTTATCTGGATCTTGATGAGACATTTATTATACCATCTTTTAAATGGAATTTGATTTCCATTTCCACTTTAGACAAATCAGGCTATTTTAGTCTATTTGGGAATGGAAAATTTAGTTTGTTTCATAATTCAAATTTGGTTGGTTCTATTTCTTTATTAGGTTATAATAATCTTTGTTCACTTGATACCAATGCCTCATTTAATGAAACCCTGAAAGCTAGCATACTAGGTATAAAAAAAAAAATTAACCAATGCAAATTAGGTTGCATTATGGCACAAGAGATTAGGTTATGTCTCCAAACAAAGAATAGAGAGACTTTATAGATTTTGATTTATGTATTAGCTATATTATGGGGAAACAAACCAATAAAAGGAGATTTAAAGCCCATAGGACTTTAAACATCTTAGAACTCATACATATAGATATTTGTGGGCTATTTCCTAAAGCTGGTTGGAATGGTCAACAATATTTTATGACATCCATAAATGATTTTTTTAGATATGGCTACATATATCTCATTAATGAAAAGTCACAGTCACTGGATGTTTTTAAACACTATAAAGCTGAGGTTGAAAATCAACTCATCAAAAGGATTAAAGCATCAAATATGACTATGGTGGTGAATACTATGGTAGATATGATGGTTCAGGTGAACAACGTCTAGGACCATTTGCTAAATTCCTAGAGGATTGTAGTATCGTCCTATAGTACATTATGTCGAGTTCGCCCACTATGAGTGATGTTGCTAAAAGATGAAATAGGATGCTTAAGGACATGGTGATGAGTATGATTTCTCATTCTACATTACTAGAATCACTCTAGGGAGGATCACTTAAGACTACAACATATATCCTTAATAGGGTTCTAACAAAAGCAATAGCCAAAACCCCTTGCAAACTTTGGACTAGCAAAAGGCCTAGTTTAAAGCACCTGCATGTTTAGGGATGTCTAGCCAAGGAAAAGCCTTATAGGCCTATTAAAAAAGAACTAGACTCAAGGATAATTAATTGCTATTTTATTGGATACTCTAAAAGATCCATAGGGTATAAGTTTTATGATCATATAAATAAGTCAAATTTTGAGATAGGAAATGCAAGTTTCTGGGGGGAGTGGTGTGGCTCAAATGTAATATCCTAGTCTCTAAGACTAAGTATAAAGTAAATAGGGTGTCGAACATTAAGGAATTTGGAGTAATTTTATATTAACCGAGTAGATACTTATATGGATAGGCAAATGATATAAACAAAGATGTTAAAATGTTCTAACTATCCTAAAATTACTAAGAATTATAAATTACTCTAATTAATCTAAATATACTAATAACAATTCCAAGTAATGAATATTAGAACTACAATTCAAAATTAATCAAGAACTATAAAAGTTAATAAACACATAAACACATGCAATGATTGGAGAATATGACCAATAATCCTTAAAAGCAACTCTTATTGTCAATTAAGGTATTTTCATTTAGAGTCTATAAGCACTCTCATAACATTATAGAGATAAACCAAAACTGTTAGGTTCTATGCCAATTCTTAAACCCCTCAAATTGGATTTCTTGTCTCCAAGTACTTTTATAGACGATGGGGTTTAGCGCGCATCCAAGACTTTAGCAATCGCGACACTATTTGAGCTTAGAGCTCTAGAGAACATACTAACCACTGTCATAAAGACATGGCATGAAGATAAGGAGTCACCACCCAAGGTAATAACTGGGACAAATTGAAAAGGTGGTACTTGATTCCCTAAAAGAAAGCTAGCATCACAACTAGGAAATTCTGGGTATGGAATACCGACTTCTTTCAATGTCATGATCATTTAGAATTATATTATAAATTATTATGTTATCTTTTATTTACATGCAATTTCATATAAACCCTTATTCTAGCAATTAACTCTAAGGCAAAATAGTTATGAAAATACAAGTAAATAATGCATTTATTCAAACATATAATCCCTAAGTTAGTCTAATGTACATTAATTTCAATTAAATGAGCTAAATCTACATGTTTTAATTAATCAGCCTAAAGGGCCTAATTCCTTTTAGTTTTAATTTAAATGAACCTAAGTCTATTTATTTTAATTCTAAAAAATGGGCCTAAATCTACAAATTATGGAGTATTTAAATTAATGGGTCTAATTCTACATATTTTAATTCTAAGATAATCTTAAATCTACAAAATATGAAAAAGGCTTTAATTTGATGGGCTAAGTCTAATTAATTAAATTAAATTAGGTGGGCCTATGTATAATTTACTAAATGGGTCTAAGTTATCTCTAACCTAAAATCTAATTAATTATGGGCCTAAAATGCATTTTAATTAGTTAAACCTAAAAACCTAAATATATTTAAGTGGATTAGAATCTAATATAGACTTAAGACCCAAAACACATAAAAATAAATAAAAAAGCCCCAAAATAAATAAAATATATTAAAATAATTAAATAAAAGATCAAACAACTAATTAAATTAATTCCTTCTAAAAAATCTAATTTTCATTAATATGCAATCCTAAATTAATCTACTCCCTCCATTGATTTTAATTAGTTACTCCATTCGAACCCTAATTTTACTAACCAATTAATGAACATAAACATGCAATCATACATATAATTCTACTATTCCTACTATTGGGGCTATTACAATAATCTATAGAAAATAATAATAAAAATAATTAATACAACTTCAAAAACATAAATAAAATAAAGTAATAAAATAAAATAATAATAAAAAACCCTAGAAATTATATCTCTACAAGGTATTATCCATGGCATTCCATGAACTTCTTATGGATTTGATTATCCAAGTATGATCATTATGTGTTTTCCTCCATAATCACCATAAAAAAAGAATAAAAATTATGATTAGTGAATAAATTATAACAATAATAAAACAAAATTAAAAATAAAAAATAAAAAAAGAAATAAATTAATAAAATAAAATAAGGAGAAGATGATGCTTTTTTTCTTCCCTTTCTTCTTCTCTTTCTTTTTTCTTTTATTCTGGTTTTTTTCTTTTCTTTTTTTCTTTCGTTCTTTTTCTCCTCTCTTCTCTTTTTTCTTTCCCTTCATTCTCCTTTCCCTTTTTTCCTCTTCCCTTTTCAAGAGCTAAAAACACTCCTTATATAATGAGACATCTTCAAACCCTACTTATAAATTGATTCTTAAAAGACTTCTATTTTCTTAAAAATATTATCAAAATAATTTTAGGAGAATTTCAAACCAATTAGGACTCAAGAAAAGTTAGAAAATTCAAGAACCGGGCGGAAAAGGACTAATTTCGATCGAAATTATGTAATTCATATTAGAATTACATAATTTCGATCGGAATTATATAATTCCAACCACTTTTTTAATTTTTAATTATAAAAAGGTCCTTGAAAGAATTTAAGTTTTGCAATTAGGTCCATAAAAAGTATTGCAATTTAGTCCATGAAACATTAAATCATTTCTTTGAAAAATGCAATCAAACCTCTGAAGTTTCAGAGTTCAGGTATTGAAGACCTATTCATGACATTTTCATCATTGGAGTCCCTTGTCGCAACCATAACTCATTATCCTGAAATTGGATGTCTACAACTTTCCTATCCCTTAAGTAAATTTGATTGCATTTCCACCAAATTGCCCTAACTCTCATTGTGAACATTTGATTAACAAGTCATACATGGTGATCAAGCATACATAACACTTTCCAAAACTCAATTAAAATTAAATCATTAATGGATTATAAAATTTAAAAATATTGTTCATAAGATTAATTCATCCTTGCAATTCTAATAAATAAGGACTTAGCCAAAATACATAATATCCAAAATCAAACAATAATAAAGAAGTATTTTAAACATCAAGTAACTAATTTGAGAAAGGAGAAAAAGATTATATTGATGAACTCTTCAATGCTCTCTAGGAAGTTACTTGATATTGAATAGTCCTCTTGATGTCTCTCTTGAACATTTGAATATATCTTTCACTTAGCACTTGAATTTCTCTTCAACAATAAAACTAAAATTGATACTAATTATTTCTAGATAAAGACTAAATATTTTTTTTCATATATAAACAAAGATTAAGTATTTTTTTCATGCATAAACAAAGTTAAGTCCATGTATTGATAGGCCTCAAAACATCCCAACCTTTGCTCCTTTCAAATGGATATGAATGTGAAAGGGTGTGATGAAAGAGTGTAGAAATAACTTGACACCACTGTGCTGAGTTAAGCTTAACTCAGCACCATTGGCTTCTATTATGACTTGACACGGTAGTGGTGAGTCGACATGGTTCTTTGCTATCATAAGTCAACAACATGGTGATGAGTTTGCACACTTCCTTTCATCCTTCCTTTGGCTTTCCTTGCACCTTTCTTCATTCTAAAAAGTATCCAAATGCATTTTTCATTCATGAACTAGACCTAAGAGAACCTACAAAACATAAAATTAAGGTAAGAAAAACAAAGATAAAGGTAGTAATGCAATAATCAAATGAACATAAATAAAAACTAAGGAAAAGTAAAGTATAACTACCCTAAAGAACTACATTAATTTGTATCTCATCAAAATCCCCCACACTTAGACCTTGCTTGCCCTCAGGTAAGAAATAAAGATCCAAATGGGAAATAAAAATTTTTTTCTTCTTCAAAATAGATGTAGTTGTCTCAATAACTCATCTTAATCATGAAATGAGTTAAGAAAAAGATAGTTAACAACTAAGCTTCCAATGCTCAACAATGATAGCGAAAATAAGTTGCATAGTATAAGAATAAGTTTAACAATTTATTAAGAATAAAATCAAGAATATAAAGTTAGAGTGCTAACCAAGCTACCTAACCATAATGTTCATTCTTCAAGCTTAGGATTTCTAAGAACAAAAGTAGCCATGGGACAAGGATTAACCACACACACTAACCCACAATTCTCATGGAGTTTTAGACACATTTTTTTAAAAGAAATTAAAATTATTAGGTGCATTCTTTTCGAATGAATGTAACTGAGGAGCATACTCACTTACACACAACTTACTTAAAATGCATCAACTTGTGATGTCATACATTCTTTCTGAATGAATGTAATTAAGGAGCATACTTACTTACACACAACTTACTTAAAATGCATCACATCAACAAGCATCAATTTTCTTTTTCTCATATTTTTTTAAATTATATCCTCATCCTTTTTTGAAAAGCTAGTTACTTGTATTATGGTTATGGTTTCCCTAAGGCTACTTCAATCCTTAAAAACTAAGCTTAAATCCTTATCATATTAGCATTTAGCATAGTTAGAAAGTTGACTAAACATTCTCTAGATTTGATGCTAGGTTAATAATGAACTTTTTATGCTCAATTAGTGGAATTTTAAGGTTTTATAATCATAATCAAGATGAACTCTTATAAGAAACTACTTATAAATGTGGAGAAGATACAATTATGCAAAATAGAGCATAAACACACATTCATTAAAAATATAAACATAATTAAATAACAACTACTAATATCTCTTCCCCCACACTTAAAATTTCACATTGTCCTTAATGTGATTCCCAAACATGAAAAAAAGGAAAAGAAAAACTCCCTCAATCATCCAAAGGAGATGGCGGAGGAGACTTAATGGTGTAACTGGAGAAAGCAAAGAATTGATTCATCTTATACTACATCTTCCTTTGGCAACGGTCAATTTATTAGTTCATAGTCTCCATCCCACTCAATTAACATTGCATCTCCTTTTGATTCTCCAAAATTTGCTCCCATATATGTGATTCTCCACTTGAAGAGCCACTTACACCACTTTATATAGGCAAGTATAGAAGAGGGACATTATCATGTGGTTCCTGTAGATAGCGGGGTTTAGCGCACGCCCAAGATTTTAGCAACTACGACACTGCTTAGGCTCAGGGCCTTAGAGAACACACTAACCACTATCATAAAGACATGGCGTGGAGATGAGGAGTCACCACCCAGGGTAATAACTGGGATAAATAAAAAAGGTGGTACTCGATTCTCTAAAAGAAAGCTAGCACCACAACCAGGAGATTCTAGATATGGAATACTAACTTCTCTTAGTCTCGTGTTCTTTTAGAATAATTTATAAATGATTATTTCATCCTCTAATTGCATGTAATTTTATTAAACCCTAATTAACATCCATATACCCAAAAAGGTAACAAGTCAATAAAATTACAAGTAAAAAATGCATCAAAAGGGAAATGTCCTTATGTCTAAACTATATTAATTTTATTTTATAAGTTAGCTAAATCTACATTTTATTTACAAGTGAAATAGAATAAAAGTGGGCCTACATTTTATTAATTAGTGAGCCTAAATCTATTTTTTAGTCTTTCTAAGATATGGGCTTAAGTCTATTCAATTTTAAAGAAAAATTAAATTAGTGGGCCTAAGTCTAACTTGGTTTTATTTTAAGTTAAGTATAGGCCTAGGTCTATTTATTTTAAAAGAAATGCAATTAAGTGGGCTGGGCTAAGTCTAGATAAGTTTTAATTAACTAAGCAGGCCTAAAATCTAATTAACCTAATGGGCCTAAATTGATTTTAATTATTTAAAAACCTAACCCATTTTTTAAGCCTATTTATTAAGTGGGTTAGACCTAAACGTGGGCTTGGGGCCCAAAAACATAAAAAAACATAAAAAAACAAGCCCAAAACAAATAAAACACAAAAAATGGATCAAATAAACATTATAATAATTTTCTAAAAAAAAACTAAATTAATTACATGCAAACCCTAATTTAAGCTACTACCACCATTGATTTTAATTGATATTTACCCAATTGAACCTAATTACTAATTAATTTTAAAATACAGAAAATTAAATTTTTCACTATTCCCATTAATGGGGCTATTACAAACTACGTACAAAATTAAAATTAAATGATTATACACCAAGAAATTAAAATAACTACACAAAACACCAAAAATGGAAAAATAATAAAAAAAATCCTAAATCCTACTGAAAAACAACACAGGTTCTTCCATGGCATTCCATGGACCTTTTGCTCAATTTAAATATAGGCAGTATCCTCCTCAATCCACATGCACACATAAAAAAAAGTAATCAGATTAGTAGTGAAATTAAATAATAAAAAAAAATAATAGAATAAAAGAAAAAAATCACAAAAGAGAAAAATAGAAAGAATAAAAAAGACATAGAAAAAAAACACTGATGATTTAGATGCTGTGCAAATGCCCTTTTTGGCCCCTCAGATTAGGATTTTCACTGTTGAAATTGAATTGTTGTTGATTATGGACTAGGATTTGATTGCTTTTGAAGACACTGGCAGTATCCAAAATTGGGGTTTTTTTTTGAAAGACCAGGGTGTGTGCGAGGTATTCTTCACGTCTAAATTTTAGGGTTTCTGCATTTTTTTCTTTGTGTAAAAAACTCTCCAGAAAGAAAAAATCCTCTCCCCCCAAAAACATAATCATCCTACACACGCATGCAGGCTCTACTTTTAAATGTAGAGTTTGCGTGTACTAAACTTCCTCTAAAGGAGGAACAGACCTATATGATCATATAGCGTTTGTTTTCTTTGATTTCAAAAAAACCTTCTACGTTTAAACAACCTTATTAGATAATTGTAAAGACAAAATTTGAATTTTCAACCAATTAAAATGCTGAAAAATCAATAAAAATACGCGAAAAAATCAACTTTTGTGAGTCAGAATTGTGCAATATCGATTGGCATTAAATGTTGACTCTAAATTTTTTTTAACTTTTATTTACCAAAAGGCCCCTGAAAAATTGACTTATTTACAATCAAACCCTAAAAAATGTTACAATTTAGTCCTTGAAGTCTAGAAAATCGACAACCAAGTTCAATTTTTGAATGAATTTCATCATATGGGCTTACGTCATAATTGTGCACAATTGCATCCCAAAATTGGGTGCTTACAATTTCCCCCCTTTGTCGCTGTTTGCTTGACAAATTGCGGCAAAGCAATAGAAGCACACAATTTCGAAAGAAAGAAATTAGGACACTCAATTGTATCCTAAATGATGGATTAATGCTCAAATTATTGAGTAAGGTGTAGTGTTTGATAAGTCACACTATATTTCTTGTGGAACATCTAGTGGACTTTGTTCAAATGAGTTTCGCTATATTCCCTGTGGGATGTTTAGCGATGATAAGTTGAAAACTTGCTATAGTTCTTGTGGAACGTCTAGCAATGATGAATTTTGTTATATTGCCTGTGGGACGTCAAACGATAGACACTATATTCCCTGTGGGATGTCTAGTGTAGATGAATTGAAATTTTGCTATAGTTCCTGTGGAAGGTCTAGCACTGATGAATTTTGTTATATTCCCTGTGGGATATCTAATGATGCACACTATATTCCCTATGGGACGTCTAGTGTAATTGAATTGAATTTCGTTATATTCCCTGTGGGATGTCTAACGATGCACACTATATTCCGTATGGGACGTTTAGTGTAGATGAATTGAAATTTTGCTATAGTTCCTATGGAACATCTAGCACTGATGAATTTCATTATATTCCATGTGGGACATCTAACGATGCACACTATATTCCCTGTGGGACGTCTAGTGTAATTGAATTGAATTTTGTTATATTCCCTGTGGGATGTCTAGTGTAATTGAATTGAATTTTGTTATATTCCCTGTGGAACGTCTAACGATGCACACTATATTCCCTGTGGGACGTCTAGTGTAGATGAACTAAAATTTTGCTATAGTTCCTATGGAACGTCTAGCACTGATGAATTTTGTTATATTCCCTATAGGACGTCTAGTGTAATTGAATTGAATTTCATTATATTCCTTGTGGGATGTCTAACGATGCACACTATATTCCCCGTGGGATGTCTAGTGTAATTGAATTGAATTTTGTTATATTCCCTGTGGGACGTCTAACGATGCACACTATATTCCCTATGGGACGTCTAGTGTAATTGAATTGAAATTTTGCTATAGTTCCTATGGAATGTCTAACACTTATGAATTTCATTATATTACTTGTGGGATGTCTAACGATACACACTATATTCCCTATGGGACGTCTAGTGTAATTGAATTGAATTTTGTTATATTCCCTATAGGATGTCTAATGATGTGCACTATATTCCTTATGGGACGTCTAGTGAAGTTGAATTAAAATTTGCTATAGTTCCTGTGAAACGTCTAGCAATGAGGAATTTGAAAGTTTATGTCATAACTGCTAAATAGTACATAACATAATGAAGGTTATGACTACTGTGCAGCACATAACATAATGAGTTGAAATTCATATCATAGCTACCGTGCAACATATGAAACCTTTGATTAAAATCATGCATGTAAAATGCAAAAAATGAGTTCTGCAATCTTGTTCTGTATTCTATACTTGACAAAAAAATTTAGAATCATAGATTGATTATGCAGTCTTAATAATTCAATGAATTATTAAATTGATGAATGTCATGATTTAATTAGGAATGTATTCCTAATCCGAATGCAATAATGGACTAAATTGCAATAAAGAAAAGATGGATAAAAAGTAAGTAAATTGGAAGGATTAAAATGAATATTCTCCATTTTATATATTCTTTCCCTTTTGTCGATCACTTCACTTCTCTTCCTATTCTTTTCTGCTTCTTCTTTTTTTCAATTGATCTTAATTTTTCTTTTCTTGATTTCTTCACCATTTGTTGTCCGATTTGCAATCTGTCTGATCCTATGGCCTCCTCATCACATAGACAACATGAAAGAGTTGAGACTTCAGAATGTTAGAGGATTCTACCTCTTTGATTTCCTCAGAATAATCTAGAACTTCGAGAAGACACAACTATCTTTCCCTTGACTCATTTACATACCCGTAGGTGTAGAGATGTGGGTAATGAGGTAACTTTTCTTACTTCTGTTTATTTCTGCAAAAATATTACTTGTATAATCAGTAATTAGAGTTAGTTTCAGAGTAGAAATTGACATTGACATGTATATTAGTCAGAAATTAATATGAAAATGCATGATAAATTGAAATTAACTCTGAAAATATGAAATTTAGCTCCTGGGTTGTCAGAATAGAGGATCGAATGTCTAGAATTTTGGTCAGAATTCCAAATTTTTGATCAGCTAAGTTTATGCCGATCGGCATTCTAAATTGTTGATCGACATTCTAAATTGTCGATCAGCAATCTACATTGCTGATCAAAAAATTATTATTATTATTATTATTTTTAAAAAAGGCAATTAATTAATTAATTAATTAACTAATCAAATCCTTTATTTTAAATTCTTTGATTAATTAATTAATCTTTCAATTAATTAAATAATATTTTTTGAAATTGAAATAGAGTCCGATGAAGTTCACGGGCTGTTTCAATCTAGCTCGGGAATTATTTCATGGACTACCAGAGCAGGTGACACGTCTAATTTGGGCTTCCAGATTTAGGCATTTCATTGCTGCACTTTCGACTGTTAGAGGCTAGTCTGACCGTTATTCTTTATTTGCTTTGATCGAGCGATCGATGGATACTACCCACACTTTTCATACTCGTGTGGGTAAGCTGATCTTCACCTATGAGTTTCTCTGCTATCACTGGGATTGCCTTTGGAGGATCCCCAGTTCCATTTGACATTAGCTATTGTAGTCTTCCAGAGCATACACGGAGTCAATACGTGCGAGACTTGATCGAGTTTGCTCCAGCATGGAAAAATTGGAAGAACGTTCTTCTTTCATCATTAGTTGAGGGATTCAGATGCCTTCCTACTTCTACTCCTCATCAGATTATTCATAAGGCGAGGTGTTTCCTTTTGATTTTATTAGGCATGACCCTCTTTTATGAGATTGGTTATGAGGTCAGTATTGCTTTATTGGGTCCTCTTCATGACTTGGACCGAGTTGCTACATTAGATTGGGGATCTACAACACTTGCTTATATTTATTACAGATTAGAAATTGTTTGTAGAGGTGCTGTCATAATGTGTGGCTTTTGGCACGTGTTGCATGTATGTTCTCCTTCATTTGATCTCTATAGTTTTGCTCTTCTTTGCCTTTTCTGATATGTTCTCTTTTTCAGATCTAGAGCATAGAGATCGGGTTGATTTGAGGCTTTAATGCCATTAGTTTTGATAGGACCTTTCCTCTGATGATAAGATGGGGTTCTTCTTGCCTTGCTAGCAATAGGAATACTTTGCAGATGTACCGTGATCAGTTGAACACCGTCGAGTGGCACCTGGTAAGGAAAAAAAATCATTAGTATGTTACTATTTAATAGAGATTAGACTTCATTTACATAAATTATAGATAAACTCTTATTGGTTTAAGGGTGTTGAGGACATCCAACAATATGATTTCATGGCAGCTGTAGCTCGCTTGGAGCCTATAAGGATCCTGCTCTCTGGTTATGGCTGTCTGATGTGGTATTTAGGGGAGCAAGTGTATCGCTAGTCTTCTGGCCCTTCTCGATGTTGCATTCCATCTGATGTCCCTACCTTTATGCTCCATAGCTCACATCTTACAGGTTCAAAGTTGAGGGATGCACTGTAGGGATATGTTGCTTCAGATTTTCTTGAGCGTTCTCGACATTATCAGTAGTTTATCCATGAGAGTCTTTTAGAGCATGTTCCTATTGATGATGATGAGGTAATTTCTTGTTATTTCAGCTTCTGTTTCCGGAACCTATAAATCACTCCTTCTCTTTACAGTTTAAGGAGGTTCGCTCTCCTACTGATGTGGATGAGGAGACTGAGATTGCTTTAGAGACTGAGGTTGTTCCTGATATTGAGAGCCCTAAGCCTAGACCTAGTCCTAGTCATCATGCTCAGCACGTTGGGTCTAGTCGTGATGGGACTTTATCAGTGCTATGCTTAGTGATGTCTCTCTTTTAGATAAGTCTATGTTTTACTGGGCTCCTGCTGTTCAGGCTCCAGTTGAACAGCAGATGTAGTTTGGTGATGCTCAGCTTCCTAGCTTTAATCCACCAGATGCTTCTCATGTGAGTCTGTTTGCTTTATTTCTTGTATAGATATGTACACTTGACATTAATATTAATAAAATTTTACTAAATAGATTCCCCAGACATAGGCAGAGTATCCATATGGACTTACCTCATCTCAGAGATTATTTATGATGCAGGTTACAAATAGTTAGCGGGTAAGCGCCCTCACTGAGACAATGCAAATGTATGCATGTTATGCATGTAATGCATATAATATGGTGTTTTATGTGTATATAGAGCTATTCCAGCAGTCTAGAGCGGGAGAATAAGATATTTCATCGGGAGCTTGCAGGCTTGGGTTTTGATCCGTATAGTGCTGGGACTTCATCTGCTAGATCTCTAGACACTCATCATCATGATGACCCTACCAGAGGGTAGAGCCCTTGGCCTGATACCAGAGCTTGAGATGAGTGATTTAAAGTTTCTGTATTCTTAACTTTTTGGGTGTTTGTATCTGACTACTCTCTATTGTACTATTATTTTTATTCCTGTACTATCTCGAGCACTATTAAATAGAATTGAAACAGTGTTTGCACCTTAATGGATTTTTTTTGCCTAAGTCGCCCTTTCGGGTTTCCAACTTAGTGGGCCCCCCTTTTTTTTAACAAATAACTAATTAAAAAAAGATAGTTAATGAACATTATCTTTTTTAATTAATTATCCATTTATCTTAATCCTTTTCCAAGACGGATAATATTGGATAGATAAACAATTAAAATAATGGATTATCTTCCCAATTATCTATTTATCCCAATCCTTCTCAGATTCTATCACCTTATCCACATCTTTCTTTGCTAGCAGAATCCTTTTCCCACATGAACTCATCTTCTTTCCCTATATAAGACCATACAGGGGGCATTTTTCCTTCATTCTTTATCATTACTCAAGCATCTCTTCAAACAATGAAGAAATTTCTTAAAAGTCTCAATGGTGATGACTGGAATAAGCTTAAGCCTTTCCACATCAAATCCCTGAAATCTCTTCCGCACCTGACTATCGATAACACTCTTCTACATGCTACTTCTACCTTCAAGGATGTCAAGGACCATGTATTCAAGTTTAATGGGCAAGAGCTTTGTCCAATGATTGAAGAGTTTGCTGCTATTCTGGGATGCACATTAGACTCGACTGCTATGATAGCCCTTCATGATTTGGAGATGCAATTTCCTAGTAGATTGGTTACATTCTTTGATTTGCCCTAAACTGATATTTACATGTATACGCATAACCTTGGGACCATCAATCTTTCTTCTTTGATCACCGTTTGTGGGACTCAGGACATGAACACTGCTTCTTGGACTAGAACAGTTGCTTTTTGTTTATATGCTCAAATTTTGCTAGTTTCTCACCATGGTGGTGCCGATACATGCATTGTCAATATTTTGGAATAGGTAGAGCTTGGAGCTAATCCTATGCTAGTTATCCTTGCTGAGACCATCATTGGGCTCGACAGTTTTAAGACTTATAATTGTTTCTCAAGCAGTTTACTTCTTCTTCAGGTGTGCAACCAAAACTTTTATTTTTATTTTATTTTTTCCCTAATTTTTGCCTAAGCCACCCTTTCAGGTTTTCAGCTTAGTAGGCTTGCCCTAACTTTTACCTAAGCCACCTTTTTGGGTTTTCAACTTAGCGGGCTTTTATTTTATTATTCTTATACCTTTTTTTTTTAAGATTTGGTTAGAGGAAAAGCTGAGCTTGCTTAATGTACCCCTCAACCCTTTGACTTATCAACCTCATCAGCTACAATCTTGTCCTTTGAAAATGAAAGACAAACATTCTATGGACCAATGGGTTGACTGGTTGAAGAAGATTTCAAATGCTGAGATCACATGGGTCTCCCCTTGGTGGAGATTGAAATTCATGACTATTGAGCTGTATGATCATTGTGTTCCTATTCCAGGGCTGCACTTCTCTACCTTTTTTTACCCCTTTATGCCTTTGTCATCAATATGGTTGCCCTTAGTTCATCGTTATTTTTTTGACTAACTTTGAAGGCTTTCCTTTGAGACAAGATTCTCTGGATAAGATTAGGAGCTTGTGGCCTTGTAGAGCCCTTGAACGAAACATACACTTGGATGCTGATGTTACTATTGATGAAAATTACAAGACTTGGGTTGTTATCCAAAAGATAGAACCACCATGCTTTGCTAGGTATAAGAGAACTCAAACTTTGTATGATGAGTCACAAAGGAAGAAACAAAGACATTACTAGATAGAATGGTCTCATAGAGCTAGTTTTAGGCTTTCTTATGTTTTGTCATCCTTTCAAGTACTTATGCTTTATAATAAAGAAGGATATGCAAAGTTTAACAAAACTTCAATTTCAATTTCATTCATTAATTAGGGCCAAAATGAGTACATTTAATACATCACATGACATAACTTTTGTTATCAGCTAGTCCTCATGGATTTTCTAACTGAATATTTTCCACTTATATTTTATTTCTCTAATTTTTGCTTGACTAGCCCTTTAGGGGTTTTCTAATTAGTGGGATCATTATTTTTTATTTATTTCCCTAACTTTTGCCTGTTAGCCCTTTGGGGGTTTTCTGAACAGCGGGAATGTCCTAACTTTTATCTGACTAGCCTTTTTAGGTTTTTTAGCCAGTGGACTTTATCTTCTTTATTCTTTTTTTATTCATATTTTTTTACAGGTAGTACTTCTTGAGTCAATCCAGATTAACAGGTTCCATAAACTTATTCCCTTCAAGATCTGATATCTTGGCAGCTCCTTTAGGTAAGACCGATTTGACCAAGTATGGTCCTTCCTAATTCGATCTAAATTTACCTCTCAGATTAAACACCACAGCTCTAGACTATTTCAGCACCATATCTCTAGCTTTGATCTTCCTAGGCTTAACCTTCTTGTTGAACGCCCTTGCTATCCTTCTATGATATATTTGAGTGTGGAATAAAGCATCCATCCTTTTCTCATCTAGAGATACTAGATTATCATATCTTTTCTGAGCCCATTCATTCTCAATTATTTTAGCTTCCATAACTGCTCTCAAGGACTTAATCTTAGTATCTATGGGCAAAATTGCTTCATAACCATATACTAATGAGAATGGTTTTTGGCCTATGGCGGTTCGAGCTGTAGTCCTATATCCCCATAAGGCAAAAGGAAGATATTTAGACTAATCCTTGTAGGTTTTAACCATCTTAGAAAGGATTTTCTTGACATTCTTATTAGCCACTTCCATTGCTCCATTAGCTTGAGGGTGATAAGGTGAAGATTTATGGTGCTTAATCCCATACTTTTGTAACAACTCTGCTATTTCTGCTTGAAATTAAACCCTGTTATCTATCACAATATGATGTGGAACCCCATATCTGCAAATCAGGCCCTTCTTGATGAACTGTGCCATCTATTTTGCTTTCATAGTGTTGAAAGATTCTACCTCTACCCATCTTGAAAAGTAATCAATTGCCACCATTATGTATTTATGCCCATTTGATGTTGTCGGTCTTATTTCTTCTATGATATCAATTCCTCATGCTGCAAAGGGCCAAGGGGATGATAAACTATTCAACACTATTGGAGGCATATGACTAAGATTCCCATGGATTTGACACTAATGGCATTGTCTTACTATCCTGATACAATCCTTTTCTATAGTCATCCAGTATTACCCTTGCCTAAGTATCTTCTTAGCTAGAATTATCCCATTCATATGAGAACCGCAAGCCCCTGCATGAATCTCTTGCATCACCTCTTTAGCTTCATCCTTTTTGAGACACCTGAGCTGCATCTCGTTCGACATTCTTTTGTATAATACCCCATCATGACTTGCATAGTTATGTCCAAGAACACGAAGAGCATGTCTTTATTTTAAGGTCGCTTCATCTAGATAAATTCCTTTTTCAATGAATCTCTGGACATCATGAAACCAAGGCTTTTCTTTAGGCCCCATTTGAACATTTATAATTTGCTCACCCCCATAACACGGTGCTCTAGACTTCATGATCACTAAAGGTTTCATAGCCAACCCATTTGCACTATCCCACTTTGAAGAGAGTGTTGCCAGTGCATCTACCATCTAATTATTGTCTCTGGATAGATGGATAAAGAGGCATTTGGTGAAACTCTTTATTAAGGCTTTTAAATAGCAGATATAAGGTTTCAGCTGTTCCTCTTTTACCTCCCATTCTTCATTAGCCTAACTGAAGACTAACATTGAATCTCCATAAACTAACAAATCTTTTTCTCCAGTTGCCACAACCACCTCAATTCCATAGATACATGCTTCATACTCAGCCATGTTGTTTGTGACCTTGAAATCTAGTTTTTTTGCCATTGGTATGGTTTCTCCTTCTGGCGTAACAAGAATCACTCCCAATCCAGCTCCTTTGTTGTTTATAGCTCCATCGAAGTAAATTTTCCACTCCTGGTGCTCTACAACTGCTAAGTTCTCGTATGGAAACTCCAAATTCCACTGCTCTTCAATCTTTGATCACATTCTGAGCTAAGAATTCTGCTACTGCTCTTTCTTTGATTACCTTTGTAGTAATGTACTCTATATCAAATTTAGTTAAGAGTACTAACCATCGAGACATTTTTCCAGTTAAAGCTGATGCTTGAAATAGATACCTTAGAGGGTCTATTCTTGAAATAGCTTGAACCCTATAAGATTGAAAATAATGCCTCAATTTCCTCATAGCCCAAATCATGATCAGGCATGTCTTTTCTACTAAATCATATTTTTCCTTGTACAGCAGAAACTTGTTGCTCAAGTAATACACTGCGTGCTCTATCCCATCAGACCCTTCTTGTGCTAACATTGCCCCCATTGCATCCTCTTCTAAAGCCAAATATAAAACCAATGGCTTACCTTGTCTAGGTGGTTTTAGAACAGGTGGATTAACAAGATACTCCTTGATCTTATTGAAAGCTTTCTGACAATCGTCATTCCACTTAACCGGCTGATCTTTCCTTAAAAGCTTAAAGATAGGGTCACAAATATTAGTGAGTTTTACGATAAACCTACTAATATATTGCAACTTGCCAAGGAATCCTCTTACTTCTTTCTCCATTTTTGGTGCTGGCATTTCCTGGATGGCTTTCACTTTATCCGGATCCACTTCAATTCCTTGGCTACTCACTATATGCCCTAACAGCTTCCCTGAAGTAACCCTAAAAATACACTTCTTCAGGTTAAGTCTCAGGTTGTACCTCTTAATTCGGGCTAAGAATTTGTCTAAGGCTTCAAAGTGTCCTCCTCTTGTCTCTGATTTGACCATCATGTCGTCCACGTACACTTCAACCTCCTTATGCATCACATCATGGAAAAGTGCAGTAGTGGCTCTTTGATAAGTTACACCTACATTCTTCAGTCTGAAAGGCATCACCTTGTAACAATAGGTCCCCCATTCTGTGATGAAAGCTGTCTTAATCTTATCCATGGCTGCCATCATGATCTGGTTGTACCCAGAAAATCCGTCCATAAAAGAATACATTGCACTTGCTACAGTGCTATCCATTATTACATCATTGTGAGGTAAAGGGAAGTCATCCTTTGGACAGGCTTTGTTTAGATCCCTAAAATCTATACACATCCGTACTTTCCATCTTTATTAGGAATAGGTACTATGTTTGCTAGCCATTGAGGTTAGTCCACTACTTTTAGGAAGTTAGCCTGTATTTGCTTAGCAATTTCCTCCCTTATCTTTTTAGTCCATTCTGGTCTTAATCTGCACAATTTCTGTTTAACTAGCTTGGTTTCTGGATGAGTTGGAATGCGATGCTTTGCTATTTCCCTATCCAAACCTGGCATGTCTTCATAAGTCCAAGCAAATACTACCTTTCTTTTTGTTAATATTCTCTCAAAATTTTTTCTTTCTTCAGGAGTTACATAATGTGATATAGAAAATGTTCTTTGGATTATCATTTGTGCCCATGTTAAGTGAATCAAATTGAATTGAATTAATGTCAAACATGTATGACCGATCAAAACTATAATGCACAGAACTATTAGGATGCACATCACACAAGTAAGCAAAACCAACATTCATATCATTGACTATAGGAAAAACAACATCTTCGTCCACATAAAGACTGGACATTATTACATCAGTTTCTTCATAAAAAAAATCAATAAAACTATCACTAATGACAGTAGCTAAGTCTTAGGGTGGTTCCTCCTTAGGTGGCAGACACAGTAGCTCCTTAACAGCAGCATCACCCATCCTTTCATTTACTTGCTTCATGACTTCCTTTTTGTTGCTAGCCACTAGGCTTTCCACAATATGCTCCTTGAAGATCTTAAAGCTAGGGACATCCTTTCTAGCCATGTTAACAAATTCTTTGGTGCCCAGATAATACTTGCCTTCCCCTGTCTTGATGAAGTTCTTACTTAGTGGTCCAATCCTTCCTAAGGGCTTATTTCTTTTTGCTTTCTCCTTGTTTTTTGCTCTTCTACTAGCCAATCTTACCTTAGTATATCTAAAACCCTTCATATGGTCCTAGGTTTTAATGTTTGGGGGCCTAGGACTTCCTTGCTCATTCTTCTTGAGCCCCTGTCTAGGTCAATAATTTATGCTTTCCATCATTTTTGCAACCCTGGGATCCATCTCATTGAATATTCCAGCAACTTAGAAACCAGGCGGAACACACATTTACTTATGTTTATCAAGTATAGTTGCCATAACTGCATTGGTTCTAGCTTTTATTGTCACGACATCTCCTTCATGAGGGAATTTTATTTTCTGGTGCACAATTGAGGGTACTCCTCCCAGGATATGAAACCACAGCCTTCCTAACAATAGGGCATAGGTAACAGGGATGTCTAGTACAGTAAATTCAATAGTTGACTCTACAAGCCCTATTTTGACCAAAGCCTAAAATGTTCCCTCCACATTCCTAGTACTGTCATCGTAAGGTCTGATTATGAGGTTTGAAGCCGTCAAGTCATTTACTTTCAGACCTAGATTAGGTAGGATTTTTAGCGGGCATACATTTATAGCTGAACTATCATCCACCATCACAAAGTTGGTTCTCTTCCCTTTTACTTCAGTTGGGATAAATAATGCCTTGTTATGATTTCTTCCCTCTAAAGGCAAGTCATCATCTAAGAATGTTATCAGCCCATGTTTCTTTTCTATCACATTTGCTACCATAGCCTCAAGCGTAGTTGCCATTTTAATGCTCATGTTTGACAAAGCTTTAACTAGAGCCCTTCTATGGCTACCTGAATGCATAAGTAATTCCCAAATGCTGACATTTGCCTTAGCCTTCTTTAGCTGTTCCAAGATCAGATCCTCTTTTTGTCCTTCATCTACTTCTGCATCTTCTATTTCTTCCCTTTCTATAACCCTTTCATTTTGCTTTTCTGTTGCCCAGTAATTCCTCTCGCTTCTAGTAACATGATTCACAATCAGAGTATCACTCCATACATAAACTCCAGTGGGTTTTTCTTCATTAGAATCATACCAGATGTTCATGTTCCCAACAATCCATTCTCTTTTCCCATTTTTCCAAACATCCACTGTGCATGTTTCTTTTCCTTTTAGCTCCCTCATCTTGTCCATATGTTGGCTTAGCAGCTCTTTAACACCTTTTTGGGACAATTATGGGGTTGAATATTCATCTTCTTCAAACTCATCACTCCATTCTGTTGGCATGATCTCTTCTATGGGTATGTCAGCAGAAGCGGGTTTAGAGTAGAATACTCTATAATTGAACTTGCTTAAAGGTTGTCCCAACAGATCTTTAACTCCTCTTAGCGACTCCTCGGGAATTTTAGGCTCTTCTTTTACTGGCTTATCATCAAACTCATCTCCCCATCTTGAGGGCTCAATTGATTCAATAGGGATATCAGCAGAGGGTGGTTTCGAGTAAAATATTCTATAATCAAAATTGCATGAGGGCTGGCCCAATAAATCTTCTACTCCTCTTTATGGCTATCTGAAGGGTTCTCCATTGGGTATAAGGTTGAGGTCCTCAAAGGAGCTTAGCACTTCTTCTTCGCTAACCCTTGAGTTGATCATTATGGTGGTTGGTGGTGGAATGTTTCGGTAGTCTGGGAAAGGGTTATTTCTGGTGTTTGGGTTGGAATTGGATTTCTCAGGGTTGGTGATTTTTTCGGAGTCTATCAAGTTTTGGATTTTATGTTTTAAGCGGATGCAGGTATCTATGGAATGGCCAGCTATTTAATGAAACTTGTAGTAATTGTTTGGATCATAGCCAGGGAGATTTGGATTCGGGGGTTTGGAAAAGGTTAAGGGTTGGATCAGGCCTTTTAGGATTAGCCTCTCTAGGACTTTGGAGAGTGGTTGGTTGAAGTTGGAGAACCTTCTAGGTTGTTGAACTGCACACACCTCTATAGCTCGGCTAGTACTTGTTGTATGCCCCCAATTGGGTAGTTTTGAGTTCTTGTGCCTCTAATAGTTTTCTTTTTCTCACTCTCAATTTCCTCAGCTTGTAACCCATCATCATACAAATCCATAAAAGTTTTGGGATTCATCATCTATAGCCTCTCAACCAAATTAGGTGACACATTATGAACTATCATTCTAACTTGATCCTTCTCAGCAAGCTTGTTTTTCATCGTCCTTGCTTTATTCATGAAACGAGTTAAGAAATCAAAAAAAGACTCATTTGATTTCTATTTAGTTAAATCTAAATCCCTAATTGACACTTCCAATCGAGTGTTATAATCATATTGTTTCAAGAATGCAGTACATAGTTCCTTCCAGTTAGTTCTAATAGACTTTTCTAACCCATAGTACCAGTTCACAGCCATTCCTTCCAAGGATAGCACAAACAACCTAGTGACCACCACTAGAGGTGCTTTTGTAGTGCTCATGGTTATTGTGTATTGACTCAGATGAATTCTAGGGTCTCCTCTCCCATCAAATTTCTACAATTGAGGCATTTTGAAATTTTCAGGTAGCTTGTCACCCTTCATTTACAACATATCATCAAAGTCAAAGGAATATCTATTCCTTGTCCTCTAATAAGCTTTTCCATCTTGGACATTTTCTGAGTCAGTGCTTGGATCTACTTGGACTCAAGGTCTTGAACCAATTCAAGTGATTCTCTCTTCGCCTTTTCTACCATGTAGTTTTCAATGTCTTCCATTCTCACATCAGTAGCAGGCACATTTCTAGGAGCAGGTTACCCCCCAGCATTATTAGCAGTAGGTGGAGGAGCTACAACAACAGGTGGAGCTCCTACAGCAGGTGGCTGTTCAACAGTAATAGTAGGTGGTTGTCCAATAACTAGTTACACTAGTCCGACCAAAGCCTGTCTTAGTTCATCTTGCATCATAGCTCTCATGTCATCCATCAAAGCTCCCTTAATGTCCTCCAAGGTCCACATCTCTGGTTGTTGTTCCATTTCAATCTGTTCAGTCTGAGTTGATTCAGCTTCTAGGAATAGTGGATTGATTGGACTCCCCTCTAGTCTCTCCAGTCTATGAAGAATGCTTTGAGCTATGGACTTCAGACTTAAATCAACTCTAGTCAATCTGCCACCTCTTCATCCCCAGACATAGGAAGACCTAGATGAATCTATGATGGTTGTAAAACAAGGTATTAGTATGATGCATGGACTATATGTATACATGTATGTATGATGTATATATTTATGCAACAAATAGCAGGCAAGCATTTAGTAGGTAGCAAGTATCAAGAAGCAATCAACAAGCAACATGCAAGTATAAGCCTTCCAACCTTATTCCTCCCACACAAATGTTCGAAGGTGAGTTTCTTTTCCTAGGATTTTTGGTCTTAGCTTTCATATCAATAGGGGATATTAGGAGCCGACGTGCATGCCAAATCTCTCTTAAAAGGAAAAGAGCATAAAAGCAGCATTTCTAAATGAAAAGGTCTGGCCTAATCCTTATTAGCCTAAATGAGCTTCAAAGGTATAAACCTGGGCTTTTATAAATAGAAATACCTTATGGCAATTCAAACAAACAAGCATTTTGAGTAAAGACCCTAGGGGAAGTAACTAAGCCATTATATATGGTTAGGTTCTAGTGAAAAGTTAAGGTTCCCTTAGCAAGATGCTCTCCATTATAGACTTTGAGTTACAGGCCAAGGTCAGAGGGGCCCAGTATCCTTTACCAACTTAAGAGAAGATTACCCCCCTTAGGGACTTGGGTTACAGACTCTGGTCAGATGAGCCCGGTAATCTCTTTTGAACCGAGTTATGGCTAAGAGTGATGGTTAGCCAATCTACAACTCCATGAAGCTAGTGGAATTATGGAATCATAAACCAATGCCATTGGTTTAATAAGGACATGCAAAATGAATGCAAGAATGAAATAATAATCAATAAAACAATTCTAAAGAACACGAGTAGAATCAGTATCTCTTATCCCCAGTGGAGTCGCCACTATAGATAGCAGGGTTTAGCACGTGTCTAAGATTTTAGCAACCGTGATACTATTTAGGCTCAGGGCCTTAGAGAACACACTAGCCACTGTCATAAAGACATGGTGTGGAGATGAGGAGTCACCACCTAGGGGTAATAACTGGGACAAATTGAAAAGGTGGTACTTGATTCTCTAAAAGAAAGCTAGCACCACAACCAGGAGATTTTGGATACGGAATACTAACTTCTCTTAGTCTCATGTTCTTTTAGAATAATTTTATAAATGATTATTTCATCCTCTAATTACATGCAATTTTGTTAAACCCTAATTAACATCCATCTACCCAAAAAGGCAACAAGTCAATAAAATTACAAGTAAAAAATGCATCAAAAGGGCAATGTCCCTATGTCTAAACTATGTTAATTTTATTTTATAAGTTAGCTAAATCTACATTTTATTTACAAGTGAAATGGAATAAAAGTGGGCCTACATTTTAATAATTAGTGAGCCTAAATCTATTTTTTAGTCTTTTTAAGATATGAGCTTAAGTTTATTCAATTTTAAAGAAAATTTAAATTAGTGGGCCTAAGTCTAACTTGGTTTTATTTTAAGTTAAGTGTGGGCCTAAGTCTATTTATTTTAAAATAAATGCAATTAAGTAGGGTGGGCTAAGTCTAGACAAGTTTTAATTAACTAAGCGGGCTTAAAATCTAATTAACCTAATGGGCCTAAATTGATTTTAATTATTTAAAAACCTAACCCATTTTTAAGCCTATTTATTAAGCGGGTTAGACCTAAACGTGGGCTTGGGGCCCAAAAACATAAAAAAAAAATAAAAAAACAAGCCCAAAACAAATAAAACATAAAAAATGGATCAAATAAACATTATAATGATTTAAAAAAAAAACCTGAATTAATTACATGCAAACCCTAATTTAAGCTACTGCCACCATTGATTTTAATTGATTTTTAGCCAATTGAACCTAATTACTAACTAATTTTAAAATACAAAAAATTAAAAATTTTCACTATTCCCACTACTGGGGCTATTATAAACTATGTACAAAATTAAAATTAAATGATTATACACCCATAAATTAAAAAAACTACACAAAACACCAAAAATGGAAAAATAATAAAAAAATCTTAAATCCTACTAGAAAACAACACAGGTTCTTCCATGGCACTCCATGGACCTTCTACTCAATTTAAATATAGGCAGTATCCTCCTCAATCCACATGCACACATCAACATAAAAAAAAACAAGTAATAAGATTAGTAGTGAAATTAAACAATAAAAAAAGAATAACATAATAAAAGAAAAAAATCGCAAAAGAGAAAAATAGAAAGAATAAAAATGACAGAAAAAAAAAATACTGATGATTTAGATGTTGTGCAAATGCCCTTATTAGCCCCTTAGATTAGGATTTTCACTGTTGAAATTGAATTGTTGTTGATTCTGGACTAGGATTTGAAGGCTTTTGAAGACAGTGGCAGTATCCAAAATTGGGGTTTTTTTTTTGAAAGACCAGGGTGTGTGCGAGGTATTCTTCACGTCTAAATTTTAGGTTTCTGCATTTTTTTCTCTATATGTAAAAAACTCTCCAGAAAGAAAAAAATCCTCTCCCAAAAAAAAAATCATACTACGCACACATGCAGACTCTACTTTTAAATGTAAAGTCTGCGCGTACTGAACTTCCTCCAAAGGAGGAACAGACCTATATGATCAGATAGCGTTTGTTTTCTTTGGTTTCAAAAAAACCTTCTACGTTTAAACAACCTTATCAGATAATTATAAAGACAAAATTTGAATTTTCAACCAATCAAAATGCTAAAAAATCAATAAAAATATGAGAAAAAATCAACTTTTACGAGTCAGAATTGTGCAATGCCGATCGACATTAAATGCTGACTATAAATTTTTTTAAACTTTTATTTACCAAAAGACCCCTGAAAAATTAACTTATTTGCATTCAAACCCTAAAAAACATTGCAATTTAGTCCTTAAAGTTTAGAAAATCGACAACGAAGTTCAATTTTTGAATGAATTTCATCATAGGGTCTTATGTCGCAATTGTGCACAATTGCATCCCGAAATTGGGTGCTTAAAATTCCTCATCTTGAGGCTCCTTGACCCTGACATGCTCTTCATTGACTTGTGGATGATGTTTTGGATCCTCTCTAACATGACTGAGACCTTGCTTGAATTAAGCAAAAGAAAGCATCCATTACTTCACCTTTTACAAAAGCTTGTTTAGTGAAATAAGAACACTCAATAACATGCGTAAAATTATTAAGCTTTACATTAAGAGGTTTAGTAATAATGGTAATAACAAGACCATTAGTGAGGGGAGCATCCTTACAGCTAACACAAGTTAAAAGTTGATTAAAAATCCAATAAGTCTAACACGCTTCTTATTATGAATACACCATATCAAAAACAACTCTTGAGTAGAAATTCTATAAATTTAGACTTGTGGAAAAAACTTAAGCAAGGATTTTATGCAACAAACAAAATTTCAAGTCTTTAATGAATATTGCCTTACCCTCCTTAGTTGAAAAGGTGGTGGCAAATTAGTAAAAAAGGTCCAAAATTCATCAATATAAAAAGTCTTAGGAATGTCACACATACCATCCTTCTTAAACCAAACACCCATTGCATGAAAGTATAACTAAGTTGGTGTTTCTTTCCTACCATCCTAAATTCAAGAAATATGGGAATCATTTGAGTTAACTTCTAAAGATGTCTAGAATTTAGTAATTAACTCAATATAAGTATGTTCTTACATTGATTCAAAAATTTTAAGTAGTCAATAATTGATTAAAAGAGTTATGCATGCCTACATCTTGAAGGAAAGAGGAAGGGATATACTTACAACCAATGATTTCCTTAAACTTAAGAGTTATGAATCTAGTAACTTCCTCATGTGAAAGAATGGGGAACTTGGCCTTGTAGGTGGTTGCCAAGTCCTCCTCATCTTAATGCTTCTCTTCATAATGTAAAGCCCCTAATCTTACTCATGGTAAAGGAATTGATATAATGAAGAGAAGAAAAGAGGAAGAAATGTGGGGAAGGAACAATTAGGGTTATATAGAAAAAATAAGAAGAAATTGATTAGTGTTGAGAGAATGAAACGAAATTGGGTATAAAAGACAAAATAATAAGAGAAGAGAAATGTTGGAAGAGAAAGCTTCTTAAAGAAGAAAATTTGTAAATAAACTAGAAAAACATCAAAGAAAAACATATTTATAAAAAATAAGTATAAGAAAGGATTAACATAAATTTAAATAATTATAATAAAATAAATACTAATAAAACTATTAAAACTACAAATACTAAAATGTGGTTCAAACAAATCCAAAGATATTAAAATGACATAAATAAAATAAGATACCAAAATAAAGAAAATGTGTAAATATTACCTTGCTACATTTAATGGTCTATAACTTGACCTTACCTTTGCTAAATTAAAGTGTAGATAGAGGGATTGACCTCACTTGATCAATTACTTCACCAATCAAATATAGCTTAAGATGATGTCCATTAACCTTGATGATTTTCCCCTTATCATTGTCAATTTCAATTGATCCATAAGGATGAACTTTTACAACCTTGAAAGGACCCTACCACCTTGACTTCAACTTACAAGGAAATAATTTTGGTCTAGAATTGTAAAGTAGAACAAATTCTCCTTAATGAAATTCCTTCTTAACTGAATGCTTATCATGCTAGAACTTAGTACGATCCTTATACAACTTTTCATTTTCATAAGCATTCATTCTTAATTCCTCTAATTCATCAAGTTGAAGTAGCCTTTTCCTACCCACTTTCTTCAAATATAAGTTTAGAGCTCTCGTTGCCCAATATGCCTTATATTTAAATTCTACGGTAAGTGACAAGATTTCCTATAGATCAATTGGTTAAGGGTAAGGCTAATTATGGTTTCAAAGGCTCTCCTATATGCCTATAAGGCATCATCTAGCTTTAACGCCCAATATTTCCTTAAAGAAGAAACCATTTCTCAAAAATCCATTTAATCTCTCAATTACTCACCTTAACTTGCCCACTTGTTTATGGGTGCTATGGAGTAGCAACCTTATGTGTTATCCCATATTTCTTTAAAAAAGCCTCTATCACTTGATTACAAAAATATGAACCTTAATCACCAATTAATGCTCTACAAGTACAAAACCTTGGAAAAATATTTTTTTTTGAGCATCTTTTTGATAATTTTTGCATCAATAGTAATGGCTGGTATTGCTTCAACCCATTTTGAGACATAGTCAACCATAACCAAAATATACTTATAGCCTAAAGAACCAAGAAATGGACACATGAAATCTATGCCCTAAAATCAAAAAGCTTAACCTTAAGAATTCCATTTAGAGGCATCTCATGTTTCTTAGAAATATTACCCATTCTTTGGCACCTATCACATATAAGCATAAAATCTCTAGCATCCTTGAATAACGTAGGCCACCAAAAGCCAAATTGAAGTACTTTAAATGCTATTTTTGATGCACCAAAGTGTCCACTACATCCAAGGAGTGATAATGTCTCAAAACATTTTGAACTTCATCTTGGGGAATGCACCTCGTAATCAAACCATCTGCACATCTCATATAAAGCAATGGTTCCTCCCAATAATATAATTTGCTATTATGCAAGAATTTCTTCCTTTGTCTATAATCCAATCCATATGGAAGAATGCCACTTACAAGATAATTTCCAATATCCATAAACTATAGAAGTTCCTTTTATGCTAAACTAAGTAGATGTTCATAATGAAATGTCTCATTAATTGGCACACCATCATCATTCCTCTTTAATCCTTCTTAATCTAACTTCCTTTCTTATCTCTTACTTCCCAATCAAACTCTTGAAGCATTAAAATCCACCTCAGGAGTCTAGGTTTTGCATCTTTTTTACTTAGAAGATACTTAAGGGCAGCATGGTCTGAATAAGCAAGTACTTTTTGCCCAATAAGGTATGCTCTAAATTTTTCAAATGCATAAACAATTACAAGTAGCTCCTTTTTCATGGTGGTATAGTTAATTTGAGCATCATTAAGTAGTTTGCTAGCATAGTAGATCATATAGGGCTTGCCTTCTTTCCTTTGTCCCCAAACATCCTCCACTACAAAATTACTTGCATCATATATAATTTTAAATGGTCACTCTTAATTAGGCGATTGCAAAATAGGTGCTGAAATAAAGAGCTCTCTTTAATGTTTCAAATGCATCAAGACATACCTCATTAAACTCAAAAATAGCATCTTTAGTTAGTAATTTGCATAATGGCTTTGCTATGATGGAAAAATCTTTGATAAATCTTCTATAAAAACCCACATGTCCAACAAAGCTCCTTATGTCCTTAACACACTTCAGGGGTGGAAAATTAGCAATCACTTATATCTTTGCTCTATCAACTTTAATACCTCTTCTTGATATCGAGTGCCCAAGAATAATCCCTTATTGTGCCATAAAGTGGCACTTTTCCCAATTGAGTACTAATACATGCTCCATGCACCTATTAAGAATTTTAGAAAGATTTTCTAGACAATTTGCAAAGTTAGATCCATAAACACTAAACTCATCCTTGAAAACTTCTACACAATCATCAATTAAATCACTGGATATTGAAAACATGCATATTTGGAAAGTTACGAGAGTATTACATAAACTAAAAGACATACACCTAAAGGAAAAAGTACCATATAGGCATGTAAAAGTAGTCTGAGCTTAGTCCTTGAGGTAAATAGAAATTTGATAAAAACCACTAAGCCCATTTAAATAATAAAAAATTAGAAAAGTTGGCTAATCTCTCAAGAACTTGATCAATAAAAGGTAATGGAAAATGATATTTCCTAGTTTCTTTATTTAACTTTCTATAATCAATACATATATGCCATCCCGTGATAGTCCTTGTGGGTATTAAATCATTAGACTCATTTTTAACAACTTTTTTGCCTCCCTTCTTAGGGACAACTTGAATGGAGCTTACCTATTTATTATCACTAATGAAATATATGATTCCATTGTCAAGCAACTTAGTCACCGCTTTTCTCACTACTTCCTTGAGAGTGAGATTTAGTCTCTTTTAACCTTTAATAAAAGGCTTAACATTATCCTCTAAAAGGATTTTCTATGCATGCAAATAGTTAGGCATATACCATTCAAATCTTTTATAAAATAACCAATGACACCCCTATGATTAAATAACACATCACATAAAGCATCAATATTATTATTAGGAAAAAATGAATTCACGATAAAAGGAAAATTTAGAGTTAGAATAAGAAATTCATATTTTAAATTTGATGGTAGAGGCTTGAGCTCTAGATTTACTTCTTCATTTGGTGAAGTAGACTTTGAATCGTCATCTCTCCTTAAAGGTTCAAACCTTAAAGTCCTATGAGGAGGAAGGTATGAAGTTGCCTCCAAAAGGTTCACATTAACTTCTTGCATCGTGTATGATTCAATAGGGTCTTAACCTAGACAATCATATATCACTTCATTAATTCATTCATCAATAACATCAATTTAGTGAATTCTACTTGCCACTTCCATAGGTGTAGACTTCATCATTTTGAATACATCAAATTCCATATACTCATTATTCACTTTTAATGTAATCTTATCTCTTCATGTCATCATAAAAAATGGACTCCCAAATAAGATTGGGAGTTCAAGATCTTCTTCCATGTCCAAAACAATAAAAATAGCAAGTATAAAAAATTTACCCACCTTCGTTAGCACATTTTCAAGAATGCCAATTGGATAAGTGATACATTTGTTTGCCATTAAAAGACATATATTTGTAGGCTTAAGCTTTCCCAAATCAAGCCTTTTATAGATGGGGTAAGGCATGAGGCTAACACTAGCACCGATATCACATAAAATTTGTCAAAATAAGTACCACTAATTACATAAGGAATAGTAAAGCAATTAGGATCCTTATGCTTTGGTGGAGATTTGGAATACATAGCCTTGGATTCTTCAACAAAAGAAACTAACCCATACTCCTCAATCTTGCTCTTATGATTAATGATATTCTTTAAAAACTTACCCTATGTTGGTATATCTCTAATGGCATCCATAAATGGTATGGTAATGGTGATCTCCTTGAAATAATTAAGGAATTTTCCAAATTGTTTATCTGAGCTACATCTAATGAACCTTTAAGGAAAAGGTAGTGTTTTAAGATCTACCTTAGGTTCATCATCTTTAAGTGGTATGACATCTTCCTTTTTACCCTTTTTAACACCTTTAACAACATCTTTACTACTAATAACAACACCATCATTGCCCTTACTAGCTTCAATTTCTACCTCTTCATCATCATCTATCAATCTCTTACTCTTACTAGCAACATTTTCAACCTCCTTACCACTCAAAATAATTGCTTGGCAAGTCTTTTTTAGTATAAACTCCAATTATCTAAGAAGCTTTTCCAAGGGTTTAAAGTTATATGAAGAGGTTTTTTGAGCAATTTGGGTTTTAAGGATACATTTATAAGTAGCAAGTTGTTCAAGTTTGGATTTAATTTGCTTAAATTGATCCTCATTTTGTTTGTTAATGGTCATTTGTTGGTTAATAAATTGCTCCATAAGGGTTTCAAGGTTCGATTTAGGTTGTGTAGGGTTGAAAGCTTATTATTTCATGGAAAATCCTGGTAGGTTTTATGGTTTGGTGTTTGGGTTAAATGGGGGGTTTATTGAGAGGATGGATTTGACCATGAAAATCTAGGATGATTCCTCCACTAGGTGTTATAAGAATTTGAGTTCAGCCCCATTCTTTGGTTCAAACTCCTTGCACATAACTCACATCCTCATTAGAACTCACATTACATTGAGAATGAATGAGATCCTCCATACAACTCACAAACAACATTATCACTTTCTGAAGAACTAATTTGAGATTTACTTGCCAACTTAGTGAGAGCATCTACCTTTGCAGTCAATAAGTTGATGGTATCAAGCTCCAAAGCTCCTTTTGCTTTTTCCATTGTTGCTTCACAACCCATGTATCCTTGAGATTAAAGCTCTTTGAGCAAGGTAAGAGCCTCCTTAGCCATTTTATCCCATTTCCCACTGGAGGCTGCATTGACAATATTCCTATTCTCATCTGTCAACCCATTATAGAATATTTAAGGGATCATCCAATTAGGTAAGCCAAAATGTGGACATTGCCTTTAAAGTTCCTTAAATCTCTCCCAAGTTGCTAAATTGTCTCATTTACATATTGCTTGAAAGTAGTGATCTTATTATGAAACTTGGTTGTCATGTGCGGGGGAAAATATTTATGGAGAAATGGTTGCTTCAATTAGTCCCATGTTGTGATTGATTCACTAGGCAAGCTAGCAAGCTAAAGTTATGCCTTCTTTTTAACTGAAAATGGGAAAGGCCTAAGCCTTATTGTATCATCAGTCACACTATTGATCTTGAAGGTTGCATATTCATTAAGGAAAGTCAAAATGTGGGCATATGGATCCTCTCCTTGTAAACCTCTAAACTAATTATTTTTCACCATTTGAATAATGCTTAGGATAATTGAAAAGTTATTATTTGCAATGGCTGGAGCCATAATCCCTCTAAAATAACCCATTATGTTGGGCATGGCAAAATTGCCTAATGTTCTTCTTTCTAGATTAGCCATATTATTTAGATTTTGTTCTTTCACTCTTCTTTTCCTTTGTTCCCTATGTAAATCATATAAAGTTGATTCAATTTTAGGATCAAAAAGCAAAATATCATTAGTACTTCTTCTAAGCCTCATTAAGAGAAAATCATAATAAAAAAACAAACATTTATAATTATAGAACTATAAAAACAAAATAAAATTAAGGCCTAAAACAACCTTTCTTTACCCTAAGTTAATAAAAATTCTAAACAAATTCCTTGACAACAATGCCAAAATTTTGTGTGGGTCAAATGTAATATCCTAGTCTCTAAGACTAAGTATAAAGTAAGTAGGGTGTAAAACACTAAGAAATTTGGAGTAATTTTATATTAACCAAGTAGATACTTAGATAGATAAGCAAATAATATAAACAAAGATGTTAAAATGTACTAACTATCCTAAAATTACTAAGAATTACAAATTACTCTGATTAATCTAAGGGAAAATTATCAAATCTATCTTAAACTATAGGCCAATTATCAATCTAAACCTAATTTCAAAGTTGTATCAATTTTCTCCTCCAAATTTAAGAGTTGTTCTAAATCTATCCAAATGACATTGAGCTTGTGATAGCAATAATGTGGCAATCTGACATGACATATAAGTGCCTGACAAGGCAAAAACTTAAAATTTATGATTAATTCCTATCCTCAACTATAGACTAATTATTAAACTAATCATAATTTTAAAGTCATTTCAATTTGCTTCTCCAACTTTTTGAGTTATGCTAAATCTATCCAGATGTATATAAACTTATACTAGATAGTTGCAATGACTATTTTACATGGCATAAGAGTGTCTGACATGGAAAACTTAAACTTCCTTAAAGTAAGTGTAAAACTAAACTCAAACTTCAGTCATACTTTTGCATTTTTGTATCTGATGTATATGTAATGGCCATAAAAATGGTCTAAATTTTTTGAACATCTACTTTTTCTATATATAAAGCTTGAAATTATAATTTTATTTAAAAATATTTCAATTTCTTAATATTCAGACTTCATGATACTTTATAGTGTTTTGATTTTACATAAATATTTAAATTTTTTATGGGGTCCATTTCGTTGAAACCAAACCTCCAAACGGAGAAAACACTAAAATAATCGACCTAAATTTGCATCAGTTTCAAGATATTTTCAAATGAGTTATGTTTCTACATTTGTATGTCATGATCTCATTATTCAAACCATATATTCTTATGATTCAACATGGTTCCTTACTATCATGAGTCAACACTATAGTGATAAGTCGACATGCTTCTTTTCATCCTTGCTTTAGCTTTCCTTGCACCTTTCTTTATTCTAGAGTATCCAAATGCATTTTCATTCATTAATTGAATATAAAAGAACTTATAAAACACAAAATTAAGGCAATGACAACAAAGATAAAGGTAGCAATGCAATAATCAAATGAACATAAATAAAAACCAAGGAAAGTAAAGTATAACTACCCTATAAAACTATACTAATTTACAACTCATTAAGGAGATATAGTTAGAGACATTTTCTTTAAAGAGTAATATGTTGATATTCCTATAAGTACTATTAGCATTGATCAAGATTCTATTCATGACTTTCTTCAAAACATAGCACACCAAGACAATGTTGGAGAACCTCCAATTTTAAAGTTGTTCTAGAATAACAAACTCTACCACCTTAAGAACTTATGCCATTAAGGAGATCCATTAGAGAAGAAGAAGTGTAAAACCAAATGACTATATTGTATTTCTTCAAGAACATGAGGCTAATATTAGTGTGATGGAAGATGATCTAATAAACTTCTGTCAAGCCATGGAAGGTTCTAATTCTCAAAGTGGATTAATGCTATGAATAAGGCAATAAAGTCCATAAAAGACAATGAAGTATAGGATCTTGTCCCATTGTTGGAAGGTGTGAAGCCCATTAGTTACAAATGGATATATAAAACTAAGAGGGATTCAAAAGGTAATGTGGAGAGGTATAAGGCACATCTTATTGCAAAGGGCTTTACATAGAAAGAGTGCATTGATTATAAAGAGACTTTCTCTCTAGTTTCTTTGAAAGACTCTTTTAGGATTAAAATGGCATTAGTGGCATATTTTGATTTTAAGTTACATCAAATGGATGTAAAGATGACATTTCTTAATGGAAATATTGATGAGATGATTTACATGGTGCAACCACAAAACTTTATGTCTAAAGACCCAAAAAATATGGTTTGCAAACCTAAGAAATCCATCTATGGACTCAAGTAGGCATCTCGACAATGGTATTTCAAGTTTCATCAAGTGATCATTGTTTGGTATTGAGGTGAATTCGGTTGATGATTGTATATACTATAGGTTTTGTGGGAGCAAGTATTTTTTCTAGTTTTATATGTTGATGACATTTTACTGGCCAATAATGATATATGCTTATTGTATGAAACCAAAAAATTTTTAGCTAAGAACTTTAAGATGAAAGATTTTGGTGACACCTATTTTATGTTAAGCATCCAAATACACTAAGATCTCTCTCGAGGTGTTCTTGGATTATTATAAAAGGGATATATAAAAAATGTTCTCAAGAGATATGGCATGCATGATTATAAACCATGTGATATCCTTATGGTTAAAGAAGATAAGTTTAGTCTCAAATAGTGCCTTAAGAATTATTTTAAGGAAAAGGAAATGCAAAATATTCCTTATCAATCAACAGCAAGGAGTCTAATGTATGCTTAAGTTTGTACTTATCTAGATATTGTGTACATTATCGGGATAATGGGTAGATATTTAACCAATCTATGAGTATACCCTAAGAAAGTAGTCAAATGGGCATCATGGTACTTATAGAGAATAAAGGACTCCATGCTCACATGTTAAAGGTCAGATCTGCTTGAGATCATTACGTATATAGACTTTGATTTTGCTAGATGTCAAGATAGTATAAAATCTACGTTAAGCTATCTCTATTTGGTAGTTGGAGGTGTTATCTTTTGGAAGAGTGCTAAATAATCTTTTATAGCCTCTTTTACTATTGTAGTAGAATTCATAGCATGTTATGAGGCATCCAATCATAGAATATGACTAAGAATTTTGTTACAAGACTACGCATAGTGGACGGTATTGAAAGGCCACTCAAGTTTTTTTATGACAATAAGTCAATAGTTTTATATTTTAATAACAAAAAAAGCTCGACAAAGTCAAAGCATATAGACATCAAGTTCCTTATTGTTAAGGAAAGAGTTTAGAGTGGATAGTTGTCTATAGAGTACATTGGGACAAACTCCATGATTATGGATTTGCTTACTAAGGGAGTGCCACCCAAAGTGTTTTACGAGCATATTGCTCATATAGGTGTCATGTCATTTAAGGATATTCAGTTTTAGTGGGAGTTTTTTTATTTTTGGATGCTCTTAATAGAGACATTTTTTAGATATTTAAGTTTAAGGATTTCATTTATTTTGGTTATTTTCTGTAGAAATAAATTTTTTGGTTTATTCACACTTTGATTTTAGTATGGTTTGATCTCACTAAAGTTTAATGTGGACTAGTTAGAAATAGGCATCTTAATATCATATTGCATCAAATTTCCATGCTACACATCCATATCATGATCCATGTCATTCAGTTATATTGACATACGTGACCATTAATAAGTTGAGTTACGATAAATGTAACAAATATTGTTTTGATCCTATGTTGATATGATTGATGGACCTGATTGTTTATAGATACATTTCAGTAATGACAGTAAAGTTGAGCTTATATTATTATTTTTTAAATGCATAATTATAGGTTACACATATAGACTAAGTGGGAGATTATTGGATCCTTAATCCAACATTGGGCTTATATGTGAATAATTATATATTACAGGCTGTCATATAAAGTGAGCATATTTAAAAGTGACCATTTAGATTTATATAATTTAGGCTTTAAAGTATCTAAAGGGTGTGGGGCCTTTAATATGTAGAGATTAATGGATGATTTCTATTTTAATAATGAGCTTAAATAGAAATACCAAAAGATAACAAGAAAGTTATCTATGTATAGGTGGTCATGGTCTTTAGGTTGTATGTTTTGTTATTTCTTGTTCTTTCTAAATCCTATCATTAGAGAGAAACATAAAGAGAAAACTTAAAGGCATATCTTAGAAAATGTACTAATCTAGACGGCCAGCCATGTAACTCTAAGGGGATTAATCATGAATTCAAGTATGCTTCCACTACTATTGTGTTATGATTTCTGATTTAACATGACATTGGGTACTATGGTTTTAATCCAATTTAAGGATTTTCCTAACATAAGAATCTCTGTTGCTCAAGGGTGAGTGTAGGGAGGGTTCAAGCCACCATTTAGGGCATAGTCGATACAAGCTAGAGAGATACTAAGAGTGTTGAGCCTTGATATTTGATTTACATTTAATAGTCACATTAGCTCCATTTGGATTTGCTATGCTTCTTAGGATGTTGAGTCTAGAGAAAGAGAGATCGTTTGCTATAGTAAGATTTGGGTTCTTGCATAACTTTCCATTGAGAAACACTACGTTCATTTCAAGAAATGTTAATTTATCAAGATTACCATGCATAAATCTAAATGAATGAAAGACGAGTTGGTATTTAATCTACTTGATTTAGTTTTTTCATATTAAAGTCATTTTTAGCACTGTGTGAGTGTGAATAACAACTTCAAACCTTAGTTAGATCATACTTATATGACAAAAAAATAAATTAAAGTAAGACTGTTAGGCAATTTTTTCAAGTGCATAGTTCACAATAAGTAGTGAAGTTCGAGTATCAAATATCGTTCCCATGAGGAGATTGATACCAAGTACCAACCTTAATTTATTTCCATAAGCTAATAGAATAGATTAATTAAAATAGAAAAACATATTAACTAGTAAGATAAATTCTAAATCTAAAATATTCCTTCAAAGAAAATTCAATAATTGAAAGCTAGAGTTCGGATTCACTTCACTAGCCATTACTCAATTACGTGATCAAATCTTTATTCAAATTAATAACAAAATCAAGGGTAAATCACTCAAATTACCTAAAGTCTCTTTTAAGATCAATTAAGCATGTCAAAATTAATTATCACCTATTTTCATAGTCAAGTAAATAAATTAAGACTCATTAAGCTCTTCAGCAATTTTATACTGCCTAAAGGATTCATCTACTTTTATGATTAAGGTTTTGAAGTATCAAAGGTTGATGAGTTAAAAGATTATGCAACTTTCATTGTCCATAATAAATCCACAGACATGCATTTAATTAGGCCTAAAATCAAATACAAGAATAAATAAAAATAACCTGCAAAATTGACTGAATATTAACTATTGGATTAAAATAAAAATCCAAATGAGTAGTAGTATAGCTACGTGAATCAAAAATCTGAATGAATTAGTTACACATGATAGAATTATTCAAAATCAAAGATAATCTAAGCATGAGCTATTGAACATCGCCTTGTCTGGCTTTGAATTTCTCTCTTTTTCCTTAGCTCAAAGCTCCATGAATAATGAATAATGAATGATGAATGATGAATAATGAATAATGAATGCATCCTCCTTTCTCTTCTCTTCTTTTTATAATCATCTTAGAACTTCCTCCTTTCTCTTCTCTTCTTTTTATTGCCTTAGAACTTCCAATTATGAAATCTTCCAATTGTATAGTCCAAAATTAAAAAGAAAATTTTCTATATTGACATAGCTTAAGGCATGGCCATGTCTAAAGCCATGTGGATTTTGAGAAGTGAGCATAGTATTGAGCATGACTGTATTGAATAGGCATGCCAATCGCATGGGCCAAAGCATGCCTGTGCTCACAGGTATGGTAGCTAATATTAGTTGCATGACCTTTTGCATAGCATATTCTAGATTATGTGCATCCTTTTGATTGACTTCAATTTAATCCAAAAGAGTGCACATGTAGTGGCATGCTCATGTGCATGGGTGTACAGATGATTTCTTCATGGCATGGTCTGCAGTATGGCCATTTGCACAAGTATGCTGATTAGCATGGCCATATGTGCGGGTGTGCTGATGATTAGCACAGGAACTTGCATAGAGTGTGTGTACAGGTGTGTTGGGCAATTTTGGATGCATGGCCTCTTGCATGGCCATGTGCTCGGGTGTGTTAAAGCTCAACTATTCAAACTACAAACAAGCATGTTTAATTAATAAAAGATAACATTTAGAATATGCAAAGTTAATATAAGATGTGATTTTAATAAAATCCTACTAAATGCAAATAAAATTAATAATTATTAAATAAACTACAATCTAAAATCACATAAAATTAATTAAAACAACCCTAAAGATGTATGCATAAATGTCATTCATCAAATTCCCCTATACTAAACCTTTGCTTATCCTCAAGCAAAATGTGCAAGAACACTTTATCAATGCAATGAACCTATCACATTAATAAACATCAAAGTGTCCATTGTCCACAATCTTAAGTTAATATAGAACTTATAAATCAAAATTAACCATTGAATTTTTGAAAATTATAGGTTAATAATCAAGAAAAATGAAAGCAAGTGATAATGCTCTTACAACCTCAACAACCTCTTAATTCCATCTTATAAAAGATAGCAATAATTTTTTAAAAATTTTTTCTAGTGAGTGCATTTTACACTCCATCTCACTTTAATCTCTCTATCACTTCTTCTCACTTTCAGTAATCCCTCATTATTCCTGTATTACTAAGCATGGACATTGTCAATTGAGTCCTTTGCATACTTATACTTAGTTTAGAGCATTGGAGTAGATTTTAGAGCATAAAAATATTAAGATTTAAGCATTACTCTAGAAAAGGGAGATTTTTTTTATTTTTTACTTAAAAAATTATTGCTATTATGCATAAGCTAGTTTTAAGGGTTGATTAAGAGTCAACAATTGAGTATCACTTACAAGCACTTTTCTAAACTATCAATTCACAAGAGTCAGTTATTCAAAAGCAAGTAGGCATTAAGTTGATTAAAAATTCATAAGTCCTTAACCACAAATTATCAACCTAATTTAAAATTTACAAATTAAGTATTAACAAAAGAATATAAAACTTGTACACTAAAATCACAATTATTGTACTCTACTCATCACAAAGATAAATTCTAAAAATTAGTATGAGTGTGCTAAATGCAAATATATAGATATAATGTAATGCAAATAGAATGTATATACCCTCCCCTACTCTTAGACAATTCAGTGTCCTTAGTGACTTAAAGAAATAAAATAAAGGAAAGCATAAAAGGAAGAACAACTTCCTTTAGTGCGTGGTAGAGCACATGATTAACTGAAATAAGAGTTGGACATGGCCATGGACATGGATGTGTCTACACCTGTGTCACCCCTGTAGCTTTACTAGTTTAGATGAAATGCCCATTCTTTTTTAGCTCGCTCTTCTCTACATGGTTAAAATAAAATAAAAATAAAAATAAAAATTACATTATAAAAAGTGAGGGAATGAAAATATATAAAGTAAATGAGGTAGAAGAAAGAAGAAAAAAAGTGCAAAAGTATATTAAAACATATGGGTTGCCTCCCATTAAGCACTTATTTAGAGTCATTAGCTTGACTTTCCCTTATTAGTGGATCATGATGCACTTGTTAGGATAACTTCATTGTCAAATTAGAGCTTCAGTCTCTATCCATTTACTTTGAAAGTTCTAGTGTCATTGCTCTAAACTTCTACTACTCCATGAGGATATGTTTGCTTGACTATAAAAGGACCTGAGCATTTAGACTTCAGTTTCCCTGGGAATAACTTTAGCCTTGAATTAAGTAGAAGTATATGGTCTCTTTCTTTAAACTCTTTCTTCATAATGTATTTGTCATGCCATCTTTTTATTCTCTCTTTATAGATATTGGCATTTTCATAAGAGTTTAGTCTAAACTCATCATGCTCATTCAAATGAAACAGTGTTTTCACACCAGCTTTTTGCAAATCAAAATTGAGAAACTTGGTGGCTCAATATGCTTTATGCTTTAATTCCATGGGCAGGTGACATGACTTTCTATAGAGCAATTATAAGGGAGAGATGCCAATAGGGGTTTTGAATGCAGTCCTGGAAGCCCATAAAGCATAATCATGTTTAGAGGACCAATCCTTTCATGAAACATTCACTGTCTTCTCGAGTATAGACTTGATTGCCCTGTTTAAAATCTCAACCTAACCACTTGTTTGGGGGTGGTAAAGAATTGTAACCTTATGAGTGACACTAATGATTGCCCTAGGTGTCCTAAAACTTGAAAATATGTTCTTACGAAGAAATCTTATCATAACTCTAGCATTATTGATTAGGGATGCTATTGCTTCCACCCACTTAGATATGTAGTCTACACCCACCAAAATGTATTTATTACTAAATGAACTTAGGAAAGGACCTATTAAGTTAATACCCCATACTTCAAATATCTCTACCTCTAAGATGTTGTTTAGAGGCATTTTGTTGCACCTCCCAATGGTGCCAGTACATTGGCATCTATCACACTTTAAAACAAAGTCCTTAGCATCTTGGAAAAGGGTTGGCTAATAAAACCCATTATAAAGTACCTTTGCTACAGTCTTGGTAGAACTAAAATGTCCACTATATTCTAGAGAATGGTAGTGCAAAAGCACATCTTGGACTTCATCTTCAGGTAAACACCTTCTAATTAGTCCATCTCCAAACGTTTTATAGAACAGAGGTTCCTCCTAATAATAGAATTTGATGTTTGAGGAGAATTTATTCTTTTATTAGTATGAAAGGTTAAGAGGAAAAACACCATAAATTAGGTAATTCATAAAGTTTGCATACCATGGTGTCACATCTTTAACCTGCATTAGGTGTTTACCCTTGAAGTAGTCATCAATTAGTAGTTCACTCTCTCTATTTAGTAGTTTAAGCCTTGATAGGTAGTATGCAACAACATTCTCAGCTCCATTTTTATCTCTGATTTCCATGTTAAATTCTTGAAGGAGAAGGATCTATCGAATTAAGTGTACCTTAACATCTTTCTTTGAGAGGAGATACTTTAAAGTTGCATGATTAATAAAGATGATTAGTTTGCTTCTTGTTAAGTAAGAAATAAATTTATCAATAGAAAATACTATAACTAAGAGTTCTTTTTCAATGGTAGTATATTTCAATTGAGCCTCATCAAGTGTGTGGCTAGCATAGTAGATGGCATAAGCCTACTTATTTCTACTCTATCCTAAAACAACACCTACAGTATAGTTACTTGCATCACACATAATTTCAAAGGGAACGCTCTAGTCAAGGGGTTGCAAGATTAGCACAAAGATTAGTGCTTCTTTCAACTTGTAAAAAGCAACAAGGTAGTCTTTATCAAATATAAATGGAGCATCCTTAACTAATATGTTAGTAAGAGGTTTAGCAATTTTCGAGAATTTTTTAATAAATCTTTTATAGAAACTAGCATGTCCTAAAAAAATGCGAATTCTCTTTACACTTGTAGGTGGTGGAAGCTTTTCAATCATTTCAATCTTGGCTTTATCAACCTATATGCCTTTATCAAACACTAGATGACCCAAAATAACTCCTATTATGACCATAAAATGGAACTTTTCCTAATTTAAAACCAAGTTAGCTTCTTCACATATTTGCAAAACCTTAGATAAGTTATTTAGATAATCATTTAAAAAAGGAACCATAAATAGAAAAGTCATCCATAAACACTTCCATAATGTTCTTTATAAACTCATAAAAAATTGCCACAATGTACCTATGAAAATTAGCAAGGACATTGTATAACCCAAAGGGCATGCACATATAAGCATAAGTTCCATAGGGACAAGTGAAAGTAGTTTTCTCTTGGTCCTCAGGGTGAATAGGGATTTGAAAGAATCCTAAATACCTATCCAAATAATAGAAAAATGAATGTTGAGCTAACCTCTCTAACAATTGGTCTATAAAGGGTAAGGAAAATGGATGTTCATAATAGCTTTGTTCAATTTCCTATAGTCAATGCACATTCTCTAGCCCATAATAGTTCTAGTATAGATCAATTCATTATTATCATTTTTAATTATTGTCATTCCATTATTTTTAGGAACCACATAAATTAGATTAAACCAATTACTATTCGATATTGGATATATGATTTCAACATCTAATAACTTCATAATCTCCTTTTTAACCACTTCTTCAATGTTAGGATTTAACCTACATTGATGTTCAATAAAAGGAGTACATCCCTCTTCTAAATGAATCTTATGCATGCAAAAAGAAGGGCTAGTCTCTTTTAAGTTATTAATAGTATACCCTATGATTTTTCTACGGTCCCTAAGCAACTTATTTGCTTGTTCACCATTTAACTATTCATTAATAATAATAGGATAAGTAGAATTAAGTCTTAGAAAAGCATACCTCAAATTAAGAGGAAGTTTTTTAAGTTTAAATTTTTGTGCATCTTCCTCCCTCAAAGCATAAATAAGATGTATATCATAAGGTAAGTTATCATACCTTAGGGATTTACCATGTGGAAGCACATAATTTGCATTTCAAGTGTTAGTGTAAGGTACTACCTCACTGTTCTCTTCAACAGAGTCTACCTCTCATATTAGACTTGCTTCCAATGGATCTTGGGGATGTTGGCCTTAGAAAACTTCTTATACACAACTTTTAACTACATCAACTCAAAAATATGTCTTTACCATGGAAGGATATTTTTCCATCTTGAATACATCAAGCTCCTCACTTTCTTCCCTAACTTCTACCTTTATCTTTCCTCTTTTTGCATCAATTATTGCTCCAGCTGTAGCAAGGAAAGTGTAGACGATGGGATTTAGTGTGCGTCTATTATTTTATCAACCACGATAGTGTTTGAGCTTAAGGTTCTAGAGAACACACTAACCACTGTCACAAAGACATGGCATGGAGATGAGGAATCACCACCCAGGGTAATAACTGGGACAAATTGAAAAGTGTTACTTGATTCTTTAAAAGAAAGCTAGCACCACAACCAAGAGATTTTAGATACAGAATACCAACTTCTTTCAGTCTCGTATTCTTTTAGAATTCCTTTATGAATTACTATATTATCCTCTACTTATGTGTAATTTCATATAAAACCTTATTCTAGCAATTAACTCCAAGACAAACTAGTCATGAAAAATATAAGTAAATAATGCATTCAATACAATTCCGAAGTTATTATAATCTACATTGATTTTAATTAAATAAGCTAAATCTACATGTTTTTAATAAGTGAGCCTAAAGGGCCTAATTCCTTTTAATTTTAATTAAATGAACCTAAGTCTATTTATTTTAATTTTAAAAATGGGTCTAAATATACAAATTATGAAGTATTTAAATTAGTGGACCTAATTCTACATGTTTTAATTCTAAGCTGATCTTAAATCTACAAGTCATGAAAAAGGCTTTAATTTAACGAGCTAAGTCTAATTAATTTTATTAAATTAGGTGGTCCTATGTCTAATTTATTAAATGGGCCTAAGTTATATCTAACCTAAAAATCTAATTAATTATGGGCCTACTGATGCATTTTAATTAATCAAACCTAATCTTAATTAAATTAGTAAATTTATGAATAAAGTGAATCTAATTATCAAACCTAAAAAAATCCTAAATTTATTTAAGTGGATTAGAATCTAAAATGGGCTTAAGGCCCAAAACATATAAAAATAAATAAACAAGCCCAAAAAAAAAAAAATATATCAAAACAATTAAATAAAAAATCAAACAACCAATTAATTATTCCTTCTAAAACTCTAATTTTAATTAACATGCAATCCTAAATTAATCTACTTCCTCTATTGATTTTAACTAATTACCTAATTAAAACCCTAATTTTACTAACCAATTAATTAAAATAAATAAACAACCACACACAATTTCACTATTCTCACTATTAGGGCTATTACAATAATCTATTGAAAATAAAAAGAAAAAAATTAATACAACCCAAAAAAATAAAATAAAGCAATAAAATAAAAAATAAAAACCCTAGAAACGATATCTCTATAAGGTCTTATCCATGGCATTCCATGGACTTCTCATGAATTTAGTCTTCCAAATAGGATTATCATGTATTTTCCTCCATAATCACCATAAAAAGAAACAAAAATTATGATTAGTGAATAAATTATAAAGAAATTTGAATAAATTGAAACTCAACAAAATCAGAAAGAAAAATAAAATAAAAGAAGAAATATGGAGAAGATGATGGTTATGGATGTTTTTAATAGAGTGCTCCTCAGATTTTGTAAAATCATTATTTTTAATAGGTCTTCAAATGTTATTCTTCTACTCCTCCAAAAGTTGCCAATTAATAAAAAAAAAAGCAAAGAAAATTGTGTGTACAGAATACTTTTTTTAAAAAAAAAAATCAATAAAAGAAAAGCTATGTATAGAATGTTGATGCCAAAAATCCTCCACTAAAAGAAAAATCTTCCCCCTTTTCCAAAGGAGCCAAACATGTCCTTTTATAGCAAAATAATATAGAAACCCTAGTTCATGTTTCTATAGAATTTTATTCCTAAAAGGAAATTATTTTCTTTAAAAACCAGATAAATACCCAAAACAATTTCCTCTACTAATGAGGATTAAAAAAAAGCATTTTTATTTTTTGAAAAATAAAAAAGGATGGAAAGGTCTAATTCTGACCGAAATTGTGTAATTTCTATAGAAAATTAGTGTAATTTTGATAAATTTTTATTTTTATTTTTTTAAATTTTAATTACAAAAAGACCTCTGAAAAAATTTAAGTTTTGCGATTAAATCCTTAAAAAGCATTGTAATTTAGTCCTTGAAAACATTAAATTCTTTCTTTGAAAAATACGATCAAACCTTTAAAGTTTCAAAACTAAAGCATTGAAGACCTATTTAACATATTCATTATTAGAGTCCTTTGTCGCATTCATAACTCATTATCCTAATATCGGGTCCATACAGAAAGGTCATCCTAAGATTATGGAAATTTGGAGATCTTCTTCCTTCTCTAGAATTATGAAGTCATAAGGAACATAAAATTCTCTAACTATTACTAGTATATCTTCCAAAATTCCTTTAAGGTAGATTATGGATTTGTTAGCTAGTTACAAGGAAATATTTGTAAGTTTGGGTTCACCTATATTCAATTTCCTACATAAGGATAAAGGCATTATAGTGACATTAGCTCTAAGATCACAAAGAGCTTTACTAATGGAAAATTATCTAACAACATAAGGTATAATGATACTCCCTAGATCTTTAAGCTTTGGAGGAAGCTTATTTCTAATCACAACACTGCATTCCTTATTCATTTGTATGGTTTCATGATCATCCCACTTCCTCTTGTTAGACATAATATCTTTAAGGCATTTGGCATATTTTAGCATTTGAGTGACTACCTCTAGTAAAGGAATGGTGATATCTAACTACTTGAACACCTTTAAGATCTTTTAAAATTATTTATCAAGTGCTGCATTACCCATCCTTTGAGGGAAGGGTAAATAATGTGTCTTTGTCTGCTCAGGCTTTTGATTAATGTCATTATTCTTTGACTTCTCAGCTTCTTCTTAATTTTTTTCAAACCCAACTCTTGATTCCTTAACCTTGTGTCCAACCTTAGGCAATTGTTTTCCACTCCTTAAAGTTACTACTTGTGCTTGCGCTCTTACTTTTTGAGGCTGACTTAGGAAATGATCCATTTGGCAAAAACTTGAGTAGCTAGCTTATGGTGCTATTTGGCTTAAAATCTCCCTCCTTAATTTGCCTATGAAAAATTTAGGTGGTTTCTCCATCTTGGGTTATAGGTGTTTGAGTAGGGGTTCCCTTGAGGTCCACCATCATTTTTTTAGAGCATTGAGTTATTCAATTGAACACCCTTGAGCATAAGTATCACTTTATGGATACTTAGTGATATAATGTCCTCCTCCACACACCTCACATGAAAATAATTGGGATAAGAATCCAATAAAATTGAGTTTTTCTAGCTTCTTTATAAAAGAGTCTAATTTAGCATTTAATAAGCTTAACCTATCAACTTCATATGCTCCAGTTGTCTTCCCATGTTGATTTCTCTCCCTATGTCATTAGTAATTATTTGACGCCATCTTTCCTAAAAGTGCATAGGCATCATTAGGTGCTTTGCTCATAAAAGAACCTTATGCAGTAGCATTAATGGTGATTTTTAATAACTTAGACAATCTTTGGTATAAACTTTTCATTAAGAGCTAATTTGGAATGTCATGGTGAGGACAATGCCTTTGTAGTCTTTAAACCTCTCCTAAGCTCTATAGAGAGACTCTCCAAGTTATTACTTAAATCTTACAAGATCTTGGTGATACTTTACAGTCTTTCCAGCGGGTAGTATTTAGTAAAAAATGCCTTGGAAGGTATATCCTATGAAGTGATAGTATTTGGTGCCAATGAACTCAGCCATAGCTTTGCCTTATCTCTTAATGAAAATGGGAATAACCTAAGATGAATTGTATCTAAAATTTCTCCATTCATCTTGAATGTGTCATAATTTTTAAGGAAAAAAGCCATATGAGCATTTGGATCTTCAGTTAGTAGTCCTCCAAACTGATACTATGAAACCATTTGGATGTATGAAAGTTTGATTTGGAAGGTATTAGCTTCAATAGTTGGTTTTATAATGTAGTTTTGGCTTCTTGTGAGACTTGGTACCCTATATTCTTTTAAAGCCCTTTCTTGAGCTCCTTGGTTGGCCATTCTTTTATCTTTCTCTCTTTTCTCTTTTCAATTCTTTTTGCAAGACTTTTCTATCTTAAGATTTACTTTCTCTAGCTTAGGATATTGTCCTTATTTGTATAAACAAAAAGCAAGTACTTAAGAAGAAAAAGTAAAATTAATTAAATAAAAGAAAAATAAAGATGTTAGTCTAGCAGAAATAAAAAGTACACTATTATTAGTATCACTGATCTCCTCGTCAATGGTGCCAAAAATTTGTTATGTAATTTTTGCAAATGCATGATTTTCAGTAAGTAGTAAAGTTAGAGTCTCATTCAATCGAGGAGATTGATACCAAGTTGTAGCCTTAATTGTATTTCCACAAGCTAATAAAAAAATTAATTAAAATGGGAAAATATATTAACTAGTAAAGATAAATTCTAAATCTAAAATATTCCTTCAAAGAAAATTCAATAATCGAAAGCCAAAGTTCAAATTCGCTCCACTAGCCACTACTCAAATTACAGGATCAAATCTTAATTCAAATTGATAACATAGTCAAAGGTAAATCACTCAAATTACCTAAAGTCTCTTTCAAGATCAATTAAGTAAAACAAAATTAATTATCGCTTATTTTTGTGGTCAAGTAAATTAATTAGGATTCATTAAGCTCTTTAGAAATTTTATAACTCCCCGAAGGATTTATCTACTTTTATGATCAAGGTTCCTAGTCTTCATAAGTTTATTAGCTAACAGATTATGCAACTTTTGTTGTCTGTAATCTATCCATAGACATGCAATTTAACTAGGCCTAAAATCAATTACACGAATAAATAAAATAACCTGCAAAATTGGCTAACTATTAACTTATTAAACTAAAATAAAAACCCAAATGAGTAGTAGTCTAGCTTTGTGAATCCAAACTCTGAATGAATTAGTTATACATGATAGAAATATTCAGAATCAAAGATAATCTAAGCATGAGAATAATTCTGTTGAACGTCGCTTTGTTTGGCTTTGAATTTCTCTTTTTTCCCTAGCTTAAATCTCCCTAAATAATGAATGACGAATGATGAATAATGAAGAATTAATGAATCCTCTTTTCTCTTCTCTTCCTTTTATAATCATCCCTTTCCTTAGAACTTGCAATTTTGTATTCTTATAATTTTATATTCTTCCAATTTTGTAGTCCAAAATAAAAGAGGAAAATTTTCTATATTGGCATGGCCATGTCTGAAGCCATATGGACTATGAGAAATGAGTATAACAATGAGCATGACCGTGTTAAATAGGTGTGTCAATCACACGGGCCAGAGCATACCTATGCTCTTGGGTGTGTTAGCTAATATTAGTTGTACGACCTCTCGTATAGCCATGTTCTAGAATGTGCACATCCTCTTGATCGACTTCAATTTCATCTAAAAGAATGAATGGGCAATGACATGCCCATGTGCACAGATGTATAGGTGATTTCTTCATGGTATGGCCTACAACATAGCCATATGCGCCAATGTACTGATTAGCATGGTTATGTGCATGGTTGTGTTGATGATTAACACAGGAACATATATAGGGTGTGTGCACGAGTGTATTGGGAAATTTTAGATGTATGGCCTCTCGTATAGCTATATGCTCGGGTGTGCTAGAGCTCAACTATTCAAACAACAAACAAACACGTTTAATTAACAAAAGATAACATTTAAAATATGTAAAGTTAATCTAAGATGTTATTTTAAGAAAACCCTACTAAATGCAAATAAAATTAATAATGATAAATAAATTAGAATATAAAATCACATAAAATTAATTAAAATATCCCTATAAATATATGCATAAATGTCATAAATCAAATATAATGAGCCAAACTATTATAGAAAATAGAAATCAAGCAAGATAATGAGCAAAACTAATGCAAAAAATAGAAATTAAGCAAGCTTATTGATAATTATATACCAGTATTCTTGGGTTCAGCTATTGCTGCATAGAAATCCTAAAGAGGGCTGGGGTCATAAGTGGAGGTAAATGAAAAACCCCAAGCCAAAAGGAATAGCAAAGATACAAGGAATTGGCCACCACCCTTCATTCTTTAGTGATTAACCTTTCTTTATAAACATGGTAAGAAGATGGGCTTAGCTCAGTATATTGTATTGATAAAGAATATATACTAGATACATAGTGTAACTAATTTATAACACAAGTAGCCAAGAGATAGAGTTCTATTATAACATAACTAATATACAAAGTTATTATAGTTATCCTATCACCCTACCTCAAGTTGTATGAGGGTGAAATTGTAAAATTATCATGAAGGGATAGACTTAGTATGGATGTTGGCAATTTGAACTTGGGAGCTTAGATTCTGCACTTATATTTCATTTATTGCCACCTTGTCATGAACAAAATAAAAATCAATTTCTAAATGCTTAGATCACTAGTTGAAGATATGAGTAAAAGTTAAATAAGCAGCACTGAGATTATTATACCATAAAGTAGGCTTGTTAAATGGCAAATAAAGTTCCTTCATGAGAGAGCATATCTAATGTAGTTCATTAGTGGTATATGTAATGGCTCTAGATTCGGCCTCAGTGGAGGACTGAGCCATTATTCTTTGCTTGCAGGTACCCTAACTTATTAAACTATTACTGACATAAATTGAAAAACTAGTAGTTGATTTTTTATCATCCAAATCACCCCCTAATCTACATCACTATATACCGAAACACCAAAATGAGATGATGCCTGAAAAAGTAAGCCATGGTGTGTTGTCCCTTTTACATAATATGCATTTTACAGCAGTCTAGTGTTTAATGGTGGGTGCGTGTATATATTGAAAGACTTGTTAACTGAATAGGATACGTTTGGATGAGTTATGCAAATGTACAATAACCCTCCAATAATGCTACGGTAAATTGATGGATCATAATAGGATGTACCTTTGATAGTGAACATGTGATTGGGGATGATGGAGTGCTTATAGGATTAGCTTCTACCATGTTTGCCTTAGCTAGCAACTCTTGTATGTACTTCTTTTAATGCAATAAAAGACCACTATGACACTTAGTAACCTCGATACCTAAAAAATACCAAAGTGTGCCAAGATATTTAATCACAATGTTCGTCTGAAGAGAGCTAATTATGCTACACATGAGAGTATAATTATTCCATGTAAGAAGAATATCATCAACATAGATGAGGAAGTAAAGGTGGTATAAACCATGATGATAGTAGTATAATGAGTTATCCATTTTGGAGTTATGAAAACCTAGGGATAGTAGTGATTGTGTAAAACACTTAAACCATTAATAAGGTGCTTGCTTTAGTCCATAAATGGATGTTTTCAATTTACAAACATGATTCAAAAACTATAGGTGAACATAACCTTATGGTTGTTGCATAAAAATGTCTTCCTCTAATACACCATGAAGAAATGCATTAGAAACGTCTAATTGCAAATGTCCTAATGAAAAGAGAGTGTCATGGATAAGATGATCCTAATAGAAGCTTGTTTCACCATAGGACTAAAAGTTTCTGTGTAATTAATTCCTAATCGTTAATGAAAGCCCTTAACTACTAACCTTGCCTTATAACTATCCACAGTGCCATATGGTTTCCTTTTAATTCAAAAAACCCATTTTGAGTCACTAGATTTTTATTTTTAGAAGGAGGGACAAGCTCCTATATATCATTGTTTAGTATGGCATCATATTCTTCTTGCATTACTTAGTGCCAATAAGCACATTTGACCATTTTGTGTAATAAATGGGTTTAGTGTCTGTGTAGAGATGAGAAAGAAAGGTTTTTGGTTTAGAAGATCCAGTTTATAATCTTATGGTCAATGGATGGGTTCAGGTTACGGGAGGATGAGAAGTGGTAGTTGGCAGATTAGTGGGGGACTGCTATTTATTGGTAGATTATTGATGTAAGTCAATAATTAGAGGAGTTTTTGGATAAGCTGTGTGGTGGTACGATTTGAGTTGAATTATGAGATATGATTGGAGTGAGAGATGTGTGTGGCAAATCAGATAAAGATGAGGTTGGAGGGTATAGTTTGGTGTTGGTAGGATGAAGTTGGTTTGAATTGGATGTAGTTGAGGTAGAGTTAGATTTCATGTGCATTTGTTTAGGGAGAAATTAGAGTTGGTGTAGAGTTCATGGAATCCTTGTCTCCTGAGGCCACCTTAGGATTAGTTTGAAAAGGGAATTCCTCATCATAAAATAAAATATAGTATGAGTGGATAAATTTAAAAGAGATTAAATCATAACAAATAAATCCCTTATGTATTTTGCTATAACCCATAAACGCACATCTTTTGGATCTTGGTGCCAATTTATTTTCACTATGTGGCCTAAGCCATGGATAGCATAAGCAACCAAAAGTGTGCATTTTCACATATGCAGGATCCTTATTGAATAACACAGTGTATATATTTTTATTTTGCTAATTAGGTAAAGGCAAATAATTGATAATGTAAACTATAGTGTCAAAGGCTTGAGACCAAAAATTGGTGGGCACGTGTGAATGATGTATCACGGAAAGAGCAGTCTCTACAATGTGTCTATGCTTTCTTTTGGCACACCCATTTTGTTCTAGTGTTTTTGGATAAGAGCTATGTTGGGTAATTCCATTTTCTAATAGATAGGGTGTGACTGCTTGGAATTCTCTTTACCAATCTGCTTGAAATGATTTAATGGAATAATAAAAAATTTCTCAACAAGGTGCTAAAATTTAATGAAAACATTAAGAATAATAGACTTATATTTCAAAAAATAAATCCATGTGTATTTACTGTAATGATTATAAAAGAGCACATAATATTGGCTACCATCAACTGCTAAAATAGGAGAAGGTCCCTATAAATCAAAACAAATTAATTCCAACAGTTATTTACCATGAAAATTAGACAAAGTAAAAGGGAGTCAATGACTTTTGCTAATGTTACAAGCATCATAAGCAAAGTCACTTTTATTTGAGCTGGAAGGTAAATGAAACTGATTAAGAACTTTACGAATAATAACATCATTGGCAAAGATAGATGATAAAAATGCTATAGATAAAGACTGACTGATGGCTGGTTTAAAAGCAAAAAGAATATAATATAATCCATCATTATTTTGGCCTAAATAAAGGATCCTCCTCATATGGATATCCTTAATAAGATAATAATAAAAAAAATTTAATGAAAGCTTAATTAGCATTAGTAAAAGAAGAAACATACAATAAATTACAACATGAATCAGGAACATGTATAAGAGGATCCAAAAGAAAAGAATGTTGTAATGTTGAAACAAATGAAGAACTTGTATGAGTAATAGGAAGAGAAGTGCCATTACTAATTTTAATAGAGTTAAGTCCACTATATTCTAAATTCAAAAATAGATTATCAAGATGAGAAGTGAGGTAGTGGGTAGCCCCAATGTCAAGAATCCATTATGGTTGAGCGTGTGATGAAGAAGAGGTGTTGGTGGCAAGATTAGAAGATGGCTTATTATAAAACAATGGTGAAGATAGTTGACGTTGCATGCTTTTGGTACATTGGGTAAGGCATTGGTGTACAAAGTGGCTAAAATTGAAGCAATTATTGCAATAAAAGATAGCCATCATATGTGGAGAGTTGAGGCATGTTAGCTTGTCTGCCATTGTTATTCCATAAATGACCTTAGCCACGATTAAAGGAACCACCACAACCTTAAAGGCCTGAGTTAAATTGACCACTACATTGTGGTGTAGTGGTGATGTGTTCAGATAGTGGAATAGGTGATTTCGTATCAATAGTGAGATCCTCTTCTTCTCATAGGAGTAAGCCATAAAGCTCATTATAGGTGACATCTTTTGAACGATATTGTAAAGATTAAATAAATGGTCTGTATGAGGGACCAAGACTATTGAGGATGACATGCATAAGATCACTGTCAGTAATTGGAGTATTAAGGGCTCCGAGATTATCAAACATTGTTTTAGCACACTGGCCATATTTGGCAATGGTCTCATTAGGTTCTTTGCTAATTTGAAAGAAGCGAGACTTGATTGTATGAGTCTGTGCCTTTTATCCTGCAGCGTAAGAATGCACCAATAATCTCTCTTAGGCAACATGTGTAGTGGTGGCACTGACCACTTGAGGAATAAAAGCTCTAAAATAGACCTAATTGTCCAACTCAGTACAAGTTGGTATTGGCAAAACCAACTTATATCTGTTGAACTAGCTTGTCCATCATTTAGTGTTTATGGAGGTAGAATAAGAGATCCGTCAATATGGTTCACCAAGTTGTAGCTATTGAGCAATGAAAGTAATTGAGCTCGCTATTACAAGTAACTGTTGGAATTCAGTTTTACAAGCAATTGATATGAAATGTTGGGCAAAAAATCAAATGGAGGTAGCTGATGATGCTAGTGTAATAACAGTATTGGAGCTCGAGTTGCTCATGTTATCACCTATGAGATCAGATGGTTGTTAAATTGAATAAGAGCTCTGATACCATGTCAATGTGGTGAGAAGATGAGCTAGCTCGGCATATTGTATTGATCAAGAATATATACAGGATATATAGTGTGACTAATTTGTAATACAAGTAGCCAAAAGATAGAGTTCTATCGCAACACAATTGATATACAAAGTTGTTGTATTTATCCTATCATTCTTTGCTAATTAGCTAATTTTCTCAAGTGTAAGGTGTGAGAAATCTTGATTCCTTGCATGACTATTTATAGTGTAGTGCTCAAAGTCTTGGACTCTTTTTGTATTAATTGAGAAGTTAGATAATCTAATTATTGATAGACTGTATTATAAAAATAATTTTTTAAAATTAAATAAAAATTAATTTTATAATCATAAACAATAAAATTATGCACCTGATAATATATTTTAAAAAATAATCACTAAATTATTTTTAAAATTTTTCTCTAATCTAGACCGATTCAAAATAGTTAAGTAGTTGTATGAATTAAATAAAGTTAAATAAACTTATTTTAAGGCCTGTTTGGTTAAGTTATTGCTAGTAATTGATAGATGATAGTTGGTGATTGGTAGTTGATAGCTAACTGATACTAAGTGTTTGTTAAAATTATAATAATGGTTGCTCATAGTGTATTTAATTACATTTATAGACATTATATATATAGTATATGATATAAATATTAACGGTAGTATATATAATTAAAATTTTATTTAATGCTTATAATAAAAAATATTGTAGATGATTTTATTTATATAATTTTAAAAAATGAATATAACTACTTTTATTAGATAATTTATTTTAAATAAAATACTAATATTATTAATTAATATTAAAAATAATATGTTGTAAAATTTATTAATATAATTTTAAATATTTTTATTTGCGTGGTTAATATTTTTAATCATTTTCAAATAATAATTAATTAAGTAATGATAATTAATTAAAATTAAAAAGGTTAGGGTAAGGGTAAGGGTAAGGGTAAAATAGTAAATATAATTTAAAAACATGAGCTGCCAGTGAAAAGCTTAAAATTAAAACTTATATTAATTGATACAATTTTGCTATCTAATAGCTATCGACTTCTTTTTTTAAAAGTTAACCAAACAAATTTTTATAGGCATTAAGAAAGGAAAGCAGCTAATAGCTGTATTCCAACCGTTAAAACAAATAACCTTAAAATCACCAGCAGTTTTGATATATATTTCCAATTGAAGTGGTTATGGCTGGTAATCTGCCAAAAGCTGGCTATAGACCGATCTAAGTGGGGTTTAATGCTTTGCATGGTTACACACCTGGTCAGAGAACAGATAACCTTGTCTAGCCACTTTCTATTAACTAAAATGCTAAGAAAAATTAAATAATAATTACAAAATAGAAAATAAAACAATAGCAAAACTAAAGTTTCAAAGTTTAACTGAAAGATAAAGTTTATCAAACTTGATATGTAAGGGAGTTCACCTTAACCAGTGTTGTATATATTTTTAAAAAATTTTATACTTACTTTTTTTTTTATCCTTTTACTAATTTATGACAAAAACCAAAAATTTTTATCAATTTATGATACTCTTTAGAGAAATTTCCAGTTAATGATAAAAAAAAAATCTGCCAATTTAATTTACGAAACTACTAGGAGACAAAAATCTTCTGCTACAGTCCACCAATCAAATTAATAGACGGATTGCCTTAAAACAAACATGAGTGGGCGGGGCACAAAATAATTGAGTTTCACTTTTTTTTTTTTTTTTATATCTTTTAATAGATTACTTTAATTAGTCTACCAATGAAAATGGCAAAACTGACACTCATCCACGAGTCAAAACGACTACAAATTGATAATATTTTTTCTTTTTGAACAAAAAAAAAAAGTCATTTATTGACAAAATTTTTTAGTTTTTACCACAAATTGGCAAAAATTCATACGATCATGTGTATTCATGTAAAGATAAGCACCCAAGCACTCAAATCAATATTTCATTTATACCTTGTATAGGAAATGAAGTATGACACCATTCAAACTCTTTGAAAGTTGCTATATACATGTATATATAATGTCCACCAAGAAATATATTAATTTATGAAATTATATATTTGCCGATTTTATTCTCTATTGAAGAGCTCAGTTAATTCCATCACTTAAATACTAATTTGTGACCTTATTTTTAAAGCAGACTCATCAACTAATCATACGTTATATGAGATAAATTAAAATTTTAATTTTTATATAATTATTTCTAAAATCTACTAACCATAAAAATTTTATATATTTAGGATAAATATGTTGGAGAGTTTTATTTGAAAGGATTCAAACTTTTATTTTTTTATATATAAAACTCAGAATTCAAAATTTTATCTAAAAGAACATAATTTTTTTTATAATTGAACTGATAATTTTTATTAAATTTTTAATTTATTAACTCTCTTTGTTACCTTATCTTTTTGTAGGTGAATGACTATCATGTTAGTGTGATAAAAATTAAAACTTATAATTAATAAGTATAACAAATGAAAATATTACGTATGATCAAATTGGAATTGTATATAGTATATATATACGCAAAATTAGCCTTAATAGTAAAATAAATATACTTGACAATCAAAAATGGAAAATGGAAAACACATTTTTATTAAATTATAATGACAACACAGGATATAACAATAGCAGAGTCCTGAAGGAGAACTGTGTTTATTTATTATTTTTGTAATGGTCTCTTTCATGCATGCATGCATTCATGCAAGCGTTCTCTGTGTATCTTCTAATTGCTGTAAGCAAATAATTTCTGAAGTTCCTCGACGACCTTTTTTTCCGGTTTGAAGGCCTTAGTAAGAACATCAGGATTAATACGAGGATCTGATCCAAAGGCCGCATCAGCTATAGTGATGAGGCCAGGATTCTGACTGCTCAAACCAGCAGAAGCAACTGCATTAGTCTTTGCAATATTGAACTGGAAGTGAACAAGACCGATTGGAAACACAGCACTTTTGAGATAAGGCGATTGCTAGGAGCTGATGTGACAAAACCAACCTAAAGAGTGCCTTCAACTACTACAAGAATCTCTGTTCCTAGAGGGTGAGTGGGGGGAGGGTTCAAGCCACCATTTGCTGCGTATTCTAGGCGAGCAAGTGATATACCAAGAGTGTTCAGCCCCTTTATTTTATCAACATTCAAGAGAGTGACATTTGATCCATTTGGATTTTCTGTATCTCCTGGGATGTTGAGTCCAGAAGAGGAAAAATCTTCAGCCATAGTATGGTTTGGGTTCTTGCAGAACTTCCCATTGATAAACACTGCATTAGTTAGCAACAAATGTTAATTGCCAATATCCCACGCAAACAACAAGAAAATACGACTAGCTATTCTAGTATTACATGCATAATTAATTTTTATGAATAGCCAATCCATAAAAACTCGTTTTACATGAGTTTAATTTCTATCCATTTGAGTTAAAACTATAAGATTACGAGTTTGAAATTTAATAATAATAATAATAATAATGATAATAATAATAAAAGAAATATTATTTTTATGACAAGACTAAGAGTTGGAAATTAAATAAAATAAAAAATAAAAATAAAAAAGTGAAATAAAGCTTAATAAGTGACATGAATGTGTTATCATACCAGCATTCTTGGGTTCATCTATTGCTACACAGAAGTCTTGGGATCATAGGCAGAGACAAAGGAGCGAGCCAAAGCCAAGAGCAAGAAAGAGCAGAGGAATTTCATTTTGTGTTTGTAAAGCTTTATGCTTGCTATAATTGCATGTTTGCTTCACTATTTATAGATAATATTCCTTGAAAGATTCAATGCCATCCACCGACCGATCGCTGCTTATTATCTAACCTTGTACCTATAATTATCCAGACTCTGCTAATTAATAATATCACTTCATTAATTTCCTTTATGGAAAAGGTTGTGCACTCATGTTCTTCCCATTTTCAAATACTAATTTTCTAATTAAGCGGTAGTTCAAAACTTTTGAACCAAGCAAACTCAGCCTTTATTCTAAGTTAATTCGACTAGTTTAAATTAGAAGATTGTAATCAATTCACAGTACTACATCCGATTGTTTAATTTGCGATACATATTATCTGTTTTTCTCTTTTTCTTATTAGAACGGAAAGTCTTGTATTGCACATATGCATAAAAAGTTGAGATTTTTCATATATTTAATAAAATGTGATACATATAATATATTTTGTAATTTTAAAATTAGAAACAGCATATATCAAACCTTGTTTATTACCATTACCTTTTTTTATGTCTCTAATTAAACCAAGGTTCATTGATTTGTAGAGCAAAGTAGGAAAAAGCTAAACTGCAAAAAACTACATAGGGATGGACATTGGGGTGAGAGAGAGAATTAATATATGCTTAAAAGAAATGATTTCAGTTAAGGGTAATTATTTTAAAATACCTAGAGACTCTCTCGAGTTCAATTAAGCATGTAAAGATTAAAGTTTAACCTACTCTTATGGTTAAGAAGTTAATCTAAACTCATTAATTTTTTTAATAATTAATTTATCACCATAGACTTCTACCTACTGTCATGATTCCCCATAGAACTCGCCTACTCTCATGGTTGAGTGGTCTAAGTCTTATGAGTTTTAAGCTAACAAATTCCCCCAACTCTTGTTGGTAAATTTACTTATAAATGTACAAACAATCTAGCCAATAATGAAAACATAAAATAAGTTCAACTCAAAGAATTAACTAAAAATCAAATATAAAAATAGAAACTCGTGTTTAATCATATAATGAAATACTTACTCCTAACCCATAACTCTAAATGAAATTTAGCCATGCATGATCGTGGCGAAACACACAAACATAATTAAAGAAATTAAAACAAAGAAGAAACAAAGATAAAACTCTTTTTAAGCTCTTGCTTGTTGCCTCTGTCTCTCGACTTTGTCCACACCTTTGTTCGTCTATGTTTATCCTTGTCTCTCTACTCTTCTCTCTTCTCCTCTGTTGACTTTGTTTGTTTTTTTATAAGGCAGGGTTAATGAGAGTCCTTTTTTCCTTCAATTCCTTTCTCTTATATCATTGATAGATAGCCCCTGGTTATGTTAAGCACATGCTCCTATTATATGCCCACCATCATTTGCGCATGTTACGCTATCACTCTTATTAGTCGTTGGTGAATCATCACTTTTTATATCAAATTTGTTGACAAAGGTGTTACAATAGCTCACTTCTTTGACATTAACAGCTCATTTCTTTGACAATGTAAAGTTGTCACAATAGCTCATGCACCTTTATGTCCACCATATATGCTCACCACTTTATGTCTTAGCTAGTATGCCCACTACTTTATGATTTTATAATGGTTTGTATCATGGCTTAACTCACGGCTTCAGTAATGTATGCAAACTTATTTTTCTAATTTTGATTTTTATTAGGGCTTTTGCCATGGCTTAGTCAATCCCTGACGCATGTTGTGTTGTGATGCATGGGACATGCACATGGTTTGGATCATGGCTTGGGCAAGCCATGCTGCATGTCGTGACACTTCCACTTTGCTTAATTCCTCGTTGGACATGGCTTGGGCAAGCCATGACACATACACTTTAGACTAAACTACAATCAAAAAGGAAAATTAATTAATATCAAATAAAAACTCCTTAAAAATATACTTTAAGTAATAAAATCCTAATAAAATTATAACAGTAATATATTTACTATTTAAAATTATTTTGCACCTAATTTATTCTAATTTTTATTCAATAATTCATTAGATTTCAACTAAAAAACATATAAATATTATACGCATTAAATTCCCACACACTAAATATTTGCTTGTCCTCAACCAAAAATCAGATTTTAAAATTCTAAAGAACAAACTCAACCATAATCAAAGATTTATATCTTCTAAGATATGTAAACCAATAATACTGAGACTGAAACTTGTTCAGACAAAACTGCATCATATATATATGAACAATTTACTAATTATAACCCAAGCATATAACTCTTTGAAATCCAATGAACAAAACTCTAAAACAAAAAAGAAACATTAAGGTTTATAACTCTTTATTCAACATCATGGTTGTGAATGCATTTTATGTCCATTTCAGAACATCATTTTTTTTAGTAAGTGCATTTTATGCTCCATCTCATCATTTTTTTATTCTCTCTAATAAAATTCCCACTTTTAGTCATCCCCCACCGTTCCCGTATTACTAAGCATGAATACCGTTAAGTGAGTCCTTTGGATACTCATATTGTAATTAGAGCATTAGAGTAGATTCAGAGCAAAAAGATAATTTAAATTAAGTATTGCTCTTACGTGAGGAATATATATATATATATATATATATATATATATATATATATATATATATATATATATATATATATATATATATATATATATATATAGCTACAAACCTGTACGCATCCTCTCCTAGAATCATGCATAAATTCAATCTCCAAAACTCATGGTTAGGTTATAAAAACTAAATTGCTCATACATAATGACCATATACAATTATCTTAATTAATAAACTATTGAATAGTTTGATAATTGAACTGGAAATGCACACTTATACACTATTTTTCTCTAATTGGGATCGACCTTCAATTTTGCATAGAACAAAACTATAAAAAGTTTTAAAGACAAGGTAAGCAAAAATATGGAGAAACCAAGTTGAAAATTAATGAATGATGAATAATTCCTAATATATTAGATGAATATTTTTTTTAGTGAGAATACATAAATTAATAAAATGCTATCCAAGTCATTGTCCTTAATGACAAAAGAAAATAAAAGAAAAAAGTGCAAAAAAGTATAAAAGAGAAATTAAGACTAAAAAGGAAATAGGAAAGGAGAATACTACCCTGAAATTTGAAGTACTCTTGATAGCGTGAAAGGAAGACAACAAAAGACCTAAGAATCATTATTCAAAATACAAACAAAAAAGTTAAACAAAAGATCAAATCATGTGAAATGTCATGATATTTATTATTATTATTATTATTATTATTATTATTATTATTATTTATTTATTTTATTAAAAGCTAAAAATGAAAAAGTAAAGTGGGAAAGGAAAAAAGTAGTTTGGATGGGACAAGAATGTGGATGCCATGGGCATGTCGTGGAAAGTTTGAATTTTTTTTAATGTGAAAAGGAAAATTGAAAAAGTGAAATGGGAAAGCACAAGGCATGAAGATGCCATGGGACATGCTTGTAAGTTTTTTTTGTTAATGTGCCAACAAGCCCATCAACTTAATGCATGAAAACATTAAAATATTAAGTCACAGCATGTATGAATTTAGTCACGACATGGGTAGGTGTCCAAAATTTTGCTCATTAGTGTCACGACTTCGAGGAAACCATGAGATGACCCGTGGGATGTATTGCATGAAAATGCAAAATTGAGTCTAATCGCTCACGACATGAGGATGTTATGATAGATGCCATGACGAAATGAAGTGGACGTGTCACGGGATGATAAAGTCATGATATAAGCCATGACATAGGTTCTAAGAAATGGACATACCTAGTCATGGCTTAGTCATGCCATGCTTAATCTCATAAGGTGTTGAAAACATTCCATTTACTAACTTCATGGGCTTCTTTTTGCTACACATTATGAACCTAAATAAAGGAATGAAAAATTAAAAGAAATAAAAGTAAAATTAAACATGGAAATATAATAAAAAAATAGGCTTGAAAATAAATAAAAATATAAATAAATAAATAAAAGAAAATGGAAAATTTATTGGGTTGCCTCCCAATTGGCACTAGTTTAAGGTCTTTAGCTTGACCGATTCATGGTGCCTTTAGTTAGGGTCAATCAGTGTAAATGTGACACTCTTGAAACTCTCTTCGTTAGTGCGATAAGGCTTAAAATATTGTTATGAGCAACCTTTCTCGCTTAGATAGCGATATGTTTTTGTGGGACATTGTATGAGTCTTTCCGTTTTTTAGGGACATGGAAACTTTACCGAATAGGAAGAAATGATTGGTCTCGAGGGGATGAGAAACTTTTGATTTTATAGAGCTGCCATACGATTTTTAGAAAATCAAGAAAAGAAAGGGACAACATTGGGTCACTCAGTGAGTATTGTCCTCAATAAAGATTTCTAGGTTCGGGGGATCGTGTCTACTTTTTGACTATTTCTCATTATATGATATTCAATGTATAGCTACCGCAACACCCTAGTTTTGGTAATAATAGTTTGTATAACATTCACACAGTACATCAGATAGTGGAAGATAATAAAGTTGAAAATTTATTTATTATATCGCTTTCCTAATAAAATACACATGAAAAGGAAAAGATTGCAGAAAAGTAAATCTAATTTGGATATAACTGATCTGCAAGTTTAACATGACCATTCACACAACTTGCTCAATTTTAAGAATGATAAGATGATCATGCATGCTTGCAGTGATTATTTATGCTATAATGATGTATAATGATAATATAAAGGATGCATGAGGTAATCACTGGACTAAGAGCATGACTTGTATACGTCAAGTCAGATTTCCATGTATGCATTGATAGAGTGGTGGATGGACATGATGTATACTTTTCATCTGCCTGTCAGGGAGATGACTATTACCCCTTTGGATTTTGCCACCATCATGGGCTTAAGCTTTTCTGGAGAGCATGTTCCTTTCAGTAGGGAGGAGTGTTCTACAACTATGGTGAGAAGGCGCCTCACGATGGATTTTCTTGGGATGGTCTTATCTTAGCAGAGTAGCTGGCTTGTTGCTTTTTATTTTATTTATTAAGTGTTGTTACCTTCCTGAACCCTTTAGGTATGGGTGATCTATGATTGTTATCTATCTTGAGAGATCTGGATGTTGTGTTTTAAACCTGCAAGTGCACAGTTGTGGTTGTAGTAGAAAGATATCATTCTCTTAAGGACTGTATATTGATTGCTAATAATTTTCACCTATGATCTCAGCTAGTTAATTGAATAATTTAGCAAGAATTAAAATTTAAATAATAGAAACTCAATAAAAAGTAAAATCAAATATTTGTAAACATAGAGCATAGGTTTAGTTTCATTATTCCAATCCAATCATGAACACATTGTTTAAGTAAAAATCTTAAATTCAGTTAAGGGCAATTACTCTAAAACACTTAAAGACTCTCTCAAGTTTAATTAAGCATGCAAGGAGTAAAATTTAACCTACTCTCGTGGTGAAGTGATCTAAGTTCTAAGTGTATTAAGCTAATGAATTCCCCTAAATCTCGTTAGCGAATTCATCCATAAACACGCAATTGAACAGGCCTAGAATGATAACAAGATAAATATTACAACATAAAGAATTAACTAAAATTCAAATTAAATATAAAAACTTATGTTCAAATCATGTCATGGAATACCTACTCCTAACAAAGATCTAAAAGAAAACTTAGCCAGACATGGCTATGATAAAATCCATAATCAAAAATCAAGAAAATAATAAGATGAAAATATAAAAGAAAATAAAAATAAAAATAAGCTCTTAGTCTTCATTGATTCCTGTCTGGCTACCCTCTTTGTCTTTTTATGTCTTTAAAAAGGTGTTTATTACTTATATAGTGCTAGGTATGAAAAGAATCCTTTTTAATTTTTAATTCCTTCTTATTTTCAAAATAGGAAGAATTTTGCCTTTATGACATGGTCATGCTTCATTCAAATAAATATGTGAATTTACTCAGCATACGACACTATATCCAACATAGGCAAGTTCATTAGCCATGCTTCATTTTGGGTCAGAAATCTTCATTCACATGGCATGTGCATGTCGTGACATTACTTTGTTGACATTAAGTGTAGATGGCTTCTTCGTGGCTCATGCATGGCTTGGACATGGCTTTCCTCTTTTGTTGCTTTATCACACGGCATGTGCATGCCATGTCATGTAAAAATATATCAACTCCTTTGTATTCTGGGACCCATTAGACATAAATCATAAAAAATAATTAAAATGTAAATAAAAATTTCCCAAATACAATACATAATAAGAATCCTAAATAAATACTAACTCATAAAAATTTCTTAATTAAACCCAAAAATTACTTAAATTAATTTATTCCTTATTTAGAATTTATTAAAATTCAACTCTAAAATATGTAAATAATAAACATATAACTAGATGGCTTGCCAGGCCATTATTGGGGCACTGCTGCCTTTGTTCATATGTACTCAGGCCTTGATGCAGCATGCTAAGGTGGTTCAAGGATCTATGGATGCTCATTAGTGCTGGACATGAGTAGGAGTTATATTGTCTATTATTTTACTTTTGGGTTTGTTATTTATAATCCTCTAATTTTGATAGATTTGGGCATATGAGTTTGGGATTCTCCCTCATCCATCCATTGAGCATTTCTAGGAGGATGGCTTCCCTCATCCTTCTCACTGGATTAAGAAGACTACTAATTTAATTATGGATTGCATGGTAGCTCGAGACAATATAGGGAAGTTATCCCCCAATCAGGTATGTCTGATTCATACTATGTTGGTTATTTCTTTCTTAGGGATCTTTTATTCATTGTTGCCCTTTGAGTAGATCTTTCTTTGTTGGTGGGTGGTGAGGTCTCATTGGAAGGCAGAGATGGTGGCTGCATGGCAGCTGATGGAGAGACAAGTATTGCTCTTTGGCCTTATCAATAGAGTGTGGTATTTGGGCAAGTGAGTCCATCATTGGTGGGATGGCCTATATATAAGGAGAGTTCTCATCCCTCCTCCTAGTGACATGTTCTAGGATCATGAGCTTTGTGGTGATGATCTTGCTATTGTTATAATGGTATTCCCCTCTGACAGCCTCTTGGAGAGTGCGGGTTTGCCTTATGCTGATATATTAATCCCTTAGCTAATTGATATTATAGTTAATGGGACCTTTCCTTCACCTCCACCTTCTTAGGCAGATGCATCTCATCCTTCAAGTTTAAAGATTAGGCCATCACGCGGGTCATTGAGAGTCGCTTCTTTTAATCCGGTAAGCCTTTATTACTATTTTGGTGCAAGCATGTAGCAAACTGTATTAGTAATAAACTATAATTAACATGAGTTATGAGAACTTATCTGCAGCGATGTCAGAGAAGATATGGATCTTATTTTGACAAGGATAAGGGCACATTCCGTACTGAGGTGACTACTCATGCCACTTGTGTGGCTTCTGGTAGTACTATTCTTGGGGACTTGACGATTCAACCATTTTTATCTTTACTTAGGATGGATATCCTTGGTAGAGCAGTGAGTTTTGATTTGCCTAGACCTAGCTTTCCTCAGTCGGGTGTTGCTTCTACTGATGCTACCCATGTTCGTGTTCTCCACTTATTCTTGCTTGTATTTTATTTATTTAGTAAGTGGTGGTTGACTTATTTTCTTATTTTTGTAGATTCTTGTCTCCTCTAGTTAGTACTAGTATACTGTTGCAAGGAGCGCGCAGTAGTGCTTTTTAGTGTTTGCTACCACTCAGAGGGTATGCCTTCTTTATTGTACCTATTTATTTTTTGCATATGTTTTATGTATGAGTGTATATTATACAATATGTAATGCAGGTTGAGCACCATCTTGCTAGTCCTAAATAGGACAGGGAACGTGTAGTTTATTGTGACCACATTAATGAGCTGGAGTCACGGTTATCATCCTTTACAATGAACGATGATGAGTCAGGACCAGATGAGGGGGATGCTTGAGTAGGATTAGTGCTTGCTTCTGATGGTAGCCATAATTGATGTAGTTGTTTTAGGAGCTAGGTGTAGGACTTTTGGCCTGTGATTTGCTTTATTGTATTATTTTCCTGAGGTTATGGACTTTGGGTGTTGTATTTGAGCATTTGACTCGCATGTTGTATGATGATTACTATATATGCTTCTTGTTGTGCATCATTGATGATGATGTTTGCCATTATTATTGTCTCCCTCTTTTCCCTCTTCTGCCTAAGGCATCTCCTTTTGGAGCTTTTCATATTTAGATGAGTTTTCTTTTTCTTCCCTTTTTTGCCTAGGGTGTCTCCTTTCAGAGCTTTTCACTCCTAGTTAGGCTTTTTTTTGGCTTTGACGATAGTGGCTGACCTTAAAGAGAGCTTAAAGAAGGTGGTAAGAACCATGGTTATGTAATGAAAGAAAATGCAAAGCATGCTCAATGTAATTCAAGATGATAAAATGTGTTGCATTTTTTTAAAGACATTTTGCATAAATTGGCAATCATTCTCATTTCACTATAGTCATTTAAGAAGAGCATAAGTGCATTCATACAAATTTTGAATTTGAGGTTAACCCTATCCTTAACTAGTTTTCTTAGGTTTTCTAGTTAAGTATTCTTTCTCTTTCCTTAATTTTTCCTGAGCTGTAGTTTTTAGGTTTTCAACTCAGTGGGATGATTTTTCTTTTTTCACCTTAGATGTAATACTTGTTCAGGTGGTCGGTATTGACCAGTTCAGAGAATTCGTTGCCTTCAGAATCCATCAGCTTGATTGCTCCTTTTGATAGGACATGTTTGACCAGGTATGGACTTTTCCAGTTCGGTATGAATCTTCCTCTAAGGTCTAGAATATTCTATCTTGCTTGCTTTAGCACTTAGTCTCATGCTTTCACACTATTGTGTTTTACTCTTATGTTAAAGGTCTTGCCTAGTTGAGCCTAATACAACTATGTGTGGTATAGAGCATTGAGCCTTTGGCTATCTAAGAGAGTGAGATTATTATCCCATTGTACTTCTGGTAATTCATATTCGATTGCTGCCCAAAGAGACTTGATCTCTATTTTGATTAGAAGAACTGCTTTTGATCCATACACTAGTGAGAAAGGAGTTGCTCTTGTTGAAGTTCTAACTATTGTTTGGTACCCCCACAAGGCATATAGTAATCTTTTTGCCTAATCTTGATAAGTCTAATTCTTCTTTTTGATGTTCTTATTTGCAGCTTTGATGGTCCCATTTGCTTGTGGTCGATAAGGAGAAGATTTGTGATGTTCCACTTTATAACTCCGTAGGCTCTCTAACATCCCCTTGGAATTGGACACTGTTGTTAAAGATGATGTGATAAGGGATTCCATATTGAAAAAATAAGTTTCTTTTGATGAACATATCCACTTGCTTGGCTTTTATCCTTGTGAATGATTCTGTTTTGACCTATTTTGTGAAGTAGTCCACTGCCACTAGGATAAATCTGTGTCCATTTAAGGCTATCGGGTGGATTTCCCCAATTATATCTAGTCCCCATACTAAGAAGGGCCATGGAGGGGAGATGTAGTGTAGTTCTATTATGGGAAGGTGGCTAGCATTCCTATGGATCTGACACTTATGGCATTTCCTTACAAATTTGATGCAGTCTTCCATCATCGTCATTTAGAAAAACCCTTGTCTGATTGGCTTTTTAGCTAGAATTGATCCATTCATATGTGGACCACAAACACCTATGTGTACTTCTTCTATTACTCTTATAGCTTCAGTTTCATCTAAACATCTGAGTTGTAAACCATTTATGGTTCTCCTATATAACACACCCTGGTGCAATGTGAATTTTAATGCTAGTCTTTGAATGACTACTTTGTCTCTTTCATCTACTTGATCAGGATAGGCCCGTTCCTTCAATTATCTTTGGATGTCATAGAACTAGGGTTTTTTTAGCTATTTCTATCTTTGTTATTTTGTTATTTTTATGACAAGGTTATCTCAATTTGAGTAGAAACAGAGACTTTATAGGCATTTTGGATGGTCCTTCCCATATTGATGTTAGGGAAACAAGTGCATTTGCTATCTGATTGTGATTCTTAGGAGATGAATGAATCTGCATGTTCAAAAGGACATGGTAAGTAGCCTCAAGTGGTCAAAGTAAGGCCTAAAATGCTAATCTTTCAGTTCCCGCTCTTCCATGGCATGGTTGATTACTAGCATAGAATCTCCAAAGATTTAAATTTCTATGATTTCTAGGGCTATCAGTTCTTCTATTTTGAGTGTGCATGCCTCATATTTTGCTTCATTGTTTATAACTCTGAAGTCAAGCTTTTTAGTAATTGGTACTACTTCACCTTTTAGAGATTGTAGTATGACATCAACTCCTGCACTGAACTAATTGACTGCTCCATCAAAGTACATGCACCATCCCTGGATTTCAATGGCTGAGCTAAAGTAGGTTAGGAAGTCCAGTTGGATTTCTTTTGAGTTTGGAATGGGGTTGAGAGCTAGAAATTCAACTATTTCTCTCCCTTTTACTACCTTCTTAATCAGATATTTCATGTCGAATTCCATTAGCAGTACAAGCCACTTGGCAAGTTTTCCCACTATAGAGGGTGCTTCGTAAAGGTACTTCATTGGGTCCATTTTAGGATTGAAAGTATTGTCTGAGTTTCTTTATTGCCTATACCAGTGCTAAACATACCTATTTGACTTGCACTTCTCCTTATATGGTAGCATCTTCTTGCTCAAGTAGTAGACTATATGTTCTGCTTTTATTTCTCCCTCATAAGCTAACACTGCATCAATTACATTCCCTTCGATAGCTAGATACATGGTTAGAGGTATCCTTAGTTTAGGTGGTCTTAGAACTGGTGGGTTGGCTAAGTAGCTTCTGATCTTGTCAAATGCTAGCTAACATTGTTCATTTCATTCAACTGACTAATCTTTTCTAAGTAGCTTGAAGATTGGTTTACACACTGATTTCAACTTAGCGACGAATTTACTAATGAACTGTAGCTTCTCCAAAAATCCTTTGATTTCTTTCTTTATTTTTGGTACTTGCATCTCTATGATGGCTTTTGCTTTGTCTAGATCCATTTCAATCCTGTTTTAACTAACAACATACCCCATCATCCTTCCTGAAGTGACCCTGAATATACATTTCTTTAGATTTTGCCTGAGATTATAATTTTGGACCCTTTTAAGGAACTTTTCAAGATTAGAGGGGTGTACTTCCCTAGTTCTTGACTTGACCATCATGTCATCGATGTATACCTCAACTTCTTTATGTATCATGTCATGGAACATTGCAGTTGTCGTTCTCTGGTACGTTGCCCTTGCATTCTTTAGTCTAAAAGGCATTTCTCTATAGTAATAAGTACCCCATTCTGTTATGAAAGCTATCTTTGCTTTGTCAATAATGGCCATTAGGATATAATTGTACTCAGAGAATCCATCCATAAAGGAGTACATTGCACATATGGTGGCACTGTCAACCACTATGTCTATGTGATGTAGTGGGAAATCATCCTTTGGGAAGGCTTTGTTTAGATATCTATAGTCGACATAGATTCTAACCCTTCCATCTTTCTTCGGTATTGGTACTATATTTGTTAACCATTCTAGATAGTCTACTACCTCTAGGAGTTTTTCCTTGATCTATTTCTTGATGTCCTTTTTCACTAGTTGGGCCCATTCTAATTTGAGTCTTCTTAGTTTCTACTTTATCAGTTTGCACCCTTTTTTAGTAGGAATGAAGTGTTAAGAAGTGTCTTTGTCATCATCATACATCTAGGCAAATACTTTTGAATATTTTAATAGTATTTTTTCAATTTCTCTCCTCTTTTCAGGGGTAACATCTTTCAAAATATATAGAATGCTTGGTTTAGATTCCATGCTAATGTTAAATGATTTAGTGCATATGGAATGAATGTCAAATATGCTAATGTTTTTATCAATGCAATGCACACTACTATTAGGAAAGACATCAAACAAGTAAGCAAAATCATATTTCATTGCATTAACTTTAGAGTTCATTACATCATCATTTTCAAACAAAGAAAAATTATAGAGATCATTATCAGCAATGTCTTCGAACAGGATGTCATCAATGCATGATTTGAGGATGGTAGTAGCTTGAGCATGATTGATAGTTTCACTCTTAAATTCTATCTTTTGGTTTTTCATCAGCTCACAGATGTCAGTCTCGGTAATCATGTCTGGTAAGTGTTTCTCCTTGAGGGTCTCATTGAAGATCTCGAACCCCAGTTTCTTGATTCTATTGCTCATCCATTCCTTAGCTTGTCCTTAATAGACTTAGGTTGAGCTTTCAACCATAAAAGAGGTTAATTTCTTAACCCCAGTATCCTATTTAGGATCATACCCTAGATCATTTCTATTGGTCTATCCTCGAAAGTCAGGAATTCTATGACTCCAATGTTTCTTCTTTCTAATCCTGTTCCAGGAAAATATTGTATCTTCTTCATTATAGCAGCAACTTTGGGATCAATATGACCATTACTAATCACAGAAACCTAGAATCTTGGTAGGACCACATTCAGACAAGCAGTAATGTTATTTATTTTAGCAAGGATGGTAATGACCTTTCCATTTAGAGGGAACTTGATCTTCTGATGCACAGTGGAAGGTATACCCCCTAGTGGGTGGAACCAAGGTCTTCCTAGCAATAAAGAAAAAGTTGGAGGGATGTCTAGGATGGTAAATTTTGTTACTAATTCGATATCTCCCACTATAACTACTGCTTTAAAAGTGCCGATGACTGGCTTCTTAGAATCATCGTAGGCTCATATAAATATATTGGATTCTTCCAAGTTTTCAATATTCATCAAAAACTTATGTAGCAACCTCAAGGGGTAAACATTAATGGCAGACCCATCATCTACCATAACACATAGGGCCTTCTTAGACCTGACAATTGCTTGTATAAAGAGAGGATGATTATGAACCCTTCCCTCAAGGTGTAAATCTTTGTCTAAAAAGGTTATTACATTGGAAGGAGCTTTTATTAGAGAGGCTATAGCCTCACAAGTTGAGGCATTAGTGGCAATCTTTACTTCATCTAATGCTTTGACTAGGGCATCTCTGTACTTCTTGGAGGCCATGAGTAGGTCCTAGATATTAGCTTGTGCTTGAGTTTTCTGGAGCTGTTTGAGGATAGTGTCTTCCTCTTTAATCGGAGCTTGATCTCTTACTACTTCTTTCTCCTTAAAGGGTTTTTTCTCTTTTTAGGAGGTTGATATACCTGCCCACTGAGAGTTACATGATTAACTGCTAGTGAGGGCTTCTTAGTTTCTTAGTTATTTGCTTTTATACTGCTATTCTAGTCCTAGACAATGATTTCAGGATCATCAGAGTCGTACCATATATCTATCCCTATGACTTGCAGGTTCTAAAGCTGAATAGTACTAACCATCACATCTTCGTTGTCAAATTCTTCTTTATATCCTGAGGGTACTATATCTTTTAAGAGTGTATGGGTAGTAGGGGGTGCTATATAATTGACTTTATAGTTAAACTTCCCAAATGGTTAGCCCATTAAATCCCATATCTCATGGTGACTGCTAAAATTTTTAAATAGGGGCAATCAATTACTTCACCATTCATAGGAAGAGCTGCATCCCTAGCTCTTTTTTGCATTATCAAGTGAGGAAGGAATTTTTGAGGCATTGGAATATATTCAAAGGTCCAAAGGCATTACTCATCTTCACTAGAATTATAAGGCTCAAGAATGTGATTTGAGGGTTTGTCCTCTAAGGACTTATTATGGGTTTCTTGTATGGATTGGATTGATTTTTCAACAAGGTCTTCTAGCATATTAGAGGAGATCATGCTAGTGGTTGGTCGAGGCATGTTTTGATAGTTTGGAAGAGGATTGGTCTTGATACTAGGTTATTTTTCTGGGTCATTAATTTTTCTAGAGTCAATGAGGTCTTGGATTGCATTTTTTAGAGTTCTACATATATCAGTGGTGTGGCCAAGCATTTGGTGAAAGTGACAGAACAAGTTTTGGTTAATTTAAGGTGGTAGTGGGTTTGGAAGAGGCATAGGCTCTTATGGCTGTAGGAGGTTCTTTTGTTAAAGCCTTTGGAATACTTTAATAGTGGGAGGTTAAAGTTTGAGAATTTTCTTAGTGGTTTGATGACATTGATAGATGGTGACCTATGAGTGTTGGGTTGGATCATATTTATTTTTGCTGTTTGGTTTAAGGTCTTTTGGATGTTTGGTTGGGTATTGCAGTAAAAAGTGTTTCTAGCTTGCTGAGGTTCCTCATCCTCAATTCTGATCTTAGCTTGATTGAGAGCTTTGAGGTCAGGATAATGACCAAAGATAATTTATTTTATGAAGTGTGGTAGTGCCCCTTTGATTATTAGCTCTATTTATTCATCCTCCGGAGGATGGTATTTATGATGTGATTTCTTGATTTTAGAAATAGAGGATGCAGAATGATGATATGAAATGAGCATGATGAAGCATATATTATTCACATAGCATGCAAGATTGTCGATCTCATCACACAAGCACAACAGTATTCCCAAATGTTGGCGATAGTAAAATAAAATGCCATGCGATAAAATAAACATGCTAAAATAATTACATGGTCCTCAGACTCGACTAAGCTTGTGTGAGCTTTGAAGCTTTAGCTATGAGAGATTATCAAGCTTTCCTTGTCATGAGGTTCAAAATGATAGCAGAATGATGCTAAATTATATACCTTTAAAAAGTGCTTTGACAAAGATAAGGCTTGGTTTGGTGGAAAAGGGATCTAACAACCTAAAGGAAAAGTTGTGGGAGAGCAAAATCTATCACAAAAGGGGTTTCCAACACCTTTGATCAGACCAACTTTTAAGTGTGTGTATTTCCACTTGCTCCCCCCTCTAAAATGGGGTGTGAAGGGTCTATTTATAGGGAAAATTGGGTAGAATAGGGTGGTAGGGGCATGGTCACGTGCGTATAATAAGGATTTTATGCATGGCCAGACCAAGTACGCATGGTCACGCATAGTGTGCTCGTGGCAACGCGCTTCGCACATGGCCACACACACACACATACACTTCCACATGCACTTTGATGCTCTACTCACACTTCTTGAGTTTTATGTGCAATGTTCTAGGGTTGGTTCCTAAGGATTTTAGGCCTTTCGGATGCATTTTCGAAGTTCATTTTGCCAAATTTAGCCTTGATTTTAGCACATGACACCAAAGGGTGTTTACATACATTTTTAAGCAATACACGCTGATACTCGGGTTGTTTTGGACCATTATGGGACCATTTTTAGAGGTTTTGGAGACTTCCAGACTTATTTCTAAAGTTTGTTATGTCAAAATCAATTTTTATTTTTTCATAAAGTTGGGTCCCAGTCTAATGAAATGTGCACCAGCCTAATGAGCTGAGTATTCTAAGAGGAGTTTTCTTAAAATAAACCTCTAGTTGTTTTGATAATTCATATTCACAAGGTCAAAGCATAACTTAATGGTGTAGTGATTGATTTTGCACACTGGTTGGTCAGTTAGATTTTTAAGGTTACACAATTCATAGGTGTTATAAATGAGCAAACTCTAGTCATCTCAAGGATTCATTTTATCATTGTCCCTTTTTGGGGACAGTCAAATTTGAGGTATGACAGCTATCCATTGACTTTGAAGGTAGCATTTGCCTGATTCACTAGTTCAACTGCTCCATAAAGAAAGAGTTGCTTAATCTTGAAAGGACCTGACCATCTTAATTTGAGCTTTCCAGGAAAAAGCTTTAATCTCTAGTTAAAAAGGAGCACTAAATCCCCTTTTTTAAATTCCTTTTTCTATAAATGTTTGTCATGCCACCTTTTTATTCTTTCTTTATAGATTTTGGCATTTTCGTAAGCATCCATCCTGAATTTTTTAAGCTTATTCAATTAGAGAAGTCTTTTAGCACCAGCTTTTGCTAAATCAAAATTAAAAAATCTTATTGCCTAGAATTCTTTATGTTCCAGCTCAACTAGAAGGTGAAAGGACTTCCTAAAAACTAAGTGAAATGGTGAAGTCCTAATTGGAGTTTTGAAGGCTATTCTATATGCCCAAAGAGCATCATCTAAATGTGTAGACCAACCCTTGTATGAAGGATTGACTGTCTTCTCCAATATGCTCTTCAGTTCTCTATTTGAAAACCTCCACTTATTTGAGGTTGATATGGTGTAGCCACTTTATGCTTTACCCCATATTTTGCAAGAAGGCTCCCAAACTGGCGACTACAAAAGTGAGAACCACCATCACTAATTATGGCTCTTGGGGTTCTAAAATGAGTAAATATGTTTCGTTGATGGAACTTAGTTACTACTTTAGCATCATTAGTTGGTGATGTAATTGCTTCAACCCATTTAGATACATAATCAATCCCAACCGAGATGTATTTATTTCCATAGGAGCTTGGAAATGAACCCATAAAATTGATTCCCCATACATCAAAGAGCTTAATTTCCATAATGTTTGTAAGTGGCATCTCATTGCATCGACTTATGTTCCCTATCCTTTGACAACAATCACACTTAAGCATAAATTCCTTAGTATCCTTGAAGATTGAAGGCTAAAATAAACCACTTTGGAGCACCTTGGCAGCTGTCTTTGTTGAAATTGCATGTCCCCTATACTCAAGTGAATGACAATACATGAAAATATCTAAAATTTCATCATTTGGGACACATCTTCTTATCAACCCATCTCCATATCTTTTATAAGAACAAGGTTCATCCTAAAGATATTGCTTCACATCCCAAAATAATTTCTTCTTTTGATGGTAATCTAGGTTAAAGGGAAAAACTCTATATGCTAGGAAAATGACTAGATCATTATACCATGGAATACTCCCTTGATTTTTCATGGGTTTTTTCTCTTCGAAGATTATCAAAGATAGGGAGAGAGCTAGAATTTGGAAGTTGTTCAAGATAAGAGAGATGATCCATAAGCAAGTTTTTTGTTCCTTTACGATCTCAAATCTCTAAATCAAATTCTTGTAAAAGAAGGATCCAACGAATGAGTCTTGGCTTAGCATCCTTATTTTTTAGGAGGTATTTGAGGGTTGAATGATAAGTGTAGATAATCACTTTTATTCTAACTAAATAAGAACAAAATTTATCCATTTCATGCACCACTACTAAGAGCTCTTTTTGAGTTGTTGCATAGTTGAGTTGAGCTTCATCAAAGGTATGACTAATGTAGTAAATGGCATAAACTTTCTTGTCCTTCCATTGCCCTAACACAGTCCCAATGGCATAGTCACTTGCATCACACATGATCTCAAATGGGAGGCTCTAATTTGGTAGTTGCAAAATAGGTGCTATGATTAAAGCTTCTTTCAACCTATGAAAATCATCAAAACAAGTATCATTAAATTCAAAAGGAACATCTTTAGCTAGTAGATTAGTCAAAGGTTTAGCAATTTTAGAAAAATCTTTAATAAAGCAATGATAAAACCTAGTGTGACCAAGAAAACTCTTCATCCCTTTGATGAAAGTGGGTGGTGGAAGTCTTTCCATCACTTTGATATGAGCTTTATCTACTTCGATTCCATTTTTAGACACAATATGCCAAAGCACCACACCTTTGGTCACTATAAAGTGAAACTTCTCCTAATTAAGCACTATGTTAGTTTCCTCATAATATTATAACACTTTAGAAAGATTATCCAAACATACATTAAATGAAGAACCATAAACAATAAAATCACCCATAAAAACCTTCACAATGACCTCAACAAAATAAAAAAACTATAGACATCATGCATTTTGAAAAGTGGTGGGTGCATTAAAAAACCCGAAAGGCATTCTTCTATATGCATATGTTCTATAAGGACATGTGAATGTGGTTTTTTCTTAATCATCTGGATGAATAGGAATTTGGAAAAAAAATATGAATATCCATCTAAATAATAAAAGAATGAATGATTTGCAAGTCTTTCTAAGAGTTAATCAATGAAGGGTAAAGGAAAGTGATCCTTCTTAGTGGCCTTATTCAATTTCCTATAGTCAATGCATATACACCAACCTGTGACAGTCCTAATGGGAATCAATTCATTGTTCTCATTCTTTAACATTATCATTCCTCCTTTCTTAAGGACTACATGGATTGGACTAACTTAATCACTATCCAAAATAGGATAGATAACCCCAGCATTAAATAATTTCATTATTTCCTTATTGACTACCTCCTTCATGTTAGGGTTCAATCTTCTTTAGTTCTCAATGGAAGGTTTAGAACCTTCCTTTATATGAATCCTATGTATGCAAATAGAAGGGCTAATTCCCTTAAGATCATCAATGGTGTACCCTATAATTTTTCTATGAGGTCTAACTCTCTTAAGTAATTTTTCTACTTGTTCATCATTCAAATTCACAACAATAGGATAAGTAGAATTTGGACTAAGGAAAGCATAACTCAAAGATGAAGGAAGAACTTTTAACACTACCTTAGGTGTACTTTCTTCTTTCAAGGTATTTACACAATATAGATTGGAATTTAAAGGCTCATACCTGGTTGATTGCCTTATGTTTAGTGTGGGACTAGCATTGAGATAATGATTGTACATTTTTACTTCTTGATTTCTTTCATCTTATTTTGCATCATGGAGTAAGCATACTCCAAGTGGATCATAGGTAAGCTGTTTTTCAAAATTTCCTACATATAACTTTCTATTGCATCAACTTTAAAGCATGACCCCATTATTGAGATTTGATTTGTCATTTTGAACATGTCAAATTTTATTTTGTTATCCCTAATTTCAAGAAAAAATTTTCCTCTCTTAACATCTATAATTTTCCAGCTGTAGCCAAGAAAGGACATCCTAAAATTATTGGAATTTGTTGGTCCTCTTCCATCTCTAAGATGATAAAATCATTGGGCACATAATAGTCTCCAACCTTAATGGGCACATCCTCAAGAATTTCATAAGGATAAATGATGCATTTATCTTCGAGTTGTAGTAACACTGTTGTTGGTTGTGGTTCTCCTATATTCAAACACCTGCAAAAAGAGAGAGGCATTATACTCACACTTGCCATAAAAAGACTTACCAATAAATTCATTCCCAATAGTATAAGGGATAGTGATACTCCTTAGATCTTTAAGCTTTTATGGAAGCTTATTTTGGATAACAGCACTAAACTCCTCATTGATGGGAATGGTTTTATTATCTTCCCACTTCCTTTTATGAGAGATGATGTCCTTAAGAAACTTAATGTAGGCGGGCATTGTATTTATCATGTCCAAGAGTGGTATGTTGAGTTTGAGTTATTGGAATGACTTTATGAACTTCTCAAATTGTTTATCCAACTTGGATTTTTGTTGTCTTTGAGGAAAGGGTAGTGGTAGAGTGTGGCTTAATGTTTCCTTCTTCTCCTTATTTTTCTCTTGAACCTCTTTTTTCTTTTGCTCCTTCTCTAGAGAATCTTGTACAACACCATCAACTTGCTTTTTGGTCTCAACTTCAGATAATTTTTTTCCACTCTGAAGTGTTATTGCCTTTGCTTGCTCCCTAGGATGCTCAGGTTGACTAGGCAACATATCACTTTATCTTGAGCTAAAGGCTTGAAATGCAATTTAGTTTTCTAACATCTTGTTATGAGCAAAAAGTTGGCTCATTTGAGAGGTTAGATTTTTTATAGTCTCCTTTTATTCTTCTTAATCCTTTAAGAATTTTCCATTATACTCTATATATTAGGCTTGCTCTCTTGATGTTGATAGAAATAACTCTTTTGTTAGAAACTTGGTGGAGGTGGCTTGAATCCTTGGTTTGCATTTTGGACTCCCCCTTAGTTAGACCATGAGAAGTTAGGGTGGTTGTCCCATACTGGATTGTATGTGTTGGAGTAGGGGTTCCCTTGATTCCTTTGAAAATTATTGAGAGCATTGAGTTACTCAATGGAAAGGTCTTAAGAAGAGAAACTCCATTAACACTCCAGAGTTGAGTGCCCTCCTCCATAATACTCATAAGAGTAAACAAACATTGGATTTTGTACTTTGGTTGAGGCTTCTAATTTCTTTATGAGCATATCGATCTTTGCATTAAAAAGGTTCCAACTATCCACTTCATGCATCACTGCAACTTTCTTTAGTGCACTTTTTTCTCCAAGACATTGGTAATTGTTAGATGCCATAGTCTCAAGCAAGTTAAATGCATCATAGGGTGTCTTAGTCATGAATGAGCCTTAAGCAATAGCATCAATGGTGATTCTCATTGGCTCAGTGAGTCCTTGATAAAAGGTTTGAATGAGTAACCATTCTAGAACTTCATGGTAAGGACATTGGTGTTATAGATCCTTGAACTGCTCCTATGCTTCATATAAGGATTCACCATGGTACTGAATGAAGCTTGTGATCTCTTGACTGAATTTTCCTATCTTGCCTAGTGGGAAATAATTGCCCAAAAATGCCTTTGACAACATGTCCTATGTTGTAATGGACTGTGAAGCTAGAGAGTGTAACCATAGTTTGGCTTTATCCCTTAAAGAGAAAAGGAATAATCTCAACTTTATTGCATCTTTACTGACCCCATTCATTTTAAATGTGTCAAAATCTCTAATAACTGAGCTAAATGAGTGTTAGGATCTTTGCTTAGGAGACCTCCAAATTGGAATTGTGAAACCATCTGAATAATTGCTAGTTTGATCTAAAAAATGTTAGCATCTACAGTAGGTTTCACAATACTGTTATGGGTATCTCCTAGGTTAGGCATCGAGTACTCTTGAAGAGGACGATTCCTTGCTATTTATGTTGCTTGATTTTCAGCCATCTTTTGCTTGTCTTTCTTATGGTTTTCCTTTTGATTTTCTTGCACGATCTCTCGATTTCAAGGTTGATATTTTCTAAGTTAGTCCCCTTAAATCGACTGTTCATAAACTAGCAAAAATCACCTGAAAAATCAATAAGCAAAATAGGCAAGACTAAACAAAAGAATACTAGTCTAAAAGAAGTAAAAATTAAATTAATAGCAATATTGCCAATCCCCACAATGGCGCTAAAAACTTGTTATGATTTCAGAACCCGCAAGTGCACAAATCGTGAATTATAGCACAAGAATATTGTTCCCATGAGGACTGCATATTGAGTACTAATATTTTTACTTATGTTCTTAACCTAGTAAATTAAATAAAAGTGAATTTTGTAATAAAAATAATCAAAGAAAATTAATTAAATTATAATCAAATAATAAAAAACTTAAAGCCTAAGTTTAGCTTCATTATTCCAATTTTGATCATGAACACGTTAACAAACAAAAACAATGATTTTAGTTAAGGGTAATTATTCTAAAATACCTAAAGACTCTCACGAGTTCAATTAAGCATGTAAAGATTAAAGTTTAACCTACTCTCATGGTTAAGAAGTTAATTTAAACTCATTAAATTTCTTAATAATTAATTTACCACCATAGACTTCTGCCAACTGTATGATTCCCCGTAGAGCTCGTCTACTCTTGTGGTTGAGTGGTCTAAGTCCTATAAGTTTTAAGCTAATAAATTCCCCTAACTCTCATTGGTGAATTTACTCATAAATATGCAAACAATCTGACCAGGAATGAAAGCATAAAATAAGTTTAACTCAAAGAATTAATTGAAAATCAAATATAAAAATAGAAACTCATATTCAATCATATAATGAAATAGTTACTCCTAACCTTGAACTCTAAATGAAATTTAGCCACGCATGATGGTGGCAAAACACACGAACATGAATAAAGAAATTAAAATAAAGAAGAAACAAAGATAAAACTCTTTTGAAGCTCCTACTTGTTGCCTTTGTCTATCAACTCTATCCACACCTCTCTTCATCTATGTTCATCCCTTTCTCTCTACTCTTCTCTCATCTATTCTATTGACTTTGTCTATCTTTTTATAAGGCAAGGTTAATGAGAGTCCTTTTTCCCTTCAATTCCTTACTCTTACATCACTGATAGATAGTCCCCGGTTATATCGAGCACATGCGCCCATTACATGCCCATCATCATTTGCACATGTTATGCTATCACTCATATTAATTGTTGGTGAATCATCACCCTTCATATCATATTTATTGACAAAGGTGTTACAACAACTCACTTCTTTGACATCAATAACTCATTTCTTTGATAATGTAAAGTTGTCATAACAGCTCAAGCACTTGTACGTCCACCATATATGCTCACCACTTTATGTCTTGTGTATCCAGCTGGTATGCCCACTACTTTATGATTTTATAATGGTTTGTATCAAGGTTTAACTCACAGCTTCAGTAAGGTATGTAAACTTATTTTTTTAATTTTTATTTTTGTTAGGGCTTTTGTCAGGGCTTTCATCATGGCTTAGTAAATCCCTGACGCATTTTGTGTCATGATGCATAGGACATGCACATGGTTTGGATCATGGCTTAGGCAAGCCATGATGCATGCCATGACACTTCCACTTTGCTCAATTCCTCATTGGACATGGCTTGGGCAAGCCATGATGTTTGCCATTACATATACACTTTAGACTTAACTACAATAAAAAAGGAAAATTAATTAATATTGAAAAAGCCCTAGAGGGGGTGAATAGGGCTATTAAATAAAAATTAGAATTAAAAAAAATAATTCTTTGTAAGAATTGAAAGAATGTTAAGAAGCAAGAATAAAGAACACACTGATTTAAGGAGTTCTGATTCAACAACAATCCTATATCTCTAGCTAACTTATCCCCAAGTTAAGATTTTCAATCATCCACAATCTTATTCATAAGATTGGGATTACATAACATTTTTATGGCTCACTCTTACAATATTACAACATGATTTTTCAAGGCTTACTCAAAAAACCAAAACTCAAGTGTTTCAATAGACAACACTTAATCCAATTCCTTTAGAAATAAATCTCACTTCCCTACTAATCTATCCCAAGATTTAAGATGAAGAGAAATTTTATTTCTAACTCATAACCAACTCTCACAAGAGTTATAAACAAAGAGTGAATATTTGAGAATTTGAGAGCTTTAATGAATGTTAAGATAGAGAATGATAATAAGCAAAAATGTCTTAACTTTCATTCAGCTCTAGAGGTGTTTTTATAGATAAACACTAAAAAATATAGCTATTGGAGGTGCAAATAACGTGTCTAATATCTATATTTTGAATCTAACATTTATAATTTTAAATTATTGAAAGTAATGTTGTCATACTACTATGCATGGATTAAAACTATGATTGCCTATTAAAGACATTCAAATTTTCCCACACTTTCTTCATAAAAGTTGTATACATTTGACTTATATTTCCATATCATTTTAAATCACCTCAATTAGACTTCTGTAGCTTAAGAGATGTCTAAAATACTAAGAGTTGTGCAATCTAAAATGCAAACTACTATTAGACAACTGTGCATGAGTTGAAACCATGATTGTCAATTAGAGAATTTCTAATTTTCCTAAAATTTCTTCAAAAGAAGTTGTATATATTTGACTTATATTTCCATATCAATTTGAATCACCTCAATTAGACTTCTATAACTCAAGATATGTCAAAAATACTAAGAGTTGTGCAATGTAAAATGGTAAACGCATACATTGATTTTGACTCAACATTTTCATACCCAAATGAACTCAGATTTTAACAAGTAAGCCCAAATCAGAAAGCTCAAGATGTCTACTTCAAATGAAAAGAAGATAACTTTCTCATTATAAAGCTCTAAGTGATAATTGGTTTTCGGAACTCTTAGGCTTGGTATCCTACAATCCACAAATAGAAGGCAAGGTGAGAGGTGGGGAGAGTCCACACAAACACTCCGATGCCTAAATTAGAGAATAGAAGTAGGAAGAATACGTGATAGCTAAAATATGTGAGAATGAGATGCCCCTTTATGAGGGATATGGGGTTCTATAAATAGCAATACTTAAACCTAGGAGGAGTCAAATTCCTTGTGAGATAGTGAATCGTAATCTTGGTAGGAGAGTGTTCCTTCTTTGCTTAGGATTCCTCTTTAGGGTAGTCCCTATCCTTGATGGATTTTGCCTTCTTCCTAATCCAAGTGTCCCTGTTCAAGAGATAAGTAGCCCTTAACTAGGCGGGAATATATTAGACAGTATCAAGAGTCCCCCCCGGGTGTATTTGGATATTTATGTCCGTTATGCCCGGGTAGGGTGCTGATGCTTGCACATAGGGGTACTACACAATGATAAAGATGAGTGAGCTGAGGTGGCCAGCCTCAGTCACAATAAAAGAGTAAAGCCCAATGCTGAGTCTCGGGACAATATCGTTGCTAAAATGCAATCCATAGAGCTTGCATATCTGCCAAATGTGTAGGAGCACAACAATAGATTAACTCATCCATTCTGAACCAACATGACATAACCAGTCATCATTGGATTTTTTATGCTTGGTGCAAGGACATGAGGCTTTATAAGCTCGAAACCTCAGTACTACATAATCGACCTGAGGGTGCTAGCTTCAGTCATAGGTCTTAGATGCGCGAGGCTTAGATGCTCGGTACATGGACGCAAGGTTTACATGCTCAAAACCTCAGTACTATAGAAGCGACCTAAGGGTGCCAGCTTCAATCACTGGAGTTAGATGCACGAGGCTTAAATGCTCGGTACATGGATGTGAGGCTTACATGCTCGGAACCTCAGTACTACAGAAGCGACCTGAGGGTGCTAGCTTTAGTCACTGGACTTAGATGCTCGAATACCTGAAATGGCCTAGAAGCGTAGCTTGGGTGCTTTTCAAGTAGCTTAATGAAGGAGCCCAGTTGAGATGTAGGTGGGCTGACATGTGATGATGTCGTTTCAAATCTTAAGGATTCAAAATTTAAATCATATGAGTTATGGGTCATTTCATGTGTCAGTAAACAAAACATTTTTGCTGCCGTTGTCGTGACTCCTCGTTCAATGGGCTTATTTTCCCCAAAAGGCCCTTGATGACCTAGGGAGAAATGAAGCAATGATGAGGGCAGTTAATGGCATGTTTCCAGATCCTTCCGTGTCTTTATAAGTACTATTGCGCTTGTTGACTGGTGTATTTTTCTTTTTTTTCCTTTTTGCATTTGTCACGTTTGTATTGCCACTACTGTTTTCTTTTCTGCCTGCAGTGATTCTTGCTTGTGGCAACCAGGTGATCTTTTATCTTTTCTTCTTCTTTTTTCTTACTTATATTGTTGAGCATTTTCTTTCTTCATTATGGCACCAAGAGAACAAGTTAGTTTTTACCTTTTTGTTTCAAATGTAGATGATGAGTTACTGGGGTAGTACTAGAGGCAGTTCTATATCCCCGCTGATTACGCCCTTCACATCGTAGATAGGAGTTTTAGGGCCCATACCCACCTGCTAGGGCTATGTAAATTAGTTGTGTATTTTGACCAACTAGAGGGGGGTTTAAAATTTCCTTTAGATCCCTTTATAAAGAGATTTTTGAATAGGATTAACATAGTGCCTGGTCAACTCCATCTGAATAGTTATAGGATTCTGATCGAGTTCATCAAATTGATGCATGAAGAGGGGAAAGAACCCGATTTAGATGTTTTTGGATACCTGTATAGGCTGAATAGGAAGAAAGGAGAACTGATGTTTTCCTTGTCGGCTGTGCCTAACCACACCCTCTTCGTAAAGCTTTCGGATCTCCACAAGAAGTGGAGACACCATTTTTTTATTATAGAGCATCAGTCAAACTTCATGGATGTCCGAAAAATGTGGTCTAATGAGTGCCATAGGTTGAAGCAGCCTGTGAGACTTCCTGATAATGATGCAGAGATGGTTTTATGGCTGCATCTCGACAGGCTTGCCAAAGCTCGATCGGCAGAGGATGTGTCCAGGAGATACCTATGGAGAGTCTGTCTAAGTCGTGATCACTCCCTTGGTATATTTATGTTACTTAAAGCTATGTTTCTGACTTGATATATTTTTGCAATTGTAGATGACTGACTTTTTTGATTTTACGGGCGAGATTTCATTATTTGACGCACCAACTACTCAGGAGGAAGTGCAGGTATCTCCTTCCCTAGAACCCAAAGCTCCTGCGACTTTTGAAGTAGTATCTGTCAATCCCAAGGGTAAAATAGTGGTGGAGTTAACACAGTCGGAATGGGTAGGTTGGAGAAAGAAGTGGTTGATCGAGCCAGAGTTAGACATGGAGGGGCTTGATGAGGACATTTATGTCCAACGCCCAAGGTTATCTGGATGTCCAAATATGAGGGGCTAGATACTGAAGCGGATGAAGCCCCCGAGTGTCTCTAATAGCCAAGTAAGGGATTAATACGTTAAATTGCTAAGGCTACCCAAGGATATGCAGCACTAGTCCAATGAGGGCCTGGAGGGTTTGCTCGACTCCATGATTGGCCAGTCATTGGAAGTAAGTTAGCTCTGCTACTGATGTTGTTATCATATGTGCTTCTTATTGACGTGAACTTTTTATTGTTGACAGATGACTCAGGCTTTACTGCTGGCGAATGATTAGTACTTTTATCTGAAGAGCCAATACAACTTGAAGGAGATAGAGGTGGGAACTATAGCCATCAATTTTGAGAAGAAGCTGGATGGCGTGAAGGCAACATTGGAGCTCTGCCAGACAAAGTATGCTTAGGCGAAGTCCAAGGTTGAGGCGAGTCAGAAGAAAGTTTTTGAGTTGGAACATAGCCAAGGCCAACTGACGAGGAGGATCGAAGAGCAAGACCTTCAAATTGCTGAGCTTGAGAGAAAGCTGTATGAGCTTGAGAAATCCTAAACGAGTTATAAAAATTCATACCAAGGCATGGTAGGGGGATTTCTTAAGGCCTACAGGGCTACGTGTAAGAGGGTCCTGCTCACTCAGGACTCATAATTGGACCTGGGGGTGTTAGATAAAATAACACCAGCAGACCTTGCCAAGCTTGTTGTTGAAGAGGACGCTCATCGAAAGGCCAGTGCTGCTCCTACGAGGGATACTGTGGAGGCTGCTATTGCTACTGAGTCTGCAGCACATCCGGATGCTGTTGATGAGGTTTCCCCATCTGTTTTCAGGCCTAGGGGTCTGAATGTACATATAGTAGAATAGATATTCTTTATTTTTTTTGTACCTGATCTCTTGTAAAGGCATTTTTATTAATGAAGAGATACTTTATTGAATCATGTGTTGAATATAACTTATTGATAATATTTTCTAAGAGAATCTGAGTTCCAAAATCATGGTAGTTCTTTGCCTCCTGTTTCTCTTAGCTTGTATGCTCCCTTGATTGTTCTTGCCAAGATTTGGTATGGACCTTCCTAATTTGGACCTAACTTGCCAGTTCCTGAGTTGCCTTTGCTAATATCTGCTCTTCTGAGTACCCAGTCTCCCAACTTGAACTGTCTTGGATGATGCCGTTGATGATGATACTGTGTCACCTTTTGTCGATGTGCTTCAGTTGTGGTTGCTGCTTGTTTTCTCCTTTCCTCTAGTAGGTCTAGACATATCTGGGCATCAATGTTGTTGATGGTGTGATTGAGATTTTGGCTTACTCTGTAACTTGGTGAACCAATTTCCACTAGTATTACTATGTCCATGCCATAGGTTAGCCTAAATGGTGTCTCTTCGGTGGATGATCTAGGCTTGGTCATGTAGGCCCAGATTACATTGTTGAGCTCTTCGACCTAATTTCCTTTTTGCTCATTGAGTCTTTTCTTTAATCCTTGCATAAGAATTCTGTTGGTGACTTCTGTTTGTTTGTTTATCTGTGGGTGGGCTACCAAGGTGAAGCAAAGCTTTATTCCGAGGTCTGAGCAAAAGTCTCTGAAATTTTTGTTATCAAATTGTTTGCCATTTTTTGTAATAAAAGTGTGGGGGATGATGAACCTGCAAATGATCTCCTTCCAGAAGAAGTGCTATATTCGAGCTTTTGTGATGGTTGGGACTATCTCTACTTCTACCCACTTAGTGAAATGGTTAATAGCCACAATTAAGAACTTTTTCTATGAAGTGGAGGGCAGGAAGGGACCTAGGATGTCCATCCCCCACATGGCGAATGGCTAAGGGCTGCCAATGGGATGCAGGGGGCGAGAAGGCTTGTGGTTGAGTCGAGCATAGTGCTGGCATTGGTGACATGCTTGCATTAGCTACTGGGCATCATTAGACATGGTAGGCCAATAATATCCTTGGAGTAGTGCTTTTTGAGTTAGCGCATAATGGGATTTGTGCACTCCGTAAATTCCTTATGGATCTCTCAGAGTATGTAATTTCCTTCCTTTGGTGAGATGCACTTAGACCATGGGTGTGAAAGGGATTTTCGGTAAAGCTCCCCTTGATGGATAGAATAGTGGGCTACCTTGGTTTTTAGCTTTTAAGCTTGCAGCTTGTCTTCAAGGAGGATTTCATGTTCTAGGTATTGGATTATTGGTCGTATCCATTTTGAGACTACCCGTGTCTCCAAAACTTCAGGGTCTTCAGTGCTAGGTTTGGTTAATGACTCGGTGAAATGCATATCCCTGAATGCTTGACTATCTTTAGCTGCTGACTTGGCCAGGAAGTCAGCCTCAGTGTTTTCTTCTCTGGGTATCTGGATGATCTCCCATCAGCCCCCGTCTCGCTTAATGTATTGTAAGATCTACTTAACTTTGTCCATGTACTTAGCAATGTAGGTGTCTTTGACTTGGAACATTTCACTGACTTAGTTGACCACCAGCTGGGAGTTCGAGTGTATGATGAGGTATTCAGCCCTGACTTCGGTGGCTAACTTTAGGCCTGTGATGAGTGCTTCATACTCAGCAACATTATTGGTTGTGTTGTACTCGATTTGGACTGCATATCGAATGTAAATCTTATGTGGTCCCCTGAGGATTATCCCTATGCCGGAGCCTTGAGCTGAGGATGCTCCGTCAACATAGAACTTCCATTCCGGTGCTTTAGTTAAGGTAATGTCTTTCGGATCCATTTCTTGCACAAAATCTACTAATGTCTGGGCTTTCATCTGTTGGCGGGGTTCATAGTCAATGTCAAATTTGCCAAGTAATACCGACCACTATACTAGGCTGCCCGAGGTCTCCGGTCGTTATAAGATTTTTCATAGCAGGAAACAGGATCAAATAATAATATGGTGAGCTTGGAAGTAATGTCAGAGCTTTCGAGAGGTGTGGACCACAACCATGGCTAGCTTGTCTAATATGGGATATCGAATTTCAGATACTGAGAGCATTTTGCTGATGTAATAAACTGGGCTTTGCTAGCTTCCTTCTTCTCTTACTAGTACTAATGCAATGCATTCTTGGCTTATAGAAAGGTATAAGTACAATTTTTCATCTGGGACTGGCCAGCTTAGTAGGGGTGGTGAGAATAAGAATTTTTTAATGTCTTCGAATACCGCTTGGTAGTCAGCGGACCACTCAAACTTCCCAAAATTTTTGAGAGCTCAAAATAATGGTAGACACCGTCTGGCTGAGCAAGAAATAAAATGCCCTAATGCTGTGATTCTGCTATTTAACTTTTGTACTTCATGGATGTTTTTTAGTGCTTCCATGTTAAGTATGGCTTCCATCTTTTCTAGATTAGCTTCAATGCCCCAATGAGATATCATGAATCCCAAGAATTTGCCTACTCATACTCCAAAGATGCATTTTTCTGGATTCAACTTGATCCTGGATTTGCTTAATAGTCGAAGAACCTGGTCTATATCCGTTGGGTGTTGTTCTGGATGCTTGCTTTTGATGATAATGTCATCTATATATACTTCTACGCTCATGCCAATATGGTCTTAGAGGACTTGGTTCATCATTCTTTGATACGTGGCTCCGGTGTTCTTCAGTCCGAAGGGCATCACCTTATAGCAATACAAGCCTTCATAGGTAATGAAGGACATCTTCTTCTAATCCTCTTCCTTCATCAGGATCTGGTGATAACCTTGTGCTGCATCGACGAAACTGTATAATTCATGACCAGCGGTAGAGTCAACGAGATGGTCGATCATGGGCAATGGGTAGCTGTCTTTAGGGCATGCTCAGTTTAGGTCAGTGTAGTCTACACATATTATGTATTTCCCATTTGCTTTTTTGACAAGTACTATATTGGCTACCCATTTTGGGTGAGTAATTTCTTTGATGAACCCAGCTGCTAATAGCTTCATTATTTCTTCATCAATTATTCTCTACCTTTCATAGGCAAAGGTTCTTTTTTTCTATGCTACTAGCTTGGCTCCCGATCTGATGTTTAGATAGTAACAGGCAACTTGTGGGTCCACGCCGATGATTTTGGATGCTTGTGAAACAAAATCCTTCGAGTGTCAGGTAAGGACTTCCCTTATTTCTTCTCTGATGTTTTGGTTGAGTTCATTTCCAATTTTCATGGTCTTCTCTTTCATGATTTGTAAGGTCTTCGTGTCTTCTACTGGTTGTGGATCGGCGCTTTGCTTCTCAACTTCCCATGCTTTTAAAGGAAAATTCTCCGCTTAAGGCTTTATGGCCATCTAGTAACACTATCTGGCCATATACTGATCTCCTCAAATGGTAAGGGTTCCATTCTTGATTAGAACTTTCATAGTTAAGCGTCGGATACTGGTGATTGCATCTGCTTCATAAAGTGTCAGCCGTCCTATAATCCTATTATATGCTAGTGGTATATCCACCACATTGAATACTGCTCAGATGACTTTTGCTTCTTTATCGTCTTGATTCCCAAATTTTAGGCTCAGTTTGACAATTCCCATTGGTTGTACAGTTCCTCTATAGAAACTCGTGATAGGGTTTTGGATGGCCTTCAGGTTGGTGACGGAGCCGCCCATTGCCTTGTACGCATTCTAGGATAATGCATTGATAGCACTTCTGTTGTCCACCAATAGCCTTTTTACCAGATACTTGTTTATGCACGCAGTTATTACCAGGGCATCACAATGGGGGTGGTGAACATGCGAATCATCTTCCAAATTGAACACAATATCGCTTCTCTTGGGTATTGGTTTTTCTCTTCTACTCCGCTTTAATCTTTTCTCAGTGTTTTCTCCCTCGATGATCATGTTGATTGTGCCAATCAACTCCCTCCGGGTTTTCTTTGCTTTTGGCCTATCATGCTCTTGGTTTTCAGAGATTTCGCTTCTTCTCAATGCATCTATAAAATTATTGAGTTTTCCCCTCTGCACCAGTCTTTCTATGGCATTCTTCAACTCATTGTAACCCTCCGTGTCGTGCTCGTATTCCTAGTGATACTGGTAGTATTGTCCCCTGTCTTGCATGGATCTCTGGCTTGGGCCTATTCTCTTAGTTGGGGTGATTCCAACTCCATTTTGCATGACCCACATGAGGATTTTGGATCGAGAGGTGTTCAGGGGTGTGTATTTGTCCACTTCCCTATCAAATCTTTCTGCTGGATTTCTGAAATTTATTTTTGGGAAGCTTGCTCGTCTGTGTTTGGGTCGTTAATTCTTGATCGATGGCTTTTCTTCCTCCAATCGCATCCTTCTATCCTCATCAATTTTTATCATCTTGACCGCCATCGTCATTACCTCTGCAAAGGCACTCGGTTCTTTGGTCATTATTTTATCTTTAAGCTTACTGAGTCTAGTGCCATTTTTTAAAGCTTCTATGGTAACTTCATCGACAAGATGCTCAATTTGCATGGCTGTTTTATTAAAACGGTCAAGATAACTTCATAAAGATTTATCAACTTCTTGCTAGCACATCCGAATATCGTTGATATTTTTGGCCAGGGGAATATTAGTGACGAACCTAATACATTTGCCAGATCCTCGAAAGAAGTGATAAAATTCTCTAGGAGTTGATGAAACCACTTTTGAGCGTTCTTTGTGAGTGTGCTTGGAAAAACTCTACACATGATTCCATTATTTATATTCTGGAGCAGCATCTTTATTCGAAATGTCGATATATGGCTAATGGGGTCTCCCGTCCCGTCATACTAATCATGCGGTGGGATTCTGAACTTAGTAGGGATCTCCGTTTGGATTATTTTTCTGAAAAATGGTGTTCTACTATCCATAATGCATTCTTCTTCCTTCCTTGGTTTGGTCTGGGCTTTATATATTGCTTCTTCAACTTCTGAGCTATCTTCGAATCATCAAAAGCTAGAATTGTTGAACTACACTCCCCTTCTGGCACTTTACCCTTTCCCATGCTCGTCCCTGGGGCATGTCGAGGTGTTGTGTTATCATCATTTTAAGCCGGTTCAGAACACCCACTTTGTATTATAGCGTTTAGTTGTTGTTGCATCAAAGCTATCTGCGCCTGGATATTTTTTATCATGACTTCCTTGCTTGTTTGATCGAGGCTAAGTGTTTGGTTTATAGTGTTTAAACTTGGTGTGGTTATTACTAGTGTCTCTATTAAACTCGGAAAGGGTATGAAAAGTTTTGAGCGATGGTGTTGTATAAGAGCGTAATATAGGAGGTTTATGCCCAAGGACGGGTATCTTGGGGTGTTGTCGGGGAGTGGAGGTGTATGTCTGGATGAAGCTCCGGTATGCTGAAAAGTGGCTGGAAGCACTAATGCTGGGAGAGGGTTTAAAAGGTCGGTCGAAGGGATAGGTGTGGAAGGGTTGGTGTCGGCTTCAAGAGTCAAGGCTGGTGGTAGGCTGGAAGTCATAGTGAGGATGTCTTTAGCTTAGCAGGTAAATGAATAGCTTTTCCCACGGAGTTCCCACAGATGGTGCCACTTGATAATTGATTTTCGGAACTCTTGGGCTTGGTATCTTGCAATCCACTAACAGAAGACAAGGTGAGAGGTGGGGAGAGTCCCCACAAACACTCTGATGCCTAAGTTAGAGAACAGAAGTAGGAAGAATACATGATAGTTAGAATATGTGAGAATGAGATGACCCTTTGTGAAGGATATGGGGTTCTATATATAACAATCCTTAAACCTGGGAGGAGTCGGACTCCTTGTGAGATAGTGAATCATAATCTTGGTAGGAGAGTGTTCATTTTTTGCTTAGGATTCCTCTTTGGGATAGTCCCTATCCCGGACGAATTCTGCCTTCTTCCTAATCTAGGTGTCCCTATTTAGGAGATAAGGAGCCCTTAACTAGGCGAAAACATATTAGACGGTATCAATTGATAATTTAAAGGCACTCTTCCATTATATCTCTGTTGTTCATACTTAAGGGAAAACAAGTCCAATGCTGATGCCTTAGCTAAACAGGGAGTGTATAGGCACAGGGATTTTATTTCTTGGTTGTATTTTTTTCATTTTGATTTTCATGTTTTGTTAGCTTCGGTTCCTTTGCACTTTCTTCTAATTTCTCCAAATTTTTCATCTATCTTGTTTTGACATTAATTTTAAATATATGGGTTGAATTTATTAATTTGGGTTAATTGCGATTTCAAGATGAATTTTTTGTAGATATTTTAAGAAAATTGACGTTGATTATAAAAAAAAAAAAAAAAAAAAGTAGTTGTATGTACCAAATAAAGTTAAATAAACTTGTTTTAAAAGCACTAGCAGTTTTCGTATATATTTCCAATTGAAATGGTTTAACAATCTGCCAAAAACTAGATATAGACCGATGTAAGTCGAGTTTAATGCTTTGCATGGTTACAGACCCCCAGTAGAGATGCACCATGGACAGAGAACATATAACCTTGTCTAGCCACTTTCCATTAACTAAAATGCTAGGAAAAATTAGATAATAATTATAAAATATAAAATAAAACAACAACAAAATTAAAGTTTCAAAGTTTAACTGAAAGATAAAGTTTATCAAACTTGAAATGTAACATATATTTTTTAAAATTTGAATATTTACTTTTTTTTTTATCTAAAGTTTAATAGTAAAGTTTTAAAATTTTAACATTTACTTTTTCAAAAACTAAAAAATTTTAACAATTTATGACATTCTTTAGAGAAATTTCCAATTAATGATAAAAAAATTTGTTAAAACTCAATCTGCCAATTTGACTAACGAAACTATTAGGTGACAAAAATCTCGTGCTGCAGTCCGCGAATCAAATTAATAGACGGATTGCCTTAAAACAAACATGAGTGAGCGGGGCACAAAATAATTGAGTTTCACCTTCTCTTTTTTTTTTTTTTTTTTTCACTCAGCCTTCTTCTTAATAATAATAATAAACCACAAGCAAAAATATAATATATTACATGTAGTAATCATTAAAAAATTAACTATTTTCAAGTGGTATTGTAATTTTAGCTGTAAATTGTTGGAAAAACTAGATGATTGTGATTTTAGATTAAAAAGATTAATGCATGTATTAAAAATATTAAATAATATTTTAATTATATATAATATTAAGATATTATTATTAGTAATAGTAATAGTAATAATATAAATTATTATAAAATAATAGTATTATTATTTAAAATATAATATAATTTTACTCATAATAATATTAAAATATAATAATAAATATTATCAATATTTAATTACTTAATATTATTTAATATTTAAAATCTTTAATTATTTAATAAAAAATATGTAAAATAAAAAAAACTTAACATTCTGCCACTAAAAGTGGTGGAATGTGAAAATATTTATCAAATTCACTCGGCCACTTCAGGAGTTTATAAAAAACTTTGAGTAGGAGCTAAGAGGTGGGTCGGGCAGATCAAATAACCGAAGGCCGAATAGGCTGCAAAAATATACGGTGGCATTTTTGCAATTAGAGGTGAAATCAGTGGATCAATGGGATACTGTTCATCTACTGTGAAATTGCACCTAAACTTTTTATCTTCTAATAGGTTACTTCAATCAGTTTACCAATGAAAATGGCAGAACTGACACTCATCCACAACAGTCAAAACGACTGTAAACTGATAATTTTTGTTCCTGTTTCAACCCTAAAATAAAATTCGTCAAAAGGAAAATGTCATATATTGATAATTTTTTTTTAAGTTTTTGCCGCAAATTGAAAATTCATGGATCATGTGTGTATTCATGTAAAGATAAGCTCCCAAGCAATACATACACACTCAAATCAATATTTCATTATACCTTGTAGGAAATGAAGTATGACACCATTCAAACTCCTTGAAAGTTGCTATATATATGTATATATAATTTCCATCAAGAAATATATTAATTTATGAAATTATTTATTTGCCGATTTTATTCTCTTTTGAAGAGCTCATTTAATTCCATCACTTATATACTAAGTTGTGACCTTACTTTTAAAGCAGACTCATCAACTAATCATACGTTATATGAGGTAAATTACATTTTTTATTTTTATATAATTATTTCTAAAATCTACTAACCATAAGAATTTTAAATAATTGGGATCAATATATTGGAGGGTTTTATTGAAACAATTCAAACTTTCATTTTATATATATATAACTCATAATTTAAAATTCGATCTAAAATAATATATATTTTTTTTATAATTGAACAAATATTTGTAATTAAAATTTTAATTTATTAACTCTCTTTGTTAACATATCTTTTAGGAGGTGAATGACTACCATTTTAGTGTGATAAAATTAAAATTAATAATTAATAATTATAACAAATTTAAATAGTACGTATGATCAAATTGGAATTGTATATACTATATATATACGCAAAACTAACCTTAATAGTTGCCAATCAAAAGATATAAAATAGAAAACACAGTTTTATTAAATTATAATGACAACACAGGAAATAACAATAGCAGAGTGCTGAAGGAGAACTGTGTTTATTTATTATTTTTGTAATTGTCTCTTTCATGCATGCATGCATTCATGCAAGCGTTCTCTGTGTATCTTCTAATTGCTGTAAGCAAATAATTTCTGAAGTTCCTAGACGACCTTTTTTTCCAGTTTGAAGGCTTTAGCAAGAACATCAGGATTAATAGGAGGATCAGATCCAAAGGCTGCATCAGCTATAGTAATGAGACCAGGATTCGGACTACTCAAACCAGCAAAAGCAACTGCATTAGTCTTTGCGATATTGAACTGGAAGTGAACAAGACCGATTGGAAACACAAAAAGCATTTCCTGGGTACAGCACTTTTGAGATAAGGCGATTGCTACGAGCTGATGTGACAAAACCAACATAAAGAGTGCCTTCAACTACTACAAGAATCTCTGTTCCTCGAGGGTGAATGTGGGGAGGGTTCAAGCCACCATTTGCTGCGTAGTCTAGGCGACCAAGTGATATAGCAAGAGTATTGAGCCCTTTTATTTTATGAACATTCAAGAGAGTGACATTTGACCTATTTGGATTTTCTGTATCTCCTGGGATGTTGAGTCCAGAAGAGGAAAAATCTTCAGCCATAGTATGGTTTGGGTTCTTGCAGAACTTCCCATTGATAAACACTGCATTAGTTAGCAACAAATGTTAATTGTCAATATCTCCGCAAACAATAAGAAAAATACGACTAGCTATTCTAGTATTACAAGCATAATTAATTTTTATGAATAGCCAATCCATAAAAATTCGTTTTACATGAGTTTAATTTCTAATCACCAGAGTTAAAACTATAAGATTACGATTTTGAAATTTAATAATAATAATACTAAAAGAAATATTGTTTTTATGACAAGACTAAGAGTTGGAACTTAAATAAAAAAAAAAAAACAAATAACAAACCACTGTAACTAATCCTTATCTCATCACACGGTGTATGTCATTTGCTACATTACAAACACTTTCGTGTAAAGCCTATATATATATATATGCAGCTATGTAACTCATTTCAAGATTAAGCAATATATTCAATTCAATAAATATTTCAGCCTTTGTTTACATGATGGTATCAGAGCCTCAATGGCTTCAAACACATAGATCGTTCCTGCCAACTTTACTTCTCTTCCCACCTCAACCTCAACCCAACTCAATTTCTCAGTCAAACTCAACTCTTAAAACTACCTAGCATGGAAGACACAACTTCTCCCTCTCCTCAATTCTCAAGAACTCACCGGATTTATTGAGGACTCAAATCCAGCACCTTCACAAACTATAACCAGCACTGATAACCCAGTCACTATCATTCCCAACCCAGCTTATCTACAATGGTTCAAGAAGGACCAACTTCTCCTATCTTGGATACTGTCCTCACTATCCGAGGAAATATTCCCTTACATTATCAATGTTACCTCCTCTTTTGCTACTTGGCAAATCCTAGCCAACACCTTCGGTGCTGTCTCCCAAAATCGTCAACTCCAATTAAACATTGAACTTCAAGAGCTTAAACAACATGACCTCACTGTTACATAATACCTCCTTAAAGCAAAGTCACTTGTTGATGAACTCTCTTCTTTAGGCCGAACCCTCACTCAAGCTGAGTTTAATGATGTCATTTTTTGAAACATCAGACCATAATTCCAAACTGTGATCACCGCCCTCAACATGTGACCTGACCCAGTCTCCTTCAGTGAAATTCACTGTCAGCTAGTTGCCCATGAAATTCTTCTCAAGAGCCATCAAGAACCACCACTGGCCAACCTAGCCTACAAACCAAATTCATCCTACATCCCACCTCTTGTTCTTATCCCAACACAATTCTCCCCGACACAATTCTCCCCAACACAAACCCTACACCCACCACATCCATCCTACTCCCACCACATCCATCCTACTCCCAACCCCGTTATCGACGAGGACGTGGTCAGTCCAATACATGCCAAATATGTGGTCTCTTCAACCACATGGCTAACAGCTATCGCCGCCGTTATCAAAACTACAATCCACCTGCAACCTCATTCCCATCCACACCACAAGAAAATATGGCCATGCATAACACCTTCTCAGCCCCAAACCCATCACCCACATTGATGCAGCCATGGATAACTGACATGGGAACCACATCTCATATCACCCCAGACTTAGATGCATTATATCTCCCTCATTCCTATGATGGTAATGACCAACTTCTTGTTGGTGATGGAAAAGGACTCCAAATCACACACACTGGTACAACATCTCTTCCTTCTAACACTCGCACTTTTTATTTACCCAACACACTTCTCTTTCCTAAAATCACAAAACCATTAATTTTTATATATGAATTCAGTAAAGATAATAAATGCTACTTTGAATTCTAGCCTTATTTCTTTTATATCAAGGACCAGTAGACAAGACAGGAACTCCTCAAAGGCTATTATGAAGCCGGACTCTATAAATTTCCGTCCCAAGCAGCATACCTCACCGAGAAGCCTTCCTTATCCCTATGGCATGCCCGATTCGGCCACCCCTATGACCAAACCACCAGACAAATTCTCAATAGTCAGCATCTTTCTTTTTCAAAGCATTGTAATAAACACCAATGTAGCTCATGCTTACTTGGTAAATCTAGTCGTCTACATCTTCCTGCAGTGGAGCATTCTAGTCAAAAACCTTTTAAGTTACTGTTTTCTGATGTTTGGAGTCCTTCTCCCCATTTGTCAAATTTAGGATTCAAATATTTCATTATTATTGTTGATGACTGTACAAGGTTCTCTTGGATTTACTTCCTTAAAAATCGAAGTGATATGCATAATGTCTTCACCACCTTCGTCAAACATATTGAATGTCAATACAATGCCACTGTAAAATCATTCTAATCCGATTATGGCGGAGAATTTTAAAAATTAATATCTTTTCTCCAATCCAAATACATCAAACATCGGATAGCTTGTCCGAACACCCATAAACAAAATGGGGCGGCGGAACGCAAGATACGACATGTGGTGGACACTGGACTCACACTCATGGCACATTCTTCTCTACTATTTCGATTTTGGCCATATACCTTTGAAACAGCCATCAACTTGATCAACGGCATGCCTACACCAGTCCTAAATGGCAATACCCTAACCATCAACCTCACAGGCTCACCACTGAAATATGTAGATCTTCGTGTCTTCGGGCGTGCAACCTACCCTCTCCTCCGACCACACAATAAACACAAGTTTGCTTATCGATCCACCTGTTGTGTTTATCTCGGCCCCTCTACTCACCATCATGGCCATTGATGCTTGGACATCTCTACAAGCAAAATCTACATAGTTCGACATGTCTGATTTATTGAAACCAATTTCTTATTTCAGACAGCAAACTCAACCACTGTAGAGTCTAAATCCGCCTCCACAACTACACCTTGGTTAAAAGTCCTTTCAGAACTACTCTCCAATTTAGGTACGCCTCTCTTAACTCAATCTCCCTGCTACTTGTCTCTCATCTTTAGAACCCCACTCTCCAACATTATCTTGTTCACCCCTTCCTTTATCCACCACTAACAATCAGTCCTCCACCCCACCATCTCCCAACACCATCCACTTAGATGTCAATCTCACCCAATACCAACCTTATCCTACCACCGAATCTCCAACACCTACTCCATTACCACAACCAAACGCAAGAACCCATAACATGACTTTACGCCCATCAACCATGCACAAGCGATCGACATTCTTAACTGAATCCTCTTCCATCTCTACTAAACCCTCACACTTCACCGAAGCCAATAAACACAAACAATGAAGACAAGCAATGCAAGACGAATTCAATGCACTAATTCTGACCAAAACATGGACTTTAGTGCCACGGCCTCATGCACAGAACATCATTGGAAATAAATGGTTGTACAGGATCAAGCGCAACCCAGATAACTCGATCTCAAGATTCAAAGCTCGCCTTGTCGCTAAAGGCTATCACCAACAAAGCTGCATTGACTTCACAGACACTTTCAGCCTCGTCATGAAGTTAACCATAATCAGACTCATCTTATCTTTGGCAACAATGCACAATTGGTCCTTGTATCAGACAGACGTCTCCAACGCCTTCTTGCACGGCTTTCTTGATGAGCCTATCTACATGGAGCAAACACAGGGCTTTGTCGACGCTGATCACTCAGACTATCTCTATATGTTAAGAAAATCTCTCTACGGTCTTCGCTAACCCCCAGGCATGGTTCCATCGGCTACAACAATATCTTCACTCCATTGGCTTTGTCTCTTCGAAAGCCGACCACTCTCTTTTCATCTTCAAGAAAGAATCACAAGTCATCCTACTCCTAGTCTACGTACATGACATTCTCATCACTGGCACTTCTTCCACCCTCATTCACCACACCCTTAAATCCCTTAAAGCTGAATTCCCAATAGAAGACATCGGCTCCCTCAATTACTTCTTGGGGATTCAGGTCACCCGCAACCCATCTGGCATCACAATCAACCAAACAAAATACATTCGTGATCTTCTTAAAAAGGTTGGCCTTCTTGAAGCAAAAGGATGTTTCACACCCATGGCCACTACGCCACCGCTCTCCAAATCTACAGGTACACCATTTTAGAACCCTTCCTTATACCGCCAACTTGTAGGAGGCCTCCAATATGCAACATTAACTAGACATGACATAGCCTTCTCCGTCAACAAACTTTGCTAATTTCTATACACCCCAACTGACCTTCATTGGCAATCTCTCAAACGTCTACTTCGCTACCTTAAACACACAGTCAATTACTCTTTTCTCTTTGCCCATCATCCAAGTTCCACACTCCAATGTTACTCGAACAGTGACTGGGGAGGCTGCCCCGATGATAGACGTTCTACCATAGGCTGTGCAATCTATCATGGTCCTAACCTCATCTCATGAAGTGCTAAGAAACAGCCCACCATAGCACGATCATCCACGGAAAGTGCGTATAAGGCTTTGGCCAACACCACCACTGAACTAAATTGGATATAACACTTGCTCTCTGAGTTTGGCTTCTCATCCACATCCCCTTCCATTCCTTGGTGTGATAACATTGGTGCTATATATATGTCATCCAACCCCATCTTTCATGCTCGAACTAAACATAATGAGCTAGACTACCATTTTGTCAGAGAACAAGTAGCACAAGGAAAAATTCAGGTTGGTCATCTCTGCACCAAGGATCAGATCGCAGACATCTTTACCAAACCACTTGATGTTTGGAATTTCTAGGCCATCATCACCAAGCTCCGCTTATTGTCCACCTCACACCCATCAGTTTGTGGGGTGGGGGGTTAACAGATAACAACCACTGTAACTAATCCTTACCTCATCACACGGTGTATGTCATTTAATACATTACAAACACTTTCATGTACATCATTTATATATATATCTCTGTAACTTTTTTCGAGATTAAGCAATATATTCAATTCAATCAATATTTCAGCCTCTGTTTACAATCATACCAGCATTCTTGGGTTCATCTATTGCTACACAGAAGTTTTGAAGGGGGCTAGGATCATAAGCAGAGACAAAGGAGCAAGCCAAAGCCAAAGCCAAAAGCAAGAAAGAGCGAAGAATTTCATTTTTGTGTTTATAAAGCTTTTACTTGCTATAATTGAGTGTGATCGAGGTGTGAGAAGCCTTGCATGTTTGCTTCACTATTCATAGATAAATTTCTATGAAATATTCAGTGCCATCCGCCGACCGATCGCTGCTTGTTAGCTAACGTTGTAACTTCAATTTTCCAATCTCTGCTAATTAATAATATCACTTCATTAACTTCCTATATGGAAGAGGTTGTGCATTCATGTTCTTCCCATTTTGAATTACTAATTTTCTGATTAAGTGGTAGTTCATGACTTTTGAATCAAGCAAACTATAGGTACTCAGCCTTTACTTTTTTTTTTTTCCTTTTAATTTTGAGTTAATTCAACTAGTTTAAATTAGAAGATTGTAATCTATTTAAAGTACTGCATCCAACTGTTTGATTGAAGGTGTGATACATATTATCCATCATGTATTTCACATATGCATTGAAAAATTGAGATTTTACATTTATCTAATAAAAATGTGATGCATATAATATATTTTGTGAAAAATCATCTGTTCTATCATGAATTTTGAGTCAATTATCGATTGAATTTTACTTTGAAAGTCATTTCAATTTTGGAAAAGATCATTTGTTCTATCTTGAACTTTGAATCAATTATTAATTGAATCATATTTTTAAAGGCATTTCAATTTTCACCTCCAACTTCATAAATTTTTTCGATTATATCCAATTTTAGGTAAAGGACATAATTTTATTTTAAAAAAAATAACTTTTAGATCCCTATAAAATAAATTTGACACTTATTAATTTTTTTTATCCTTTTTTATCCTATAAAAAAAACTGTTAGAAGACATTTTTAAATTATAATTTTCTTACTCTTGACATAAATTTAAAAATTAATTTTTAATTATTTTCAAATATTTTTAATCTTTCACTGAATCCTTAAATTTTTATTTTAAATTTTACTTCTAAACTTTCAACTACATTATTAAAAAAAATTCTAATAGAGGTCAAACCAAGACAGTATTAGATTAGAAAAAAGAGAGAATTTTGAGACACTAAAAATATTAGTCAATAATATAAAAATACTTAGTTTATTTTCTAAAAAATATGAAAAAATTAGAAAATTAATATTTTTTTATTATTTATAGTGATAGTTAAAAGTGTTTACTTTATTTATTTTTATTTTTTTACTATTAGTCTTGATTCACAAGTTATCACTTTTTTCTTATTATTTTTAATTTATTCTAAAAAAAAATTAGAGTTAATTTTTAATTTTATTTTAAAAAAGTGTTAAAATTAAAACTTGAAAATATTTTTCAAATTTTATTTTTCTTAAAAATGATTTTTTAAAATTACAATTACATCATTTATAGAGACCTAAAAGTAATTTTTATCTTAAAAGGATCTAATAATAATTTTTAAAATTATAATTAAATCCTTTGAATAAAATTGCTAGAATTGATACAATTTATAATAAAGTTGAAGGAGCAAATTGAAATGATTTTAAAAATAAAATTTAATTGATAATTGACTCAAAATTCAAAATAGAATATATAATTTTTTCTTATATTTTGTAATTTTAAAATTTTTTATTGGTTACTAATTCATTGATTTGTAGAGCAAAGTAGGAGAAATTTAAAATGAAAAGGATACTATATATTCATTTAACTGAAAAAATTATCTATCTGCATGAGGGTTCAAAAATATATGCGTATTTGTTGTATTACTCATTTGAGAATAGGTAAAGGGATGGACATTGGGGTGAAAGAGAGAATTAATATATGCTTAAAATGGATTGGATGACAGGGACTAATAAACTAAATTTTACTAAGTATATTAATCATATAGTTACAATTTATTTAGACTGTGATCAGCTAGATAATTAAATTCCTCCATTGACTATATATTTACAAGGACTGCAAATTATGTCCACCAAACACCAAGCACGTAGAGAAATTATATAGTAGTCTTATCTTCCAATGAGTTGAAAAGTTAAAATAATAAAAATTAAGTATTTAATTAAAGTGATAAAAACTAAAACTTAATAGCTAGTACGTAGTATTTCTTCTAGTTTAAAGCAGTACATTCCAACAAATTCAAATATTGGATATTCGTTTGGTTGATGAAACTGCTCGAATTACACCACAACATAAAAATAATTACGTAATTTTTAAAATTTTAATTAATTTTTATTAAATATTGATGAAATTAAATTACTTAAAACTAATATTTATTGATTTAAGTAGTGATTACTTTGAGTTCTTTAATTTACCTAAGAGGTCATTTATTTTATGAAAATAAAAGTGGGAATTGGATTTGGAATTTGAATCTAAATCTGAATCCAATCCAGAACTAGTGATTTGAATTTTCAGCACTGGTTGACTAAATTTTATACCAGAATAAAAATGAGATTCCACCGTCAATGGAAATCATCCATTCTATTTATCACCATAAGAAATAAACTCTCACTCTCATAAAAATTAAGTTGAATCAATTATAATTGACAAAATATTTAAATATTGTCATATATTATTAAAACTTATGAATAAAATATATTTTTTGAAGTAGTGAAATAAAATATAAAAATTAATGAAAATATTTATCAAATATTTTAATAAAAATATTATTAAAATAATAAATAATTTTTATAACAATTTTTGTAATTATAATATAATATAATATTTTAGTAGATAGTAATAAATAACTTTAAAAATAATTTTTATTATAGATAATTATAATTCTAATTTTTAGTATACAAAAAATAATTATAAAAATATTTTATATATAAATAATATTAATTGTGTTTCTGATTATAATTTTATAATAAACTAAATAATGTATTAAAATTTTTATTTTAATTTCAATTTTCTGTCACTTTAATTCCAATTTCAATTTTAAACATTTTTAAATAAATCATAAACAAAAGGTGGTATTGCGCTAATTAGAAAGCAATTAAGAGTTGCTGAAGATTGGTGGGTGATGATGACACCAATTAGTAAGAAATAGGTAGGTACAAGATTTTCCAATAAGTCTATTAATGATTGAATTGACAGATTCATATATTCCTAGAACCTAGAACTGTCCCTTAAGCTCTTGGGACAATTTTTAATACAATAATTTCTCTTCCCTTCTCTTTCTTAAACTATTAGCAATTAATCAAATAATTTTAATTTTTTTAACTAAGAAGATAAAAAAGAAATAATATTTCTAAATATGAATAAATGATTAAAATTTAATATTTAATTAAAATGATAAAAATTAAAATTTAATAATGTATAAATTTTAAATAACTTAATATTATTAATTTAATTTTTCAAATTGAAGTTGAAGTTGAATGAATTCCTTCTATCCAAGTTGTATAAAAAATTTATCGAGCTTTATTGTCTAACACTTCATTACTTTTTACGTTTGTTTCTAAACATGACACATTATGTTTATAGCATCAAATCTTGTCATATTACGTAATTTAGCTACCTAATAGAGGGTTTATTCCATCAAACAATTAAATAAATTTTAAGTTTTTGATGAAGTTTCTAAATCAACAAGTAAATGCTATTTTTATTTAATATAATTATGGATTATCAGGTTTATTTTAAATTTTTTTTTATCAGTTGATGGTTATTTTTAATTTATTTTTTATTTGGATTATATTATTTTTGTTAAAAATAACTAATAATAAATATTTGTTTCAAATTAAAAAATATATAATTAATTATTATGATTCATAATAAAATAAACATTATTTTAAACTATAATTAGTAATTAAATAATTATAATATTTGTACCTATATATTTTTCTAAAACTTGTATTAACAAAATTTTAAATAGTTTCTATTAATAACTTTAATAATACATAAATTAATTTATTACCATATACTATTTCAGATAATTTGGACGGACATGGCCAAATCGTGGTTGATATAAAGGAAATTTTGGACTTCTCTTCCAAGTTAAAAATCAAAAGCAACATTGACCTCATCAAATCTTGTTTTGCTGGCTGCTGATCCTACCAAATCTAATAACCCCAAAAAAATAAAAATAAAAATAAAATAAACACAAAATTATATATTCTGAATATATTACATTTTGATACTGAACGTTTTGCACTTTACTAGAAAAAATAAGAAAATGTAATTTATGTGTTATAAATTTTGCTGTCATAGTCGACAATAGTTTTCTGAATAGATACTACAAGGTTAACATAATTAATTAATTATAAACAGTTAGCAAATGAAATGATATCCCAAGTTACTCTCTTCATTTCATTCCAATTATCTTTTTAAGGCTGTGTCACAAACATTGAGAATCCTTTTGAATAGGCATAATAATAGGTACAAATGACTATATAACTCTCTTTTAGAAAAACTAAAAGTTAGTGTGAATTATAATCACTCCAATAGAAAACTAGGAATGCAAGACTTTTTGCTATAATTCACAGGTTATGATTGCAAGTCCATGAGTGCTAAAGGATTCAAGAACACTGAATTATGAGAAAATCAATTGATAAATTAAATAATCCACATCCCTTCATCAAATAGAAACCTGGCTTTGCCAATTGCAAATAAGGTGCAACAAGGTATGGAATCAACATACTTAACTAAAATCTAGCATTTCTTATTGTGTCATTGTAGCCAAATAGGTTAAAGCACCATCAACTAAACTACAATATGACCGTTTAAACATGCCAGTTCCCTCTCAGTCCGAAAAAAAATAAGGGCATGATAATCAACTTTGCTAAGATCATGTCATTGATAATAGGCAAGAAAAAAGATGAAGATATTCAAAGATGAAGATATTCAAAGATGAACATATACTATAGAAACAATGAAGACATTCTTACAAATGGATGAGCAAGCAATTTTTTGAAGTTGTAGATGTTATCTCCCATAAGAACAGAGAGAGAAAATCAAATGTCAAATCCTAAAATAGATATAAAACAATCATTAATGTGAATCCAAAGATGTATATAACTAGAACAAATTTAAGGTCTATAACTGTAGAACTCATTCTATCATAAATTCATTAATACTGATAAGAAGAATGATGTATTAACTTGGGTAATACTCATAACTTCCCATTGTTGGGACAACAGCATCAATAAAATAAGAGCCTGCCTAATTCCAACAAACTATAATTTTTAAATAGACAAATTTTAGTAAATAATACCACCACTAACCATATGATAAAATTTTTCATTGATAATTAACATAATGAGCTATCACATACAAGAAGACAACTAGGAATTTTCCTCAAAATAAGCATTACTAGCACTTGTTAATTTTTTTTAATTACATTGATATATTGGGGCAGTTAAATGTTACATCAAATAAGAGTTTTGCCTTTCCAAACAAAACTGGTATTAATTTCTATTTAAAAAATGCTTCTCAGATTCTTATAGAAGATAAAACTAACCAAACATCAAATATGTTAAACAAGGTTAAAAATAAATAAATTAATAAACAACACATCTAAACAGAAAAGAAGAAATATCGCACAAACCCATTTAGATAGATAAAGATGACGACCATTTAAGAAACTTCAATCCCACAAACACTAACTTTGATACTCCAATCCAATAGCAAGTCCTGTGACAAATGATCGAAGAAAAAAGGTACGAAGTTGCAACTAATGTTAGTGTTGCTGGTGCAATTTAGGCAATATAATAATCTACTCAATGTCTCATAATTCAGAATCATATGCGAGAATCAAGCAAATATTTACAATACATTAATATATAAACTCTTACAAAGGTACCATGTAATTACCAAAATACAACCAGGCCATTGAAAGAGCCTCTAAAGGAGTGGAATCTACATGCATAACAAGGAGAAGAGGGAGACTGATGAATTAAAAAGTGCATACAGTTGAAGAAAAAAATTCATAACATTATAATGAAGTTAGGAATATTGCTGGCACATGCAATTGTATAAAAATACATAGCAAAAAGAGTTACAAAGTATCATGAACTCAGGTTACAAATAGAACAAATTACATAAGCAACTCTTCCTTTTAATACAAATTAAATATAGTAAATAGGAATAAGAGAAAAAGAAAAACTCACCAACTCTACAATGAAAATTCCAATGAGACCAATCATATAAGCTTTAGAATTGCATCTTTTTGTGGTACTAGTAAATCCAAGAAATGGTGGCTTGAATTTTGGCTGCACTTTTGGCAATTCCACCTGAAAAAGGAACACATCAAAGCCAAGAACACCCAATTATTTCTTTAGTTTCCTTTACTAATAATTCTATTTGACAATTTATCAAACAGTTTAAGAGCATATAATATCACTAATTTCAACCTTAAACAAAAATAAATGAATCAAAATCAAATTAATAGAAATCACAACAATAATGCATGTTATTATTACTATCAAGGTTAAAATGAAATAGAATGATTGGATTAATGATAAAATCAAAGAAATTCAACCAACAAATAATAACCTAATTAAAAGATTGAAATAAAAGAAAGATCCATTCTAATATGAAATAGAGAAATTTTCAAGAGAAAAAAAATTGTAGAGGACGATTAATGCGGTCAAAAGAGCTTGATTCTACTATGTCAAGAGAAAAAGGTGACTATCAGAGAAGAGGACAAGGAGAGGCAGAGATGATGATGTGAGGCAAAGAAGAAGATGATATGAGAATAATAAATTTTATGAGGAGTAAAAGTGAAAATGGTCAATTCGAATACCAATTCTTTAGTTTTCGGTAGAATTGCTGTTCTTCAAAAATTATAGAATTTTTATTCCATAGAATTAGTATTTCTTAATAAAATTTGAACCAAAACAAATAATAGCTAATCCTTATGGAATAGCTATTCTATTCTTTGTCTATTCCATAAAACAAATATCACCTTACTCTAAAACCATCATATAGGTAAAATTAGAAAGAAGAATTTATTTTTTATCGATAGAAAAAAAAAGTCATTTAAATGGAACAAATTCTATTTTCTTACAAAAACTATTGGAATGGAATGGATGGAGTAATTTACTATTCATGTAGATGATAGCTTCACAAACACTTGAATTGGCACTCCACAAAATGTGGTTGCTGACTTGATATTCCAAGTAACCATGGAAATTAACATGTTATTATCCAGTCTCACTATTTTATCTGAACACTATTCGTTACTGCTAGAAATGTCAATAATATGAAGTTTATTGATCATGTCATGTGTTTTTATTCCATTTTTCTTGCCCTATTTTGTTTGGAAGTTAAAAATGGAACTCTGCCTTAAAAAAATTATAAATGAAATGATTATAGAGACTCTGATCATGTTTATAATTATGAAGACTAAATATGTTTTTGGAACATAAGCATTACTCTTTGAAATGTGGGTGTCATACCTCAAATTTAAATGTCCTTAAAAATGTCTGATAATGAAATGAATCCCTAAGATGACTAGAGTTTGCTAATTTGTAACACGTCTGAAGTGTACAACCTTAAAATACCCAACCAACCCCACCAGTGTGCAAAATTGATTACCAGGTCATTAAGTTGTGCTCCAACCTTGCAAAATACAAATTATCAAAAGAACGAGAGGTTTATTTTAAGAAAACTCCTCTTAAAATACTTAACTTGTCGGGCTGGTGCATATTTCGTCAGACTGGGACCCAGCTTTATGAAAAAATAGAAATTGATTTTGATAAAATGGACTTCATAAACATGTCCAAAGGGCTCCAAAACCTTAGGAAATGGTCCCCAAATGGTCCAACACAACTTGGGTATCAACGTGTATCGCTCAAAAGTACATGTAAACACCTCTAGGTGTCATGTGCTAAAATGGAGGCTGAATTTGGCAAAACAGACTTTAAAAACGTGTTCGGAAGGCCTAAAAACCTTGGGAATCAACCCCAAAATAGAGCGCATAGAACCTAAGAAGAGCATGTAGAGCGTTAAAGTGCTCGTGAAAAAGTGCACAGGAGCGCATGGCCACGTGCACACTATGCGTGGTCACGTGCACTTGGCATGGCCACATACAAAAATCCACTTACAAATGCATGACCATGCCTATACCACCCCATTCTACATATTTTTTCTTATAAATAAACCCTTATACACCCTATTTTGGAGGGGGGAAGCAAGTGAAAACACACACACACTCAAAAGTCATTCCGATTGAAAGTGTGAGAAACCTTTTCCCATACAGTTTTTGCTCTCCCATAGCCTTTCCTTTAGGTCGTTAGATCCCTTTTTCCACCAAACCTAACCTCATCTTTGTCAAAGCATGCTTCAAAGGTATATAGTCTAGAATCATTCTACTATCATTTTGAAACTCTTGATGAGGAAAGCTTGAAAATTTCTCGAAGCTAGAGCTTCAAAGTTCACACAAGCTGAGTCGAGTCTAAGGACCACATAATCATTTTAATACATTTATTTTACTGCACTACATTTTATTTTACTATTGCTAGCATTTGGGAATACTTTTATGCTTATGTGATGAGACTGGTAATCTTGCATGCTACGTGAATAATATATGCGTTATTGTGCTCATTTTACATCATAACTCTACATTCTTATTTTAGAAATCATGAAATCACATCATAAATATCAATAATGTGAAAGGTTCATGCCTCAAAATAGAATCATCATACTCTTGGTTCGGTGATGACCTCATGCATCCTTTATATTATCATCATTTATCATCATAGCCTAAATAATCACTGCAAGTATGATCATCCTATCATTCATCAAATAAGTTGTGTAAATGATCATATTATCCTTGTAGAGTAGTTATATTAAATTTACTTTTCTGCAATCTTTTTTCTCTTTATATGTATTTTATCAAGAAAGTGATGTAATAAAATTCTTAACTTTATTATCCCATATTTTTTTATGTACTGTGTGAATGCTATATAAACTGTCATTACTGAAACTAGGGTATTGTGGTAGCTATACATCGAATATCATATAATAAGAAATAGTAAAAAAGTAGGTGCAATCTCCCGAACCTAGAAATCTCTACTGGGGACAATACTCATTGAGTGACATGATGTTGTCCCTTTCTTTTCCCAATTTTCTAAAAATCGGGTGGTAACTTCACAAAATCAAAAGTGTCTTGTCCCCCCAAGATCGATCACTTGTCCTTATTCAATAAAGTTTCCATTTCCCTTAGAAATAAAAATATAAAAAAAGAATGCCCAATCCTAATCCTAAAGGTCAGTCATAGTGGCGACTCCACTGGGGACTTCTAAGTAAGAGGGATCAACTTGAAAATGACTATTTCTTATTATGCAATACTCAATTTATAGAGCTCCTCACCACTGCATTTGCAATGCCTATCACATGTGCACTACTTGTCCCTAAAAGCCTCAATAATACTAAATGACATCGCCACCATGGTTCCACTCGAGTCACAGGGCGATGAAGATATAGTATTATTACCTTTAGTCTTTTCTTGTGCATTCACCGAACTCATCTGACTAGAGTCTGTAACTTAAGTCCTTAAAGGGGGCGACCGAGTTATCAAAAGAATGCTAGACTCATTGACCAAAGTCCGTAACCCTAGTTATATAGGGGCATTCTCGCTAAAGGAACCCTTACCCTTTCACCCTAACTTAGCTCATATAGATAAATTAGTACCAACATCCACTAGGATTCTGCCAAGCTATGCATGCTATCCTTATCCTAATGTTGTTCATTTAACTTAATACTCATAAATGACATGACCTTCCTAGTGTCTATCATTGAATGATGTCATAATGTCAGTTTTCATAGAAAATTTATGCTTAAGACCACATGATCTCATTATTTCATGTGAGCCTAAAGCATGAGGAGTGATGATAATCATGTACCTCAACTTGAATAGTTTATGCGAATTAACAAATAACGACATCCCTCGATGACGGAACCTACGAGATGTTATCCATTTATCCTTATCATATCAAATGAATAGGTTAGGAACCTAACTAGATTGTTGACCTTTACGTCAGTAAAATCAAACTGTAAACTATCAAATGATACTTTCATGACTCATGGTAAGCATATTGAATATTGATGTTGGGGAAAGAACTCATACTCCCTTTGATTGACCTTAGTCCTAAGCATACAGACTTTATACATCATTTGAAGCCCAAAAATTAACCCTCACATTGACATCATGTGATTACCTCAAGCAAATTTGAGTATCATTCCTCAATTTACCTTTTGGTTATGACCAATATAAATTGAAATGACCTAGTTCTGAGAGTGGAACCATAGTCACCTGATGACTATAGGTTCAAAACTCACTTAGGAAAGAGATTGAATGACCTTATAGAGAAATAAGGTTGGAAGCGAGAGCTTGCTTATGATTTGTTTGTTCACTGTGCACTAAAACTAACTAGCTTTAATCATGCATACATCACATACATCTAGATAGCATATACTAACAACTATTTCTTGCAGGAATAATCATTTTTCCATCATAGGATTTTTGCATCCACTCCATGCATACATGCTCACCTTTTTCTTTTGTAGGCACACATCATGCATCATTCATTTAGCTAACCCTAATAAATGCACAGGAATACTACATTTAAACATGAGTGACCAAAAAGATACCTCTTATTAGCAATTCAAAGACAAGCTAAAAGAGGGGATTTAAAAGTTGCTCATTGATGGCACAATAGTTGAAATCCTCCAAGCCTAAATCAGAGCTAAAAGTGCTTGAGACAGGAATAGCACACCATTGAATGAAGCATCTGCATCTGTTCACTCGAGGGTAGATAAGGCAAAGAGAATTCCCTACACTTCAGTTCAAGCTGATGATGACAATGACTACTACTAAGATCTTAAGCATGTGCCAAAAGTTGTAAAAATTGTTGACATGACCAAGCCTAAATCGATAGGGGAGGTTAAACTGTTAGCCAACAAGATGGCTCAGTTGGAATTCGCATTTCAAAGACAAAGGAACTCATGGCTTTAAAAGCTTCACTAACCTGGTGTTGTTTAAAGATTACCCACTTCCAAATGATTTTAAGCTACCAAACTTTGCTAAGTTTGATGGAACAGGAGATCCGAGGGTCCATTTAAGGCAATATGCTACCTTCATAGCTGCCATAAATCTTATAGAATCACAGATTGTTTGATTCTACTTCACATCATTAAATCGAGGGCATGGTTTTTTGAAATTGAAGATGAAATAAAAAATGATTGGCTATTGCTAACTCAGAAGTTTATCAAGCAGTATGAATACAATACTCAGTTATACATCACTTGAAGGGACCTTGAGACCACAAGGTATAAAATTGACAAAGCTTTCTTTAATTATGTCACCAAATGGTGGGGAAAGGAAATCAAGATGAGAAACCATCCTCCTAAGGATGAACAAATATAGCGGATAATCAAAGGGTACTACCACACTTTAGAAAATAGATGATCTTTGCTCATTATCTTGACTTTAGAGCTCTCTATCAGGCCGAGATCATAATTAAGGATGAGGAACCTCAGAAAGCCAGAAACACTTTTCACCGCAATACCTAACCAAACACCCAAAGCACCTTTACTGAAACTGTGGAAATAAACATTATCCAACCTAACACCCAAAACTCACCATTTATCAATACCATCAGACCACTAAGAAAATTCTCAAACTTTAACCTCATATTATCCAAAGTATTCTAGAGACTTCAACAAAAGAACCTCCTATAACCACAAGATCCTAGGCCTCTTCCAAACCCACTACCACCTTAAATTAACCAAAACTTATTTAGCCACTTTCACCAAATGCCTGGTCATACCACTGATATATGCAGAACCCTAAAAAATGCAATCTAAGACCTCATTGACTTTGGAAAAATTGATGACCTAGAAAAATGACCTAAAATCAAAACCAATCCTCTTCTAAACTATTAAAACATGCCTCCACCAACCATCAGCATGATCTGTTATAATCTACTTTAAGACTTTGTTGAAAAATCAATCCAAGCCATACAAGAAACCCAAGATAAACCCCCATAAGACAAATCCTCAAAACCCATTCTTGAGCCTTATGATTCTACTAAAGATGAGCAATGCCCTTCTACCTTTGAATACATTTCAATGGCTTAAAAGTTCTTTCCCCATTTGATGATGCAAAAAGGGGCCAAGGATACAGATCTCCCCATGGTGAAGTGATTGATTGCTCTTACCCATAAAAAGCAGACGTAGAAAAAAATTTTGGTAGTAACCATGAAGTATAGGATATACTAGGCTAGCCATTTGAGAATTTTGGCTATAAAGTCAAGTACACGACACCTCCTATTGCTCACACACTCTTAGAAGACATAACACCCTTAGGGTGAGGAGAAGAATTTGACAACGAAGATGGGATGGATAATACTATTCAGCTTCAACACTTGTAGGTCATAGGGATAGATATATGGTATGACTTTATTGATCTTGAAATCATTATCTTTGACCAAAATAGCAATACAAAAGTAGATAAGCAAGTAGCTAAGAAGTCCTCACTAGAAGTTAATCATGTAACTCATAGTGGTTGGGTATATCAACCTTCTGAGAAAGAGATGGAACCCTCTAAAGAGAAAAAAGTAGTAAGAGATCAAGTTCCAATTTAAAAGGAAGACATTATCCTCAAAAAGCTCAAGAAAACTTAGGGAGAAGTTAGTATATGGGACCTACTCATGACCTTTAAGGAGCACAGAGATGCCTTAATCAAAGCACTAGATGAAACAAAGATTGCCACTAATGCCTCACCTTACAAGATGATAGCCTTTCTAATGAAAGCTCTTTCTAATGCAATCACCTTTTTATAAAAATATTTTCCCTTTGAAGGAAAGGTCCACAATCATCCTCTCTTTATACAGGCAATTTTCAAGACTATAAAGACCCCATGTGTTATAGTAGATGATGGGTCTACCATCAAAATTTGCCCTGTGAGGTTGTTATATAAGTTTGAGATGAATGTTGAAAACCTGGAAGAGTCCAATGTGGTTATACAATCCTACAATGATTTAAAGAAGCTAGTCATTGGTACGTTCAAAGTAGTAGTTACAGTGGGAGATATCGAATCAAAAATAAAATTTATGATCTTGGACATCCCTTTAACTTTTGCCTTATTGCTAGGAAGACCTTGGTTCCATCTACTGGGGGCATACCTTCCACTGTGCATTAGAAGATTAAGTTCCCTGCTGAAACAAATAACATTATTACCTATCTAAATGTGGTCCCACCAAGATTCTAGGTTTCCATGATTAATGATGGTCATGTCAATCTTAAAGTTACTGCTATGATGAAGAAAATGCAATATTTTCCTAGAACAGGACTAAGAGGAAGAAACATTAGAGTCACAGAATTATCTGACTTTAGAGGATAGACCAATAGAAATGGTCTAGGGTACGATCTTGAAAAGGATACTGGGGCTAAGAAATCAACGTCTTTTATGGCTAAAAGCTCAACCCAAGTCCATCAAGGAAAAGTTAAGGAATGGTTGAGCAACATAATTAAGAAACTAGGGTTTAAGATCTTCAATGACATCCTTAAGGAGAAGGACTTGCCAGACATGATCACCGAGATTGACATCTATGAGCTAATAAAAAACCTAGAGATAGAATATAAAAGTGAAGTTATCAATCATTCCCAAGCTACTGCTATCCTCGAATAGAGCATCAATGACATCCTATTCGAAGACATTATTGATGATGATCTTTGTACTTTTTCTTTGTTTGAAAATGATGATGTAATGAACTCTAAAGTTAATGAAATGAAATCAAACTTTACTTACTTGTTTGATATATTTCCTGATGGTAGTATGAATTGCATTGATTAAAACATTAGGATTTTTGACATTCATTCCATATGCACTTAATCATTTAACATTAGCACGGAATCTAAACCATGCATTCTACATATTTCAAAAGATGTTACCCCTGAAGAGAAGAGAGAAATTGAAAAAATATTAATAAAATATTCAAAAGTATTTGCCTGGACATACGACGATATGCCTAGTATTGACAAAGACATTGCTCAACACTTCATTCCAACCAAACAAAGGTGTAAATCAATAAAGCATAAACTAAGAAGACTTAAACTAGAATGGGCCCAACTAGTGAAAGAGGACATCGAGAAACAAATCAAAGAAAAATTCCTAGAGGTAGTAGACTATCCATAGTGATTAGCAAATGTCATACTAGTACCAAAAAAAGACAGAAGGGTTAAAATCTACGTCGACTATAGAGATTTGAATAAGGCCTGCTCAAAGGATGATTTCCTACTACCTCACGTAGGCATACTGGTTGATAGCCCATATGTACAATGTACTCCTTCATAGATGGATTCTCTAGGTACAATCAAATCCTAATGGTCATTATCGATAAAGTAAAGACAACTTTCATAACATAATAGGGTACTTATTGCTATAGGGTAATGCCTTTTAGACTAATGAATGCAGGGGCAACCTACTAGAGAATGGAGACTACAATGTTCCATGACATGATACATAAAGAAGTGGAGGTATACATCAACAACGTGATGGTTAAATCAAGAACCATGGAAGAACACCTCTCTGATCTTGAAAAGTTCCTCATAAGGGTCAAAAAGTACAGTCTCAGGCTAAATTCAAAGAAATGCATATTCGGGCTTACTTTAGGAAAGATGCTAGGTTATGTTGTTATTTAGAATGGAATTGAAATGGATTTAGACAAAGCAAAAGCCATCAAAGACATGCCAATGCCAAAAATAGAGAAAGAAATCATAGGGTTTATAAGGAAACTACAGTTCATCAGCGAATTCATCGTTAAGTTAACAGCAGTGTGTGAACTGATCTTCAAGCTACTAAGAAAAATATCAACCAATTGAATGGAATGAATAGTGTCAGCTAGCATTTGACAAGATCAAAAGCTACCTAGCCAACCCACCGGTTCTAAAACCACCAAAACTAGGGATCCCTCTAACCCTGTATCTAGCCATGGAAGGGAACGCAATCGGTGCAATGTTAGCTCAAGAGGAAGAAACAAAAGTAGAACACGTAGTCTACTACTTGAGCAAGAAGATGCTATCATATAAGGAGAAGTGCAGCCAAGTCAAATAGATATGTCTAGCAATGGTATGGGTAATGAAGAAACTTAGACACTACTTTCAATCTTACAAAATACAAGTCGTGTCTAAAATGGACCCAATGAAGTACCTCTACAAAGCTCCCTCTCTAGTGGGAAAACTTGCCAAGTGGCTCATACTGCTAACAGAATTCGGCGTACAACATCTAACTAAAAAGGTACTAAAAGGAAGAGTAGTGGCTGAATTTCTAACTGACAAACCCATTCTAGACTCAAAAGAAATCCAACTGGACTTCCCAGAAAACCTCAACTCAGCCATTGAAATTTAAGGATGGTGCATGTACTTTGATGGAGCAATTAATCAATTCGATGTAGGAGTCAGTGTCATACTGAAATCTCTAGAAGGGGAAGTAGTACTAATTACTAAAATGCTTGAGTTCAGAGTCACAAACAATGAAGTAGAATATGAGGCATGTATACTCGAAATAGAAGCACTGATAACCTTAGATGTCACAGAAGTCAAAATCTTTGGAGATTCCATGCTAGTAATCAATCATGCCATGAAAGAGTGGGAACTGAAAGAGCAACACTTAAAGCCTTATTTAAATCACTTGAGGCTACTCACCATGTCCTTCTAAAAATGTAGATTCATTTATCTCCTCAGGAACCACAATCATATGGCAAATGCACTTGCTTCCCTAGCATCAATATGGGAAGGGCCATCCAAAATGCCCATGTAGCCCCTCATTCTACTCAAATCAGGACAACCTTGTCATAAAGACTGTAGAATAATGAAGATAAAAGTAGCTAAAAAGCCTTGGTTCTATGACATCTAAAGATACCTAAAGGAATGAGCCTATCCTGATTAAGCAGATGAAAGAGACAAAGTGGTCATTTGATGATTAGCATCAAAATTCACATCACACCAGGGTGTGTTATACAGGAGAACCTTAGATGGTTTATAACTTTGATGTCTAGATGAAACTGAGACTACAAGAGCAATAGAAGAAGTACACAAGGGTATATGTGGTCCATACATGAATGGAGAAATCTTGGCTAAAAAGATAACCAAACAAGGGTTCTTCTAAATGATGATGATGGAATACTGCATTAAATTTGTAAGGAAATGCCATAAGTGTCAGATCCATAAGAATGTCAGCCACCTTCCCTTAATAGAATTTCACTACATCTCCTCTCCATGGCCCATGTCAGCATGGGGACTAGACATAATTAGGGAAATTCACCCAATAGCCTTAAACAAACACAGGTTCATCCTAGTGGCAGTGGACTACTTTACAAAATGGTTGAAGCATAATTATTCGCAAGGATGGGAGCCAAGCAAGTAACTAAGTTCATCAAAAGAAAACTATTCTATCAATATGGGATCCCCTATCACATCATCTTTAACAATGGTGCCTAATTCCAAGGGGAAGTTAAAGAGTTACTAAGGAGTTATAAGGTGGAACATCATAAATCTTCTCCTTACTTACCATAACCTAATGGGGCCATCGAAGCTGCAAATAAGAACATAAAAAAGATCTTGTCAAAGATCACTCAGACTTATTAAGATTAGGCAAATAGATTCCCACATGCCTTATGGGGTTACCGAACAATAATCAGAACTTCAGTAGGAGCAGCTCCTTTCTCATTAGTGTATGGGTCAGAAGCAATTCTTCCAATTGAAATAGAAATCAAGTCTCTTTAGATAGCAATCGAATATGAATTGCTGGAAGTACAATGAGCTCAATAGAGGCACAAAAATCTCACTCTCTTGGAAAACCAAAGGCTCAAGGTTGTATACCACACACAAATGTATCAGGCTCAACTAGCCAAGTCCTTCAATAGAAAAGCAAAACACAAGAGTGTGAAAGTAGAAGATTGGGTGCCAAAGCAAATAAGACAGAACATTCTGAACCCTAGAGGGAAATTTAGACCAAATTGGGAAGGCCCATACCTGGTCAAACATGTCCTATCAAAAGGAGCAGTCAAGTTAATAGATTCTGAAGGTAATGAATTCTCTAAACCTGTCAACATAGACCACCGAAAGAAGTACTACGTCTAAGGCAAAAAAAATCATCTCGTTGAGTTGAAAACCTAAAAATGGTAGCTCATGCAAAAGTTATGGACTTCCCACTGAGTTGAAAAGCTAAAAATGATAGCTCAGGAAAAAATTAGGGAAAGAGAGAAAATCCTTAACTAGAAAACCTGAGAAGGCTAGTTATGGACAGAAGTAACCTCAAATTCAAAATTTGTATGAATACACCTGTGCTTTTCTTAAATGATTACAGTGAAATAAGAATGATTGCCAATTTATGCAAAATATCTTTGAAAAGAGAAACACATTTTATCATCATTTTTAGCTTTTCTTAAATGATTTTTAGCTTTATCATCATTTTGAATTTTATCAAATTCAAATTTTGTATGAATGCACCTGTGCTTTTCTTAAATGATTATAGTGAAATGAGAATGATTGCCAGTTTATACAAAATATCTTTGAAAAGAGCAACACATTTTATCATCATGAATTGCATCATGCATGCTTTACATTTTCTTTAATTACAAGACCATGGTTCTTACCATCCTCTCTAAGCTTACTCTTTGAGACTAACTACTATCATAAAAAAAAAACCCAGCTAGGTGTGAAAAGCTCTAAAAGGAGACACCTTAGGAAAAAAAGGGAAGATAAAGAAAACCAAACTAAGTGCGAAAAGCTTCAAAAGGAGACGCCTTAGGAAAAAAATGGAAAAGAGGTAGACAATAGTAATGGTAAACATCATCATCAATGATACACAATAGGAAGCATATATAGTCATCATTGTACAACCATTATACAATATGGGGGACAAATGCCTAGATACAACACTCAGAGTACATAACCTTGGGAAAGTGAGACAACAAAGCAAACCATAGACTAAAAAGACCTACACCTAGCTCTTAAAATAACTACATCGGCCTTGGCTGCCATCAGAAGTAAGTAATGATCCTGCTTAAGCATCCCCCTCATATGATCCCAACTCATTGTCGTTCATTGCAAGGGACAATAGTCGTGACTTTAGCTTACTAATGCGGTCACGATAAGCTACCTGCTCTTGCTCCTATTCATGACAAGCAAGATGGTGCTCCACTTGCATTACACATTGTATATCATACACTCATACATAAAATAAGTGCATAAAATAAATAGGTACAATAAAGAAGGCATACCCTTTGAGTGGTAGCAAACTCCAAAAAGCACTACTATGCACTCCCTACAATAGTATAGTAGTATTGGCTAGAGGAGATAGGATCTACAAAAGCAAGCAAATAAGTTAACCACCACTTACTAAATAAATGAAACACAGACAATAATAAGAGAAGAACATAAACATGGGTAGCATCAATAGGAGCAACAATCGATTGAGGAAAGCTAGGTCTAGGCAAATCAAAGCTTATTGATCTACCAAGGATATTAGTCCCAAGCAAAGACAAAGATGGTTGAACTATCAAATCCCCAAGGATAGTGCTATTAGAAGCCATACCACTTGCATAAGCAGTAGCCACAGTGCAGAGCGTGCCCTAATCATCCTTAAAATGGGATCCAAATCTCCTTCGACATTATTGCAGATAAGTTCTCATAACTCATGTCAATTATAATTTATTACTAATAAAGTTTGTTACGTGCTTGCACTAAAACAAGAATAAAAACTTGCCGGATCAGAAGAAGTGACTCTCGATGACCTGTGTTATGGCCCAGCCCTTGAACCTGAGGGATGAGATGCATCTACCTGAGAAGGTAGAGGAGAAGGAAAGGTCCTGGTAGCTATATCATCAATCAATTGAGGGATCAATACATTAATAAAAGGAAAACCCTTACTCTCCAAAAGGGTCTCAGAGGGGAATCCTATCATAACAGTAGTAAGATCATCGCCATAGAGCTCATGACCCCAAAACATGTCCCTAAGGGGAGGAATAAGAACTCTCTTAATGTATGGGACATCCCACTTATGATGGACTCGCTTGCCTAAATACCATACCCTGTTGGTAAGGCTATAAAGCAACACTCGTCTCTTTATCAACTACCATGAAGCCACCATCTTTGCCATCCAGTGAGATCTCACCACCCACCAGTAAAGAAAGATCTACTCAAAGGGAAAATGATAAATAAACAATCCTAAAGAAAGGACCAACCAACATAGCAGAAATTAGATATACCTGATCAGGGGACACCCTCCTTATATGGTCCCGGGCTACTGTATAATCAATAATCAAATATGTAGTCTTCCTAATCCAATAAGAATAACTAAAGAAGCCATCCTCCTGGAAATACTTGATGGACAGATGGGGGAGAATCTTGAACTCATATGCCTAGATCTGTCAAAATTAAAGGGTCATAAATTACAAACCAAGAGCAAGACAATAGATAACGAGATTCCTACTCATGTTTAGCATGAATAAACATTCATAGATCATCCTTGAGCTACCTTGGCATGCTGCATCGAGTCCTGAGTATATATGAGCAGAGGTGGTAGCACCCCAACAATACCTTGACAAGCCATTAAGGTCCCTTAAGATAGGCAACAATCGCATATTACCTGTACTTGAGGGGTTCAGGAAGATAATAACACTCAGTAAATAAAATAAAAAGCAATAGGCCAAATGCTCGGTTGAGACAAGACCATCATCATATAAAGCTTGCATGGAAGAAACAAAATCCATGTATCGAGCAAAATACAGGTAACCAGACTTTATAGGAGTGAATACCCTAAGAAAATCCCTCGTGAGATGCCTCCTCACCATAGTAGTGGAACACTCCTCATCATTAAAAGTAATAGGCTCTCCAGAAAAGCTCAAACTTGTGATAGCAGCAATGTCCAGTGGGATAATAGTCATCTCCCTAACAAGCAGATGGAAAGTATGTCTCGTGTCCATCCACTGCTCTATAAATTCATACATAGAAATTTGACTTTATGCATATGAGTCATAAGATAGTGTAGCAATCACTCTATCGAAGCCCTTCCCGATAACCACCTGCTTCATGCACATCGGGAGAACCTGATAGTACATGTTGACCCTATTGAAACTACCAGGTAGCATAGTGACATACCTATGAGGCTACAAATAATAGGTACATAATTAAACATTTTCATAACTACTAAATACTAACACACCTCTCTTTGTCACTTAACAGGATCAAAATAACAACAATGGCTGAAAAGAAAAGCATCATGGAAAATAGAAAATCACAAAAAGAAAATAAAGTAAGAGCTATTAGCATCAACATCTATAATAAATCCAAACAAATAATTATAGCAAGAGCTATATAACTACAGCTACAATAACTTCATACAACAATATAAACAAAAAAAATGATCAATGAACAAGCTTTAGAAAATAAAGACAAAGAGGGACCTACCTCATGATGATAGTGCACCTAAGCATGAGTCTCCAAGCTATGAACATTGGGGATCAGATCTCCTCGAGAAAGCATGGAAGGCTGAGAACTCAGAGCACCAGATGTGCTAATCCCAATAGCAGATGTCCCAGCTCTAATAGCCTCCACAAAGTCAGCCTTAAGATCAACATTAACATTTATAAAAATGCCCTTTAGACCCTCAGGAATGTTAGGAAACTCCATTTTGCATAGAAGAAAAAAAAAGTATAGAAGCAAAAATAGAGCAGAAAGCACTCGAAACATGAAAAGGGTCAAGGAAAGTTAGAAAACACTCAAAGGAGTCCAAAAGAAGCCTCCCTAGACCTTTGAAGTGGCTGCTTAAATAAGCATGAAGGGGGGGAAGCATGTGACCATGTGGCAGGCACATGACCATGCACACAAGCACGTGATCACATGCTCCAGATACATAATCATGTGCACTTCCCTCTTCCACGCACTCTTTTATGGTTTTACACACACTTTAAGACTTTGTACACTCACTTCTATAGTCTTAAACTTCCATTTAAGCATAAGATACACACCAAACACATACAAAAGTACACTAGTGAGGACTTCATTTTTCTAAAGACACTGTGCGTGCATCACTTTATTTAGAAAACTCAAAGTCTCACAAAAGAATAAGAGCAAGGAAAATTCACTATAAGGATATCTTACTCTAAATCATCAAAATAACATCCTCAACATGACAAATTACTGCATTGTTACTGCATCATCACTACATCATCACTGTAGCACTACTACACAATTGCTGCATCATCACCACTATCTCATTCATTGCTTAGAAGCACTCTCTCACCACTTAGAAGCATGCACATTGCTTAGAAGCATCCTCACATCGCGTAGAAGCACTCGTTCATTGCCTAGAAGCACTTGTTTATTAGTTAAAAGCACTCTCACATCTCATTCATTGCTTTGAAGCATTCACATTGCTTAGAAGCACTCTCGCATTGCTTAGAAGCACTCTCACATCTCATTCATTACTTAGAAGCATTCACATTACTTAAGAGTACTCTCATTACTTATAAGCACTCACACTTATTGCTTAGGAGCATCCATATTGCTTAGGAGCACTCTCACATTGCTTAGAAGCCTTCACATTGCTTAGGAGCCTTCACATTGCTTAGGAACATCCACATTGATAAGGAGCATTCTCATTGCTTAGAATCACTCACTTTCATATTGTTTAGAGGCACCCATATTGCTTAAAAACACTTTCACTACTTAGAAGCACTCTTACATTGCTTAAAAGCATTTATATTGCTTAGGAGCATCCACATTGCTTAGGAGCATTCTTATTGCTTAGAAGCATCTTCACATTGCTTAGGAGCATCCACATTATTTAGGAGCATTCTCATTGCTTAGAAGCATCTTCATATTACTTGGAAGCATTCACATTGCTTAGGAGCATCCACACTACTTAGGAGCATCATCATTGCTTAGAAGCATCTTTACATTACTTAAGAGCATCCATAATAGTAATGAACAAAACATAACAATAGTAGTCAAATCTTAACAAGACATCTAGAGACAACCCATAGGTAAGTACCTCTCTCCCTATCAAAATGTTTTTACATTTACTTCATATGTATTGACACTAGCGCTAGGTGGCTATGCAACACACATGAAGCAGGGGGCAACTATCATGCATCAAATTTGACTGTCCTAAAAAGTTCCAATGATGAAATGAATCCCCGAGATGACTGGAGTCTGCTCGTTCATAACACCTCTAAAGTGTACAACCTTAAAACACCCAACTAACCCCACCAGTGTGCAAAATTGATCATCAAGTCATTAAGTTGTGCTCCAACCTTGTGAAATATGAATTATCGGAACAACATGAGTTTTATTTTAAAAAAACTCCTCTCAGAATACTCAGCTTGTAGGGTCGATACATATTTCATTATATCAAGACCTAGCTTCATGAAAAATAAAAATTAATTTTGATAAAAAAGACATTGGAAACACATTTAGAGGGCTATAAAAACTCTGAAAGTGGTCCCAAAATGGTTAAACATAACCAAGTATCAGCGCATATGGCTCAAAAGTTTGCGTAAACACCCCTAGATGTTATGTGCTAAAATCGAGGCTAAATTTGGCAAAAAGGACTCTAGAAACACATCTGGAAGGCCCAAAAACCCTATGAACTAACCCCAAAATAGTGCACATAGAACCCAGGAAGAGCACGTAGAGCGTTAAAGTGCGCATGAAAAAGTGCAAAGGAGTGCGTGGCCACGCATAAAAATCCACTTATATGCATATAACCATGCCTACACCACCCCATTATACATATTTTTCCTTATAAATAGACCCCTCTACACCCCATTTTGGAGGGGGGAAGCAAGTGAAGACATACACACACTCAAGAGTTAGTTCGATCAAAGGCACGAGAAACCCTTTCCTATATAGTTTTTGCTCTCCCATAGTCTTTCCTTTAGGTTGTCAGATCCCTTTTTCCACCAAACATAGCCTCATCTTTGTCAAAGCATGCTTCAAAGGTATATATTCTAGCATCATTCTATTGTCATTTTAAACCTCTTTATGAGGAAAGCTTAATAATCTCTTGAAGGTAGAGCTTCAAAGTTCACACAAGCTGAGTTGAGTCTGAGGACCACACAATCATTTTAGTACATTTATTTTATTGCACTACTTTTTATTTTATTATCACCAACATTTGGGAATACTATTGTGCTTGTGTGATGAGACTTGTAATCTTGCATGCTATGTGAATAATATATGCATTATTATACTCATTTTACATCATCACTCTGCATCCTTTATTTTTGAAATCATGAAATCACATCGTAAATATCAATAATGTGAAAGGTTTAAGCCTTGGAATAGAATCATCATACTCTCAGTCTGGTGATGACCTCAGGAATCCTTTATATTATCATCATAGCATAAATAATCACTACAAGCGTGATCATCCTATCATTCATCAAATAAGTTATGTAAATGATCATGTTATCCTTGTAGTGCAGTCATATTAGATTTAATTTTTCATAATCTTTATTTTCTCTTCATATGTATTTTATCAGGAAAGTAATGTAATAAAATTCTTAACTTTATTATCCTATATGTACTGTGTGAATGCTATATAAACTGTCATTACTGAAACTAGGGTGTTATGATAGCTATACATTGAATACCATATAATGAAAATAGTAAAAAAGTAGATGCAATCTCTTGAACCTCAAAATCTTTTATGGGGATAATACTCATTGAGTGACCCGATGTTGTCCCTTTCTTTTCCTAATTTTCCAAAAATCAGGTGGTGACTCCATAAAATCAAAAGCATTTTATCCCCCTGAGACCGATCACTTGTCCCTATTCGATAAAGTTGCCATGTCCCTCAAAAACAAAAATACAAAAAAAGAATGCCCAATCCCAACCTTGAAGGTTGCTCATAGTGGGTTCACTTTCAAATAGAACTATTGAAATAGGGGGGGTGTTATTGATAATACACTAGCATTTCATACTGCATTTGATCAAAAGACATAATAGCGCAATAATTGGAAACATTTCTAAGCTTATTCCACTCATGAAAAACATTAAACTACATTAATAAATAAGATAACTTAATGCTTCCCCCTAAATTATTTTAGAAGATAGTTAACAACATTCCTGTTTAGTTGGAAAGCTTTAGTGAGAACATCAAGATTAATAAGTGGATTAGATCTAAATATTGCATTTGCTATAGGGATTACACCATGATTTTGACTACTCACATGAGCAAAAACAATTGCATTTGCCTATGCAATATTAAACTGAAATGAATGAGGCCAATCGAAAATACAGAAAGATCTCCTGGGTTTAAGAGTTTGCTAATGAGGCTAGCTTTAGTTCATGAGTGAGAGGGTTCTTTCCAAGTCATATATCACTTGGAAATTGAAATTAGTGATGAAAGTGATAAATGTACATTGATCACTTGGAAATTGATTTTTTTCCAATTTTATGTTTTTACTTTATTTTTGGACCAATTCATAATTCTACAGTTGTAAAGTTATTTAAAGAAGCTTAATCATTAAAAAAGGGTTAATTACTATGACATCCTTGAGTTTTGATCTATTATACTATTAGGTTCATGTGTTTTCAATAATATTAAAAGATCCTCAAGGTTTTGTTTCGTTAAACTACTACATCTCAACTATTTAATTTACTGTTAAATAGACCAATTTGAAAAAAAATTAAAAGTTCTAAACTAATAATATAGTTGTAAATTCATCCAATTCTTTTATTAAATTGATGTGTGTATTTTTTTAATATATGTTTGAGTTGAACATTAATGAATTTTGAATAAACAATTAATTTAATTTGGGTAGAAATTAGGCTTAAATAAGAAATATTTTGAATTGGAGTTTTTATTTGGATTTTATTAAGTTTCAGTGTTATTTTAGCTCAATTAGGAATTTCATTCCTATAGTAACAAATGTTCCCTTTTTTCTTGTAGGAAAAATATCAAAGAATTCTAAGTTAGCTAAGGATTTGTGTGAAGTAGTAGTGGCATGGGTGTGTCACACCAGTGTTCAAAGTTGGGAGAGGAGCTGAAGCATCATCAATGACCACGTGACCATGTCCCCTATAAGAGATTTAAGTGCCAAGCCACGTAGGAGAGACATGGGCGTGTCTTAAAGTCATATAGCTCTCTGTCTAAATTTGAGCAGAACCACACAGGCTAGACATGATCATGCTCCAGCCATGTCAATAAAAAAGAGAGCTTTCCTATTGGAAAAGGAAAAAGGATTTTAGCTTGTTCAAGTTTCCTATTAAGCCAACCCTATAAAAGGGAATAATTAGAAATTAGGAGGGCATCTTTTGTCATTTATATGGAACCTATAAACAAGAGCTTAAGGGAGATTAGAGAAGATTTATGCAAGAATCAAGATTTTTATTTTATTCTTCTTCATATTTAATTCTTTAATCAAGTTTATGTTCTTCACCATAACCTTGCATGGCTAGTTTTCTTTTAGGTTTTGGGAATAGGAGTAACTATTCCATGATGTGATTGAACATAATATTCTATTATTTAGTTTAATTTTCAATTAATTCTATAAGTTGTGATTAATATATGTTTTCATTCTTGGCTAGATTGATTGCATGTCTATAGGTAAATTCATTAATAAGAGTTAAGAGAATTTATTAGATTAAGACTCATACGACTTAGATCACTTGACCATGAGAGTAGGCAAACTCTTCGGGATAAAATAATTATTAAAGAGCTTCATAAGTTAGGATTAATTTCTTAATCTCAAGAGTAAGTTAAATCTTAATCTTAGCATGCTTAATTGAACTCAAGAGAGTCTTTAGGTATTTTAGAATAATTATGCTTAACTAAAATCAATATTTTGTTTGTTAAAGTGTTCATGTTCGAATTGGAATAGTGAAACTAAACCTAGGCTCTAAGCTTTTAATCATTTGATTTGATTTTAGTTTACATTGCTTTGATTTATATTTTATTTGTTAAATCACTTTTAATTGATTTACTAGCTAAGATCATTAGTGAAGATATTAGTATTCAATATACAATCTTTATGGGAATGATAACTCTTTATACTACAATCATGATCCGTGCGCTTGTGAGTTTTGAACATAACAAGTTTTTAGCACTGTTGCCAGAAATTGGCAATATTGAAACTAATTTAATTTTTACTTTTCTTAGAATAGTATTTTTCTTTTAAAATTTGTTTTGCTATTTGATTTTTTTTAGTACTTTGCTAGTTTATGAACACTCGATCTAAAAGGTCAAACTTGGAAAAGATTAATCCTAAAATTGAGAAGTCATGCAAAAAAATTGAAAGGAAAAGCATGCAAAAGACAAGTAAATCATGGCTAAAGATCAAGTAGCTTAGCTGGTAAGAAATCATGCTCTTTAAGAGTACACAATGCCCAACCCTAGAGACAACCTTAGTAGCAAAGTGAGACTGACTATGTATGCTAACAACCTATGATCATTCAGATGATTTCACAATTTTAGTTTGGAGGTGTAACACCTAATTTCAGGATGCAATTGTGCACAATTGCGACGTAAGCCCCTATAATGAAATTTTTTCAAAAATTGAACTCAGTTGTCAATTTTCTGAACTTTAGGGACTAAATTACCATGTTTTTAGGATTTGATTGCAAAAAATAATTTTTCAGAGGTTTTTTGGTAATTAAAATTTTTGAAGATCAACATCATTAATGCTGATGCATGAAAAATCCTATTTTTTGATTTTTTTTGTCAAATTTTCTCTTTTTTAATTGGTTAAAAATTTATTTTATTTATTTTTTGTTAGCAGATAACATGGTCAAAATGTGTAAAAAAATTTTGAAAATTAAACAGATAGAGTTTGTTTCTTGGAATTGAGAAAGGTCAGCTCGCAAGTCTTTACTTCTAAAAGGCAAAGATTGTGAGAGTGAGGGAGGAGGATGGTGTGAAAGAAAAGAAAAACCCTACTGCGTGAAAATCCTAGAATTGTGAAAAACTAGAGATGCTACTGAGAAGAAAACCTGCATAACACTCAAAATCTTGATTTCTTTTGTTTCTCAAAACCCTAGTTTCTTGATACTATTCTTCAAAGGCTTTGAAAAGAATGATTTGTGTCTTTGAATGCAATAAGTCCTTGTCTAAAATCAAACAATGAGTTTAAAAATGATATTTAGAAATCAAATAGAAGATCCACGGAATGCCATGGATTTTAAACTATGATTAGATTTTAGGGTTTGATGTTTCTACGTTTATCATTTTTTTTTGTGTTTTTATGTGTTAATTAATTTGGGTTTGTAATTAATTTTAATTTCCAATATGTAGAATATTATAATAACCCCAGTAGTGGGAATAGTAAAATTTTACTTTTGTACTTTTAAAATGAATTAGTAATTTAGGTTCAATTGAGTAAAAATCAATTAAAATCAATAACGGGTGTAGATTAATTTAAGGTTGCAAGTAAATTGATTTAGGGTTTTTAGAAAATCACATAAATCTTGTGTTTGATATGATTTTTTTATGATTTTTGTTTAGGTTTGGTTTTTAGATCTTTTAGTTTTTTGGGCCCTAAGCCCACGACAGGTTCAAACCCACTAAATAAAATAGGCTTAAAATGGTTTATGTTAATTAACTAAAATCAATTTAGGCCAATTAGGTTAATTTAGACTTAGGTCCATTTTTAGATTAAATAAAATTAATTTAGACTTAGCTCAACCCATCTAAATTCATTTCTTTTTAACAATAAATAAACTTAGGACCACTTCCTAATTTAAAACAAATAGACTTAGGCTCACTTATAAAATCCAATTTTTTTAAAAATTTATAGATTTAGGCCTATTTGTAGATAATTGAAATCAATAGATTTAAGCTCACTAACTAATAACAATGTAGGCCCACCTTTAGTCCATTTTCATTTGTAAATAAAAATTGTAAATCTAGCTAACTTTCAATAAAATTAACTTAGTTTAGACTTAGGGATGATGTGCTTGAATGCATTTTATATGTGATTTTATTGACTAGATGCCTTAGAGTTAGATTTATATTCAAATAGGGTTTAATAAAATTGTATATAATTGAAGAATGAAGTAATAATTTATAAAGTAATTCTAAATGAACACGAGACTAAGAGAAGTTAGTATTCCATTCCCAAAATCTGTTGGTTGTGGTGCTAACTTTCCTTTAGAGAATCGAGTACCACCAATCAAATTGTCCCAGTTATTACCCTAGGTGGCAACTCTCCTCCACGCTATGACTTTATGGCATAGTAGTGTGCTCCCTAAGGCCTTGAGCCTAAACAATGTTACAGTTGGTAAAATCTTGGGTACATGCTAAACCCCTTCATTTATAGTGGCAACTCCACTGGGGATAAGAGATATTGATTCTACTTGTGTTCTTTAGCATTATTTTATTGATTATTATTTCATTCTTGCATTCATTCTACATGTCCCTATTAAACTGATGGCGTTGGTTTATGATTCCATAATTCCACTAGCTTTATGGAGTTATAAATTGGCTAACCATCACTCTTAGCTTTAACTCAGTTTAAGAGAGATTACCGAGCTCATCTGACTAGAGTCTGTAACCAAATTCTTAAAGGAGAGTAATCTTCTCTTGAGTTGGTAAAGGATGCCAGGCCCCTCTAACCTTGGCCTGTAACTCAATGTCGATAATGAAGGGCATCTTGCTAAGGGAACCTTGACCTTTTCATCAAACTCCAACCACATATAATGGCTTAGTTACTTCCCTTAGGATCTACCCAAATTGCTTGTATGATTTTTACCATGAGGTATTTCTATCTATGAAAGCTCAGGCCTATACTTTTGAATCCCCTTGGGGTAATGAAGATTGGGCTAAACCTTTATACTTATAAATGTTGTTTCTATACTTTACTGCTTTAAGAGAGATCTGGCATGAATGTTGGTCCCTAATATTGCTTGTTGATATTAAGAACAAGACAAAAAATCCTAGGAAAAGAGACTCACCATTGAACACGTGTGCGGGAGGAATAAGGTTGGAAGGATGTATGTTGTACACTTGATTGATACTTGCTACTTGTTGCTTGTTGCATAGCATGTGTATCATGCATACATGCATACATACACTTCATCCATCATACTAACACCTTGTTTTATAGCCATCATAGATTCACCAGGGTCTTCTTATATTTGGGGATGGAAAGGTAGTAGACTAAGAAGAAAGAGTCAGAGTTCTAAAACCCTAGCAAAGGAAATCCTAAACAAACTGGATAAACTAGAAAGAAGCCTTATCAACTAACTTTACTTGGAAGCTAAACCAACTTCACTTGCATATGAACAAATGGAACAACAGCAAAGGGAATGGACCTTAGAAGACATTAAGAGAGCTCTGATGGATGACATGAGGACTATAATGCAAGATAAGCTAAGATAAGCACTATTTGGACTGATGCAACCTGTTGCTATTATACCACCACCTACAATTAAACAACTGCTTGCTCCTGCTGCTGTCCCACCTACTATGGATGCTCCACTTATTGCTAATAATGTTGGTAGGCAACCTGTTACTAGAAACCTATATATTATTGAGGTGCAGCTTGAGGATGTTGAGAACTACATGATAGAAAAGGTGAAGAGAGAATCACTTGAACTGGTCCAAGATCATAAGTCAAAGCAAATGCAAGCACTGACTCAGAAAATGTCAAAAATGGAAGAGCTAATTAGAGGACAAGGAATGGGGTAGTCATTTGACTTTGATGAAATGCTGCAAATGGAGGGAGATAAGCTGCGTAAATAATTCAAGATGCCTGAGCTGTAGAAATTTGATGGGAGAGGAGATCCAAGGATTCATTTGAGCCAATACAATAATTATAAGCACTACTAAGGCACCATTAATAGTAGTTGCTAGGTTATTTGTGCTATCTCCAGAAGGAATGACTTTAAACTAGTATCATGGACTGAAAAAATTAGTTCAAGCTTATTGGAAGGAATTATGTACTACCTTTTTAAAATAATATGATTATAACAATAGATTGGAAGTGTCTATTAGAGACTTAGAATTGACAAAGCAGAAACCTAATGAATCCTTCTCTATTTTCCTTACTAGGTTCATGAACAAGGCAAGACTGATGAAGAACAAGCTGGTTGAGAAGGATCAGGTTAGGATGATAGTTTATAATATATCACCTAATATGATTGAGAGATTGCAGATGATGAACCCTAAAACATTTATAGACTTCTATGATGATGGTTTGCAAGCTGAAAAGATTAAGAGTGAGAAAAGAGAAATGCTAGAAGTACTGGAACCTGAAATTACCCAACTGGGGGCACACATTAAGGAAGTACTAGCTGAGGTGTAGAGGTGTGTGCAGTTTAGAAACCTCAAAGATTCTCCAACTTTAACTAACCACTCTTCAAAGTCCTAGAACGATTAATCCAAAAAGGCCTTCTTCAATCCTTAATCTTCTCTAAGCCACCAAACCCAAATGTCCGCAGTTTTGACCCTAACAGTTATTGTAAATTCCACTAAGCTGATGGCCATTCCATAAACAATTGTATCTGTCTAAAACATGAGATCCAAAACCTGATAGATTCTGAAAAAATCATAGACCCTAAAAAGTTCAACTCTAACCCAAACACCAGAAATAGCCCTTTCCCAGACTATTAAAAGTTCCACCACCAGCCACCATGATGATCAATTCAGGGGTTAGTGAAGAAGAAGTGCTAAACTCCTTTGAAAACCTAAACCCTATAGCCAATGGAGAATCCCTTGGACAACTATAGAGAGGAGTGGAGGATTTACTAGGTCAGCCCTCAGGCAAGCTTGATTACAAGGTGTTCTACTCAAAACCACCCTCTACTGATATCCCCATTGAATCAATCAAGCCCTCAGGTTGGGGTGATGAATTTGATGATAAGCAAATGAAAGAAGAAAAAGAATATGAAACTTTTGAGCTGCCACCAAGAGGAATTGAAGATCTATTAGGACAACCTTTGGGCAAGTTTGATTACAGAGTGTTTTACTCTAAGCCTACTTTAACTTATATACCCATTGAATAAATTGTGCTTATAGGATGGGGTGATGAGTTTGAAGATGAAAATTTAGCTCCTGAATAGTCTCAAGAAGGAGTTGAAGATCTACACAACTAACACTTAGGTAAGCTCAATATGGAGAGTTAAAAGGGAAAGAAACATGCACAATGGAAGTATGGAATGATGGAAAAAGAGATCGAATCATTGGAGTTATTGACATTTGGTATGACTCATATGAAGAAAGTTCAGGTGGTCTCAATGTTTGGAGTGACAATCCTAAAGTCAATCATATCACTAAAAGTGGAAAGAATTACAAAGCAATTGAAAATAAAATTGAGAGAGCCACAGATAGAGAAGAAATAAAAGATACAAAAATAGAGGAAGATCAAAAAGAGGATATGATTCTACAACAGTTAAAGAAGGCTAAGGCAAATGTCAGCATTTAGGAACTATTGGTGCATTCAAGCAGCCATAGAAGAGCTCTTGTCAAAGCTCTGTCAAACATGAACATTGAAATAGGAGCCACACTTGAGGCTTTGGTAGCAAAGGTTACAGAAAAGAAACACGGGCTAATAACATTCTTAGATGATGACCTGCCTTTGGAAGGAAGAAACCATAATAGGGTGTTGTTTATCCCAGCTGAGGTGAGGGGAAGGAGAACTAATTTTTCTATGGTTGATGATGGTTCTGCTATTAATATGTGTCCTTTGAAAATCCTACCTAACTTAGGTTTGAAAGCTAAAGACTTAATATAGTCAAACCTCATAATCAGAGTTTATAATGATAGCACTAGGAATGTGGAGGGGACATTCCAAGCTCTAGTTAAAACAATACCTGTGGAATCAACTATTGAGTTTATTGTGCTAGATATTCTAGTCACTTATGCCTTATTATTGGGAAGGCCATGGTTCTATGCTTTAGGAGGGGTACCCTCAACTATGCATCAAAAGATAAAATTTCCTCATGAAGGAGAGGTTGTGACTATAGAAGTTGGGCCCAATGATGATATGGTAGCCATATGCCCCCTAGTTTATAGATTGCTGGGATATTTAATGGAACTGAAATGGACCTGAGAGTAGCAAAAATGATGAAGAGTAAAAATTACTAGCTTGGGTAAGGGCTGAGGAAGAATGAGTAAGGAAGCCCTAGTCTCCTAGAGTTCAAAAGTCAAAGCAACACAACTGGTTTAGGATATGTTGAAGAAACAAAGCTGATAAGTAGAAGAGCAAGGAAGAGGTTTAATGCTAAACAAATAAAGCTCTAAAAAAAATTGGGCTAATAAGTGAGAATTTCATCAAGCCAGGGGAAGGCAAATACTATTTGGGAGTTAAGGAATCAATCAATGTTACTAGAAGAGTTCCTGGATTTGAGATCTTTAAGGAGCAGATTATGGAGAACCTGGTGAAAGACAACAAAGAGGAAGTGATGAAGTTGGCAGCTAAAAGGATGGGCAACTATTGAAGAGCTGTTGTGTCTGCCACCTGAAGAGGAGCCACCCTAGGATTTAGCCACTTTTATTAGTGATAGCTTTATTGATGTTTTTTAATGATAAAACTGATGTAATGATGTCCGGTCTATTTGAGGACAAAAACTCTATTTTTTCTATGGTCAATGATATGAATGCTGGTTTTACTTATGTGATGTGCATCCTAATAGTTCTATACATTATAACTTTGATCGTTCATGCATGTTTAACATTAATTTAATTCAATTTGATTCATTTAACATAGGCACAAATGATAATCCAAAGAACATTTCTATATCACATGAGGTAACTCCTGAAGAAAGGGAAAATTTTAAGAGAATATTAATAAAAAGAAAGGTAGTATTTACTTGGACTTATGAGGATATGCCAGGTTTAGATAGGGAAATTATAGAGCATCATATTCCTATTCATCCAAAAATTAAACCTATCAAACAAAAACTACGTAGGCTAAGATGAGAGTGGACTGAAAAGATAAGGGAGGAAATTACTAAACAAATCCAGGCTAACTTTCAAGAAGTAGTAGATTATCCTCAATGGTTAGCAAACATAGTGTCGGTACCTAAGAAAGATGGTAAGGTATGTATATGTGTGGATTTCGTGGATCTAAACAAAGCATGTCCAAAGGATGACTTCCCTTTACCTCACATCTATGTAATAGTGGATAGTGTGGTGTCAAGTGCAATGCACTCCTTCATGGATGGGTTCTCTGGGTATAATCAAATAATGATAGTAGTTATGAATAAGATTAAGACAAATTTCATCATATAATGGGGGACATATTGCTACAAGGTTATACCTTTCTGGTTAAAAATTGCAAGTGCAACATATCAAAGGGCATCCATTGCTCTTTTCCATGACATGATGCATAAGGAAGTGGAGGTAAATGTAGATGATATGATGGTCAAGTCAAAAATAAGAGAGGGACACTTTAAAGCTCTGGAAAAGTTCTTGGCTTGAATTAAGAGGTAAAATCTGAAGCTTAACTCTAAGAAGTGCATTTTTGGGGTTACTTCAGGAAAACTACTAGAGCATATAATTAACAACCAAGGAATTGAAATAGATCCAAATAAAGTGAAACCTATTCAGGAAATGCCAGCACCAAAGAAAGAGAAAGAAGTGAGAGGATTCATTAGTAGGTTATAATATATTAGTATATTTATTGCAAAAATTACTAATATTTGTGATCCTATCTTTAAATTCCTGAGGAAAGACCAACCTGTGAAGTGGAGTGATGATTGTCAGAAGGCCTTTGGCATGATTAAAGAATATCTCGCCAATTTGCCTATACTAAAGCCACCAAGAAAAGGTAAGCCATTGATCTTGTACTTAGCCTTAGAGGACAATACAATGGGGGCAATGCTAGCATAAGAAGGACCAGAGGGGATAGAGCATGTGGTGTATTATCTTAACAAGAAATTCCTACCATATGAGGAAAAGTATGACACTTGGTAGAGAAGACATGTTTGATCATGATTTGGGTAATAAGAAAATTGAGGCATTATTTTCAATCCTATAAGGTTTAAGCTATTTCAAAGATAGATCCCTTAAGGTACTTATTTCAAGCACCTGATTTGACTGGAAGGATGTCTTGATGGCTAGTACTTCTGACTGAGTTTGATATAAAATACATCACCATGAAAGTCATTCAGGGAAGGGCAGTAGCATAATTCCTAGCTCATAAATGGTTGAATGTAATGAACAGTGGAACTTAGAGTTTTTGAATGAGAACCTGGTAGTCATAGAGCATCGAGAGTGGAAGCTCTACTTTAATGGGGTTATAAATAACAAAGGAGTTGGATTAGGAGTAATTCTTGTTATGCCAGAAGGAGAAACCATACTGATGGCCAATAAATTAGATTTCAAGGTGATGAATAATATGGCTAAGTATGAAGCATGCATCTACAAAATTGAAGCAGCTGGGGTAAAGGAATTGTTGGTTTATGGGGATTCAATGTTGGTTGTTAGCCATGCTAATGAATAATGGGAAGTGAAAGAAGAAAAGCTAAAACCCTACATCTGCTATTTGAAAGCTTTAGCAAAGAACTTCATTAAATGTCTCTTTATCCATTTTTCAAGAGATGACAATTAGATTACAAATGCATTTACAACACTCTCTTCAATGTGGGATTCTGTGATAGGATTAACTATGAAGCCTTTGGTAATCATGAAATCAAGAGCTCTATGATATATGGGAGTGTAAATTATGAGTGTTTAAATTGGGCCTAAAGAGAAGCTGTGGTTTTATGATATTCACAGGTTTATCAAAGAAAGGAAGTATCTTGATGAAGCGACCTCAAAAGAGAGATATGCTCTTTCATGTTCTCATATACAACTATGCAAGCCATGATGGAGTATTGTATAAGAGAATGTTGAGTGTTATGTAACTTAGATGTCTCAAGAAAGATGAAGCTAAAGAGATTATGAAAGAGATTCATGAAAGAGCTTGTGGTTCTCATATGAACGAGATGATCTAAGGTAAGAAGATACTTAGGCAAGAGTATTATTGGATGAGTATGGAAAAGGATTATATCATAATAGTGAGGCAATGTCATCAGTGTCATATTTATGGGAATCTTAACCATTTACCTCCGATAGTGCTAAATAGTTTATCGTCACCTTGGCCCTTTATAGCCTGGGCGATTGATATTATAGGAGAAATAAAGCCAACAACATCAAATGGGCATAAGTACATAGTTGTGGCAATAGATTACTTCTCTAGATGGGTAGAGGTTGAATCCTTCAATGGTATGAAAGCAAAACAAATGGCACAATTCATTGAGAAAAGTCTTATTTGTAGGTATGGGGTTCCACATCACATTGTGACAGATAATGGTGTCTAGTTTCAAGCTAAAATAGCAGAATTATTACAGAAGTATGTGATTGAGCATTATAAGTCTTTACCGTATCATCCTCAGGCTAATGGAGTAGTTGAAGCAGCTAATAAAAATGTCAAGAAAATCTTCTCTAAAAGGTCAAGACTTATAAAGATTGGTATGAGTTTCTTCCTTTCACTTTATAGGGATGTAGGACTACAACTAGAACAGCCACAGGCCAAACTCCATTCTCCTTAGTATATGGTTGTGAAGTAGTCTTGGCAATAGACACAAAGATCAAATCCTTAAGAGTAGTTATAAAAGATAGAGCACCTGAGAGTGAATGGGCACAAAAGATATATGATCATCTTGCATCTTTGGATGAGAAAAGGATGAATGCTTTATTTTAAACTAAGATATATCAAAGGAGGGTAGCAAGATCATTTAATAAAAAAGTTAAGCCTGGAAAGATAAAAGTTAGGGACATGGTATTAAAATGGTCCACGGCAGTGGTGTTTGATCTGAGAGGAAAGTTCAGACCAAACTGGGAAGGACCGTATTTAGTTAAATCGATTCAGCCTAAAGGAGTTGTGAAGATATTAGATTTGGAAGGAAATGAATTCATGGAGCTTGTTAACCTGGATCACCTCAAGAAATACCACCTATAAAAAATAAAATAAAAGTAGTATAAAGAAAATAAAGTTCGCTAATTAGAAAACTTGAAAAGGCTAGTTAGGCAAAAGTTAGGACATTCCTGCTGTTTAAAAAACCCATAAGGGGTTAGCAGGCAAATATTAGGAAATAAACATAAAAAAATGGTCCTGTTGGCTATAAAACCCGTAAAGGGCTAGTCAGGCAAAAATGAGGGTAAATAAATAAGAGAGAAAAATATTTAGTTAGAAAATTCGAAAGGACTAGCTGATAACATGAGTTATATCATATGATGTAATAAATGTACTCATTTTGGCTCTAATTAATGAACCATATTGAAATTGAATTTTTGTTTGAGCATTGCATGTTCTATCTTATTTATAATGCATAAATATTAGAAAGGAAAATAGAACATGAAAGCTTAAAATCAACTTTATGAGACCATTTCTTGGTGGTGTCTTTGTTTCTTCTTTTACGACTTATTGTGTAAAGCCTGAGTCCCCTTGTATCTAGAGAATCTTAGTGGCTCTACCATTTATGACATAACCCAAGTCTTACATGATTAACAAAAATAGTAAGAAAGCTTAACACTTCTTGTAGTAAGATCTATGCGAGAAACGAACCAAATAAAATAAAAGCTCGCTAAGTTGAAAACTCGAAAGGGCAGCTTAGGTAAAAGTTAGGGCAAGCCTGCTAAGTTAAAAAGCCAAAAGGGCAGCTTAGGAAAAAGTTAAAGTCTGATTCAGGGAAGGACAATACAGTTCAATATAGTACACACTAATAGAGTTCAGAATATAATAGTACAATAGGAACAGTCTGAATACAAATAGCCTAGATTCCTTAACTCAAGAATTTGTCCATAAGCTCCATCCTCTAGTGGAATCATCACGATGAAAGGTGTTCAAAGGTCTGATGGAGGAAGTCCCAGCACTGTAAGGGTCAATGGTTGAATTTGCAAGCTATCAGCAAAGCATCTCGATCTCACGTTCCAGACCGCTTGAGTAGCTTTGTACATATAGGAAACACATCATGTGCATTTCATACATAGCATGCATACATTTGCATCTTCATTGTACATATACTTACGCTCCAACTATCTGTGACCTGCATAATGAATAACCTCTGAGATGAGGCGAGTCCATGCAAGTACTCTACTTGTGTTCAAGGAACCTATTTTGTAAATTTACTAAAATTAGTGTCAAGTGTATAGATTATGTAGGGGATAAATCAAAAAGACTCGTATGAGAAGCATATGCTGGAGAAAAGATAGAAAGCTGAGCATCACTAAAATGCATTTACTGCTTAATTGGTGTCTGAATAGTAGGAGCCAAGTAGAACATGGACCTATCCATAAGAGAGATATTACCAAGGGTAATGCTCGTAAAAGCACCATCGTGACTAGTCCCAATATGTTGAGTATGATGTGTAAGGCTAGGTCTGGGTTCAGGCTTATCAATATCAGGAACAACCTTAGTCTCAAGAGCAATCTCAGTCTCTTCCTCTATCACCTCATCGGCAGGAGAGTGAACCTCCTTAAACTGTAAAAAATAATAAGTGATTCATAGTTTCCAAAGAAAGAAGCTAAAATAATAAGAAATTACCTCAACATCGTCAATGGGAATATGCTCCAAGAGGCTCTCATGAATGAATTGCTAATAATGTCAAGAACGCTCAAGAAAATCTGAGGCAATGTATCCTTGTAGTGCATCTCTTAACTCTAAACCTATCAGATGTAAGCTACGAAGCATAAAGGAAGGGATATCAAATAGAATGTGATGTCAAGAAGGCCCAGAAGACCAGTGATACACTTGCTCCCCTAAATACCACATCAAACAACTATATCCTTAGAGCAGAACCCTTATAGGCTCAAGGTGTATAACAATGGCCATGAAATTATATCACTGGATGTCATTAGCACCCTCCAGCCAATTAGAGTTTATTTACAATTTAGGTTAATTAAGTTTAACTCATATTAAATTACAAGATACTAATAATTTTATTTTTCTTACCAGGTGCCATTCAATGGTGTTCAGCTGATCACGATACGTCTACAAAGTGTTCCTGTTGCTAGCAAGGTGAGAAGAACCCCATCTCATCATCAAAGGAAAGCTCCTATCAAAGATAATAACATTGAAGCCTCAAATCAACCCGATCTCTATACTCTAGATCTGAAAGGAAGAGAGCATATCAATAAAAGGCAAAGAAAAGCATACAATACAAATTAAAGAAAAAGAGAACGTATGTGCAAGATGAGCCAAAAGCCACGCATCATAACAATACCTCTATAGACAGTGTCTAGTCTATAGTAAAGATAAGGAAGTGTAGCAGATCCCCAATCATGTTTGGCAACCCGATCCAAGTCATGGAGTGGGCTAAGCAGAGCAATACTAACCTTATGATCGGTCTCACAAAAGAGGGTCGTACATAACAATATCAGAAGGAGACACCTCGCCTTATGAGCAATCTAACAAGAAGTGGTGGTAGGAAGGCATCTGAATCTCTCAACCAATGATGAAAGAAGAACATTCTTTCAATTCTTCCACGTCGGAGTGAACCCAATCAAATCTTGCACATACTGACTCCTCGTATACTAAGGGACATTGTAGTAACCAATATCAAAGGAAATGGGAATCCTTTCAAAAGCAATCCTAGTGATTGTGGAAATAGTTAGCTCGCCTACATGGGTATGGAAAGTATGGGTAGTTTCCATCCACTGCTCAATCAGAGCAAATAAAGAATAATGATCAGACTTGCCTCAAGCTGAAGGAAGCATAGCAATGAGATGTCTGAACCTGGAAGCCCATATCAGCTATGCTACATTATCTAGTAGCTCGTGAAATAATTCTCGGGCTATGTGAAAATAGCTCGTGAATTTTATCGGACGCTGGTAATATTTTTGTAGAAATAAATAGAAGTAGTAAAATGTTACCTCATTATGCACATCTCTGCACCTATGGGTATGTAAGTGAGTTAAAGAAAAAATAGTTGAGCCCTCTCAAAGTCCAAGATCATTCTGAGGAAAATAAGGAGGCAAAATCCTCTAATTTTCTAGAAATCTTTGCTCTCCCATATTGTATGTGTTGCAAGGAGGCCATAGGATCTACCGGATTGCAAATTAGATGTCATATGATTAAGAAATCAAGAAATGAAAATTAATGTAAAGAAAGGAAATGAAAAGAAAATAAAGAAGAAGAGAGAATGAAATGAGACAGGTAAAAAGGAAGGCATATATAAAATGGAAAATATCCACTTTGGTCCATTACTTTTGTTTGCATATGGATCCAAGTTTTCTTGTTGTAATTTGGTCCATAATTGCATTCTGATTAGGAATTCATTCCTAATTAACTCATAACATTCATTTCATTAAATTAATAATTCACTGAATTATTAATTTGTAACCAGTCTATGATTCTAAATTCTCTGTCAACTACATAATATAGAAGAAAATTACAAAATTCAATTTTGCATTTCTATATGCATCATTTTAATCAAATGTCAAAATTCATTTCATGTTACACAGTAGTTAAAACACAAATTTTCAAAATTATCATGTTATGTGATGCACAATAGTCATTATATGAATTTCAAATTCCACATGTTATATGTTTCAATAGCGGTTATAACATGACCTTTTTTCAGATGTTTAGTACCAGACACTACATGATAGTTATGGTGATGTTGCTAAACATCCCATAGGGAATATAGTGAATTTTAAATCGCTAGACGTTCCATAGGAACTATAGCACACTTTTCATCATTTTTGTTAGACGTCCTACAGGGAATATAGCAAGCTTCATTGTATACATTTCGTTAGATGTCCTACAGGGAATATAATGAAATTTCAAGTTCACTAGACTTCCCACAGGGAATATAGTGTGCATCATTAGACGTCCCACAGGGAACATAATGAAATTCATCATTGCTAGACGTTCCACAGGAATTATAGCATATTTTTAAATTATATGTTCGTTAAATGTCCCATAGGAAATATAACAAAATTCATCATTACTAGATGTTCCATAGGAACTATAGCATATTTTTAAATCATATGTTCGTTAGACATCCCATAGGGATTATATTGAAATTCATCATCACTAAACGTCTCACAGGGAATATAGCAAAACTCATTTGCATAAAGTTCACTAGATGTTCCATAGGAAATATAGTGAATCTTGTTAAACATGACATCTTGCTTAAAATTGCATAGTAATTTGAGCATCGATCTGTCAATTAGGATACAATTAAGTGTCCTAATTTCTTTTTATTGAAATTATGTGCTTCTATTGTTTTGTCGTAATTTGTCAAGCAAACAACGATAAAGGGGGGCAATTGTAAGCACCCAATTTCAGGATGCAATTGTGTACAATTGTGACATAAGCCCCTATGATGAAATTTATTCAAAAATTGAATTCGGTTGTCGATTTTCTAGACTTTAAGGACTAAATTTCAATGTTTTTAAGATTTGATTACAAAAAATCAAGTTTTTAGGGGTCTTTTAAATAATCAAAAGTAAAATAAAATAAAAAATTAATTTTTGAAGATCAGCATTATTAATGTCAATCAACATTATGTAATGCCGACGCTTGAAAAATCCTGTTTTTCAATTTTTTTGTCAAATTTTCTCTTTTTTTTATTGGTTAAAAGTTTATTTTATTTAATTTTTTTAGTAGATAACGTGGTCAAAATGCAAAAAAAATTGAAAATTAAACAGATAGAGTCTATTTCCTAGAATTGAGGAAGGTTAACTCGCAAGTCTCTACTTTTAAAAGGCAAAGATTATGTGAGGGTGGAGGACAGCGTAAAAGAAAAAAAACCCTAGAATTGTGAAAACTAGAGATGCTACTGAGAAGAAAGCTTGCATAACACTCAAAATCTTGATTTCTTTTGTTTTTCAAAACCCTAGTTTCTTAATACTATTCTTCAAAGGCTTTGAAAAGAATGATTTGTGTCTTTGAATGCAATCAGTCCTTGTCCATAATCAAACAACGAGTTTAAAAATGATATTCAAAAATCAAATAGAAGATTCATGGAATGCCATGGATTCTAAACTGTGTATTAGATTTTAGGGTTTGATGTTTCTATGCTTATTATTTTTTTATGTGTTTTGTGTGTTAATTAATTTGGGTTTGTAATTTATTTTAATTTCCAATACGTAGAATATTGTAATAACCCTAGTAGTGGGAATAGTAAAATTTTACTTTTCTGCTTTTAAAATGAATTAGTAATTTAGGTTCAATTGGGGAAAAATCAATTAAAATCAATGATGGGTGTAGATTAATTTAGGGTTGCATGTATATTGATTTAGGGTTTTTAGAAAATCACATAAATCTTGTGTTTGATATAATTTTGTTATGATTTTTGTTTGGGTTTTGTTTTTAGATCTTTTCATTCTTTGGGCCTCAAGCCTATGATAGGTTCAAACCCACTAAATAAAATAGGCTTAAAATGGTTTATGTTAATTAATTAAAATCAATTTAGGCCCATTAGGTTAATTTAGACTTAGGCCCATTTTTAGATTAAGTAAAATTAATTTAGACTTAGCTCAGCCCATCTAAATTCATTTCTTTTTAAAAATAAATATACTTAGGCCCACTTCGCAATTTAAAACAAATAGACTTAGGTTCATTTATAAAATCCAATTTCTTTAAAAATTTATAGATTTAGGCCTATTTGTTGATAATTGAAATCAATAAGGACTTGTGATTTCTTGAAAAATTTAGATAAATTCCAAAAAAGGGATTTATCACATTATTTAGCCAATCAAAATACATAAAATAAAATTTTTATTTACCAAAAAATAAAAAATACAGACAAAATGCAATGAGACAGCATAATCCCGATTGGGATTATATAATTTTGATCAATTATGTAATTCCGATCGAAATTACATAATTCCAATTAGTTTTATATAATTCTGATTTCTTAAAAGTTTAATTACAAAAAGACACTTAAAAGAATTTGAACTTTTCAATCAGGTCCTTAAAGAAAACATTACAATTAAGTCCTTGAAAAACCAATTAAGTTCTTTTGGAAATGCATTTATGCTTTTAAGGTTTTCAACTTCAAGTGTTAAAGATCTATTTATAATATTTTTATCATTGGAGTCCTTTGTCATATCCATACTCAATTATCCTGAAATTGAGTGCTTACAGTTGCCTCTTTTTGTCATTTTTTACTTAACAAATTGCAGCAAAGCAAATAAGCACACAATTTCAAAGCAAAGAGTTAGGATACTTACCTGTGTACCATGACTATGCATGACATTATGCAGTGTTGAATATGATTTAAGGAACACTTGAATTCCAATGGAATTTCTAGCTGTGATGTTATCAATGTGTTTAGTGAATAGTGATTGACACTGTGTTCAGTGCATTTTGAAAACAAGCTATAGTTCTATGGAACATATAGCTGTGATGTTATCACTGTGTTCAGTGAATAGCGATGAACACTGTGTTCAATGCATTTTGAAAATAGGCTATAGTTCTGGTAGAACATATAGTAGTGATGCTATATCATGATGTTCAATGAATAACAGTTGACATTGTGTCCAGTGTATTTTGAAAACTTGCTATAGTTCTAGTGGAGCATATAATGGTGATGCTATCACTATATTTAATGAATATTAATTGGCACTATATTCAGTGTAATTTGAAAATAGGCTATAGTTCCTATGGAAAATATAGCAGTGATGCTATCACTATGTTCAGAGCATTTTGCTATATTTCTTGTGGGACGTTTAGCAACTAACACTACATTTCCTGTGGGACATTTAGTGATTGTGATTTTCATTATATTCCCTGTAGGACATCTAGTAAGCATGATTTTCACTATATTTCTTATGGGACGTTTAGTGATTGTGATTTTTACTCTATTCCCTATGGGATGTCTAATGATTATGATTTATACTATATTCCCTGTGGGATGTCTAGTGATCATGATTTTTACTATATTCCCTGTAGGATGTCTAGTGATAATGATTTTCACTATATTCCTTATAGGACATCTAGTGATGTGATTTTCACTATATTCCTTATGGGACGTGTAGTGATGTGATTTTCACTATATTCCCTGTGGGATGTCTAGTGATTGTGATTTTCACTATATTCCTTATGGGATGTCTAGTGTTTGTGATTTTCACTATATTCCTTGTGGGGTGTCTAGTGATTGTGATTTTCACTATTTTCCCTATGGGACGTCTAGAGATGTGATTTTCACTATATTCTATATTCCATGTGAGACATTTAGTGATCATGATTTTCACTATATTCCTTATGGGACGTCTAGTGATTATGATATTTACGATATTCCCTATAGGACATCTAATGGTTGTGATTTCCACTATATTCCCTATGGGATGTTTAGTGATCATGATTTTCACTATATTCCTTGTGGGATGTCTAGTGATTATGATATTCACTATATTCTATATTGGATGTCCAATGGTTGTGATTTCCACTATATTCCTTATGGGAAATTTAATGACAATATGCTATAACTATTATGCAGTGTCTAGCGAATTGTATTGTAGTTCTTGTGGAATGTCTAATAATTGTGACTGAAATTTTCACTATATTTCCCATGGAACATTTAGCAAAAATATGCTATAACTACTATAGATGGTAGGGTTTAGCATATGCCCAACATTTTAGCAACTGCGACACTGTTTGAGTTTAAGACTCTAAAGATCACACTAACCACTGTCATAAAGACATGGCGTGGAGATGAGGAGTCGCCTCCTGGGGTAATAATTGGGATAAATAGAAAAATGGTGGTACTTGATTCTCTAAAAGAAAGCCAGCACCACAACCAGGAGATTCTGGATACGGAATACTAACTTTTTATAGTCTTGTGTTCATTTAGAATTACTTTATGAATTACTATCTTATCCTCTATTTACATGCAATTTCATATAAACCCTTATTACAACAATCAACTCCAGGACAACGAGTCATGAAAAATACATGTAAATAATGCACTCATTTAAATTCATAATCCCTAAGTTAGTCTAATATACATTGATTTTAATTAAATGGGCTAAATCTATATGTTTTAATTTACAAATGAGCTTAAAGACTAAAGGGCCTAATTCTTATTCAGTTTTAATTAAATGAACCTAAGTCTATTTGTTTTAATTCTAAAAATGGGACTAAATCTACAAATTATAAAGTATTTAAATTAATGGGCCTAAATCTACAAATTATGAAGTATTTAAATTAGTGGGCCTAATTCTACATATTTTAATTCTAAGGTGATCTTAAATCTGCAAGTTATAGAAAAGACTTTAACTTAATGGGCTAAGTCTAAATTAATTATAATTAACCTAGGTGGGCCTATATCTAATTAACTAAATGGGCCTAAATTATCTTTATCGTAAATCTAATTAATTATAGGCCTAAATATACATTTTTATTAATTAAACCTAAATTTATTTAAATGGGTTAAAGCCTAATGTGGCCTTAGGGCCCAAAACACATAAACATAATCATACAAGGCCAAAAATAATAAAAATAACAAAAATAATAAAATAAAAGATCAAACAATCAATCAAAATTTTTTCTTCTAAAAATCCCTAATTTAATTAAAGTGACTATAAATAACAAATAAATAAAATAATTAATAAGCAACCTTAATTCTATCCACTTAAGTACAATTCAAATTTAATTAAACAAACCCTAATTATCTCTATAGCCAATAATTTTATTAATCACCCAATAAAACCTTAATTTTACTATCCAATTAATTAACACACAATCACACCTACATAATTTCATTATTCCCACTGTTGGGGCTATTACAATAGTCTACTACAAACTAAAAAAAATTAGATTAAATATAACCCAAAGAGCCAAATAAATAAAAATACAAAATAAAAAAATCAATAAAATCAATAAAATATGCAAAAACCCTAAAAACTAGGTTCAAATACAAAATTTAATCCATGGCATTCTATGGATCTTCATGAGTTCTCCATAGGTTTTGTTCTCCATAGTGAATTCATGTTACCCCATCCATCAAAAGAATAAAAATAGAAAAATAAAGAATCAATCAATGAATGATTAAAAATAATAAACAAAATTAAATATAAAAATAAAATCAAAATCAAAATAAAAGAAAAAGGAGAAGAAGATTTGAGAATGAGATGCAGTATTGATTTCCCTCAGAAGGATGATCACCATTGATGAAAGCTTATGGCTTTTGTTGTGTTTGTCTATTTTTTTTAGTTTATTTGATATGATTTTTTGGCAAACAACTAAACAAAAGCATACAAAATTCAAGTGGGTGTATTGTGGCTCCCCTAAAAATCAGAGAAAGTAGATGAAAAAATAATAAAACCCTAGGAGCCTCCCCGTTTCTATGTGAAATCTTGTTTATTTAAAAAGGAAAGAATAAGATAATAAAAATCTAAATCAAAATACAATTAAATTTCCTCCTAACAAATTGATAACTGTAGTTTATTAGGAATTATCATAAAATTAAAATAACTAAATAAACAAAAAAAAATTAGCGTTAATTGCAGTGGAATGGCCATTATTTCTAAGTAAAGAGTTAGGATACTTACTTGTGCTCTTTGAGGCTTTTGCTTATAAGTAATCATTAGTTCACGATGAATGCTTGAGTTTCCATGCAACACTAGACAAAATACTAAAACATATGAGAAAAACACCATACTCAAATGTATAGCATTGATTAAAGAGATACATCATACTCGGTCGTATAATGTTAACTATACTTGGGTGTATAGTACTGATTGAAAGAATACATTGTACTTGGTCATACAATGTTGACTATACTCGAACATATAGTTTGATTAAAAGAATACATTGTACTTGGTCATACAATGTTGACTATACTCGATCGTATAGTCTAGATTGAAATGATATATTGCACTTGGTCGTACAATGTCGACTATACTCGGTCATATAGTCTGAATTGAAGTGACACATTGCATTCGATCGCACAATGTCGACTATTCTTAGTTGTATAGTCTGAGTTGAAATGACACATTGTACTCGATCATACAATGTCAACTATTCTCAGTTATATAGTCTAAATTGAAATGACACATTGCTCTCAATTGTACAATGTTGACTATCCTCAGTCGTATAGTTTGATTTGAAATGACACATTGTAATCGATCGTACAATGTTGACTATACTCGGTCGTATAGTCTAAATTGAAATGACACATTGTACTCGATTGTACAATGTTGACTATACTCGGTCTTATAGTCAAATTGAAAGGACACATTGTACTTGGTTGTACAATGTTGACTATAATCAATCATATAGTCAGATTGGAAGGATACATCATACTCGGTCATATATTTTTTACTATACTTCATTGTATAGTTTGAAAAACAATACACTACACTCGGATGTGTAGCGTTGATCTATTTTATGCTTTGCCTTTTGTTGATTCATTCTTCATTTCCCTTATCCCTTTCATTGCTTACCGATTATGCTACAATCCATAATTGCTCATGATTAGCTGTAACCCTTTCATTACTCACTAATAATGTTATAATCCATAATTGCTAGCAATTAGCTGCAACCCTTACATTGCTCGCCTTTGATGCTACAGTCCATAACTGCTTGCAAATTGATTGCAATCCTTTTATTGCTGGCCTTTTATAATGCTACAGTCCATAATTGCTCGCTGATGATGTTGTAACCCATAATTGTTTGCAAATTGACTACAATCCTTTCATTGCTCGCCTTTGATAATGCTACAGTCCATAACTGCTTGTTGATGATGCTGCAACCCATAATTGCTTGCAAATTGACTGCAATCCTTTCATTGCTCACCTTTGATAATGCTACAGTCCATAACTGCTTATTGATGATGTTGCAACCCATAATTGATTGCAAATTAATTGCAATCCTTTCATTGCTCGCCTTTGATGCTATAGTCTATAATTGCTCACAATTAGCTACAAGCCTTTCATTGCTCACCAATGATGCTGCAATCCATAATTGCTTATGATTAACTGCAACCCTTTCATTTCTTACCGATGATGCTGTAATCCATAATTACTTGATTTAGCTGCAACCCTTTTATTGCTTGCCTTTGATGCTATAGTCCATAATTGCTCATGATTAGCTACAACTCTTTCATTGCTCATTGATGATGCTGCAATCCATAATTTCTTGCAAATTGACTATAATTTTTTCATTGCTTACCTTTAATAATGCTACAGTCCATAGCTGCTCATGATTAGCTGCAACCCTTTTATTGCTCACTCATGATGTTATAATCCATAATTGCTTGCAATTGACTGCAATCCTTTCATTGCTCACCTTTGATAATGCTATAGTCCATAAGTGCTTATGATTAGTTGCAATCCTTTTATTGCTTGCTAATGATTCTAATTAACTACAACCTTTCATTGCTTGCCCTTACTACTACAGTCCATAACTGCTCATGATTTTTATCTTTGGTTGTTTAAGTTGAATGCTTTGAATTCTTTCTACTAACTAGTTAGCATTTTTTCTGACTACCTTTAAATTTTGCTGTGTTGACTAATTAGAATTTCTCTGCTAACTAATTTTCATTTCATTGTGTTAACTATCTCTATAAGTTGGGTGCACTTCCTTCTAGATTTACAATTCCTACAGACTTGTTAAAGTTAGTTTCAATCATGATGAATGTACATAAGTACATTATAATGTTGAAAATTTATGAGAAAAATCACCACTTTTTCACTAGATAGTGTGCACTCAATTAATCTCGCTATTTTTTATTTTCATAACTATCATTTATTTGCCGTTTGCAAAGGTTAGAGGCATCGTTAACCATTTTATGCTAAGAGCATATCTTTTACCAAGTGAAGAGCTTACTTCCATACCTAATTTTAGAGAGAATTTTCTAAACAAAACTTATGAAAATTGTGCATAAACAAATCAAATTATGAATATCAAAATAGCATTTGAATTATTTTTATGCTTTTCTTCCTTATCTAAGTATTCCCCTGACTTTCTCATATTACTCAATGTGGATACCATTGGAAAGGTCCTTTGGATACTCAAACTCTTATAGAGCATTATAGTAAATAAAGTAGTTTTTAGCGTGGTCCTCTTTTTGTATTCCCCTGCCTTTTTTGTATTACTAAGTGTGGATACTGTTAGAGGTTTCATGTTGATACTCGTACTCATTTCTGAGCATTGGGGTACATTATGCTTACTCTTTTTTTTATTCTCCTTTTAGTATTCCCCTACCTTTCTTGTATTATCAGTATGGATACTGTTAAGGGATTTTATACTCATACTCATTTTTTAGCATTGGAGTAGATTGTATGCACATTTATTATTCAAAAGACTGAAAAGATACTATAAAATTCAAGCAATTTATACTACAAGTCCATAGATTTTGTCTTTGTAGTTTCTTCCCTTTGTTTAGGTGCAAAGCAAGCATTAGATTGATTAGAGTTTGTAAACTCTCAACATAAAACTATTAACTGCTCATCTAAATTTTGCGAGGCTAACAAAAAGAGCCATTATGATCAAAGGTCATGAGATAGGCTTTTCACACATGATCTCATAAAGTGGATGAATTTACTTTCAATTTGTGAATTTTATGATTGAGATGGTACTTTATTATAGAATTTAAGGAAATAAATTTTTGTTACTTCCCTTTATTATCTTAATGAGTGTTTGGCAAGTTATTCATCACATAAGGTGATACTCTGATAAATGATTGACATTTGCAACCTTTCCTATTCTTGTTGATGTATCATTTGTTTTCCTTTTCTTCATTCTCTTTTTATTTTTCCCTACACAAAATACCATAAGTTAGTATTGTCTATTTACAAGTTAAGAGGTTTTTTCAGAATGCAATGTTATTCTTTTTCATTCTTCCCATTTGATTGTGATGATGATGTCTATGATCATAAAGGTCATGATACTCCACCATTGAGCTCATGGCCTAAGGCTAAATTTGTCTTTCCACTATTCCATTAATGCTATAGTAAAGGGTTTCATTCCTCTTCTTGATATCTCCTGCAAAAAAAGTTTAGGAGTTAGAAATCTTATTTCATGATCAAATAAGTTTTTAGAGTGCATTCATTGCAGGTTTTAAGCGCATCCTTCCCTTTTATAGGGCCGATAAATGTATTGCTGACATGTTGGACCTTCTCATCACTATATTGCATACTCTACATTGGTCTAACTGTTATGGAGAGATATTCTAGATGATGATCCAAATGAGACTATGGAGATGGATGTTCAATCTGAGGAGCTTGAGCATCCTATCCAGCCTCTTCAGGTCACTAAGATGATGCTTGTACAAGTATCACTATCGGTGATATGCCCTTACTGGATGGGCCCATAATTTATTAGGCTCCTAAGGTCTAAAATCCTATTAATTATTAGGTTCACCTTGATAGTGTTACCCTTTTCTTTTAGATGTGAACATTCTGACTACCTTTCTGCACTTTTACAACACTAATGTTGCATGTTAGTAGCAATGTGCTCACACAATCTTGCCTAGACTCAAAGACTTTATTATGCAAAGCAAGTATTTCATAATAAATGTATGCAAGTGTATGCATGTTATGTATGACATGCATGATTCTAAGAGGTCCTTTGTTTGGAATAGAGCTATGTTCGCCTTTAAAATGTGCAAACGAAGTGCCTCATCAATAGCTTGTAGGTTTGAGCATTGAATGCCTCACTGTTGGTACTTATGATGTCAGTGCCTCTAATACAATTTGTCAGATAGATGACCATGCTAGCAAGTGGGGTCCGTGGCTCGACATTGGAGCTTATGGTTGACTGATGCACTGTTGAACTTTTTCTTTTTGCTATATGATACTCGATTTATTTGTTTACTTCTTTTTACCCTAAGATCTCTTATACTAGCTCTTATACTTCAGTGTTCCATCTTTACTCTTTGAATGTAGACTTACTATTATGTAATTTTCCCTATAGTTTCATTCTGAATTCATTCATGCTATTCTTCAAAAGACTCAATTTGTTTAATATTGTTATTGATCCTTTGACTGACTAACCTTATTAGTTGTAATCTTATGCATTAAAGATGTAAAGGAGTGGGCAAACTGACTGAAGCGAGTTCTTGATGATGAAATCAATTAGACTTGCTTTTTAAAGAACTCTTGAGCTGAATATGAGGCTCGATGCTTATGTAATGAATGATGATAGTTATAAGACAAGACTTGCAATGCAATTTATTGAGCCACTTGAATTCTCAAAGTATAAGGGGACGCTAGGCTTACAAGGAAAATTACAAAGGGGTGGCAAAAAAGAAAACATAACTAAAATAATGATCTCATAGCTCTGATTTAGATTTCATTATGTATTGTCTATCCATTCCAATACTTATATAGTATGATAAAGATGAATATGTGATATTTAAACAAAAATTTCAAGTTCAATTTTAATCATTCATTAAGGCAAAATGAGAACATTCATTACATCACATGATACAACTCATATTATCAGTTAGTCCTAAATTTTTTGTCTCTAATTTTTACCTCACTATTTTTTTATTTTTCTCTCTCCTTATTTTTTTCCTTTTATTTCTTTTTCATTCTTTTTATTTTTTCCTCAAATTTCCTATATTTAAAAGTTACATCATGTGATATATGGATGTTCTTTGAATTTGAATTTTATGGTCATGCTGAATGAATCAAATTGAATTGAATTTATGTTAAACATGCAGATGTGATCAATATCATAATGCATAGTACCATTAGGATGTACATTAAATAAGTAAGTATGATCAGAATTCATATCATCGATCACTAAAATAAAATAAGTTCTAAAGAAACTAAAGTTTTATTTAAAAAAGACAATAAGAAAATTTATTTCCTATTTTAGATGCTAAGGATGCTAGGTAAAGGTGGTTGTCCTTCAAATGGCTAACATAATAGCTATTCTTGCACCTTCTTGCCAACTATCTTTATGACTTTATCTTTCTATACCTTAACTATGAATTTTTCTTTCTTGTTTAGTAGCTTCTCATCATTAAACTCATCATCCTATCCTGTAAGCATAATTGATTCGAAGGGTATGTCAAAAGAAGGTGGTTTAGTGTAAAACACCTTATAGTCGAACTTTCCTAAAGGCTAACCCAATAAATCTTCTACTCTTTCCACATCTTTAGGGGCCTTAGGAGATTTCTCATTAGTTTTAAGGTCTAGTTTCTCAAAGGATCTTAGCACTTCTTCCTCACTAACTCCTGAGTTGATCATCATGGTAGCTAGGGGTGGTATATTTCAGTAGTTTGGGAAAGGATTAATGTTCGGTGCTTGGGTTTTTAGGGTCTATGATCTTTCCAGAGTCTATAAGGTTTTGGATTTCATATTTTAGATGGATGCAGTTATCTGTGGAGTGTTGGAGGTTTTGATGGAATTGGCAGTGCCTGGGGTGTTTGGGTTTAGTGGGTTTGGATTAGGTAAAGGTTGAAGTAAGCCCTTTTGCATTAAGTAATCTAGGACTTTTGAAAAAGGTTAGTTAAAATTGGATAATCTCCTTAGTTTTTGAATAGCATGCACTTCCACAATCCGGCTTGTGCTTCCTTCCTATGTGCCCCCAGTTGGGTAGTTTCTTGCTCCAATGCTTTTAGTAATCTTCTCACTTTTAGTCTCCTTAGCTTGTAACCCATCATCATAAAGATCTACAAATGTCTTAAAGTTCATCATTTGCAACCTCTCAACCAAATTAGGTGACACATTTTGAATAATCATCCTAACTTGATATTTTTTAGCTAGCTTTTTTTTTTATTAATCCTACCTTATTCATGAATCCAGTTAGAAAATCCAAAAATGATTCATTAGGCTTCTGCCTGGTCAATTCTAAATCCTTGATAGAAATTTTAAGCCTGGTATTATAGTCATACTATTTCAAAAAAGCAGTGCACAATTCTCTCTAGTATGCTCAAATAGATTTCTCTAACCTATGATACCAATTAACAACTATACCCTCCAAGGATAGTACAAACAACTTGGTAACTATAGAAAAATGAGGCTTAGTGGTGCTCATAATAGTTGTATATTAACTAAGGTAGATCTTTAGGTCTCCAATACCATCAAACTTCTACAACTGCGGCATCTTTAACTTATTTGGCAGCCTATCTTCCTTAAATGGCATCATATCATCAAAGTTAAATGAATATCTGATGCCCTATCCTCTCATCAATTCTTTCATTTTGGACATCTTCTGGGTCAATGCTTTCATCTGCTTGGATTCTAGCTCTTGAACTTGCTTAAATGATTCCCTTTTTTTCTTTTTCAACCATATAGTTCTCAACATCCACCTATTTCATGCCTACAATAGGTACATCTTTAGCAGGGTTTAAAGGTTGCCCCCAGCATTGTCATTGTTAATAGGTGGTGCACCCACAACAGGTGGATTGGCTGCAACGGGAGGTGCAACAACAACAGGTGGTGGCATTAATCTAGCCAAAGCTTGTTTTAGTTCATCTTGTATCATTGCTCTCATGTCATCCATTAAAGCTCCTTTAATTTCTTCTAAGGTCCAATTTCCTCCTTATTGTTATTCCATCTCTTCTATTTGAGTTAGTGTAGCTTTTAGGTAAAGCGGGTTGATAGGGCTCTTCTCCAAACTCTGAAGGATCCCTTTAGCTATTGATTTTGGAATCAAATAAGTTCTTACTAATCTGCCACTACTCTATTTCCAAACATAGGAAGACCCGGATGAATATATTATGGCTATAAAAGAAAGTGTTAGTGTGATGCATGAAATGCATGTATGCATGATGCACATGCTATGCAACAAATAACAAGTAATAATTAGGTGTACAATATCCTTCTAACCTTATTCCTCCCACAGACATATTTAATGGCAAATCTCTTTTCCTAGGATGTTTTTATCTTGGCCTTAATATCAATGGGGGATATCAAGAACCATGTGCATGCCAAATCTCTCAAAGCAGTAAAATATAAAAATAATATTCATAAGTATAAAAGATTAGCCCAATCCTTATTAGCCTAAATGGGCTTTTAAAGTATAGGCTTAGGCTTTTGTAGATAGAAATACCTCATGGCAACATTCACAAGAAATTTGGATAATCTTAGGGGAAGTTACTAGGCCACTACATGAGCTAAGTTTGGTGAAAAAGGTCAAGGTTCCCTTAGCAAGATGCCCTCCTTTAAGACTTAAGTTACATGCCAAGGTTAGAGGGGCTCGACATCCTTTGCAAACTTGAGAGAAGACTATCCCCTTTTAAGACTTGGGTTACAGACTCTAGTCAAATGAGCCCAGTAATCTCTCTTAAACTTAGTTAAGGCTAAGAGTGATGGTTAGCCAATTTACAATCATATGAAGCTAGTGGAATCATGGAACCATAAACCAACGCCATTGGTTAATAAGGACAGGCAGAATGAATGCAAGAATAAAATAATGATTAATAAAATAATTCTAAAGAACACAAGTAGAATCAGTATCTCTTATCCCTAGTAGAGTCACCATTATATATGGCGGGGTTTAGTGCGCTACGAAGATCTTAGCAACCATGTCACTATTTGAGCTTAGGGCTCTAAAGAACACACTAACCACTGTTACAAAGACATGGCATTGAGATGAGGAGTCACCACTCAGGGTAATAACTGGGACAAATAAAAAAATGATAGTATTCGATTCTTTAAAAGAAAGCTAGCACCACAACCAAAAGATTTTGGATACGGAATACTAACTTCTTTCAGTCTTGTGTTCATTTAGAATTACTTTATGTATTACTATCTTATCCTCTATTTACATGCAATTTCATATAAACCCTTATTTAAACAATCAACTCCAGGAAAACTAGTTATGAAAATACATGTACATTATGCACTCATTTAAATTCATAATCCCTAAATTAGTCTAATCTACATTGATTTTAATTAAATGGACTAAATCTACATATTTTAATTTACAAATAAGCTTAAAGACTAAAGGGCCTAATTCTTATTCAATTTTAATTAAATGAACCTAAGTCTATTTATTTTAATTCTAAAAAGGGGCCTAAATCTATAAATTATGAAGTATTTAAATTAGTGGGTCGAGTTCTACATATTTTAATTCTAAGGTGATCTTAAATTTGCAAGTTATGGAAAAAGCTTTAACTCAATGGGCTAAGTCTAAATTAATTTTCATTAACCTAGGTGGACCTATATCTAATTAACTAAATTGGCCTAAATTATCTCTACCCTAAATCTAATTAATTATGGACTTAAATATGCATTTTTATTAATTAAACCTAAATTTATTTAAATCGGTTAAAGCCTAATGTGTGTTTAGAGCCCAAAACATATAAACATAATAAAAAAAAGCCCAAAAATAATAAAAATAACAAAAAAAAATTCAAATAAAAGATCAAACAATCAATCAAACTTATTTTTTCTAAAAAACTCTAATTTAATTAAAATGACCATAAACAACAAATAAATAAAATAATTAACAAGAAACCCTAATTCTATCCACTTAAGTCTAATTCAATTTTAATTAAACAAACCCTAATGATCTCTATAGCCAATAATTTTAATTAATCACCTAATAAAACCCTAATTTTACTATCCAATTAATTAACACACAATCACACCTACACAATTTCATTATTCCCACTATTGGGGCTATTACAATAGTCTACTGCAAATTAAAAAATTAAGTTAAATACAACCCAAAAAGCCAAATAAATAAAAATAGAAAATAAAATAATCAATAAAATAAATAAAATACTAAGAAACCCTAAAAACTATGTTCAAATACACAATTTAATCCATGACATTCCATGGATCTTCAGGAGTTCTTAATAGGTTTTGTTCTCCATAGTGAATTCATGTCACCCCATCCATTAAAAGAATAAAAATAGAAAAATAAAGAATTAATCAATGAATGATTAAAAATAATAAACAAAACTAAATATAAAAATAAAATAAAAATTAAAATAAAAGAAGAAGGAGAAGAATATTTGAGAATGAGATACAGTATTGATTTCCCTGAAAATGATAATCACCGTTGATGAAAGCTTGTGGCTTTTGTTGTGTTTGTCTATGATTTTAGTTTATTTGATATGATTTTTTTGACAAAAAACTAAAGAAAAACATATAAAATTCAAGTGGGTTTATTGTGGCTCCCTTAAGAATAAGAGAAAGTATATGAAAAAATAATAAAACCATAGAAGTCTCCCCTTTATTTAAAAAGGAAAAAAAATAAGATAATAAAAATCCAAATTAAAATAGAACTAAATTTCCACCTAATAAATTGATAACTGTAGTTTATTAAGAATTATCATAAAATTTAAAAAACTAAATAAACAAATAAATAAAGAAAAAAAAATCATTGTCAATTGCAATGGAATGGCCACTGTATGGCCATTGCTAGGCCATATGGCCATCAGCCTTTTTTTTTTAACCCATTTGTCCAATTAGCCTTTCGGCCATTTTACGTCATTTGGCCAATTCGGCCTTTTGCCCTTTTTTGGGCCATTAGGCCAATTTGGCCTTTTCGTCTTTTTTTTTTTGAAAATTTATTTTTGAAAAGGTATTCTTGTATTATATTTTATTGAAAATTTATTTTAAAAAATATATAATTTAAAATTGGTCCTAAAACAAATTTATAATTTTGTCCAAGACTATTAAATTAGATCCAATAAATATAATTTTACAATCAATTTTCATCATTGGATCCTCTGTCACATCCAAAACTAAATAATCCCAAAATTATGTGTTTACAACTATTATGTAGTGTATAGCTGAAGATAAATATGCTATAGGTCCTATGGAGTGTCTAGCAAATTGTGATAATGGTGTTATAGGTCCTGTGAAGTGTCTAGCAAAAAGATTTGAAATGTGCTATAATTCTAGTGGAATGTGTAGCAAAAAGATTTGAAATGTGCTATAACTACTGTGTAGTGTCTAGTAAATTGGATCAAAAGTGTATTGAGCCAATCATGTTTTGATATTGTGCTATAACTATTGTGTAGTGTCTAGCAAATTGTGATTGTTTAGAATTTTTGTTATAACTACTGTGTAGCATATAACAAAGTGAATTTGAAAACTATGTTATAGCTACCGCATAGCATATAACAAGATGAAGCTAAAAATTGTGTTATAGCTACTATGTAGCATATAATTGAGATGAAGTGCATTGTATGCAAAATGAAGACATCACATTAGAATTTTGTGTTGACTAGGATTTTAAAATTTTTGTGTCAATCAATTGTGCCGACTAAATGGAATTTGTGCTAATTTCCTTTGAATTTCTATTGATTGACTCTAATCAATCACCTTTGTTGCTTATTGACTTTGATTAACTTATTGGTGCTAGTGATGATTCCACATATTGAGTTTATATTCTTCTGAACCTGCTATTCTTCAACACTTGTTAAAGTTAGTTTCAGCATGATAATTATACAAAAAAGTACATTATATTTTTTAAAATTTATGAGGACATTCATCACTTTATCACGAGATAATGTGTACTCAATGAATCACACTAATTTTGATTTTCATGACTATCATTTATTTGCCATTCACAAAAGTTAGAGGTATCATTAACCATCTTACATTGAGAGTATATTTTTTACCAAGTGAAGAGCTTACTTCCACACCTAATTTAAGGGAGAATTTGCTAAACAAAACTTATTGAATTTGAGCATAAACATATTGAATTTTGAGTATTAAAATAGTCTTAGAGTTATTTTTGTGCTTTTCTTCCCTATCTAATTATTCCCCCACCTTTCTGATATTACTCAGTGTGGATACAATTAGAAAGGTCCTTTGGGTACTCATACTCTTATAGAACATTGGAGTAAATAGAGTAGCTTTTTAGACGTGGTCCTCTTTTAGTATTCTCTCACCTTTCTTGTATTACTCAACGTGGATACTGCCAAAGGTTCACATTGATACTCTTACTCATTTTTAGGCATTGGAGTAAATTGTGCTTGCTCTTATTTTGATTCTCCTATTAGTATTCCCCCACCTTTCTCATATTACTTAGTGTGGATACCGTCAAGGGATTTTGTACTTATAAACATTTTGGAGCATTGGAGTAGATTATATGCACATTTTATCATTCAAAAAGACCGAAATGATACTCTAAAGTTCAAGCAATTTATACTACAAGTCCACAAATTTTGTTTTTGCATATTCTTCTCTTTATGTAGGTGCAAAGTAAGTATTAGATTGATTAAAGTTTATAAACTCTCAACACAAAGTTGTTAACTAAACATCTAAATTCCATAAAATTAATAAAAAAAAGAGCCATTATGATCAGAGGTCATGAGATAGGCTTTTTGCACATGATCTCATGAAATGGATGAATTTACTTTTAATTAATGAATTTTATGATTGAGATGGTACTTTATTATGGAGCCTAAGGAAATAGAGTTATACTATTTCCCTTTATTATCTTAATGAGTGTTTGGCATTTGCTATTTGGCCCATTCTTATTGATGTGCTAATTTCTTTCCCTTCATCATTCTCTTTTATTTTTCCCTGCATAAAATACCATAAGTTAATATGGTATAGTTACAAGTGAAGAGATTTTGTCAAAATGCAATGTTATTGTCATACTTTAAATTTGATTGTCACTAAAAAGGTCCAATGATGAAACAAATCCCCAAGATGACTAGAGTTTGCTCATTCATAACACCTATAAAATGTGCAACCTGAAAACTCAATCGACCCCACCAGTGTGCAAAATGAATCACTGACCCATTAAGTTGTGTTCTAACCTTGTGAGATACAAATTATCATAATAATGAGAGGTTTTATTTCAAGAAAACTCCCCTCAGAATACTCAGCTCATTAGGCTAGTGCGTATTTCGTTAGATTATGACCTAGCTTCGTGAAAAAATGAAAATCAATTTTAACAAAACAAACTTTGGAAACACATTTAGAGGGCTCCAAAACCTCCAAAAGTGGTCCCATAATGGTCCAACACAACCCAGGTATTAGCACGTATCGTTCAGAAGTGCGCATAAACACCCCTAGGTGTTATGTGCTAAAATTGAGGTTGAATTTGGCAAAACGGACTTCGAAAACATGTCTAGAAGGCCCAAAAACCCTACGAACCAACCTTAGAATAGTGCACGTAGAACCCAAAAAGAGCGCATAGAGCGTCAAAGTGCGCATGAAAACGCGCACAGGCATGCATGACCAAGCGCACACTATGCGTGGCCACGTGGACTTGGCATGACCACAAGAAAAAATACACTCACACACAAATGGCCACACCTACACCACCCCATTCTATGAATTTTTTCCTATAAATAGACTGATCTACACCTTATTTTAGGGGCAAGTAAGTGAAGACACACACACACTCAAGAGTCAGTTCGATCGAAGGTGCGAGAAACCCTTTCCCATACAGTTTTTGCTCTCCCATAACCTTTCCTTTAGGTTGTTAGATCCCTTTTTCAACTAAACCTAGCCTCATCTTTTTCAAAGCACGCTTCAAAGATATATATTCTAGCATCATTATGCCGTCATTTTGAACCTCTCGATGAGGAAAGCTTGATAATCTTTTGAAGCTAGAGCTTCAAAGTTCATACAAGCTGAGTCGAGTATGAGGACCACACAATCATTTTAGAACATTTACTTTACTACACTGTATTTTATTTTACTATCATTAGCATTTGGGAATATTGTTGTGCTTCTGTGATAAGACTAGCAATTTTGCATGCTACGTGAATAATATGCATTATTATGCTCATTTTACATCATCACTCTACATCCTCTATTTCTGAAATCATGAAATCACATCGTAAATATCAACAATGTGAAAAGTTCATGCCCTGGAATATGAGTCATCATGCTCTCGATCTAATGATGAGCTTATGCATCATTTATATTATCATTATTCATCATCATAGCATAAATAATCATTGCAAGCATGATTATCCTATCATTCATCAAATAAACTATGTAAATGATCGTGTTATCCTTGTATATCAATCATATTAGATTTACTTTTTTTCAATCTTTTTCTTTTCATATGTATTTTATTAAGAAAGAGAAGTAATAAAATTCTCAGCTTTATTATCCTATATTTTCTAATGTACAGTGTGAATGCTATATCAATTGTCATTATCGAAACTAGGGTGTTGCGGTAGCTATACATCAAATATCATATAATGAAAAATAGTCAAAAAGTAAATGCAATGTTCTGAACCCAGAAATCTCTACTGGGGACAATACTTACTAAATGACATGATGTTGTCCTTTTCTTTTCCTAATTTTCTAAAATCGAGTGGCGACTCCACAAAATCAAAAGCGTCTCGTCCCCTTAAGACCAATCATTTGTCCCTATTCAGTAAAGTTGTCATGTCCCTCAAAAATGAAAAAACCAACACCAATAATAGAAAAAAAAAGGAAGGTCACTCACAGTGGCGACTCCACTAGAGATTTCTAAGTAAGAGGGATTAACTCAAAAATGACTATTTCTCATTATGCAATACTCAATCATATAGAGCCCCTCAGCACTGCATTTGCACTACACATCAAACATGCACCACTTGTCCCTAAAATCCTCAATAATAATAAATGACATTGCCACCATGGTTCCACTCAAGTCACAAAGTGACAAAGATACGGTATTATCACCTTTAGTCTTTACTTGTGCATTTGCCGGACTCATCTGACCAGAGTCTATAGCCTAAGTCCTTAGGGGGGGCAATTAAGTTATCAAAAGAATGCTAGACTCACTAACCAGAGTCCGTAACCCTAGTCATATAGGGGCATTCTCACTAAAGGAACCCTTAGTCTTTCATCCTGACTCAGCTCATATAGATAAACCAGTAGCCACTAGGATTCCACCAAGCTGTGCATTCTCTCCTTGCCCTTACATTGTCTATTTGACCTAATACTCATAAATGACATGACCCTCTTAGTGTCTATCATTGAATGACATCATAATGTTAGTTTTTATAGAAAATTTACACTCAGGACCAAGTGATTCTCATATATTTTTTGTGAGCTCGAAGCACGAGGAATGATGAGAATCATGTACCTCAGCTTGAATAGTTTATGCGAATTAACAAATAACGACATCCCTTGATGACATAACCTACAAGATGTCGTCCATTTATCCTTATTAGATCAAATGAATAGGTTATGAACCTAACTAGATTATGGACCTTTATGTTCGCAAAATCAAACTATAAACTATCAAATGATACTTTAATGACTCACGATAAGCATATCAAATATTGATATGGGGGCAAGAACTTGGACTCCCTTTGATTGACCTTGGTCCTATGCATATGGGCACATACGGGCTTTGGACATCATTTGAAGCCTGACAATTAACCCTCACATTGACCTCGTGTGATTATCTCAAGCAAATTTAAGTATTATTCCTTAGTTTGCCCTTTGGTTCTAACCAACATAAATTGAAACATCCTAGTTATGAGAGTGGAACCATAGTCCCCTGATGACTATAGGTTCAAAACCCACTTAGGAAAGAGACTAAATGACCTCATGGAGAAATAAGGTTAGAAGTTAGAGCTTGCTTATGATTGGTTTATTCACTGTACAAGAAAACTAACCAACTTTAATCATGCATACATCACATACATGTAGAGAGCACGTACTAACCATTATTTCTTGCATGAATAATCATTTTTTCATCATACAATTTTTGCATCACTCCATGCATACATGCTCACCCTTTTCTTTTTTAGGCACACGTCATGCATCATTCATTTAGCTAACCCTAATAAATTTACAAGAAAACTACATTCAAATATGAGTGTCCAAGAAGATACCTCTTGTCAGCAATTCGAAGACAAGCTAAATAGGGGATCTAAAAGTTGCTCACTGATGGCACCATATTTGAAATCCTCCAAGCCCAAATCAGAGCCAAAAGTTCCTAAGATGGGAATAACATACCACTGAATGAAGCAACTACAACTACTCACCCGAGGGTAGATAAGGCAAAGAGAATTCCCTGCACTCTAGTTCAAGCTAATGATGACAATGACTACTACCAATAACTCAGGAATGCACCAAAAGTTGTAAAAATTATTGATATGACCAAGCCTAAATCAATAAGGGAGGTCAAACTATTAGCCAACAGGATGGCTCAGTTGAACTTTGCCTTCAAATACAAGGGAATTAATGGCTCTAAAAGCTTTATTGACTTGGCAAAGTTCAAAGATGAGCCGCTTCCATATGATTTTAAGCTTCCAAACTTTGCTAAGTTGGATGAAATAGGAGATCCAAGGGTCCATTTAAGGCAATATGCTACCTTTATGGTTGCCACAAAACTTATAGAATGATAGATTGTTCGATTCTTCTTCACATCACTAAAGGAAAGACTGAGGGCATGGTTCTTTAAACTTAAAGATAAAATAAAAATTATTGGCTATTGCTAACTCGAAATTTTATCAAGTAGTATGAATACAACACTCAGTTAGACATCACTTGAAGGGACCTTAAGACAATAAGGCAAAAACCTGGTGAAGCTTTCTCTGATTATATCACCAGATGGAGGGGAAACACAGTCAAGATGAGAAATCATCCTCCTAAGGTTGAATAAATTGAGCTGATAATCAAAGGGGCACTACCACACTTCAAAAAATAGATGATCTTTGCTCATTATCCTGACTTCAAAGCTCTCCATCAAGCTGGGATCAGAATTAAGGATGAGAAACCTCAATAAGCTAGAAACACTTTTTGCCGTAATATCCAACCAAACACCCAAAACACCTTAGCCTAAACCGTAGAAATAAACATGATCCAACCCAACACCCATAACTCACCATCTATCAATGCCATTAGACCACCAAGAAAATTCTCAAACTATAACTTCCCATTATCCAAAGTATTCCAAAGGCTTTAACAAAAGAACCTCATACAACCATAAGAGCCTAGGCCTCTTCCAAACCCCCTCCCACCTTAAATTAACCAAAACCTATTCTGCCATTTTCACCAGATGCCTGGCCACACCACTGATACATGCAAAACCCTCAAATATGCAATCTAAGACCTCAATCAATGACCTAAAAAAATGACCTAGTATCAAAACCAATCCTCTCTTAAACTATCAAAACATGCCTTTACCAACCATCAACATGATCTCCTCTAATCTACCAAAAGTCCTTGTTGAAAAACCAATCCAAGCCATAAAAGAAACCCAAGACAAGCCCTGAGAAGAAAAACCCTCAAAACCCATTCTTGAGCCTCATGATTCTAGTGAAGATGAGCAATGCCCTTTTACTTTTGAATACATTCCAATGCCTTGAAAGTTCCTTCCCTACTTGACGATGCAAAAAAGAGCAAGGGATACAACTCTTCTCATGAACAGTGAAGTGATTGATTGCCCCTACCCATAAGAAGCAAATATAGACAAAAATTTTAATAGTAACCATGAAGTATGGCATCTACTAGGCCAGCCATATAGGAAGTTTAACTATAAAGTCAAGTACACGGCACCTTCTAGTGCTTACACACTCTTAGAAGACATAACACCCTCAGGATAGGGAGAAGAATTTAACAACGAAGATGGGATGGACAATACTATTCAGCTTCAAAACCTACAAATCATGGGGATAGAGATATGGTATGACTCTGATAATCCTGAAATCACTTTCTGAGATCATAATAGTAGTACAAAAGCAAATAAGCAAACCATTGGGAAGCCCTCACCAGTAGTTAACCATGTAACTCGTAATAGGCGAGTATATCAATATCTTGAGAAAGAGAATGAACCCTTTAAAAAGAAAGAAGTAGCAAAAGATTAAGCTCTGGTTAAAGAAGAACACGCTATCCTTAAATAGCTCAAGAAAACTCAAGCATAAGCCAGTATTTGGGACTTACTCATGGCCTCCAAGAAGCATAAAGATGCCCTAGTCAGAGCACTAGATGAAGCAAAAATTGCCATTGATGGCTCACCGTGTGAGATGATAGCCTCTCTAATGAAAGCTCATTCCAATGTAGTTACCTTTTCAAATGAAGATATACCCCTTGAGGGAAGGGTCCACAATTATCCTCTCTTCATATTGGCAATTGTCAACACTAAGAAGACCCCATGTGTTATGGTAGATAAAGGGTCTGTAATTAACATTTTCCCTCTAAGGTTACTACATAGGTTCAGGATGAATGTTGAAAACCTAGAAGAATCCAATGTGGTCATACGAGCTTACAATGATTCAAAGAAGCCAGTAATTGGCACTTTCAAAGTAGTAGTTACAGTGGGAGATATCAAATCAGAAATAGAATTTACCATTATGGACATCCCTTCAACTTTTTCCCTGCTTCTAGGAAGACATTGGTTCCACTCATTAGGGGGCATACCTTCCATTGTACATCAGAAGATCAAGTTCCCTCTGAATGGAAAGGTCGTTACCATCCCTATTGAAACAAATAACATTATTGTTTTTCTAAATGTGGTCCCACCAGGATTCCAATTTTTTATGATCAGTGATGATCATGTCAATCCCAAAGTTGCTGCTATAATGAAGAACATGAAATATTTGCTTGAAATAGGATTAGGAGGAAGAAACATTAGAGTAATAAAATTCCTTGACTTTCGAGGACAAACCAATAGAAACGGTCTGGGGTACGATCTTAAAAAGGATATTAGGGCTAAGAAATCAACTATTTTATGGCTAAAAGCACAACCTAAATCTAACTAGGACAAGCTGAAGAATAGATGAGAAATGGAATTAAGAAACTAGGGTTCATGATCTTCAATGAGACCCTCAAGGAGAAGCACTTACCAGACATGATCATTGAGATTGACATCTGTGAGTTAATGAAAAACCTGGAGATAGAATCTGAAAGTGAAGTTATTAATCATGCCCAAGTTGTTTCCATCCTCGAATTGAGCATTAATGACATACTATTTAAAGACATTGTTGATGATGATCTTCGTATTTTTTATTTGTTTGAAAATGATAATGTAATGAACTCTAAATTTAATGCAATAAAATTAGATTTTGGTTACTTATTTTATATCTTTCCTTATGGTAGTGTGCATTGCATTGATCAAAACATTAGTATATTTGGTATTCATTCTATATGCATTGAATCATTTAACATTGGCATGAAATCTAAACCACGCATTCTGCATATTTTGAAAGATGCTACCTCTGAAGAGAGGAGAAAAATTCAAAAATATTTGCCTAGATGTACAATGATATGTCTGGTATTGACAAAGACATTGCTCAAATTCCTACCAAAGAAGGGTGCAAACTAGTAAAACAAAAGCTAAAAAGACTCATACTAGAATGGGCACAACTAGTGAAAGAGGAAATCAAGAAATATATCAAAGCAAAATTCTTAGAGGTAGTAAACTATCCAGAATGGTTAGTGAATGTGGTTCCAATACCCAAGAATGATGGAAGTGTTATAATCTGCATCGACTACAAAGATTTGAAAAAGGCCTACCCAAAGGATGATTTCCCACTACCTCACTTAGACATACTAGTTGACAGTGCCTCCATATGTACAATGTACTCCTTTATGGATGGATTCTCTGGGTATAATCAAATCGTAATGGCCATTATCAACAAAGCAAATATAGCATTCATAATAGAATTGGGTACTTACTACTATAAGGTAATGCCTTTTAGACTAAAGAATGCAAGGGCAACCTACTAGAGAATGGCAACTACAATGTTCCATGACATAATACATAAAGAAGTGGAGGTATACGTCGATGACTTGATGGTCAAATCAAGAACTAGAGAAGAACACCTCTCTAATCCTGAAAAGTACCTCAAAAGGGTCCAGAAGTACAGTCTCAAGCTAATTTGAAGAAATGCATATTTGGGGTTACTTCAAGAAAGATGTTGGGGTATATTGTCAGTCAAAATGGGATTGAAATGGATCTAAAAAATCAAAAGCCATCAGAGAGACGCCAGTGCCAAAAATAGAGAAAGAAATTAAAGGGTTTCTAAGGAAACTAAAGTTCATCAGCAGATTCATCACTAAGTTGACAATAATGTGTGAACTAATCTTCAAGTTACTCAGAAAAGATCAGGTGGTTGAATAGAATGAAGAGTGTCAACATTTGACAATATCAAAAACTACCTAGCCAACCCACCAGTTCTAAGTCCACCTAAACCAGGGATGCCTCTAATCCTGTATTTGGACATCGAAAGGAACAAAATCAATGCAATGTTAGGCTAAGAGGGAGAAATGAAAGCAGAACACACAATCTACTACATAAGCAAGAAGATGCTACCATATGAGGAGAAGTACATCCAAGTCAAACATATATGTCTGGCAATGGTATAGGCAATGAAGAAGCTCTAACACTACTTCTAATCCTACACGATCCAGGCCATGTTTAAAATGGACCCAATGAAGTACATCTATGAAGCTCCCCTCTAGTGGGAAAACTTACAAAGTGGCTCATACTACTAATAGAATTTTATATGCAATATCTGACTAAAAAGGTAGTAAAAATGAGATCAATGGTTGAATTTCTAGCTCTCAAGCCCATTCTAGACTTAGAAGAAATACAACTGGACTTCCTAGATGACCTCAACTCAGCCATTGAAATCCAAGGATGGTGCATGTACTTTGATGGAGCAGTCAATCAGTTTAGTGCAGGAGTCAGTGTCATACTATAATCTCCATAAGGGGAAGTAGTACCAATTGCTAAAAAGCTCAAGTTTAGAGTCATAAATAATAAAGTAGAATATAAGGCATGTATACTCAAAATAGAAGCACTGATAACCCTAGATGTCACAGAAGTTGAAATCTTTGAAGATTCCATGCTAGTAATCAATTATGCCACAAAAGAGTGGGAATTGAAAGAATAACATTTAAAGCCTTATCTGGACCACTTGAGGCAACTCACCATGTCCTTCCAAAAATGTAGATTCATTCATCTCCTTAGGAACCATAATCATATGGCAGATGCACTTGCTTCCCTAGCATCAATATTGGAAGGACCATCTAAAATGCCTATAAAGCCCCTTAATCTACTAATATCAGGACAACCTTGTCATAAAGATTGTAAAATAGCAAAGACAGAAGTAGTTGAAAAGCCTTAGTTCTATAATATCTAGAGATATATGAAGGAATAAGCCTATCCTAATCATGCAGATAAAAGAGACAAAGTGGTCATTTAATGACTAGCATTAAAATTGACATTGCACTCGGGTGTATTATATAGAAGAACCTCAGATGGTTTACAACTCCGATGTCTAGATGAAACTGAGGCTGCAAGAGTAGTAAAAGAAGTACATGAGGGTGTTTATGGTCCATACATGAATGGAGAAATCCTAGCTAAGAAGCTAATTAAATAAGGGTTCTTCTGGATGATGATGATGGAAGACTGCATCAAATTTGTAAGAAAATGCCATAAGTGTCAAATCCATAGGAATGTCAGTTACCTTCCCCTAATATAACTACACTATATCTCCTCTCCATGGCCCTTGTTAGAATGGGGACTACACATAATTTCGGAAATCCACCTAAAAACCTCAAACAGATAAAGATTCATCCTAATGGTAGTGGACTACTTTACAAAATGGGTTGAAGTAGAATCATTCGCAAGGATAAAAGCTAAGCAAGTGCCTAAGTTTATCAAAAGAAGCTTGTTTTGTCGATATAAGATCCCCTATCACATCATCTTTGACAACGGTGTCCAATTCTAAGGGGAAGTTAGAGAGCTACTAAGGAGTTATAATGTGGAACATCACAAATCCTCTCTTTACTGACCATAAGCAAATAGGGCCATCAAAGTTGTAAATAAGAACATCAAAAAGATCTTGTCAAAGATAACTCAGGCTTACTAATATTAGGCAGACAGATTACCACATGCCTTATGAGGGTACCAAAAAATAGTCAGAACTTTAATAGGAGCAACTCCTTTCTCATTAGTGTATGGATCAAAAGTAGTTCTTCTAATCAAAACAGAGATAAAGTCTCTTCGAGTAGTAATCAAATCTGAATTGCCATAAGTATATTGGGCTCAAAAATCTCACTCTCTTAGACAGACAAAGGCTTAAGGCTCTATACCACACACAATTGTATCAAGCTTGACTAGCTTGACTATCCAAGTCCTTCAACAAAAAAGTAAAACACAAGAGTGTGAAAGCAGGAGACTAGGTGCTAAAGCAAACAAAACAGAATGTTCTGGACCTTAAAGGGAAATTTAGACTAAACTAGGAAGGCCTATACCTGGTCAAAATGTCGTATTAAAAGGAACAATCAAGCTAATGGATTCTAAAGGCAATGAACTCTCTGAACCTATTAATACAGACCGCTTGAAGAAGTACTACGTCTAAGGCACAAAAAAAATCATCCTGCTTAGTTGAAAACCTAAAAATGGCAGCTAAGGTAAAAGTTAGGGACTTCATTTTGAGTTGAAAACCTAAAAATGGAAACTCAAGCAAAAATTAGGGAAAGAGATAAAATACTTAACTAGAAAACTTGAGAAAGCTAGTTAAGGACAGGGGTAACCTCAAGTTCAAAATTTGTACAAATACACCTGTGCTCTTTTTAAATGATTATAGCAAAATGAGAATAATTGCCAATTTATGTAAAAGTGCAACACATGTTATCATCATGAATTGCATCAAGCATGCTTTGAATTTTCTTTCATTACATGACTATGGTTTTTACCATCCTCTCTAAGCTCACTCCTTGAGATCAACCACTATTGTATAGCAAAACAAAAAAAATCCCAGCTAGGTGTCAAAAGCTCCAAAAGGAGACACCCTAGGCAAAAAAGGGGAAAAAAAAGGGAAAACCCAACTAAGTGTGAAAAGCTTCAAAAGGAGATGCCTTAGGCAAAAAAGGGAAAAAAGTTAGACAATAGTAATGGAAAGCATCATCATCAATTATACACAGCATGAAGCATATGCAATCATCATCATACAAACATTATACAACATGTAGGAGAAATGCCTAGATACAACACCTAAAGTCCATAACCTTGAGAAAATGATACAATAAAGTAAACCATAAACCAAAAGTCCTACACCTAGCTCCTAAAACAACTACATTGGTCATGGCTGCCATCAAAAGAAAGTAATAATCCTGCTTAAGCATCCTCCTCATCTAATCCTGACTCATCATCATTCATCACAAGGGACAATAGTCGTGACTTCAGCTCAGTAATGCGATCACGATAAACTGCACTCTCCCGCTCCCATTCACGACTAGCAAAAAGGTGCTCATCCTGCATTACACATTGCATATCATACACTTATACATAAAACATATCATAAAATAAATAGGAGCAATAAAGAAGGCATACACTCTAAGTGGTAGCAAACTCTAAAAAAGCACTGTTGTGCACTTCTTGCAACAATATACCAGTATTGGCTAGAGCAAACAAGAATCTACAAAAGCAAGAAAATAAGTCAACCACCACTCACTAGATAAATGAAATAAAAGGCAAGAATGAGAAAAGAACACGAACATGGGTAGCATCATCAGGAGCAATAACCAACTGAGGAAAACCAAGTCTAGGCAAACCAAAGCTCACTGCTCCACCTAAGATATTCATCCTAAGCAAAGACAAAGATGGCTAAACTATCAAATCCCTAAGGATAGTGCTACTAGAAGCCATACCACTGGCATGAGCAATCACCTCAGTGCGAAGTGTGCCCTCATCATCCTCAAAGTGAGATCCAAATCTCCTTCGATGTCATTGTAGATAAGCTCTCATAACCCATGTTAATTAGAGTTTATTAGTAATAAAGTTTGCTATATGCTTGCACTAAAATAGGAATAAAAACTTAATGGATCAAAAGAAGCAACTCTCGATGACCCATATGATGTCCTAGCCTTTAAACCCGAGGGATGAGATGCATATACTTGAGAAGGTGGAGGAGAAGGAAAGGTCTCGATAACTACAACATTATTCAATTGAGGGATCAATACATTAGCATAAGCCAAACCCTCAATCTCCAAGAGGCCCTCAGAGGGGAATCTCGTTATAACAGTAGCAAGATCATTATCGCAGAGCTCATAACCCAAGAGCATGTCCCTAGGGGGAGGAACGGGAACTCTCCTAATGTATGGGCTTACTTATCCAAATACCACACCCTACTGACGAGGCCAGAAAGCAACACTCATCTCGCTGTCAGCTACCATGTAGCCACCATCTTTACCGTCTAGTGAGATCTCGCCACCCACTAGCGAAGAAAGATCTGCTCAAAGGGCAACGATAAATAAATGATACCAAAGAAAGGAGTAACCAACACAACAGGAATCAGACATACCTGATCAAGGGATAACCTCCTCATGTGGTCACGGGCTACCGTGCAATCCTCAATCAAATATGTAGTCTTTTTGATCCAATAAGAATAATGAGGGAAGCCATCCTCTTGGAAATGCTTGATGGACTAATAAGGGAGAATCTTGAACTCATATGCCCAGATCTGTCAAAATTAGAGGGTCATAAATAACAAACCAAGAGCAAGATAACAGACAATAGAATTCCTACTCACATCCAGCATGAATAAATAAATGCAGATCCTTAAGCTGCCTTGGCATGTTGCATCAAGCCCCGACCATATATGAGCAAAGGTAGTAGCACCCTAACAATACCTCAGCAAGCCATCTAGGTCCCTCAAGACATGCAACAATAATATATCACCCGTACTCGAGGGGTTTAGGAAGATAACAACACTTAGTAAGTAAAATAAAAGTAATGGGCCAACTGCTCTGTTGAGACAATAGTATCATCATACAAATCTTGCACGAAAGAAATAAACTTTGTGTATCGAGTGAAATATGGGTAACTATACTTTATAGGAGTGAGAAAATCCCTTATGAGATGCCTCCTCACTATAGTAGTGGAACACTCCTTATCACTAAAAGGAATGGGCTCTCTAAAAAAGCTTAAACCCGTGATAGCAGCAAAGTCCAACAAGGTAATAGTCATCTCCCCACAGGCAGATGGAAAGTATGCATCATGTCCATCCATTGCTCCATCAATGCATACATAGCAATCTGAATCAATGTATACAAGTCATAAGATAGTGCAACAATCACTCCATCGAAGCCCTTCCCAGTAACCATCTACTTCATACACATTGGGAGACCCTGATAGTACATGTTGACCCTGTTGAAACTACTAGGTAGCACAGTGACATATCTATGGGGCTACAAACAATAGGTACACTATTAAACATTTGGATAACTACTCACATCTTTCTCTATCACTCAAACAGGATCAAAATAATAATAAAGGCTAAAAAGAAAAGCATCACAACAAGCAAGCAATCATAAAAAGAAAAAAAAAGCAAGAGCTATTAGCCATCAACATTTACAATAAAGCTAGATAGACAATTACAATAAGAGCTATAGATCTACAACTATAATAACTTCATACAGTAATAAAAAAATAATATAAATGATCGACAAACAAGCTTAAAAAAATAAAGGCGAAGAGGGACCTACCTCACAACGATGATGCACCCAAGCATGAGTCTCCAAGCTATTAATAATGGGGATCAAATCTCCCTGAGAAAGCCTAGAAGGCTAAGAACTCTGAGCACCAGATGTGCTAGTCCCAACTGCAGAGTTCTAAGCTCCAGTAGCCTCCACAAAGTCACCCTTAACATTAACATTAACATCAATGAAAATGTCCTCCATACCCTAAGGAATGTTGGGAAACTCCATTTTATGCAAAATAAAATGGAAATACATAAGCAAAAATACCCGAAACATGAAAAAGGTCAAGAAAAGTCAGAAAAGACTCAAAGAAGTTCGAATGAAGCCTCCCAAGACCTTCAAAATAGCCATTTAAATAGGCCTAGAGGGGGGAAGTTCATGACCACGCGCCAAGCGCATGACCACATGCACAAGTGCATGATCACGTGCCCCTCATGCATAGTCACGCGCACTTCCTCCTTTCACACACTCTTTTGTGGTTTTATGCACACTTTGAGACTTTGCACACTCACTTCTACAATCCTAAACTTCCATTTGAGCATAAGATATGCACTAAACTCATATAAAAGTACACTAATGTGGACTCCATCTATCTAAAGACACTACGCATGCACCACTTTCTTTAGGAAACTCAACATCCTATAAATGAAGAAGAGCAAGGAAAATTCAATGTAAGGATATCTTACTCCAAATCATCAAAATAATGTCCTCAACATGACAAATCATTGCATCATTACTACATCATCACTACATCATTACTACATTATCACCATGCCATCATTGCATCATCATTGCACTATTACTACATCATCACTACATCATTATTGTATCATTACAACATCATCACTGTGTCACTAATATATCTTCACTACTACCACATTCATTGCTTAGAAGCACCCACATTACTTAGGAGCACTCTCACATCGCTTAACAACACCCTCACACTACTTAAAAGCACTCACTTTCACATTGCTTAGAAGCACCCATATTGCTTTAAAACACTTTCACTACTTAGAAGCACTCTTACATTTATTAGAAGCATTCATATTGCTTAGGAGCATCCACACTACTTAGGAGCATTCTCATTGCTTATAAGCATCTACATATTGCTTAGGAGCATTCTTATTGCTTAGAGGCATCTTCACATTGCTTAGAAGCATTCACATTTCTTAAGAGCATCCACACTGCTTAGGAGCATTCTCATTGCTTAGAAGCATCTTCATATTGTTTAGGATCATTCATATTTCTTAGAAGCACTTTTCACTACTTAGAAGCATTTTCATCACTTAGAAGCATCCTCACATTGATTAGGAGCATTCTCATTTGCTTAGTAGCATCCTCATTCAAGTGACACCTAAGAAGGTTATAGTCGCATGTTCATTTACATGACACCTAAGAAGGTTATAGCCGCATATTCATTTCATGTGACACCTAAGAAGGTTATAGTCGCATGTTCAATCGAGTGACACCTAAAAAGGTTATGGTCACATGTTCATTTGCGTGACACCTAAGAAGGTTATAGTTGTACGTTCATTTGTGTGACACCTAAAAAGTTATAGTCTCATGTTCATTTATGTGACACTTAAGAAGATTATAGTCATATGTTCATTTGTGTGACACCTAAGAAGGATATAGTCACATGTTCACTCGTGTGACACCTAAGAAGGTTATATTCACATGTTGATTTATGTGATACCTAAGAAGGTTATAGTCACATCTGCATTTTGCTTAGTAGCATCTTCATTTTCATGACACCTAAAAAGGTTATAGTTGCATATGCATTCTACACTTTGAATGAATCATAGGCTTGTGTATGTCCTAAATACCACCTTGTGTGACAACCAAGTCATAGAACAATAGCAACAAACAAAACACAATAATAGCATCTTAATAAGATGTCTAGAGATAGCCCATAGGTAAGTACCTCTCTCCCTACTAAAATGTTTTTTTCATCTTTGCATTTTGCTTCATGTGTATTGACACTAGCACTAGGTGGCTATACGACACATATGAAGCAGGGGTCAACTGTCATACCTCAAATTTGACTATCCCCAAAAAGGTCCAATGATGAAATAAATCCCCAAGATGACTAGAGTTTCCTCGTTCATAACACCTCTAAAGTATGCAACCTTAAAACCTAACATACCCTACTAGTGTTCAAAATCGATCATAAGCCATTAAGTTTTGCTCCAACCTTGCTACATACAAATTATTAGAATAACAAGAGGTCTTATTTCAAGAAAACTCCCTTGGGAATACTCAGCTCATTAGGCAAGTGCATATTTTGTTAAACTAGGACCTAACTTCGTGAAAAAATAAAAGTCAATTTTAACATAACAGAAACACATCCAGAGGGCTCCAAAACCTCTAAAAGTGGTCTTGAAATAGTCCAACATAACTCGTGTATCAGTGCGTATTGCTCAAAAGTGTGCGTAAACACCCCTAGGTGTCATGTGCTAAAATTGAGGCTAAATTTAGTAAAATGGACTCTAGAAACACATTCAAGAGACCCAAAAACCCTAGGAACCAACCTTAGAATATCACATGTAGAAATTGAGAAGAGAGCATTGAGTGTCAAAGTGAGCGTGAAAATGTGAACACTATGTGTGGTCATATGCACTGGGCATGGCCATGCACAAAAATACACTCACACGTGTATGACCGTGCCTACACCACCCCATTCTATATATTTTTTCCTATAAATAGTTCCCTCTACACCCCATTTGGGAGGGGGGGAAGCAAGTGCAAACACATAGACTTAAGAGTCAGTCCGATCAAAGGTGTGGGAAACCCTTTCCCATACAGTTTTTGCTCTCCCACAGCCTTTCCTTTAGGTTGTTAGATCCCTTTTTCCACCAAACCCAACCTCATCTTTGTCAAAGCACACTTCAAAGGTATACAGTCTAGCATCATTCTACCATCATTTTGAACCTCTCAATGAGGAAAGCTTGATAATCTCTTAAAGCTAGAGCTTTAAATTTCACATAAGTTGAGTCAAGTCTGAGGACCACACAATCTTTTTAGCACATTTACTTTATTACAATACATTTTCTTTTACTGTTGCCAACATTTGGGAATACTATTATGCTTGTGTGATGAGACTAGCAATCTTACATGCTACGTGAATAATATATGCCTTATTATACTCATTTTACATCATCACTCTACATCCTCTATTTCTAAAATCATGAAATCATATTATAAATATCAATAATGTGAAAAGTTCATGCCCCAAAATAAGAGTCATCATGCTGTCAATCTAGTGATGACCTCATGCATCCATTATATTATAATTATTCATCATCATAGCATAAATAATCGCTATAAGCATAATCATCCTATCATTCATTAAATAAGTTATGCAAATGATCATGTTATCCTTGTAGATCAATCATATTAGATATACTTTTCCATGATCTTTTTCTTTTCATATGTATTTTATTAAGAAAGAGATGTAATAAAATTCTCAACTTTATTATCCTATATTTTCTAATGTATTGTGTGAATGCTATATAAATTGTCAACACTGAAACTAGGGTGTTGTGATAGCTATACATCGAATATCATATAATGAGAAACATTCAAAAAGTATATGTGATCTCCCAAACCCAGAAATCTCTATTGGGGATAATACTCACTGAGTGACCTGATGTTGTCCCTTTCTTTTCCTGATTTTCTAAAAATTAGGTCGCGACTCCACAAAATCAAAAGTGTCTCATCCCCTTAAGACTAATAATTTTTCCCTATTTGGTAATGTTTCCATGTCCTTAGAAAATGAAAAAAACCAACACTAATAATAAAAAAAGGAAGGTTGCTCACAGTTATTCTTTTGCATTTTTCCCTTTTAATTGTGGTGATAATGTCTCTAATCACAAAGGTCATAATACTCCACCATTAAAGTTATGGCTTTAGGCTACGTTTGTATTTTTTTCATTCCATTAATGCTATGGTAGAGGGCTTCATTCCTCTTCTTAATATCTCCTGCCAAAAAGGTTCAAGAGTTAGATGTCTTATTCCATGATCAAAGAGGTATCAAAATGCATTCATCTCAAGTTTCGAGTGCATCCTTCCCTTTTTAGAGCTAACGTATGTATTACTGACATGTTATAACTTCTCATCACCATATTCGATACCCTACATTGGTCTAATTATTATAAAGAGATATTCTAAATGATGCTCTAGATGAGACTATGGAGATGGATATTGAATCTAAGGAGCTTGAGTGTCCTATCTAGCCTTTTGAGGTCGCTAGGATGATGCTTTTGCAAGTATCACTATCTATGATATTCCCTTACTGGATGGGCCTATAATTTATTAAACCCCTGCAATCTAAAGTCCTATTAAGTATCCGGTTCACTTTAATAGTGTTACCCTTTTCCTTCATATGTGAACATTCTGACTACCTTTCTTCACTTTTACAACACTAATTTTGAATGTTAGTAGCAAAGTATTTACACAATTTTGCCTAGGCTCAAAGACTTTATTATGCAAAGCAAGTATTTTATAATAAATGTATTCAAGTGTATGCATATTATGTATGACGTACATGATCCTAATAGGTCTTCTGTTTGGAACATGGCTATATTACTAATCTTGGAGTGTAAGAATGAGGTGCTTTATCGATAGCTTATAGGTTTGAGCATTGAATGCTTTGCTATTGGTACTTTTGATGTCAAAGTTTTTGATACAGTTCATCGGACCAATGACCAGGCTAGCAAGTGGGGTCTATGGCTTTACACTGGAGCTTGTGATTGACTAATGCATTGCTGAACTTTTCTTTTTGTTATTGCTTTTGCTGTATGATAATTGATGTATTCTTATGCTTGTAGTTTACTTCTTTCTTCCTCGAGATCTCTTATCCCAGCTCTTATACTTCAATATTCCATCTTTGCTCTTTGATTGTAAACTTATTGTTTTGTAATTTGCCTCTAGAGTTACATTTTGCCGCCAGTTTCATTATAAATTCATTCATGTTATTCTTCAAAAGACTTAATTCATTCACTACTGTTGTTAATCCTTTGACTTACTAACCTTATTAGTTATAATCTCATGCATTGAAGATGCAAAGGAGTAGGCAAATTGACTAAAGTGAGTTCTTCATAATGAAATAAACTGGACTTGCACTTTGAAGAACTCTTGAGCAGAATATGAGGCTTGATGCTAATGCAATTATTGATGATAATTACAAGGTATAAGCTACAACATAAGTTATTAAGCCACTTGAATTATTTTTGTACAAGAGAACACTAAACTTACAAACAAAATCATAAAGGGGTGACAAAAAATAAAACATAACTAAAATAGTGATTTCATAGCTCTATTTTAGCTTTAATTATGTATTGTCTTTCCATTCAGATACTTATGTCGTATGATAAAGAATGAATATACGATATCTAAAAAAAATTTCATATTCAATTTTACTCATTCATTAGGGAATAAATAAGTACATTCATTACATCACATGATACAACTCCTATAATTAGGTAGTCCTTTTAGATTTTCTCATTAATTATTTCTCTCTCACTTTTGTTTCCTTAATTTTTACTTGATTGGTCCTTCATGTGTTTTCTCACTTTTATTTCCTCTCTTTTCTTTTCCTTTTTTTTAAAAATTTTCTCTATTTAGAAGTTATATCATATGATAAATGAATGTTCTTTAAATTTGCATTTGTGCCTATGCTGAATGAATCTAATTGAATTGAATTTTTGTCAAACATGTAGATGTGATCAATACCACAATGTATAATACCATTAGGATGTACATTACATAAGTAAGCATTATCAAAATTCATATAATCAATCACTAAAACAAAATAAGTTCTAAAAAAACTACAATTTTGTCCAAAGAAGAAAATAAGAAAATTTATTTTCTATTCTAAATGCTAGGGATGCTAAGTCTCAAGGTGGTTGTCCTTCAGGTGGCTTATATAATAGCTATTCTTGCATCTTCTTACCAACTGTCTCCATGACTTCATTCTTCTGTACCTCAACATGCATTTTTCTTTTTTTTTTTTCTAGCATCTTCTCATTACCTTATCCTATAGGCACGATTGACTCCAAAGGTATATCAAAAGAAGATGGTTTAGTATAAAACATCTTGTAGTCAAACTTGCCTAAAGGTTGTCCTAACAAACCCTTAACTCTTTCCACATATTTATGGATATTAGGAGATTTCTCATTTGTTTCCAAGTTTATGTTCTCAAAGGAGCTCAGCACTTCTTCCTCACTGACTCCTGAGTTGATCATCATGATAGTTGGGGGAAGTACATTTTAATAGTTTAGGAAGAGATTATTTTTTGTGCTTGGATTTTCAGGGTCTGTGATCTTTCCAAAGTCTATAAGGTTTTGGATCTCATGTTTGAGGCAGGTACAGGTGTCTATGGAATGGCCAGTAACTTAGTAAAATTTGTAATAATTGTTCGGTTCATATCCTAGGCCATTTAGGTTTAGCAATTTAGAAAGGTTAAGGGTCAAAATAGGCCTTTTGGCATTAAACAGACTAGGACTTTAGATAGGGGTTGTTTGAAATTAGAGAATCTCCTTAAAGTTTGTACAACATGCAGTTCCATAGCCCGGTTAGTGCTTCCTTGCTATGTGCCCCCAATTGGGTAGTTCCTTGCTCTAGTGGTTCTAGAGCTCTTCTTTTTCTCATTCTTAATTTCCTTAACTTGTAAACCATCATCATAAAGGTCCAAAAATATTTTAAGATTCATTATTTGTAGCCTTTTAACCAAATTAGGTAACACATTTTGGACTATCATCCTAACATGATCCTTCTTAGCTAGTTTATTCTTTATTAATCTTGCCTTATTTATGAATCTAGTCAAAAAATACAAAAATGATTCATTAGACTTCTGCTTGGTCAATTCTAAATCCCTTGTAGACACTTCAAGCCTAGTATTATGGTCATATTATTTTAGAAAAGTAATACACAATTCTCTCTAGTCAGCTCGGATAGACTTCTCTAACCCATGATACCAATTAATAGCCATACCTTCCAAGGATAGCATAAATAACTTGGTAACTTCAAATAAAGGAGCCTTAGTGGTGCTTATAGTAGTTATATATTGACTAAGGTGGATCCTTAGGTCTCCCGTACCATCAAACTTCTACAGCTATGGCATCTTGAACTTATCAGGTAGCTTATCTTCCTCAAATTGCATCATATCATCAAAGTCAAATGAATATTTGATGCCATGTCCTCTCATTAATTCTTCCATTTTTGACTTCTTCTGAGTTAGTGCTTTCATCTGCTTGGATTCCAACTCTTGAACTTGCTCAAATGATTCCCTTTTTGCTTTTTCAACCATATAGTTCTCAACATCCTCCAATTTCATTTCCACCACAGGTACATTCCTAGAAACATTTAAAGGTTGCCCCCTAGCATTGTCATTGTTAGTAGGTAGTGCACCTATAATAGGTAGATTGGCCATAACTAGAGGTGCAACAGCAGGTGGTGGCATTAATCTAGCTAGAGCTTGTCTTAGTTCATCTTGCATCATTGCTCTTATGTCATCCATCAATGCTCCTTTGATGTCCTCTAGGGCTCAATTTCCTCTCTCTTATTGTTCCATTTCTTATGTTTGATTTGTTAGAGCTTGTGTAGTTTCTAGGTATAGTGGATTGATAAAAATCTTCTCTAAACTTTGAAGGATCTCTTTAGCTACTAATTTTGGACTCAAGTCAGTTCTCACTAGTCTGCCACTACTCCATTTCTAAATATAAGAAGACCTGAATGAATCAATGATGGCTGAAAAACAAAGTTTAGTATAATGCATGTGTGCATGAATGCATGATGCACGTGCTATGCAACAAGTAGCAAGTCAAGTCAAGTCAAGTCAAGTCAAGTATACAAGTAAGAAATCAAGTGTACAACATACATCCTTCCAACCTTATTCCTCCCACACACAAGTTTAATGGCGAGTCTCTTTTCCTAGGATTTTTTATCTTGGCCTTAATATCAATAGGGGATATCAAGAATCGACATGCATGTCATATCTCTCAAAGTTGTAAAAACATGAAAATAACATTTCTAAGTATAATGTTTAGTCCAATATTTATTAACCCAAATAGCCCTCAAAAAGTATGGGCTTGAGCCTTTATAGATAGACATACCTCATGGCAACAAGCACAAGCAATTTATGTAATATTAGGGAAAGTTACTAAGCCACTACATGAGTTGAGTCTGGTAGAAAGTTAAGGTTCCCTTAGCAAGATGCCCTCCTTTAAGACTTGAGTTATAGGCCAAGGTTAAAAGCACTCGGCATCCTTTATAAACTCGAGAGAAGACTACCCCCCTTTAGGACTTGGGTTACAGACTCTAGTCAGATAAGCATGATAATCTCTCTTAAACTGAGTTAAGGCTAATAGTGATGGTTTACCAATCTATAATCTTATGAAATTAGTGGAATCATAGAACCATAAACCAATGCTATTAATTTATAGGGACATGCAAAATGAATGTAAGAATAAAATAATAATTAATAAAATAATTCTAAAGAATAAAAGTAGAATTAGTATCTTTTATCCCCAATGTAATCACCACTGTAGAGTATGTTAGTGATATGCACTAGGTCAATCATTTATGATTATGTATTGACTTTCTTATTTTGTTAATAAAGAGGTATTATATTATCATTTGATTTTATGATAATTACATGAATGGTTAATTCTTACTAAGGCCATCAAGTATGTGACTTGATAGTAAAACCCTTAGATTAAAATAAGAGTTCTATTCTAATTATCCCTAGCCATTTATTCATTATATGAATATTAAAGTATTAAGGCTAGTATGATGTTGATTGATGGTTATGTTTTAATAATCATAAATATGAGATATTAAGTCAACTCATAGGTACATGATGAGAGATCATGTACTGGATTGACCCACTATAAGAATGCTACATAGATTATTGTCATAAGTATTTCTTATCACAGTAATTTTATTTCGATCCTTTGACCTTGAAATCATCATGGATTTCTACATAGTTATTTTATGTTTTGACACATTCTAACATTGTCTTTAACCAGACGATTAAAAGGATGTTGTTGGATATAAAATTAGTTATGTGAGGAATGTGAGTGATTTAGAAGGAATTTATCCCTCATTAATATAAGAAAGATATCTAAAGGATCCTTGATGAGATAGACTGAAGGAAAATGCATGGCCATGCTGAAATGAATTGATAAAGAGTTATCATTTTCAGTCTACTTGGAATTAAGTCATAATATTGAACTATATAAGGATGACATTCTATGCCTTATATTCAATTAAGATATCATGTGATAAAGGGACAATAAAATTCACTGTAATTAGGTTATGTCGGATTATTGACTTCACATGACTTGGGTAGTCATAATGTCTTGCTAGAGGCCACTTATGACTTGTAGGCCTAAATAGAGATTTAGGCCCACTGCCAATGTTATGTGAACCTACAAGGTCACACACTTAGAACAAGCCCAAAACAAATATGGGTTTAATAAGCCCAAAATAAACTCTGTGGAAATAAATAATTAAAGTGTTTTATTTATTTATTTATTTGTTTATTTATTTAAGATAAATGTTATTTTAAATAAATAAAGAAGACATTATTTTTTATTTGTTTTTTAAACAAAATCAAAATATAATAAATGGAAAATTACTAAAAGGTCATTGGTAAGTGAAACCCTAATTTGGAGTCTATAAAAATGTTATATTCTCTAGGGTTTCACATACTTGTTTTTCCTATCTCCAAATTCGTCTTCTTTCCTCTTAGAAAACAAAGACAGAGTTTTTCCTTTTGTTCTTGATTTGTGAGATAGTCAAGGAGGTTGCTAGCACACACACTCAAATTTGTTTTGTGAAGGGCTATTCATGTGAATACCTATAGAGGACGCATCCTTTTAGAGACGTCTTGATCTGAACAACCAAGCCAAAAAAAGCTCGAGGTAAGGTGTCACCGATATGAAACTCTTCTCATCCTTCCAGAGAATCTTGCCTCTTCTACATTTTGGTAAGATTTTAAAACCCTAGATTTAATCAAGTAGTCGAATTACATGGATCCAGGCTTGGGAACGTGATAAAATTTTAATTTTTTTGCTGCGTTTGTATCATAAATCCCAACAGACTATAGGTTTAGTGCACATCCAAGATTTTAGCAATCGCAACACTGTTTGAGCTTAGGGCTCTAAAGAACACACTAACCACTATCATAAAGACATAGTGTGGAGATGAAGAGTCACCACCCAGGGTAATAATTGGGATAAATAAAAAATAGTGGTACTTCATTCTCTAAAAGAAAGCTAGCACCACAACTAGGAGATTCTGGATACGAAATACTAACTTCTTTCAGTCTCATATTCCTCTATTTATATGCAATTTCATATAAAACCTTTTAAACAATTAAAACCTAGGCAAACTAGTCATGAAAAATACATGTAAACAATGCATTCATTTAAGTTCATAATCTATAAGTTAGTCTAACATTGATTTTAATTAAATGAGCTAAATCTACATGTTTTAATTTACAAGTGATATTGAAGACTAATGGGCCTCAAACTACAAATTATGAAGTATTTAAATTAGTGGGCCTAATTCTGCATGTTTTAATTCTAAGGTGATATTAAATCTACAAGTTATGGAAAAAGCTTTAAGTTAATGGGCTATGTATAATTAATTTAAATTAAACTAAAGTGGACCTATATCTAATTAACTAAATGGGCCTAAGTTATCTCTAACCTAATTTCTAATTAATTATGGGCCTAAAATGTATTTTAATTAATTAAATTTAGTCCTAATTAAATTAATAAACCTATTAAAGAAAAGGTAAATCTAATTGTTAAACCTAAAAAAACCTAAAATTATGAGCTTAAGGAAAACACAACAAAACAAAATATAAAAATCATAAAAATTAACAAATCGCTTATAAAAAAAATAATTAAAGAAACAATTAATCAAGATGCATAAATTAAAGGAATAAAAAAAACATGAAAATAGTAAACTAAACTATATGATAAACAAACTACATTAATCATTCATTCAATGATATGTAACCCTGATTAAATTATATACAACTTATATTTACTACAACCACCATTAATTTTAATTAAAGCTTTACTAGATAAACCTAATTTTCTAATCAATTAGTACAATAAAACACATAACCAAACACATGACTCTATTATTCTCACTATTGGGACTATTACAATGATCTATTGAAAATAAAAATAAAAATTAATACAACCCAAAAAAACTAAATGAATTAAAATACAAAATAAAACAACCAACAAAATAATAACAAATAAATAAATAAAAAGAAAAAACCTAGAAACTATATTCATGGCATTCTATATATCTTCACGGATTCTGTTCTCTATAGTGAATTCATCATGTAACTTCCTCTATAATCACAAACATAAACACAAAAATAAATAATTATTAGTAATTAAATAGAATAAAAATAAAAATTCAATGAAACTAAAATAATTAAATAAAATAAAAAGAAGAAGGTAAAGGAAGAGATGGCTGGATGGATGCAGTATTGATTTGCTCCTCAGAGTAGTATAAATCATCGTTATTTTTTATAATAGATCTCCAATGCTTGATTTTTCCTCCAAAAAGTCTACTGCTTCTTCTTAAAAGAACAGTACCTCTAAAGAAAATTTTTTAGTTGAAAACTAACGAAAAGCCCCCCTAGAAGAGCCCCCTACAAAAGAGTTAAGCTTGGTTTATATAAAAAAACCCTAGCTAAAGTCATGTATTTCAATATGACTTCTCCATTCACAGTGGTAAATTTTTAGTTTAATAAGGACTAATAATTTCCTGAAAAAATTAGATAAATCCTAAAAAAGGGATTTATCACATTATTTAGCCAATCAAAATTCAAAAAATAATTTTTTTATTTTCTAAAAAATCAAAAAATACATATGGAATGCAATTAGGAGAATATAATCCCGATCGGGATTATATGATCGAAATTACATAATTTCAATCGATATATGTAATTTCGATCAAAATTATATAATTATGATTTTTTAAGTTTTAATTATAAAAAGACCTTTGAAAGAACTTAAACTTTTCAATTAGGTCCTTAAATAAAACATTACAATTAAGTCCTGAAAAACCAATTAAGTTTTAAGGTTTCAAACTTCAAGAGTTAAAGATCTATTTATAATATTTTCATCATTAAAGTCCTCTATCACATCCACACTCAACTATCCTAAAATTGGGTGCTTATAGATTGGTCTATACATTTGGATGATGCACTTTAGGCATATAGGATAGCCTTCAAAACTCCTATTGGAACCTTTCCTTTTCACTTAGTCTTTGAGAATCACATGGTCCTGAGATTAAATTTTCTATGAAAACTAACATTGCGACATCATTCAATGATAGACAATAAAAGGGTCGTGTCATTTATGAATATCATGTCAAATGGACAGTGTTAGGATGAGGATAACATGCATAGCTTGGTAGAATCCTAATGGTTATTGCTATTGGTTTATCTACATGAGCTGAGTCAGGGTGAAAGGCTAAGAGTTCCTTTAGCGAGAATGCCCCATATGATTAGGGTTATGGACTTCGATTGGTGAGTCTTGGGTTACAGACTCTAGTCAAATGAGTTCGGTAAATGCACGAGTAAAAACTAAAGGTGATAATACTGTATCTTCATCGTCCTATGACTCGATTGGAATCATGGTGGTGATGACATTTAGTATTATTGAGGCTTTTAGGGATAAGTGGTGCACATGTGATGTGTAGTGCAAATGTAGTGTTGAGGGACTCTATATGATTGAGTATTGCATAATTAGAAATAGTCATTTTTTAGTTGATCCCTCTTACTTAGAAGTCACCAGTGGAGTCGCCACTATGAGTGACCTTGATATATGTGTTTACTTTGTTTGGACATGTAGCGAATCTTTCTATTTTCGAGGGGCATGACAACTTTACTGAATAGGGACAAGTGATTGGTCTTAAGGGGATGAGACACTTTTGATTTTATGGAAAATAAAGGGACAACATTGAGTCACTCAGTAAGTATTGTCCCTAACAGAGATTTTCGGGTTCAAGGGATCACATCCACTTTTTTACTATTTCTCACTATATAATATTTAGTGTATAGCTACTGCAACACCCTAGTTTTGATAACGACGGTTTGTATATCATTCACATAGTAGATCAGATAGTGGAAGATAATAAAGCTAAAAATTTATTTATTACATCGCTTTCCTAATAAAATATATAAAAAGATTATAGAAAAAGTAAATCTAATATGATTGATCTGTAAGGATAACACAATCATTTATGTAGCTTGCTTGATGAATGATAGGATGACCATACTTGCAGTGATTATTTTATGCTATGATGATAATATAAAGGATGCATGAGGTCATCATTGGATCGAGAGCATGATTACTCTATTCTAGGACATGAAATTTTTCACGTTATTGATATTTATGGTATGATTTCATGATTTTAGAAATAGAGGATGTAGAATTACAATATGAAATGAGCATAATAAAGCATATATTATTCACATAGAATGAAAGTTTGCCAATCTCATCACATAAGCACAACGGTATTGCCAAATGCTGGCGATAGTAAAATAAAATGCAATGCGATAAAATAAATGTGCTAAAATAATTGTGTGGTCCTCAGACTCAACTAAGCTTGTATGAGTTTTGAAGCTTTAGCTTTAAAAGATTATTAAGCTTTCCTCATCGAGAGGTTCAAAATGACAGAAAAATGGTCTAGATTGTATACCTTTAAAGCATGCATTGACAATGATGAGGCTTAGTTTAGTGGAAAAGAGATCTAACAACCTAAGGGAAAGGCTATGCGAGAGCAAAAACTATTTTGAAAGGGGTTTTTAGCACCTTTTATCAGACTGATTTTTGAGTGTGTGTGTGTTTCTATTTACTCCCCCCTATAAAATGGGGTGTGAAGGGGTGCGGTCACGTATGTAAAATGAGGTATAATAGGGTGGTAGGGGTGTGGTCACACATGTAAAATGAGGTTTTGTGTATGGCCAGGCCAAGTACACATGGTCACGCATAGTGTACGGGTGGTTATATACTTGGCACATGGCCATGTGCACACTTGTGGTCATGTGCTTGGCATATGGCCATGTGCGCACATGTGTGTTTTCATGCTCATTTTGATACTCTACGCGCTCTTCTTGGGTTTTATGCATGCTATTATGGGGTTGGTTCTTAGGGTTTTTAGGCCTTCTGGATGCATTTTTGGAGTCTGTTTTGCCAAATTCAACCTCAATTTTAGCACATGACACCTAGGGGTGTTTACGCGCACTTTTGAGCGATACGCGCTGATACTCAGGTTGTGTTAGACCATTCCAAGACCACTTTCGAAGGTCTTGGAACCTTTCAAATGTGTTTCCAAAGTCCATTTCATCAAAATCAATTTCCATTTTTTCATAAAGCCAGGTCCTGATCTAACGAAATACACACCGACCCAACGAGCTGAGTATTCCAAGAGGATTTTTCTCAAAATAAAACCTCTCGTTGTTTTGATAATTCATATTTTGCAAGGTCAGAGCATAACTTAATGGCTTGACGATCAATTTTGAACACTAGTGGGGTTAGTTAGGTTTTTTTTAAGGTTTCACACTTCAAAGGCATTACAAATGAGTAGACTTTGGTCATCTCAGGAATTCATTTCATCATTGGACCTTTTTTAGGACAATCAAATTTAAGGTATGACAACTAGTTTAGGAACTTGAGTCCAAGTGGGTGCAAGCACTGACTCAGAAAATGTCCAAAATGGAAGAGCTAATAAAAGGGCAAGGCATAGGTTACACATTCAACTTTGATGATACACTGTGCATGGAAAGTGATAAGCTTCTTGATAAGTTCAAAATGCCTCAACTATAAAAGTTCAATGGTACTAGAGATTCGACAATACACCTTAGCCAATATACAACCACTATGACCACTACTAAAGCCCCATTATCTGTGGTTGTTAAGTTATTTTCTTTGTCCTTGGAAGGAATATCTGTCAATTGGTAGGTTAGAGAAATCAGTTCGGGCTAATTGGAGAGACTATACACTGCTTTCTTAAAGTAGTATGATCATAACACTAAGATGGAATTGTCCATTCGGGATTTAGAATTGACTAAGCAAAACCTAATGAATCTTTTTCAGACTTTTTAACAAGATTCATGAATAAGGTAGGATTAATGAAAAACAAACTAGCTAAGAAGGATCAGGTTAGGATGATAGTTCAAAATGTGTCACTTAATTTGATTGAAAGGTTACAAATGATGAACCTTAAATCTTTTATAGACTTCTATAATGATGGATTACAAGTTGAGGAATTGAGAGTGAGAAAACAAAGAGTTTTAGAACTATTAGGGCAAGGAACTACCCAACAGAGGACACACAATAAGGAAGTTCTAGCTGGGTTGTGGAAGTGTATGTTGTTCAACAACCAAGGAGATTTTCTAATTTTAACCAACCCCTATCAAAAGTTCTAGACTACTTGATGCAAAGGAGCTTACTCAGACCCCCCACCTTTTCTAAACTGCCAAATCTAAATATCACAGGATATGACCTAAACAGTTATTGTAAATTCCACCAAGTTATTGGCCATTCCACAAACACCTAAACACGAAATCCAAAACCTTATAAACTTTATAAAAATCATAGATCTTGAAAACCTAAGAACTAGAAATAATCATTTCCTAAACTACTGAAATGTTTCACCCCCAACCATCACGATGATCAACTTAGGAGTTAGTAAGGAAGAAGTGCTAAACTCCTTTGAGAACATAAACCCCAAAACCAATGGGAAATCTCCTAATGTCCCTAAATATATAGAAAGAGTTGAGGATTTGTTATGACAGCCCTCAGGCAAGTTTGACTATAAGGTGCTTTACACTAAACCACCTTCTTTTGATATACCCTTTGAGTTAGTTGTGCTTGCAGGGTAGGGTGATGAGTTTGATGATGAGAAGTTGTTAAAAAAGGAAGAAACATGCATAATAAAGGTATGGAAGGATGGAAAGAAAGCAAAACCATTGAAGGAGAGTTTTGTCAAAGAAGGACATGGAAAGTCCTACTTTAGTGCAGAGGCACCTATCAATATGCTTGGTGTGGATGTTCCTAAGATTGAGATTTTCAAGGAATAGATCATTAAGAACTTGGTGAAAAACAATACGGATGAGGAAATGCAAGAATAGTTATTATATCGGCCACCTTGAAACTTAGCATCCTTGGAATTTAGAATAGAAAATAAATTTCTTGTTGTTTTCTTTGAATAGCATTTTAGCCTCTTTGGAACTTATTTTATTTTAGTGATTGATGATATGAATTCTGATCATGCTTACTTATGTAATGTACATCCTAATGGTATTGTGCATTATGATATTGATCGTATTTACATGGTTGACATAATTTGATCCAATTAGATTCATTCAATATAGGAATACATGAAAATTCAAAGAACATTCATATATCACATGATGTAACTTATAAAGAGAGAAAATTTTAAAAAAAAGGAAAAGAAAAGAGAGGAAATAAAAGTGAGAAAACACATAAAGGACCAATCAAGTAAAAATTAAGGAAATAAAAGTGAGAGAGAAATAATTAATGAGAAAATCTAAAAGGACTATCTAATGATAGGAGTTGTATCATGTGATATAATGAATGTACTCATTTTTGCCCTAATGAATGAGTAAAATTGAATATGAAATTTTTGTTTAGATATCACATATTCATCTTTATCATACTATATAAGTATTTGAATAGAAATACAATACATAATGAAAGCTAAAATCAGAGCTATGAGATCACTATTTTATTTATATTTTCTCTTCTTATCACCTCTTTGTGATTTTATTTGTAAGTCTATTATACCTTTATACCTAGGAAATTCAAGTGGCTTAATGACTGGCATTTCAATCCATACCTTGTAAATATCATCAATCATTGCATCAATATCAAACCTTATACTATGCTCAAGAGTTCTTCCAATATAAGCAAATCTAGTTGATTTCAATATCAAGAACTCCTTTTGATTCGTTCACATACTCCTATGCATCTTCAATACACGAGATTGCAATTAATGGGGTTGGAGTAACAACAATAGTGAATAAACTGAGTTTTTGGCACATATGAATAAAAACTGCTAGAAAAGCATTGATAAATTTACTCATAATGACTCTATAACCAAGAGTAGTGATGATCATAGTGTTACCATCTCCGTGGAGGAAAATTATTAGACTCTGGAAGCAAAATATAACTCTGGGGGAAAAATAAAATTAGGGGGTACAATTACAGAATAGTAAATATGCATTTAAAGATGAAACACTGAAATACAAGAGTTAGCAAAAGAGATCTTAGGGCAGAAAGAAGTAAACTACAAGCATACAGATACATTAGTTATCATAAAGTAAAAGTAGTAGCAAAAAGAAAATTTCAATACTGCATTGGTCAATCACAAGCTCTAGTGTCAAGCCTTGGACCACACTTGCTATCCTAGTCATTTATCTAACAAATTGTATCAAAAGCTCTAACATCAGAAGTCTTAACAATAAAGCATTCAAACCTCAAACCTATAAGATGTTGATGAAGCACCTCATTCTTACACTTCAAGATCAATAACATAGCTCTATTCCAAAGAGAAGACCTATTAGGATCATGCATGTCATACATAACATGCATACACTTACATACATTTATTGTGAAATACTTGCTTTGCATAATAAAAATCTTTGAGTCTAGACAAGATTGTACAAATACTCTATTACTAACATTTGAAATTAGAATTATAAAGGTGTAGGAAAGTAATTGGAGTTTGAAAGAGTGAAAATAGGAGTGATGCTATCAAGATTAACCTAAATGTTTCATGGGCCTATCTAATAAGAAAATAACATCGACAATGGTACTTGTAGAGACCTCATCATAGATAACCTCAAGAATGTTGGATAGAAAGATTAAGCTCCTCATATTCAGCCTTCATCTTTAAATCCTCATCTAGAGCATTATTTGGAATGTCACTTGGAGTCTTAATAAGAGGAAAACCTACTTCCACAAACTAGGAAAGCAAAAGATAATCTTGAATATATATCTGATAGCCATGAAAATGCTCAAGCAAATATGAAACATCAAATCCTATAGAGTCTCTATCAACTCCTGACTAATCAAAGCAAAATTCCTCAACTTCAAGAATAGTATAGGGTGTGGAATATGTTAATGAGAAGGTCTAGCATACCAGCGATATAATTGCCAACCCCAAAAAGGGAAGAATGCACTCAAACTTAAAATGAATGCACTCTAAAACCTCTTTGATCTTGAAAGAAGACTAAACCATTTTTACAGGGATGTCAGGAAGAGGAATGAATCCCTCTACCATAGCATTAATGGAACGGTAGAAATACAAACGTAGCCCAAAGCCACAACTTCAATTGTGGATTATCATGACCCTATGATTACAGACATCATCATCATAATCAAAAAGGGAAGAATACAAAAGAATAACATTGCATTTTGAAAAAATCTCTTCACTTTCAAATAGACCATACTAACTTATAGTATTTTGTGCAAAGAAAAATAAAAGAGAATAAAGAAGGGGAAAGGAACTGATACATTGATGAGAATGGGCAAGATAGCAAATGCCAAACATTCATCAAAATAATCAAGGAAAGTAACAAAACCTTATTTCCTTAGATTATGTAATAAAGTGCAATCCCAATCATAAAATTCACAAATTGAAAGGAAATTCATCCACTTAATGAGATGTGCACATAAAAAATTATCTCCTGAAATATGATTTTAGCAACTTTCTTTTGTTAGCCTCGTAGAATTTAGATGATCAGTTAATAGCTTTGTGTTGAGATTTTATAAACTCGAATCAATCTAATGTTTGCTTTATAACCAAATGACGGGAAGAATATGTAAAAACAAAATCTATAGACTTGTAGTATAAATTGCTTGAATTTCATAGTATTATTTCAGTCTTTTGAATAATAAATGTGCATTTAATCTACTCTAATGCTCAAAAATAAGTACAGTACAAAATCCCTTGATGGTATCCATGCTAAGAAATATGAGAAAGGCAAGGAATAATAGAAGGATAATCAAAATAAGAGGAAGCATAGTTTACTCCAATGCTTATAAATGAGTAAGAGTATCGATGTGAAACCTCTGGTGATATCCACACTGAGAAATACAAGAAAGGCAATGAAATACTAAAAGAGGACACATCAAAAGCTACTTTATTTACTCCAATACTCTATAAGAGTATTAGTATCCAAAGGACCTTTCCAATGGTATCCATGCTAAGTAATATCAGAAAGGCGGGGGAATACTTGGATAAGGAAGAAAAGCACATTAATAACTCAAAGACTATTTTAATACTCAGAATTTGATATGTTTATGATTAAATTCCATGAGTTTTTTTAGCAAATTCTCTATAAAATAAGGTGTGGAAGTAAGCTCTTCATTTAGTAAAAAATATGCTCTCAATATAAGATGATTAATGATACTTCTGACTTTTATGACTAGCAAATAAATGATAGTCATGAAAATCAAAATTAGTTAGATTTATAGAGTGCACATTATCTCGTGATAAAGTGATGAATATTCTTATAAATTTTCAAAAAAAAGTACCTTTTATAATAATCATCATGCTGAAACTAACTTCAACAAGTCTTCAGGAACAATAAGTCTAGAAGAAGATAGACCCAACATATGGAATTAGCACTAGCATTATCAAGTCAATCAAGATTAGCAAAGAATAAAGATGGTTGATTAAAGTCAATCAGTGTAAAATTTCAAAGCAATCTATTAGTAGAGAAATTCAATGCAATTCAAAGGCAGTCGGTATAAAATTCAAGAAAATTTGAATTTTGCATTTTACATACACTACACAAATTTTAGATTCACTCAGTTATATGCTACATAGTAGCTATAACTCAATCTCAAATTCACTATGTTATAAACTACATGGTAGATATAACTTAATTTCAAATTCACTTGATTATATGTTATGTGGTAGCTATAACTTAAATTCAATTTCACTTTTGTTAGACATTATACATTAGTTATAATAAGAGTTCAAAATCTCGTGCTATATGTTCCATAGGACCTATAGCATAATCATGATTAACTAGACACTACATAGTAGTTATAGCATCACATCACTAAATGTTCCATATAAAATATAGTGAAAATTATGATCACTAGACATCCCACAAGGAATATAGTGAAAATCATGATCACTAGATGTCCTACATGGAATCTAATGAAATCACAATCACTAAAAGTCCCATAGGGAATATAGTGAAAATCATAATCAATGGACGTTCCACAGGGAATATAATGAAAATCACAATCACTAGACGTCTCATAGGGAATATAGTGAAAATCATAATCATTAGACATTCCATAAGAAATATAGTGAAAATCACATCACCAAATGTCCCACAGGGAATATAGTGAAAATCACGATCACTAGATGACCCACAGGGAATATAGTGAAAATCACTTGCTAAACATCCCACAGGGAATATAGCAAAATATAATGAACATAGTATCAATTGCTATTCACTGATCACAGTGATAGCATCACTGCTATATGTTCCACTAGAACTATAGCCTGTTTTCAAAATACACTGATCACAATGTCAACTGCTATTCACTAAACACGGTGATAACATCATTGTTATATGGTCCACAAAACTATAGCCTATTTTTAAAATACACTGAACATAGTGTCAACTGCTATTCATTGAACACAATGATAGTATCACTACTATATGCTCCACTGGAACTATAGCCTATTTTCAAAATTCATTGAATACAATGTCAATTACTATTTATTAAATAGAGTGATAGCAACACTACTATATATTCCACCAGAAATATAGCCTATTTTCAAAATACACTAAACACGGTCTTAACTACTATTCATTGAATAGAGTGATAGCATCACCGCTATGTGTTCCACTAGAATGATAGCCTATTTTTAAAATATATTGAATATCATGTCAATCGCTATTCACTGAATACAATGATAGCATCAACACTATATGTTCCACTGAAACTATAGTTTGTTTTCAAAATGCACTGAACACAGTGTCAATTGCTATTCACTGAACATAATGATGGCATCACAACTAGAAATTCCATAGGAATTCTATTGTTCCTTAAATTGCATTCAACACTGCATAGTGTAATGCATAGTCATGGCACACAGGTAAGTATCCTAACTCTTTTCTTTGAAATTGTGTGTTTATTCACTTTACCGTAATTTATCGAGAAAATAGCAGTAAAGGGGAGCAACTATAAGTGCCCAATTTTGAGATAGTTGAGTGCAGATGTGATAGAGGACTCCACTGATGAAATTTTATTGCAAATAGGTATGTGGTTATTGATTTATCAATCTCAAGGCTTAATTGCATTTTTTAAGGACTTAACTATAATGTTTTCTTTAAGGACCTAATTGAAAATTTTATATTCTTTCAAGGGTCATTTGGTAATTCAAAGTAAAAAAAAGTGTTTATCAGTTTTATAGAAAATCGATCGGATTTTTGTATTTCCGATTGGAAATCTATAATTTCAATCAAAATTACAGATTTCTAATCGAAAATACAAAAATCCAATCGGATTTCTATAATTTCGATCAGCGGAATTTTTATTTTATTTTTAAGAAAAATACATTTATTTAATTTTTTATTCGTTAAAAAATAATATAAATAAATAAATAAATTTTGATAAATACAATTGTCCTATTTTACATGTTTTTTCCATGTTTTTATCTTTATTTTGGATTTATAAAACATTATCAAAAAAATTCAAATAACAGTTGTTATTTATTAGGAAAAAGAGTTTATTTTCTTAAGGGAGGGGACACTGCTTTAAAAAAGAGAGGCCACTGAAAAAAAAATTACACAAAAAAGGAGAGAGAGTGCAGAGAGCTTTTGAGGGAAAAAAATAGTTTTTTTATACATTCTTTGTAAGTTTCTTAAAGAACGTAGTCAAGCCTAAGAAACAAAAAAACAAGCTATGGACCTATTCAAATGGTGAATCAATTAGACTTTGAGGAGCAAATCAATAATGCATCACACACCAAACCTCATCCCTTTTTTATTTTCTTTTGTTTATTTCTATTCATCTTTTTATTATTTCTTTTTCTTCATTCTTTGTTTTTTATTCTAATTATTTTTTCTATTGTTTTGTTTCTTTAATGATGCTGATAGGAATGCTCTGAGCCATGGAGATGTGATTGAACAAACAAAAAACCCTTAAAGGTCATTGGAATGCCATGGGTTTAATCTTGTTATGATTTTTACATAGATTTTAGGGTTCTTTTTTTTTATTATTCTATTTTTTATTTTATTTATTTGATTTATTGGGTTGTCTTTAATTAGTTTTAGTTTTATTGTAAGTAGAAAATTGTAATAGCCCTAATAGTGGGAATAATGATTATTTTTATTTTCTATCATTAAAATTAATTAGTAAATTAGGTATATTTAGTAAAGCCCTAATAAAATCAATGGTGGTTGTAGATTAATATTAGGTTTCATGAAATCAAATTAGGGTTCTTTAGAAAAATATAATTTTAATTGCTTGTTTGATTTTTTGTTTGGTTGTTTTCTTTGTTTTTTTACATTTTTTATGTTTTTTTTATTTTTATTTGTTTTAGGCAAGCCCACATTTAGGCCCAGCTCACTAATAATAGGCCATTTAAAAATTGATTTTATATTTTAAATAATTTAAAACAAATTTAGCCCTATTAGGTTAATTTAGACTTAAGCCCACTTTTTAGCTATTAAAATTAATTTAGATATAGCCTAGTCCATTATAGCATTTTTTCTTTTTCTTAAAATAAATAGACTTAGGATCATTTAATTTAATTTAATTTATAATTAGGACTAGCAGTCCATCCAATTTAATCCAAATCAATTGTCCATAAAATTAATAGACTTAAGCCTACTTTTTGGAATTAGAACAAATAGACTTAGGCTCATTAATTAACTTATAATGTACGCCCACCTTTAACTTTATTTCACTTGTAAATAAAATGTAGACTTAGCACAATTAAATTAAAATCAATATAGATTAGACTAATTTAGGGATGTTGCGATATATGTGAATGCATTATTTATGTGCTCTTTCATTATTGGTTGCATGTATGCTAAATTAGGGTTTATATGAAATTGCATGTAAATAGGAATAAGTTAATAATTAATAAGGTAATTCTAAATGAACACAAGACTAAAAGAAGTTTGTATTATGTGTTCAGAATCTCCTAGTTGTGGTGCTAACTTTCTTTTAGAGAATTAAGTTATCACTACCTTCCATTTGTCCTAGTTATTACCCTGGGTGGCAATTCCTCATCTCCACTTTATGTCTTTATAATGTAGTAGTGTGTTCTCTAAAGCCCTAAACTCAAACAGTTTCGCGGTTGCTAAAATCTTAGAAGCACGCTAAACCCCTTTTGTCTACAACCATGCCACCACCATAATCCTCTACTTCACGCCAAACACCATCATTTTTAACTTTGCACCCACTTCTTTGCTTCCCATAAAATGAGCACCAACAATGTGTGAGTACTTTACTTCCCCTACCCCTTCATCCTTCCTATCATATATTGCCCATTAATTTAGAAGCTATCGGATTAAGTGATTCCATTATGGATATGATTAATTATTCTAAATGGGATAATTTTATTAAAATTAATCAAGCCACTTATCATGAATTATTTGTTGAATTTTTTTCTAGTTTCACTCTTGAGAAGGGATTGATTATTTATGACAAACTTGATATTGTTAAGTTTAGGTTGGGTGGGAAGTAATTTTCTTATTTTTTGAATGAATTCACTATGCATTATAGGTTCTTTGATCATAGCTTTGCCACAAGTGATGAAATTAATAGCATTCTTATTGATTTTAGTTATGTTAATCATATGGATTATTGGAGAAAATTTATTCATGTTAGAGGAAATAAACTGTAAGACCCTAGGATGAGCAAAAGTACCAATATAACTCGGCCTAAATTATGGAATTTACATCGCTTTATTGCTTTTACTATATGTGACCACCGTGAGAGCACTAAAGTTGTCTCACTCCTTGACTTGTTTTATCTCTGTTATTTTGATAAGGGATTAAATCCCTCATTTGGGGTATGGATTCGCTCTCTATATAGAGAGCATGTTTAGGAAGAAAAAAGGGGCTCTATATGGGGATCGTATATTACTGCTTTGGCTAAGACCCTTGGTGTTTTTTTTATCAATGTTCTAATCCTACTGAGGTCTGTCCTATGGTTCCTTTTAATTTGGTTTTCATGAGAAATATCAAGTTAGTCACTATGCGAGATAGGAATTATGTTATGCTTGACTATTTCGATGATGCCCCCCTTTTGTCGATGGGCATCCACCTCCACCTCCCCTGTTTGGTTCTCATAGACCATCTTCTTCTGCATCACCACCTTTTTATACATCCCACATCGATGCTACTGTTTACTATCACACCGACATACTTAACTAGTTAAGTGTTAGCATCATCTACCTCTATTAGCTCCATGGCATTCCCTTGCCTCCTCAGCCTATTTTTCTAGCATCTCCATCAATAGCCACAACTAAGGAGCTCCATAATGATGATACTCTTGATGAAGCAGTAGATGGTACTACGGGTGCCACCGAATTTGGAGACGACACCAATCCTTTGGATGATTGATTTCCTCTTTTCCTTTCATTTAGACATTTTTTTTTGTCAATTATTATTTATATTGTTTGTTATATTGTCATTTTCTGTTCAGTTTTCTTTTTTTTTCATGACTTTGTTCATTTTGGACCATTCTTAGCATTTTAATATGTTTTATGTTTAGCTCTATACTACTGCTTTATGTTCTTATTTTAATTTCTTTCATAATTATTCTTTTTTTTCTATATGTTTTTGTTTTGGTTTTGAGTTTGAGAGTTCTCTCATCCTCTTCATTATCCATAGCTAACAAATCATTTAGGGCAGTATTCCTCTTTCATTTATTTTATTTTTACTATTTTTGTTTATTTTCATTTTCTGTATATTTTTGTCATTGTGGACAATGACGTGGTTAGTGTGGGGGAGGGTATCTATTAATTTCACATTCAATTTTGTTTTATTTGTTTTTTACTGTGCTCTTTAGTTCTAAAAAAATAATAAAAGTAAATAATTAGTAGGTGATTATTTAGGGTTCATTAATTGTTAACTCAGTTTCTCCATATTTAGTCTAGCTTGTCCTTCAAATTTTAATACTCTTCTTTTATGCAAATTTGATGATTCAATTACAGTTGGAGAATAATAGTGTCTAAGCCTATTTACCAGTTCAATTATCAAATTATTGAAGGGTTTATTAATTAAGATGGTTGAACATGGTCATTATATGTGAAAATGTTAGTTGTTATCACCTAAACTTGAGATTGGAGATTAAAGTTGAGCACGAAATTTGGAGATAATGCATTTGGTTTGTAATATTAAAAAAAGCAAAAGAAAAAAAATGATAAAAGTCTCCTTTCTTTAGAGCAATAATTAAATCAAAATTTTTATATCCTAAAACTACTCTAATGCTCTAAATAGAGTAAAAGCATCCAAAGGACCCACTTGGCGGTATTCATGCTTAATAATACAAGAATGGTAGGGGGATAACTAAGAGTGGGAAGATTTGATTGAAGAGTATTAAAAAAATATATTGTGAAATGGAGAGTAAAACGCATTCACAACCAATTTTTGCTTTAAAAGAAAAAAAATCTATTATAAGCTTAGATGTTATCTTTGTAAGAGTCATACTCATTGGATTTTAAAGAATTTTGTGTTTGGATTATGATTAGTAAATTGTTCATTTATGATGATTTTTTTCCAGTTATCTTCTTTAGTAAACAATTTGTAATCTCGGTGTTATCAGTTTGCACGTCTTAGAAGCTATAAGTCCTTGGTTGTAGTTGAGTTAGTTTTTTAAATTTCAAAATTTTATTTTTGCTTGAGGACAAGCAAAGTTTTAGTGTAGGGGAATTTGATGTGTATATTTTCTTTACATATGTTTGAGTTGAACATTAATGAATTTTGAATAAACAATTCGTTTAATTTGGGTAGAAATTAGGTTTAAATAAAAAATATTTTGAATTTGAGTTTTTTTTATAGATTTTATTCAATTTCAGTTTTATTTTGGCTCAATTAGGATCTTCATTCATATAGTAACAATTGTTCCCTTTTTCTTGTAGGAAAATTAATAAAGAATTATATGTTAGTTAAGGATTTACGTGATGCAGTCGTGCCATGGGCGTGTCACACCCATGCTTAATATTGGAAGAAGAGCTGAAGCATCATCAATTGCCACACGGTCGTGTCCCTTACAAGAGATTTAAGGGCCAAGACATACAGGAGAGACATGTGTGTGTCTCGAAGTCATTCAGCTTTCTGTCTGAATTTGAGAAGAACCACACAAGATAAACATGGTCATGCTCTGGTTGTGTAAATTAAAAAGAAAGTTTTCATGCTTGAAAAGGAAAAAGGATTTCAAGGTATTCACGTTTCCTATCAAGCCAACCCTATTAAAGGGAATTATTGGGAATTAGGAGGGCATCTTTTGTCATTCATAAGGAGCCCATAAACAAGAGCTCAAGGGAGATTGGAGAAGATTTGTGCAAGATTCAAGAGTTTTATTTTGGTCTTCTTCATCTTTAATTCTTTAATCATGTTTATATGTTTCGCCACAACCATTCATCGCTAGTTTTCTTTTAGGGTTTGGGAATAGGAGTAACTATTCCATTATGTGATTGAACACAAGCTTCTATTATTTAATTTGATTTTCACTTAATTCTATGAGTTATGATTAATATATGTTTTCATTCTTAGCCAGCTTGACTACATATCTATGGGTATATTCACTAACGAGAGTTAGGAGAATTTATTAGCTTAAAACTTACAGGACTTAGATCACTCAACTACGAGAGTAGGCGAGCTCTTCAGGGATAAAATAATTGTTAAAGAGTTTAATGAGTTAGGATTAATTTCTTAATCATAATAGTAGGTTAAATCTTAATCTTGGCATGCTTAACTGAACTCAAGAGAATCTTTAGATATTTTAGAGCAATTACCTTTAACTAAAATTAATGTTTTGTTTGTTAAAGTGTTCATGATCAAATTTGAATAGTGAGACTAAATCTAGACTCTAAACTTTTAATCATTTGATTTTATTTTAATTTGCATTGCTTTGATTTATATTTTATTTGTTAAATCACTTTTATTAGATTTACTAGCCAAGATTATTAGTAAAGATATTAGTATTCAATATACAATCGTCATGGGAACGATAACTCTTTATATTCCAATCATGATCCGTATGCTTGCGAGTTTTGAATGCAACATAAATTAATATAGATTTTTAATTCATTGTATTTTTATTACAATAGTAATGTTTTTTAACATTAAAGCAAATTTAAACCATATTTTTTAAAATTAACACTACTCCAATAAGAATATATAATAAATATTATATTAATTAAGATTTATCATATTTCACTCAATTTCACTAATTACTGTTGTGCTAATACAACTTATGGAACGGTATTGCACTAATTATAATTTATCATATTGACATCTACTAATTTTTGTAATTGGCATCATACAAATGTGATTTATGTAATTGATGTCCAACAATTAAGGTTTATCATACTAATATGAACTCAATTTTTATGATTGTTATTGCACTCTAAATAAGACTTGCCATGTCGAAATAAATTTTTTTAATGAAATTTAATAATTTTAATTTTCAAAAGATTTTAATTTAATAATTTTCTAATTTTCAATATATATATATATATATATATATAGAATAATTTTAATGAGATGCAATAATTAAATCTATGTCAATATGATAAATCCTAACTAATATCGTATTGATTACATAATCATATTAACATAGTAGCAATTCTAAATAAATATGTTTTAAATTTATTTTTATATTAAAAATAAAATTTATTTAGATATTATAATTATTATAACAATAAAAGAATTAAAAAAATCAATGATAATTTGATAAAAAAAAAAATTGAATGAATTTAAAATTATATTGTAAGTTTAGGGACAAAATAAAACTTTTATTTTTTTAAAATTGGTTCATTTAATAATAAATTAAATGATAAGGATGTAATAATTTACTGCAAAAAAATCTCACTGATGTTTAAATAAATTATTAAAAACACAAGAACCTAGTAATATAATAGATCAAACCTGAGAGATGTCTTAGTAATTAAACCTAAAAAATAATAATAACAAAAGAGCAATGCTATCCAGATATATTCTATCTAAATTTTTTTTTTTAATAGAAAAAAAAAGTTAGTGGTGATGAAAAGTTTAGTATAACCTTTTATAGTCCCAAATAAATTTGCTAAAATATCCTTTCTATTCAAAAAGACTTGAATATATTCTATTTGGGAAGATTTATCAACAATAAAATTATAAACTTTTGTCTTCTTTAGCTAATGTTTTTTTCTCAATTTTAGTAATTTTGGCCTGATTGACTTCAAACTCGAGTAAATGTTTTTTATTGAATTGGCAGTGAAATTGATTTTAATAATAAAAAAATTAATTGCCTCTAACTCATCAAAAATCTCTAAAACGCATTGTTCCACGAAAGAAAATCCATTAATACTATAATCAAATTCAATTCGGTGAGTTAAATGTGACTTGAATCATTAAATTTTTTTTTTTTTTTAGTCATTTGAATGAGTTATAGTTCTAACCGCCTAAAAAATTTTCATAAATTTTATAATTAATTTTATTATATGCTAAAATTGAAAAAAAAAATAATAATCATAGTTTACTGTTAAAATTGAAAAACCTAAAAGAATGCACTAAATTTTAAAATAAAACTAAATTTCTTAATTTTTTTAATAATTAAGCCTTTAAAAAATGCCTAATCTTTTTACAACGTCTTTTAATTTTTGGAAAATTCAAATAATTTTAGAAATTCATATGTGTGTAACAGACAATCACTATGCATAAGAAAATTTTTTTGAGTTGGGATACTTCTGATGTTGATGTCTCCCTAAATCCATTTTTTTAATGGTGATTTGGTAATAACAGAAAAGCATTAGGTATTCAATAACATGCAATAATATGTTTTTCCTGTTAACAGTAAATCTTCTCCCACATAAATCTAGCTAATTTACATGTATATATTTGGAACTTACGTGTTAGATAGTTAGTTTGTTTTACTTTTAATTATTAGCACATATCCTTTAATTCTATGCACCACTATCTCTTCTATGTATAATTATTATATATACTTTTACACTTATTCATTCAATACACATATACAAAAAAAATCTTTCTTCTTCTCAAATTAATTACATGGTATTAGAGCAAATATGGCCTCTCAAATTGTCCTTGCTTCACCCAGTTCAACATCAACTTCAATTGCTACAACAAATTATAGTTTCGCTATAAAATTGTCACCTAGAAATTTTCTTATCTAGAAAACTCAATTTATTCCTCTTTTAAATTTTCACAACATGAATCATCTAATTGATGGCTCTCCTGCTCCATCTTCAACCATTGTCTCTTCTTCTAACTCAAGTGAAACCATTGTCAATCCTGATTACACACAATGGTTTAAACAAGATTAATTGCTTTTTTCGTGGATTTTGTCCTCTCTAACTGAAAAGGTGTACTCATACATCATCGGATGTACTTCTTCCTTTGCTGCGTGGAAAGCACTCGAAAGTGCTTTTGGTTCTGTATCACAGAATCATCAACTTCAACTCTATGTTGAACTATAAGAACTTAAAAGTCACGATATGAATGTTTCTCAGTATCTTCAAAAGGCAAAAGCCCTAGCCGATGAACTTGCCACTGTGGAAAAACCTTTTTCATCATCCAAATTTAATGCCATCATATACCGCAATATAGGTATGGAATTTCATCCTATTGTCTCTGCACTAAATCTTCGTCTCGATCCTATTTCTTTTTCTGAGTTATATAGTCAACTCATTTCCCATGAAATTCTTCTTAAAAACTACACCACTTTGCCCACTGCTAATCTTACTATCCGACCTAATTCTTCTTCCCAATCTACCTTAAATGTTTCTCGCCCAACACCTGTTGGCTTTAGACCTACCTTTTGCACCAATTCAAACAAGCCTAAATGCCAAATCTCTGGCTATTTTAATCACACTATTGATAAATGTCATCGCCGGTATGAGCCTCGAACTTCTCCTCATCCAAAAGCCAACGTTACATACCAATCACCTTCCTATTTACCTAACACCTTTGCCTCCTCATCCTATGGTTTACCATAATCCTAGATTCCTAACATCAGTGCCACTCACCATATGACACCACTACTTCAGTCTATTTCAAATCCACAGGCATATCACGGTGGGGATTAAGTCACCACTAGTAATGGTCAATCAATGTCAATTTGTCATATAAGTACTGCTTATTTTCCTTCAATACAAAATACTGATATGAAATTAAATGAGGTTCTCCATGTTCCTGCCCTATCAAAACCATTATTATCTATCCAAAAATTTGCTACTAACAATCATTGTTTCTTTGAATTTTACCCTTCTCATTTTTCTGTTAAGGACATACAGAGCAAGGCAAGAGTAGTAATGGGTTATATACCCTTTCACCTTCCAGACCTCAAGCTTTTCTCCACACTTCCATTCCCTTTTTTGTTTGGCAAGCTAGGCTAGGACATCCTTAATCGTCTATTGTCTCCTTCATCATCAACAACTCTAACTTACCGATGTCATCCAAATATGATCGGTCTCAACCTTGTACTTCATGTCATTTTGGAAAGATGGAAAAACTTCCTTATGCCTCTGTGGAACACTCAAGTTATCAACCTTTTGAAACCATTCATATGGATGTGTAGGGCCCTTCTCCAGTAATTAGCAATTTAGGTTTCAAATATTTTATGCTATTTGTTAATGAATTTACTCGCTTCACTTGGATTTTTCCTTTACAAAATAAAAGTGATGTCTTTTACATTTTTCAAAATTTTAAAGCCTTCGTTAAATTACAATTTCAAAGTTTAATTAAAGTTGTCCATTCTAATTGGGGTGGAGTAGAAGAAATTGTATTCTTATTTTCAGAAAAATGACATTGTTCATCACATCGCTTGTCCATATACCCATGAACAAAATGGACTCACTGAGCGAAAAAATCATTATGTTATGGACACTGGCCTAACCCTTTTCGCTCATGCTTTGATTCCCTTTAAATACTGGTTTTATGCATTTATCCATGTTGTTCAGTCAATTAATAACATGCCTAGCACTAGTATTGCTAATCAAATTCCCTTTGTCAAATTATATCATAAACCACCTGATTACTTAAATTTAAAAGTTTTTAGGTCTATAGTGTTTCCATATCTTAGTCTTTATCAGTCAAATAAATTTTCTTTTTGCACTTCTCAATGTGTATATCTAGGCCAATCTCCCAATCATAATGGTCATTTCTATCTTGACATAGGTATCGAACGAGTGTACATTGCTCGTCAGGTACACTTTAATGAAAAAGTGTTCCCTTTTCAATTAAATTCCTTATCTTCTAATCCAACCACTCACTACACGAGTCCCCACCAACCTTGGCTCATGATTACATCTTCTGACAGTCCTACTTCCATTAATTCCACGCCCAACACGTCTCTACCTTCCCTACTTCGTTGCAATTCATCTAACACCTTACCCCACCAACCACAAAATTCTTCCTTACCTTAATTACCTTCAACCTCATACCCTAATCTTATACGTACCCTTATACCAATCCACCCAATCAAACCCCATCATCCTTATCACCTTCAGCCACTCACCCGCCAACCATTACTTCACATGACAATTCAGGTATTAACCTCTTTGTTGATTTAACCAAATTTCCTATTGCCAATGACCCACATCCTTTTAACGCCACTAGAACTCACTTTATGCAACTTTAAAAATCAACCATGACCCGATGCCATGCACATCACACTACTCAAACCCCTACCAAATTAAATTTTCTTGACACCGAACCTCACTCTTTTCTTTAGGCCAATAAATTTATTGAATGGAAACAAGCTATGTCTAATGAGATTAACGCATTATTAACCACAAACACATGGTCCTTGGTTCCTAAACCATTTAACACTAACATTGTTTCAAATAAGTGGATTTACAAGATTAAACACAGGTCTGATGGCTCTATTAATAGATACAAAGCCCGCCTTATTGCCAAAGGATTCACTTAACAAGATGGTGTCTACTACAAAGAGACTTTCAATCTAGTAATTAAAGCTACCATAATTCGTATTGTGCTTGCCCTTGCATCCATGCATTTTCAAAAAACTTGACATTTCAAATGCTTTTCTCTACAGTAATTTATCTGAAACCATTTACATGGATCACTCACAGGCTTTATTAATGAAAGTAGACCTTGTTATGTCTGCAAATTACATCACTCACTCTACGGCCTTAAGCAAGCTCCGAGAGCATGGTTCTCTCGCCTTGCTCAAGTTCTTCACACTCAGAATTTTACATCTTCTAAGGTTGATTCTTCCTTATTTTTATTTAGACAAGGACCGCATACATTAAATATCATGGTGTATATTAACGATATTATTATCACAGGCTCCTCTTCCAAGCTACTTTATGGCATTATCCAAGCTCTCTGATTAGAATTTCAAGTGAAAGACCTTGGTGATCTCCATTATTTTCTTGGTATTGAGGTTCAAAGACATTCGAATGGCCTCTTTCTCTCCCAATGTTGTATGCCTTAAATATGCTAACTAAAGCACACTTGGATAATTGCAACTCTTGCTTGACACTAATGGCTTTGCAACCTAAACTTTCTAAATTCTTAAAGGAATCATGTGTGAATGCTATGAAATGTCGACAATTAATTGGTGCTCTTCAGTATCTTACTATTACAAGGCCGAACATCTCCTTCACAATGAACAAGTTGTGTCAACTCATGCACAATCCTTCTACTGATCATTAGACTGCTTTAAAATGTCTTCTTCGTTATGTTCATGGTACGGTCCATCTTGGTATTCATTTAACAAATAAGCATTTTCTCGATGTAAATTGCTATGCTAATAATGATTAGGGAGGGGACTTGGATGACTATCACTCCACCACTGGTTATGCTATCTTTCTTGGAAATTCTTTTATTTCATGGTTTGCCAAGAAGCAGCCTACGACAGCAAGATCTTCTATTAAAAGTGAATGCAGGGATATTGCAAATGTGATTGCTGAGTTTTTATGGTTGTGCTCTCTTCTAATGGAACTAAATTTTTCCTCTACTTCATGCACCCTATGGTGTGATAACATTAATGCTATTTATCTCTCTTCCAATCTAGTCTTTCATGCCTAAACAAAGCACATGAAACTTGATTATCACTTTGTTCAGGAATAAGTTTCGTTAGGCAACATTAAGGTTTGCTTTATCTCTACTACTCAACAACTAGTTGATCTCTTCACTAAGCCCTTGTCTTTGTCTCGTTTTACTCATCTTTGTCAGCAACTTCCACTTCGACCACCCAAGGACTTGCAGGGGGCCGTCAATAGTACATCTTCTCCTATGGAAATCTAGCTAATTTACATGTATATATTTTAGACTTACCTGTTAAGTGGTAAGTTTGTTTGACTTTTAGTCATTAGCACCTATCCTTTAGTTCCATGCACCAATATCTCTTCTATGTACAATTATTATATATACATGTGCACTTATTCATTCAATACACATATACAAAAAATATATGTCTTCTTCTCAAATTAATTACATTTCCAACATTTGGTTCTAGTTGGCTTATCCAATTTAAAGTAGTACATTTTTATGGTTCAACTCTTACTAGAGAGCAAGACTATAGATATACATGACCATGGAGAAATTCGGATATGATGACTTAGTCTAGCCACTTCTATAAAATAAAAAAAAATTAAAAAAAAAACTACTACATTTAAAAAAAAAAAAATTGTTCTTTCTTTAAAATTGGATTTGACTAGGAGGTATGATTAGTGAATTAATCAATGCATCTTAAATTATTATTTGGAAATTTTCATTAGTTATTGCTGGATGAAATAGAATTTCTTACTTACATTTGGTGTATTATAGCGTATATTTAGATGCGTGACATAAAAATATATATCTTGTTTATTGATTAAAAAATGAAACACTTAATTTATATATTATTACATTCAACCAGTGAATATAATGCATTGAATGTAGGTAAAAATCACTTCATTTAATTTATTGAAAAAGGTTACTTAAAAATTAAATTACTATCTATGAAAAATGGTTTAGTTGTCACTTTTTTCTAATAGAATACGGTGTAAAATTTGAATTTTTAATTTATAAAATTAGTTTTTACTTAATTTTAGAGAAAAAAAATTACCTTTTGTTATACAATCCATCAATATTTCTACAGTATACTTATCTATTAATAAAAAAACAAATAGACTACTAAAATGACATATAGATAATGTTTCTGCTTTTTCAGTTTAAATGAACTTTAGAAAATTCTAAAGTGAAGTATTAATCAATTTTTCTGGAGAGCACATCAACAGTGAGCCAGTGGCTGCTTGCCGCAGGGACAGAATCTCTTTTTGTCTACAATGTTTTTAGCAAGAAGCTATGTAAATTGTGGTTTTGCTGTCCATTAATTAATGTAATAGTTTTTCACTATTTGGTGTTGAATTCAACCAATAGTTACCATATTCCATTCTTACCATCTAACTAAAACTTTATATAGCATATAATATAGATTTGTTGGCAGACAAGACTATCACAACTATTGAAAATGATGCTTTTGTATTCATAACTTAATCCAATTTTTGCTTCTTCTCAAATTAAAATAATTTCATTTGTCTAATTGAACTTTATATTATTGTCTATTGTGGCATCAAATATATTAATAGACGTTGTACGAGCTATTTTTTAAAAAATAAAAGATTTTAAATTATAAAATACACGAAGTATACATGTCAACGATCTTTCAAAATTGAGTGCAACGTATTTTAAAAATAGCAAATTATTTTCCTGTTTTATGATTTGGATTATTTATAAAGACTACCATGCTTTCATCATTATATCATAAAGAAAATACACAGTAAGTAACCAAGAAAACTTCTTTTTATTTAATTAATTATGAAGAGCTCAAGACAATACAAGAAAACTTCAAGGAAGCAGCACAAGTGTTGGGGGAAATTTTAGAAGAACAGAGTGCTAACACAACAGAGAATTATAAGAAAGCAGATGTAGAAACTGCAAGTGAACTGATTCATTATTCCAAGACTGAAAGTGCCTATTTATAGGCTTACAAGCAAACTGAACAACTAAAAAATCTGAACTAAATAAATGACTGAATAATTTGAACTAACATCAAATATTCTTGGCACTACTTTTGTTAACTAAAAACAGAAAATTAAGCAGCAATATCTGCAACTTAAAAACAAATATCTTAGACTAAGTCAGATTTTAAATTACTCTTCAACACTCCCCCTTGAATCAAAATTACACACTTCAAGTGTTAAGAGCCAGGTCCGATTGTAGCTGGGTGAAAGAAAGAAGAAAAATGGCCTTGTAGCTGATTTAATTGTTCTCTAAAAATGGCTATCAATGAAGGTTCAGGCAGCTTCAAAGCAGGCATAAAAGATTTTGAAAATTGAGTACAAAGACAATGGCTGTGCAACATCAAACTCTTCGGCATGAGTTTGAGACTTTGCCCATGAAGGTTGTAGTTGAGGAGTCTAATGACTTGTCAACTGAAAAGTATGCAGAAAAAGCATTTCAAATGAAGGGGGAGAACTTTTATCAAAAGGAGTTCACAAAAATGGAAGAAAATGAACATGACAAAAGTTTATTTTATGAAGGCAAAGACCAATTTGATGGACAACAAAGGCAGTCCAAAGAGCAAAGCAGCAACAAGAATGATGAAGTGAATTATGCAGTACAAGATGATGAGAAAAGTGAAGACAAATCATGTCAAGTGAAAGAGAAGGAAAACAAAAATGAAGTGTTAGTTGGCAAAGAAAATGGAAGGACAATCCTTTGCAATAAAGAACAAGGCAAAAATAAAAGTAGAGGTCGATTTCAAAGGAAAGAAAGGCAGACCTGTGCTGAGCAATAATGGAAAAGGAATGAAGAAAAGACATTTCAAGTAGAAGGAAAAGGCTCAAATGCAAAGGAGCTGTTAAAGGCAGTTGATCAAAGAAAGGATCACAAAAATGACAAGGATAGAAGCAAAGGGTCTGAACAAAGATCCAACAACAAGGGCTGCATTCAATGCCAGATTTATAGGAAATATGGGCATGTAAAAGCCTTTTATGGCTCATTTTGATATTAACAATACGTCTAGTGGTGTGTGGTTTGTAGATAGTGGCCGCTCAAACCATATGATGGGCACAAAATCCATGTTTAAAGAGCTTGATGAGACACAAAAGATGAAGGTGCAGCTTGGAAATGGCAAAGAAATGCAAGCAGAAGGAAATGAACAGTAGTCATTACAAGTATTCAAGGTGAAATAAAACTTTTGCATGATGTTCAATTTGTTCCTAACTTGGCACAAAATTTGTTGAGTGTTATACAGCTGATAACTAGTGGATATTCAGTTTTATTTAATGTTGGAAGTCAAGTTCAGTTCAATAAGTAAAAGACTACTTCACCAAAGCTTTGTCAAGTTGAAGACAAGCTTATCTTAGGATGTTACTTGAAGTGTGTAATTTTGAATCAAGGGGGAGTGTTGAAGAGTGATTCAAAATCTGACTTAGTCTAAGATATTTGTTTTTAAGTTGCAGATATTGCTGCTTAATTTTCTGTTTTTTTTTTTTTAATCATCAAATATTTCAGGCACTAACTTTATTAACCATGAAATAGAGGATTAAGGAGCAAACATCTGAATCTAAACAAATATCAAAGGCTTAGTCAAATATCAAAACTAAAAGCAATTTCTGAATCACACATCAACAATAAGCACGTAGCACATGGTTAACTGTTGGCTAGTTCAAGCTCGCTAGTTCTTTTTATTATGCATAACTGACATGTCTCACTAGTTATTGCTGCCTCCAAACTGCTTCTGAAGATAGCTGATAATATTCTTGTCAAGTTGGAATGCTTTAGCAAGAACATCAGAATTGATTGGTGGGTTAGACCCAAATACTGCATTAGCTATAGTGATAACACCCGGGTTCTGACTGCTCAAACCAGCAAAAGCAACTGCATTCGTCTTAGCAATGTTGAACTGATAGTGAATCAGGCCAATTGGGAACACAAAAACGTCTCCTAGGTACAGTACTTTTGAGATCAGTCGATTGGGGTTTGATGTGACAAAGCCAACGTAGAGGGTGCCTTCAATGACTACAAGAATCTCTGTTGCTCGAGCGTGAGTGTGGGGAGGGTTCAAACCACCACATGGGGCCTAGTCGATACGAGCCAGAGAGATGCCGAGAGTGTTGAGCCCTGGTATTTGATCAACATTCAAGAGAGTGACATTTACTCCATTCTGATTTCCTGTGCTTCTTGGGATGTTGAGTCCGGAGAAAGAGAAATCGTCTGCTACAGTAAGATTTGGGTTCTTGCAGAACTTTCCATTGACAAACGCTGCATTCATTTCAAGAAATGTTAATTGTCAGGATCACTATGCATAAATCTAAATAAATGAAAGACGAGTTGGTATTGAATCCGCTTGATTTTGTGAGAGTGTGAATTACAACTTCAAACCTCAATCAGATCATAATTATGTGACAAAAAAAAAAGATAAATTAAAGGAAGATAATGAGCATAATTAATGCAGAAAGAAATCAAGCAAGCTTATCAATAATTATACCAGCATTCTTGGGTTCATCTATTGCTACGCCGAAATCTTGAAGAGGGCTGGGGTCATAAGCAGAGGCAAATGAGAAAGCCAAAGCCAGGAGTAGTCGCAAAGATACAAGGAATTGACCACCACCTTTTATTCTTTAGTGATCAACCTTTCTTTGCTAATTAGCTAATTTTCTAAAGTGCAAGGTGTGAGAAATCTTGACTCCTTGCATGACTATTTAGAGTGTAGAGCTCAAAGTCTTGGACCCTTTTTATTATTATTATTATTTATTGAGAAGTTTATTCATGGAATGTATTATAAACGTATTTTATTTTTTTCAGATCATGCATAATAGAAAATTAATTTTATAATAGAAGACAGCAAAGTCATGCACTAAGGTCATCTCCAATGGTGACAGTAATTTGCCATTTTCACAATAATTTATTGTCCAACGGTGACAGTAATTTGTTAATTTATTTTGCTATTTTGAATGTGCAGCAATTTTACTACTTACTGATTATCACAACAGATGCTATTTATTCTTGTTTTTTTACATAATAGTTCTATATTTTTATATGTCAAATATTTTAGACCAATTTTATCTTAATTATTTTATTTCCTTTTACATGATATTTATTTTGTTAACTTTTTAATTATAAAAATATAAAATTAATTTAATGTCTTATTATTTAAATTTTTATTATTTACATAATTATTTATATTAATTACATTCATTATTAATTATATTCACATGAATATATAATAACACTAAACAAATCTTATTAACATTACCTAACATTATATAAAAATCAAAACATTACATAAACATTAAAAGATATAAAAGAATATTCAGAAAATATTTATTTTGATGTGAAAATTGTTGTTATGAATTGAAGATAAAATAATATAGATACAACAATTTACTATAAAATTTACAATAAATTGTTATTTTGGGTTGGAGATGGCCTAATGATATTTTTGAATAAAAATAATCACTAAATTATTTTTTCAGCACCGACAAATATTTTAAATTTTTCTCTAATTTAGACCAATTCAAAAATCGTTAGGTAGTTGCATCAATTAAATTAAGTTAAGTAAACTTCTTTTAAAATCACTAGCAGTTTCTATATATATTTCCAATTGAAGTGGTTATAGTTGGTAATCTGCCCAAAGCAAGCTATAACCCAATGAAGTTGAGTTTAATGCTATGCATGGTTAAACGCCCAATAGAGTTGGACCATGATCAGAGAACATATAACCCTTGTCTAGCCACTTTCTATTAACTAAAATGCTAAGAAAAATTAAATAATTATTATAAAATAGAAAATAAAACAATAGCAAAATTGAAGTTTATCGAAGGTTGTTTTTGAAGATAAAATTCATCAAACTTGATATATAGAACTACAGATAATTCACCTTAACTACCTTAACTAGGATCATATTTATTATTATTATTATTATTATTATCATTATTATTATTATTATTATATTTAGGTTAATTTATCCAAGTTAGGATCATGTGTGTATTCATGTAAGGATAAGCACCCAAGCAATATATATATATACACAATAACCAATATTTCATTATACCTTGTATAGGAAATGAAGTACGACAGCATTCAAACTCTTTGAAAATTGCTGTATATATAATGTCCACCAAGGAATATATTAATTTATGAAATTATTTATTTGATGATTTTATTCTCTTTTGATATATATAGAGAACTCTAAAGTTATTAAATTTAAAATTTAATAAATTTCCCTCTTTATAATTCAGCATTTATCTTGAAAACTTATGTGTTGAGTTGTTAAAATTTATAATATTTTTCTATAAAAAATATGAAAAATTTATGTTTAGTAAAAAGTTGGAGTCCAAAAATTAGGAAACGTACTCGAACATCTCAATCAGGTTGACACCTGCTTAGCATTTGCATCACGCTTCTGTCGTCCAAATATAATAAATTAAAAATAAAAGATTACAAAAAGTAGCAAGAGAATACAAAGCACAAGCCTAGCAAAAGTGAAAATACCCTTGGCTACTAAAATTATTATAAATAAAACGAGAGCAGAATGGGGGATAGAATTCCACTATTGTAAAGAAGGATGATCAATCCCATGTCTTGCCGAAGCATCTGCAACTGAATTGCCTTCTTTAAAATGTGTGTCACCTGAACATTCATGTTGGACATTAAATGCAAACAATGTAACCATTGTTGCTTAATCTTCTTAGTAACTTGAATAGAATGAGCATGGAACAGCTGCACCATCATCAATGAGTCACATTCCAGCCAGAGATTCAACCAGCCTCGATTCCAAGCCACATCAATAGCATAGATGGCAGCAACAAGCTTAGCAACAAAGGAAAAGTCAGACCCTATACCAAAAGCAAAAGCACCAAGCATAAAACTTGAAATATTTAGAAAAACACCTCTTACTGCAATAGTAACCGGCATTCTTAAAGAAGAACCATCAGTGTTGGCCTTGACTTAAGCGGGAGGAGGAGATCGTTAAGAAATGAAAATAATCTTTGGTAACTTAGCTGGAATGCCATGAATGACAAGAAGCTTAAGAATGAGGGATTCATCCATGGAATTATGCATCTTTCTAACCCTAAAATATTCTATCTCCTTTATTGCCTTCCAAATAAGCCTAAGAGTTATATGAATATTGGGAGTGACATTGTTAAAAATTGTAGAATTTTGGGTATACCAAATGACCAAAACCACATGGACAATTTCAGCACACCAAAGGGAAGATAGTTGAGTGCTAAAACTCACTTTAGATGCTGCCAAAATCATATCAAAAAGAGAACCCGATACCTAAATACGTTTACTAAATAGCTTTAAGATGACATGCTAAATTGAAGAGGCAAATGGACAGTGAAGAAATAAATGCACTGAATCCTCCAAGTGAGTTGTACATAAAACACAATATGAAAGAAAACAAAGTCCTTTCTTCACTAAGTTGTCATCCATGGGAAGGAATCCTATAAGAGCTCACCAACAGATCATAGAACGAGATGGAGGGAAGAATTCCTTCCAGATAAAGGAATGCTACGGAACTTGAAGGCGCGAATTGAGCAAATAGTTATACATGCTCTTGACAGTAAGCTAATCATCTGAAACCTTTTCCCAAACACATAAGTCCGAAGAATGCTTGATAGAAGAGACTGCCAAAATAGCATCCTTGACTTTGTCATTAGCAATATGATGCAAATTCCAAGAGTAATTAGAATAAAAATAGGGCACCAAATCAATAAGCTCACGTTGCTCTTTAGGAAGAATACATAAGTGATCCGCAACCGGGGGTTCAATCCAAGCATTGGTCCAAAAATTAAAATTGCAATTCTCACCAATAAACTATTTACAATTAAATTGAACGGAACAAAAAATGCTTTGAAGAGAAGACCAAATCGAAGAGTGGAAAAAATTATTACGTGGAATTCCAGAGGGAAAAAGAAATCCGACCCGAAGAGTTGTGATAGGAAATTCCTAAGAAGAAATCAATTTCCAAACCATTTTGCTTAATATGGCATCATTTAAGTGCTTCAATTACTTGACACCCAAACCTCCTTCTATGGAAGGGAGACAAGTAATATGCCAAGGCATTATGACAAGCGTTTTCTCATGAATGGAACATGTCCATAAAAAATTTCACATACAACGCTCCATGGAAAAAAAGCAAAGAGCTAGGCCATTTATAAATTGTAAATGAATGCAAAATAGAACTAGTAATAACTGATTGACTAAGAGTAAGATGACCTACCATAGGCAAAGTATTCCCTTTCCATTTAGCAAACTTGTTGTAAAATTTATCAGCAATAGGCTTTAACCATCATTTTTTTTTAGCACCTAAGAGCAAAAGAACTCCTAAAAGACTACCCTTCTTGATTCCTATGACATGACGAAGTTTAGTAGAACGAGCTACTATCCCGAAAGCTTACCATAAAGCATAAAAATGTCATTGATAGCTTGAATGTTTCAAAGAGAAGCTTTGGCAAACAATAGAACATCATCAACATACAAAAAATTTGTTGGAAAATAATTATTTCTAGTATGAAGCATTAGGGTAATAACACCTTTAATAACCTTGGAAGTAAGAAATCTACTAAGAAAATCCTCAGCATGGAAAATTAGAGAGGGGGGAAGAGGATAACCTTGGCAAACACCTCTAAAACAAGGAAAGTATCCTTGAATTTTGCCATTAATCATGATAAACAACCTTTAAGAAGAAAACAGAGACAGAATCCAATCCTTGAACTGCAAAGAAAATCCAAAAGCTTTCAAGACATCAAGCAAGAAATTCCAATCAACAGTGTCAAAGACTTTACGAATATCTACTTCCATAGCCATATTACCTCCAAAGTAAGAATTATTCATAAGATTAACCCCTTTTAAAGCACCCACAATACAATCATAAGTACTACAACTCTTTAAAAAACCAATTTGGTTATAAGAGATCATTTTAGTAGCTATTAAAGCAAGGTGGTCAGCTAAAATTTTAGTGATATTCTTCATACTAAAATTACAAAGCATAATAGGCCTGAATTGCTCAATAGAAATAGCATCAATGACTTTAAGAATTAATTCTAGAGGTGATAATACCTGAGCAAAAAAAGCTACAAGTAATAGAGAGTAGACATCATGCTTAATTATTTCCCAATTAAGATGTGATGAGTGGAACATTCTGATGTCTCCTCCTACCAACCTTCAAGGTGCTCCTTTTGCTCTTTAGGGGGTACTTTTGGTGTAAGCTCTCCACCATCCCCGAGGCTTGTGTGCATGTTCGACGACACAACCTTAAGTGAGCTCCCTAGTGTGAAGTTAGGTGACGGGCATCGAGTTCAGGAAAGAGGAATTCGGTGTCTCCATAGAGGATTATGAGTTTGAAATTTAATTAATAACAATAAAAGAAAAATTACTTTCATGACAAGACTACGACTTCGAACTTAAATAAAAATATTTAAAAAATTTGAAATAAAGCATAACAAGTGACATGAAGATGTTATTATACCAGCATTCTTGGGTTCGTCTATTGCTACACAGAAGTCTTGAAGAGGGCTAGGATCATAGGCAGAGACAAAGGAGCAAGCCAAAGCCAAGAGCAAGAAAGAGCAAAGGAATTCCACTTTTGTGTTTGTAAGCTTTTGCTTGCTATAATTGAGTGTGATCGAGGTGTGAGAATTCTTGCATGTTTGTTCCACTATTTATAGGTAAAATCCTTTGAAATATTCAATGCCATCCAACGATCGATCGCTGCATATTATCTAGCTTTGTATGTTGATTTTCCAGTCTCTGGTATTAATACCACTTCATTAATTTCTTATATGGAAGTGGTCGTGTACCCATGTTTCTCCGATTTTGAATTGTTTTTCTAAGGGGTAGTTCAAAACGTTTGAACCAAGCAAACTATACGAACCTAGTCTTTACTTTTATTTTCTTTTCTTTTCTTTTCTTTTTGTATTAATTTGTGAGTTAATTCAACTAGTTTAAACTTGAAGATTGTTACTTATTACCCATTATTCCTTTTCTTTCACTAAGATAGAATTTTATTTTATTTTTTTACATATATTAAATTTGTAATCCATAAATTTTAAGGACCATTTTGATGTACCTAAACCAAAGTTCATTATTGTTTTCTAGAGCAAAGTAGCAAATCGCAAGTGATCATTGTATATAAACAAAAATATTACGTTAATATATAATCAAGAAAGGGTAACATATTCATTTAACTAAAAAATTTTATATTATCTCAAAACAATATATGGATCAATTGGTAGAAACCATTTTCACTTAAATAATATTTTAGATTTGAGGTGTGATATTTGTAATCACATAAAATTAGTTATTAAGTTAGTGAAAGAGTACTTAAACAGTAACTTCTCTCTAAGGGCATCATGAGGTGTACGGTTCGATTTCTACTGCCCTCTATTTAAAGGAAGAAGACTTTTTTTTGTTGTATAGTCCATCAATATTTAGATCATATAACTTTACTATTAACCAAAAAAAATAATTATTAGAAAATTTTTACTATTTTTTAATTCTATTTAATCAAATCAAATTAGTTAAAATTTAATAAAATTTGAATATCAATACTTTAAACATAAAAAGTTATATTATATCTCACAGTAGCCGCATAAGGATTCAACTTACAGTTTTTTTTTTAGTTTTTTTTTTTCTTTTCTTTTTTACATTAGAGGGGAAAAAGACACTACGAATTTAGCAGTAACATGAGTGAACCACATCCACAAGATCCTGATACAGCAGCTCACAGATGCAGGCTGGCTCTAACCGAAGTTCATAACCCAGCCAAATGGTCAGCACGTCTGTCTTTCATTTGAGAGCAGATATAGGAACGAATATTGAGTTCAAAGAAAGAATTAATATGTGCTTAGAACGGATTGGATGACCAAGACTAATAAACTAACTTTTACTATAAGTACATTAATTGGATTATAATTAATTTAGAGATGCTTAGATTGAGATCAACTAGATAATCGAAGTCCTTCGTTGACTATATTGACAAGGACTGCAAATTATATCCGCCAAGCTCCTCGTATTTCTTAATTTTAATTTAGATTATTGCATTCCAACAAACTCAAATGGTTATTCGCTTTTGGTTGATGAAATGCTCTAATTACAACACAACATAAAAAAAATTATGTAAGTTTTGAAATTTTAATTAATTTTTACTAAATATTGATGAAATTAATTTTTTATTTATAGAAAAAATATTAATGGATTATTAATTAGTAATTCATCAAAATTGACATTTGTTTGTCTAATGAGCAGTTTGATTTTTTTTTTAATCTGATGCACTCGTATCCGGTATCCCATAAAACTTGACTAATCTATATTCGATCTAGGTAGGACTCTGAAGGACAGCAAAAGTCTCCCTATGAGTATTTAAGGCTTCTGCATATGCTAAAATCTTGAACTCAATATCTAATTTAAGTGGTATCAGACTCAATCTGACCCAATGCTCATGGGTGCAATTTGAATTCTTTTAAATAATAAGATTTTGAAGGTGTTAGAAGAGTTTTGTTTCTATCATAGAGTCTATCCGACTCGAACTTTTATTCAAAGATTATGTGTTCATCATATATTGGAGATATTAAATACAAAAATATAATCAATTTTATATTGATTCAAGTAGTAAGAAGTTTAAATTCATTTAAATACAGTCTTAGATTTGAGTCCTATAAATAGAGAAAGCATATGTTGAAAAAAAAAAATTATAAGTCTAGCCGGCTGGAATTCCTAATTAATCAAAGTATTTATAGCTACCGAACGCTGAGTGAAAAAAAAATGTAAAAACATGTGTTTTATATTCTCTAATTGTAATATATAGACAAACAATTGACAAAAACAAGAAATGAAAAAACTTCTCTTATGCAAGTTTATATTAGAAGTTTTACAATTATAATTGGAAAAAAAAAAAAAAAAAACGAAAATCAGAACGAGGTATTGTGCTAATTATAAAACAATTAGAGTTGTTAAAGATTGGTGGGTGATAATGACACCAATTAGTATAAAAATTGGTATGTAGTAGATTTTCCAAGAAGACTATTATTAGTGAATTGCAGGTTCATATATTCCTACAATCGAGAACTATACGTTAAGCTCTAAGTTCCAATCTTTTAATTCATAAGTGAACTTATACAATAGATTACTTTCTAAACATGACACATTCTTATCTGATGCTCTATATTTATATCCAAACCCAGGATACAAGTTTAACACTTTAAAACCCATAAGAAATTACAAATTCATATAGAAAAATAAAATTTACTTCTTCTTTAATACAGAATATACTAGTCCTAAAAGATAAGAATAGAAGTCTAAATCTAACCAAGTTTGAACCATATATATCTACCTCTCATCTCTTTTTTTTTAAAAAATTATCTACATTCTATTTATTTTCTCACATACCATATAAACTTAAGTATTGCAGTCCTTGTAAGGGAAATCTCACAAGTTCACCCTAACTCTTCTTGTGTATGCATCATACTAACTTAGACATCATAGTGCTTAATTATAAGAGAAATTCCACGAATTCACCCTAACTTTTCTTGTTTGTGCAGATTTAAAAGAAAGATTCACGAACAAGTTATATCATTTTCGTATTTAATTAAAAACAAAAAAATCATTATTAGCCAATTAAAACTATGAAATTGTGATAAGAAAGTGATTTGATTGCTAATTTTCTTTAAAATGTAAATTTAAATTTTGTATATTAATTTATAGAAATAATTTATATCCAATTCATTAATGGAGAGAACTATCTCCTATTGCATGATCAATTAATATTTAAATTATTTAAACTTTTATTAATGATAACTTTTTTTCTGGAACCCTACAAGTGATCAACAAAGGGTAAGGTGAGAGTTAGGGAGGATCCCCACAAACCCTCAAATGCCTAAGTTAGGAGATGTAGAGAGAGAGCCTAGAGAGAGAAAGAGAACAATGAGAATATGAGAGAATAGAATGAACGAGAACGAGAGACATGGGGTCCTATTTATAGGGTTAGTAATGCTCAAACCTGATAGGAATAAAATTCCACTTCCATGAGAGTCCTATGTCAACTAGGAGAGTGTTCCTTCCTCTATGGGAGTGTCCTGATCAGGAATCTTTTCCTATTTGTATTGGATATCCTTGCTCCACAAGCAACCTTATATAGGAAAATAAAGACCTTATTTAAATAGGAATATGTATGTGGGGTATTAAGAGTCCCCCTTGGGAGTATATTCATATATTTATGTTCGATGTTTCGGGTTCACAAGGTGGATATAGATGTTATTGTCTTGCTTGAATCATGACATTTAATATGGAAGGATGACCTGAGGGTACCAGCTTCAATCACTGAACTTATATTCTTAGTGCATTAAAAGCGCGGCCCAAGTACTATATAGTCTCGGTGCATTAAAAGCATGGCCTAAGTGCCATATATTCTTAGTGTATTATAAGCGTGACCTGAGTGTCGAACCTTAATACTATAGAAACAACCTGAGGGTGCCAATCTTCAGTTACTGGACATTGATGCATGAGCTTTAGATGCTTGATGTACAAGGCAGTCGATAACAATGTGTGCAGGGTTAGTAAACGTTATGTCATTTTGATGTCTTTTTAAAATTTGAATTGCATAATGGTTATGTCTATTCATGTGTCAGAAAATGAGACGTTTTTGCTACTATAATGATAAATGCTCAATTAATTTATCTTTTTTGCTTCCCAGACTACCCTTAATAGTGTTGGAAAGATAAAAAAAATTTATGAGGGTAGTAATGGTATTGGAGACGTTTTAGCATTCCTACCGATTTCATTTTGCACATTGTAGATAGGAGATTTAGAGCCCACACTCCTATGTTAGACTTTGATAGACTAGTTGTGTATTTTAACCAGTTAAAGGGGGGGTTTAAAGTTCCCTCTGGACCTTTCGTGAAGGAGTTCTGGAATAGATATAATATAGCTCTTAGACAACTCCATCCCAATTGCTATAGAATTCTAACCGAGTTTATAAAGTGAATGCATGAGGAAAGTACAGAGCCGGACTTGGACATCTTGCACTACATTTACAGTTTGAACAAGAAAAAAGGGGAGATGATGTTCTCTTTGTCAACCATCCCCAACCATAGCCTTCTTGTGAAGCTTTTGGACCTCCACAAGAAGTGGAGACACAAATTTTTTATTGTTAAACACCCTTCGGACTTTGTGGATGTCCGGCAGATGTGGTCCAATGAGTGCCATAGGGTGAAGCGTCCTCTGAGATTATCTAACTAAGATACAGAGATGGCATGAGACTTTACCTTCATGGCATAGCTGATGCCTAATCTATGAAAAATCTGTTCAGGAGATATCTTTGGAGAGTTTACTCAAATCATGTACAACCCACTTGTATGTTTTAACCTTAAAAAGGTATCGTTCTGACTTTTGTATTTTTATTTTTATTTGTAGATGACTGACTTTTTTGCCTTTGTAAAGGGATTCAGCTTGTAGATGACGAGCCAGAGGAGCAAAAGGATGTTCAGATATCCACTCCTTCGCCTGAGCCTACAACATTAGTAATCCTAGTTAAGGATGTGGCCAGCTTAAAAGGGAAAACTATAGCTAGGTCCTCCCAAGCTGACAAGGCTGAGGAGCAAAAAAGGTAAGTCCTGGATAGAGACTTAGATGCTGAGGAACTATATAAGGAAGTCTTCGTCAAGCGTCTGAAGCTTTTAGGGTGTCCAGATATGAAGGCATGGATCCTCAACAATATCAAGCCTCTGAGTGTCTTAAACACTCAAGTTAGAGACCAATATGTTGAATCCTTGAGGTTGCCAACCAATATGCATCACTGGATGAATGAGGACAGTGAGGAGTTATACAACTCCATGATCAGACATTTGTTAGAGGTAAATGTCTTTTTCTGTGAATCTTGTGTTTTTATGTTTTAAGGTAATGACATTTGTTCTTTTTTTCCAGATGGCTCAGACTTTAAAGTTGGCAAAGGATAACTACTACTACCTGAAGAGCCAATATAGCTTGAAGGAGATGGAGGTGGGCACCATAGCCATCAACTTTGAGAAGAAGTTTAATAAGGCAAAGGTGGCGCTGGAGCTCTGCCAAACTAAGCATGTAGAAGCTAGGTTTGAGGCAGAGGTGAGCCAGAAGAAAGTGGTTGATCTAGAGCATAGCTAGGGTCAATTGATGACCAAAATCAAAGAGCAAGACACACAGATTGTTGATCTAGAGAAGAAGTTAGGTGAGGCCAAGAAGTCCTATGAGGATGAGAAAAGGATCTAGTAGAATATGGTTAGGGATTTTTCAACGTGTAAAAGTCTGAGTACTAGAGGATCCTACTCACACAATATCTAGATCTTGACTTCTCAAACTTGGATAAGATATCCCCAGCTAAACTAGCTAGGATCGCCTTTGAAGAAGATGCTCAAAGCAAGGCCTCTGCCCAATGTCCTAGGAATCCTATGAAATCCTCTAAGTCTTTAGTTGGGGGACTATCTTCTGAGCCTCCAGTGCTCGCCAATGTCGTTAGTGTTAGCCCTGCATCTATCTCTGAGTCACTCTTTTTGAGTGTCCCTTCATCTGAGCCTTCCAGAGCTCAGTTATTATATTGAAATTTTTTTTTGTAATGTAACTTTTCTTATTAATGAATAAAGATACTTTATTTGATAAGATTTCGAGTACATCTACTGGTAGTATTTTTAGAGACAATCTGAGTTCTAATATCATTGTAATTCCTTCTCCTGTCTGCTCTGATTTTGTATATCCCTTTAAATGTTTTCTTTATGATTTGGTAGGGAGCTTCCCAATTAGGTCCAAGCTTTCCTATACCAAAGTTGCCTTTCTCGATGTCTGCCCTTCTGAGTACCCAATCTCCTAATTTAAAATGTCTTAATCGGATACACCAATGATGATATTCAACTATCCTCCATCTTTACGCCTCTGTAATAGCAGATGCTCGTTCTCTTCTCTTTCAATAAATCTAGGCATATCCAAGTGTTAATGTTGTTGGCTTCTTAGTATAATTCCTCACTAACCCTGTAACTTGGTGATCAGTATCACTGCATCCATCCCATAGGTCAGCTTGAATGGCATCTCTTTTTTGGAGGTTCTAGGCCTATTCTTGTAAGCCCATATGATGTTGTTAAGTTATTCAACCTAGCTTCCCTTTTTTTCATTGAGCCTCTTTTTTAACCCTTGCATAATGATTTTGTTAGTTACCTATGTATGTTCGTTCATTTGTGGGTGAGCTACTGAGGTAAATTAGAGCTCTATTCTGAGGTTAAAATAAAACTTTCTAAATTTCTCATTATTGAACTGCTTTACATTGTCTACAATCAGGGTATGTGGTATTCTAAACCTACATATGACTTCTTTCCAAAAGAAGTGTTGAATTTGGGCTTCTATATTGGTCGATACAACTTCCGCTTCCACCTATTTGGTGAAATGGTCTATAGCTATGATCAAGAATTTCTTTTGGGATGTTGAGGTAGGGAAGGGATACATAATGTCCATTCCTTATATGATAAAAGGTCAAGGGCTCCTAATCATATGTTGAGGATTATAGGGTTTATGGCTGAGCCGGGCAAATTGCTGACACCTATGGCATTCTTGATTCAGTTTTTGAGCAACTTAGGACATGGTAGGCCAATAGTATCCTTGAAGTAATGCTTCTCTGGTCAATGAATGATGTGATTCATATGCTCCATAAATTCCTTCGTGGATCTCCTTGAGTACGTAATTCCCTTCTTCTTAAACACACTTTTAGACCATGGATGTGAAAGAGATCTTTTGTAGAGTTCCTCATGGCAAATAGAGTAATGTGCAACCTTTATCTTCAATTTTTGAGCTTTTAGTTTATCTTCTGGAAGTGTCCCCTTCTGTAGATATTGAATGATCAGTTTCATCTATTATGGGGCTTCCCGTTCATTTATCATTTTTGAATCCTCGGTGCTTGGCCTTGTTAGCATTTCGGTGAGCTTAAGTCCTCTGAATGTCTGGTTGTCCTCAGCTACTAACTTGGTTTATAGGTTAACTTTGAAATTCATGCCTCTGGGGATTTGGATGATTTCACACTGTTTCCCCTCTTACTCGAGCTTCTTTAGGAGCTACCTAACTTTTCTGACATATTTGGCAATGCTTGGATCTTTTGTTTAAAATGTCCTTTTAACTTAGTTCACCACCAATTAGAAGTCCAAGAGTATCATGAGATGCTTGGCTTTGACCTCTGCAACCAACTTTAGACCTGTGATGACTACTACATTATTAATGGCATTATATTCTATCCAGATGGCATATCTAATGAGGATTTTATATGGCCCCTTAAGAATAATTCTTGCACCAGAACCTTAGGTGGATGATGCCCCATCAACATAAAGGCTCCATCCTAGGCTTTCAGAGGGGGTAAGATAGTGTCATCTCTTATATAAAGTCTGCTAGGGCTTGAGCTTTCACTTGTTGTTGGGATTCGTAATCGATGTCAAATTCTCTAAGAAATATTAACCATTGAACCAATCTGCCAGATGTCTTAGGTATTTATAAGATTTTTCTCAAGGGGAAACTGTATCTTACAATGATGGGATGAGCTTGAAAATAGTGCCTAAGCTTTCGGGATGTGTGGATGATGGTCGTGGCTAATTTATATAGTATTGGGTATCGAATCTCAGATCCTCATAGTACTTTGCTTATGTAATATACCAGGCTTTACTAACTTCCTTCCTCTTTCACTAGTACTGAAGCTATTAACTCTCGGCCAATGGAAAGGTATAGGTACAATATTTCTTTAGGGACTAGCTTATTGAGTAGAGGTGGTGAGGATATGAATTTTTTGATATCTTTAAAGGCTGCCTGGTAGTCTTCAGTCCATAAAAATTTCTTAGAATTCTTCAGGGCTTAGGATAGTGGAAGACATCATCTAGTCAAACAAAATATAAAATGCCCCAAAGTTGTGATCTTACCATTCAACTTTTACAGCTCGTTAATTGTCATCAGAGCTTTCATATTAAGAATGGCATCCATCTTTTTTAGGTAGGCTTCGATTCCTCTATGTGATATCATGAATCCTAGGACGTTTCCTACCTTTACTCTGAATATGCACTTCTTTGGGTTTAACTTAAGTTGAGACTGGCTCAGCAATTGGAGGATTTGGCCGAGAACTACAGGGGTGCTGCTTTGCATACTTCCTTTTGATGATGATGTCATCCATATATACCTCCATATTTTTTTATCTAGCTCTAGAGTACATGATTCATCTTCCTTTGATAAGTTATTATAGTGTTCTTTAGCCCAAATGGCATTACTTTGTAGCAGTAAAGACCTTTGTGGGTGATAAAGGAATTTTTTTCTTGGTCTTCTTTCTTCATTGTTATCTAGTGATACCCCTACACTGCATCCAGTCGGTAATGGAGTCCACAAGTTGGTTTATCATCGGTAAAGGATAGCTATCTTTAGGGCACACTCGATTGAGGTTAGTGTAATTTACACACATTCTGTATTTATTGTTGGACTTCTTTACAATCACCATGTTGGCTACCCGTTCTAGGTGGGTGACTTTTTTTATGAATCCAGCCTCTAGTAGCTTTCTTATTTCTTCAGCAATTACCTTCTGTCTCTCATATGCAAAGGTCCTTTTCTTTTGAACTACAGGCTTTACCCCGAGTCCGATGTTCAAACTATATGAGGCAATTTAGGGGTCTACTCTAGTAATATCAAATGCTCGAGAGGTAAAGTCACATGAGTGTTTAATGACAACTTCACTTATACCCCTACTTAATTACATTGTCAATCTCGTTGTTGATCCTTACTGTTTGCCCGTCAGTAATTGTTAATGTCTGAACCTCGTTGATAGGTTTGTATCGGCTCCCTATTTCTCCCCTCCTATAATTCTAAGGGGAATGCCTTCATCTAAGGTTTAATTGTCATCTGGTAGCATTGTCTAGCCATGTGTTGATCCCCATGAATTGTTAAGACTTGACCTTCAATGGGAATCTTTATGGTCAAATGTTGGATGCTTGTGATCGCATCAACTTTGTAAAGCATCGGTCGTCCTATAATGCCATTGTACGCCAGTGGGAGATCCACCACATTGAACTGATCTTTTGTGACTTTTATTTCTTTGGTATCTCGATCTTTGAATTCTGACTCAGCTCTACTACTTCCATTGGTTGTGTAGTTCCTCTACAGAAGCTTATAATGGGGTTCTAAATAGCCTTTAGGTTCATAATAGAGCCTCCCATTGCTTTGTAAGCATTCCAAGATAAGGCATTGACGATACTCCAATCATCGATAAGTAATCTTTTCATCAGGTATTTATTAATGTAGGCACTTACTACTAGTGCATTATTGTGGGGGTGTCGGACATGGTTCTTATCTTCTAAACCAAACATGACAGTCTATCTTTTCTTAAGGGCAAGCCCTTCTTCTCTGCGAAATCTTTTGGGTTTCTTTTCTATGATTTCCCCTTCAATAATCATGTTAATAACACTGGCCGGTTGATTTCGGGCTTTCTTTAGCTCTGGTCTATCTCAGTCTTGCCTATTTTGCTTTATAGTCTCTTTGAATGTATTGGTGAAGTTGTTGAGTTTGTCATTTTGAAATAGTTTCTCTATGGCACGTTTTAGTTTACGGTAGGCTTCGATATCGTGCCCGTAATCCTAGTGATATTGATAGTAGTACCTTTTATCATACACGGCTCTCCTATTTAGGCTTATCCTTCTAGCTAGAGTAATGTCCATGCCATTCTGCCTAATCCATATGAGGATCCTAGATCTGAAGGTGTTTAATGACGTGTATCTTTTGATTTCCCTTTCTGTTGGGCTTCTAAAGCTTGTTTGAGATAAATGGTTCTCCTAGATCTCGATCTTTCCTCTGTCTTAGCAGGCATTTTCTCTTCATCCCTTCACATTCTTTTGTCTTCATCCATCTTTATCATTTTAACTGTCATTGATATTACCTCCATAAAAGTTCTAGGTTTTTTTTTGTCATTATCTTACCTTTGAGTTTTGATACGATCCTCAAAAGGGTTAATTTATGAAGTCTACATATCAATATAGTCAAGTACAAAGCTTGGATGAATTTTTTGGGTTATTTTCTATTTTGGAGTCAATGAGGAATATTCAAGAAGATTCTACAAGATGTGAGAAGATTCAAGGATATTCTAAGTCAAAATCAAGAAGTCAAAGTCAAATTTAAAGTCAATAATCAACATCCAACTTGACATGTGACATGGCATGCTTTAAAGCTTAGTTGTCATTAGTTATTTTTTTAATTGTCATGAGTTGTCAATATGAATTTTCAATGCTTAGTTGTCATGAGTTGTTAATTTGACTTTTCAAAGCTTAATTGTCATATTTTTAAAGGGATCCTATTTAGTAAAGGATTTTTCTTTATAGGTGTTTTTAGGAATAAGTAAAAAAACCTATTTCTTCAAGGATTAGGATGTTTACATACCTATATAAAGGCCATATCAATGTAATACGAATTTGAATGAGTTTTATCAATCAAAGTTTCAATTCTTGTGAGGTTAAAGTCCTTCTCTTTTGTTCTTAAAAGAACTTTTGTGAATTTATCAAGTGAAGGCTTGGTATATTCAAACCTAGTTTAATTTAGACTTAAAATTGACATTGTTAATCTTGGGTTTACATTAAACAACCTTTAATTCTTTATAATTAAGGTTCTTAAGTACAGGTTATTTAAGGGTCTTGTTGGGAATTAAAGTTTCTTTTTGCTTGATTTATGAATGATCCTTGGCAAGGTTATCAAGATTGAATACGGGTTTGGTATAAGTTAACCACATTCGTATCATTTGGTATTAGAGCTTTGGCTCTTTACTTTTCTTTGTTATTTTCATTTAATAAAAAAAAAACCTTTTTTTCATTCATTTTTTTTTGTCTTGTTTGATATAAATTTGTTTTTTTGTGTGATAATTATGATCAAATTTGATTTTCTTTATTATCTTGAGTCAATTTCATTCTTTTCTTCATATTTCAACATATTTTAGTCTTTAAACAAAAAAAAATCATTTATATTCTTATTGTTTTGCATCTTAAAAGTCTTTGTTTGTCACAAATACATATTAATTTGAGTTTGTTCTTAATTTGGATGTTTTTGCATCTATCATATAAAAAAACAAAAAAAGGAAGAAAAAAAAGTTTTGAATTATGAAAAAAAAAAGTTGAATTGATCAAATTTGAATTCAATTTGGCCTAAAACCATTCCAATTTGCTATTTTGATTCTAAATTTCATACATTTGCCTTATTTCAATTTTGAATATTCTACTTTTCTTCTTAAGTTGTGTTTGGGGTAGTTTTAACACTTATTCCAAAATTTCTTGTTCTCATTTTGTTTGGATATTGTCTTTGTTATTACATTTTCTTTGGATCTTATAGTCAAATTTGAGTTTAATTTTTCTTTGTTTGTTTTGTATTGAGCTTAATTTGATAATTAGTAACTTAACTTCTATAAGAACTATAAGAAAGGAATTTGAGAGGTGAAAGGCAAGTGGTGAGCTCATAAGAGGCTAAAAGCCTAAATGAGTGAAACACGAGCATTGAGTGACATTCTTTGAGTGTAAACACGTGAGGGAGTGTTACTTGTGAGTTTTTATTTTCTTTTGTTTTCTTTTATTTCTTTTAGTTCTGAGATAGATCCCGAATTGAAGCTCTTAATGAAGGCAATGCAAGAACAAATGAGTTAATTGTTAAACAGCCATCAAAAGGTTCAAGAGCAAATAGGGATGTTAGAGCAAAGCCAAGCCATAACCATCATTAATAACGCTAATAATATGACTCAAATCACATATAGACAAGTTCATGGAAGGAGATGGCGTGACGATGATGAGTTTGTTAATGAGAGCATTCAAGGGTATAATAGACAAGATAATAACCTTGGGAGCATAAAGTAGAAGATACCTAATTTCCATGGCGGAAGTGATCCCGAAGCATATCTAGCATGGGAAAAGAAGGTAGATTTTTTGTTTAATTGCCACAACTACTATAAGGAAAAGAAAGTCAAGCTTACAACTAGCACATTCATAGGCTATGCACTAGCTTGGCAGAATCAACTAGTGGTCTTAAGGAGGTATTGTGGAGAAGAACCCATCTCTACATGGCAAGAGATGAAGACTATCATACGAAAGAGGTTTGCCAAATCATTATTATAAGGATTTGCAAAATCACTTTCGAGGGAAAAAAACAAAGTTCAAGGAATGTTGGAGTCATTCAAGTGGTTGAGAGATATGATGAAAGAAAAGAAAATAGGGAGTTGGGTGTTAAAACTGAGTTAAGTGTTGAAAAAGGGTTGAGTGAGCATGGTGAGACATATGAAGAGTAATTATGCATTGAAGTAGATGATCAAGTTATTAAATAGGATGACAACATTCATGTTTTGGTGAATAAAGAAAGTGTGAACAATGATTTTGAAGAGAAAATAGTTGATGAAGAAATTATGGAGGTATTGGAGAAAAATACTGCCAAAAGCCTTAATGAAATATTGTAAGAAGATAAAGATAATGGAAAATGTGTACAACCTAGCAAAGAAATTGATGAGAAAGTACAGATCTTTGAAAAATATTTGAAGAAAAATTTTCATGTCATAAAGGATAAGGAGATGATTATTCATCACGATTGCACTAATAATTTTAATGTTTCTTTTCCTGGTGACTTAAAATTTGTTTTTCAGACCTTGAAGCCTTATGAAGATCCATTTTATGATGTTGTTACAATGAATTATAAGGTTAAAAATACCATTGAAGATTTCATTCCTCGCATAAAGTATGAGAAAGAGATGCATTTTATTTCTTTCAAGGGAATCTATGGAGTCTTTATTCATAGTAAGAAGAACTTAAGATATTCATGTTTCAAATTTAGAAGGAAGCAACAAGTATTCAATTTTTACATGTTCATGAATACATTACAAGTGTGCAATCAAGTTCAAGTTATTGTGTGGATTATTATTTCAGGGGAGAGGATTTCACTCAAGGTGTTTGTGTTTGACCCAGGAGGATATATGAATTTATCAACTTTAGAAGATGGGCATAATTTGAGGACGAATCATCTTTAAGAGGGAGGGAATGATATGATCCTCAAAAGGGTTAATTTATGAAGTCCATATATCAATATAGTTAAGTACAAAGCTTGGACGAATTTTTGGGTTATTTTCTATTTTGGAGTCAATAAGGAAGATTCTACAAGATTTAAGGATATTCTAAATCAAAATCAAAAAGTCAAAGTCAAATTCAAAGTCAACAAGTCAAAGTCAATGGTCAACATCCAACTTGACATGTGACATGGCATGCTTCAAAGCTTAGTTGTCATTAGTTATTTGTTTAGTTGTCATGAGTTGTCAATATGACTTTTCAATGCTTAGTTGTCATGAGTTGTCAATTTGACTTTTCAAAGCTTAGTTGTCATTAGTTGTCATATTTTTAAAGGGATCCTATTTAGTAAAGGATTTTCCTTTATAGGTGTCTTTAGGAATAAGTAAGAAAACCTATTTCTTCAAGAATTAGGATGTTTACATGCCTATATAAAGGCTATATCAATGTAATACGAATTTGAATGAGTTTTATCAATTAAAATTTCAATTCTTATGAGGTTAAAGTCCTTCTCTTTTGTTTTTAAAAGAACTTTTATGAATTTATCAAGTGAAGGCTTGGTATATTCAAACCTAGTTTAATTTAGACTTAAAATTGACTTTGTTAATCTTAGGTTTACATTAAACAACCTTTAATTCTTTATGATTAAGGTTCTTAAGTACAAGTTATTTAAGGGTCTTATTGGGAATTAAAGTTTCTTTTTGCTTGATTTATGAACGATCCTTGGCAAGGTTTTCAAGATTGAATACGGGTTTGGTACAACTTAAGCACATTCGTATCAAGTTTGTCGAGCCTAGTGCCATTTTTTAGAGCATCAATGGCCACTTCATCCACTAGATTTTCAATTTGCACAACTACCTTATTGAATCGATTTAGATAGCTTCGTAGTGATTCATTAACCTTTTGCCGGCACATCTGGAGATCATTAATGGTTTTGGTTGGGGGAATGTTAGCAATAAACTAGGTTTGGAATTTCTCTACTAGATAATAAAAAAAGGTGATAAAATTTTTAGGAAGCTAGTGAAACCACTTTTGAGCATTATTGGTGAGTGTACTTGGGAAGACCCTGCACATGATTTTTTCATTTGTGTTTTATAGTAGCATTCTCATTCTGAACAAGGATATGTGGTTGATGGGATCTTCGATTCCATTATATAGATCTAGCTGCGACATTCTAAATTTAGTCATGATCTCTGTCTGGATTATCTTGCCTATAAATGACGTCCTTCCTTCCATGATGCATTCATCTTCTTTCTATGGTCTCGTACGAACTTTGTGTATAGCCTCTTCGAATTTTTGGGTTAACTTTAAATCTTCAAGAATCGAGATTGTTGAGCTGGATTCCCTTTCTAGGGCTTTGCCTTTTCCTTTGTCACCTTTGGATACTTTCGGAGGAGTGATATTATTTTTTGTATGAGTTGACTTCATATTGCCACTTTGAATCAGGGCGTTTATAACTGTTGTTGCATCAGGGCCATATGAGTTTAAATGTTTGTATCATCGCCTATATGCTCATTAGGGTAAGGTTGAGTGTTTGGACTACAATGTTTAAGTTTGGTATGGTTATGGCGAGTGTCTCTTATAGATTCAGAAAAGGTATGGAAGGTAGAGGTACTATCATTGGAGTAGGTGTTGGTAAATTGATTGGAGGAATGGAAGATGATGAGTTAATGCGTGTGTCAGGAGTCGAGGTCGATGGTGGGCTGGAAGTCATGATGTTAAAGTCTTGATTTGGTAGATATATGAATGGATTTTACTCAAGAGGTTCCCACAAACAGCCCACTTGATAACTTGTTTTCCGAAACCCTTAAGCTGGAACCCTACAAGTGATCAACAAAGGATGGATCCCCACAAACCCTATGATGCCTAAGTTAGGAGATATAGAGAGAGAGTCTAGAGAGAGAAAGAGAACAATGAGAATATGAGAGAATAAAATGAATGAGAACGAGTGACATGAAGTCTTATTTATAGGGATAGTGATGCTCAAACATGAGAAGAATAAGATTTCTCTTCGATGAGAGTTTTATGCTAACTAGTAGAGTGTTCCTTCCTCTATGGAAGTGTCATGATCATTAATTTTTTCCTATTTGTTTTGAATATCCTTCCTCCACAAGCAACCTTGTATATGAAAACAAAGATTTTATTTAAATAGGAATATGTATATGAGGTATCAATTAATAAAAAAGAAACTATAGAATTACAATAGAGAGATTGTGAGAATGCTCTCATATTTTTAGTATCTCCAATGATTTTTAAAATTATAAAATTAAATGAGATATTGTTATGTTTAAAAAATATGAATGAAAATATCATCACATCAAATTTTGTTTAAATAATCATTACGCAAAAAAATAATTTTATGCCTTATTTGGTTTTTGAATATTTTATAATTTCACCTATAAGATTTTTTCTATTATTCTAAAATTACTCCTGATACAATATTATTAGACAGACATAACACAATGAGATCAAATGGTTTATTTTTCCATTTTCATGATTAGATACATTGCATTTAGATTTTAGAGGACGAGAGTGGTTGGATATATGAAAAGAGTAACATAAAAGTATTAGAAAACACGAGATTAATTAACTAATTAGTTGGACTAACCGATACATTATAATAAAAAAGATCAAGTATAGACCAAGACTAAATTTGTAAATTAAATATCGTGTGTGGAAATTTTTGTAACCTTCTTTGAAATTTTAAAATGTGAATGCTCTCCTTTTCAAAAAAATAAAATAAAATAAAATAAAAATACAATAACATGTGAATGCTCTCAAAAGGTTATATGATCTAATTATTAATGTATTACACAACATGTTACAATCGTCTCTCTTGCCTTTGTTTTTTCTTTGGTTTTTGTTTTTAATCAATTTTAAACAAATTAAATCTGGGGATATTCAAAGGATGGCTGAGGGCTTTTTTTTTTTTTTCACAACCTAAAACGTGACTATAATGTCACAGCTTATAAATGGGTACAGTATGCTTTGTGTCATGGTCAGGAATTTGTTTTGATGGAAATGGAAGGGAGTCCCTCTTTTGTTGGGAAATTGATGGAAAAATTAATAGAGTTGATGTAGTAAAATAATTTTTATGACGTAGTAAAATAATTTTTATAGAGGTAAAATAAAATTATTGTAGAAATAATCAAATAAATAATTAAATGAAGGTAGTTAAATTGACAAATGAGTAAGTAAAATAGACAGTTAAATCGGTTAATAAGTGAGTAAAATAGACGGTAAAATCTATCATATAAATAATAAAAATGACACAAATATTTTAACGTGGTTCACTTTTAATTCTTAGGTTGCATCCACATGACAAATTTAAAATAATTCTTCCACTATAAAAATAGTAAGTATAAGAGAGAATTTTTTCTAAATCAACACTAGAGGTACACAATAAAAAAATCTCAAAATAAAAAAATCTCACCAAAATAGTGGCACTCAAAATATTTCTCAAACGCTCCAAAAATAATTATCTCACTATTTTATCATTCATCTTTTTGGAAATTTTTTTTTCCAAATCCTTAAAACTCTCTCACACTCATCAGAGTAAAAATTACTTTAACCACCCTCACAAGCACACACCTGTCATTTGAGTTTTTTTCCCTCACTCTCTATTGCTTATGCTGCTCGCTTCTTTTCTTACTCTTATTCTATATCCAAATGGCTATTTATAGCCATGAGATTTTCCTAAAGACAACTAAACTTTCAAATTTTACAACACCGAATTAAGTATTACAAAATTTGATTTTTTTTTTTTTAAACTTGTAAACTCCATTTGAAGGAATCTACAACACTCTTACATTTTTAATGATCTTTTATGGGATGCATCATCTGCTTTTGCAGTCTAATAAAGATTTTTTTTTTTCCTTAAAAAAATTAAATCCGATTTTTCTAAACGAATTATATAAAATACTCTTTTTTTTTTTACCACCATATAAAATGCACATTATGAGTTATATAAGCACATGATGTACATACACATACCTTCACAAATTTATAATAATTTTATAATGACGTACTAACATTTATAATCAAAACACACGTAATTCACAACTAATATGAAATTTTAAAGGATCAATTTACTACTCAGTTGCATAACTATTCAAATATAATGGTTTCATAATATATATATATATATATATATATATATATATATATATATATATGTTCTTCATTCGTTTTAGATTTAAAATTACAAAATATAGTTATACAAATGAAAAAATCGATTACTGACTGAAGTTTTAATTAAGTACTTTTCAATAAATATCTTATGAGAAGTTTAATGATAAGTTCTACGTATTCTCTAAATTTTTCAAAGTAATCATATTTAAACATAAACAATTTTCTACAAATGATCAAACATTATAAACTATAAAATAAAATTTATGATACATTAACTGAATATATTATTATTACCAAGATGTTGCATGATCAATAACGTCATCCTACAAACAATAGTAATTATAAAAAAAAATTGATACTAGTGACACTTTAACTAAAAGTTAATTAAAAAAAAATTAATTGACATGCTTAATAGCTTTACTGCTAGTTTGTAAACTCTAATATTCCACCAAAAAAAAAAAAAGATAGAAGACTTGGGATAAGTTTTATATGTTTGGATATTGTTAAATTATTTAATACATTTTTATGCTAAATTATTACTAATAATCTTTCTATATATTAGCTAATGAAAGATTATTTTCACTTAAAAAATATTTATAATTTGAACTTTAATACACATATTTAGATCGCTGTATATATAATCAAGTTAAGCAGTTTTTAGGAGACTTTTATCATTTTTACTGTTCAACTAAATTAGTCAAAATTAAATAGATTTTGAATATAATAGTTAATTAACACAAGAAAATGATAAATCATTTTATATATTGATTTTGATCATCAAAACTCCAACGTAATAGTTGAATTATTGCTTACAATCATTTGTATATTTAATTATTGCTTTTACAAAAGATTATTGAAAAGGGGTAAAAAAAAAAAAAACCGCGACTTATCAGATAATTTGGACCGACATGGCCAAATCGTTGTTGATATAGAGAAAATTTCAATATATCTTCCAAGTTAAAAATCAAAATCAAATCATGTATTGCTGGCTGCTGATACTACCAAATCCAATGACCATATATATATGTATATATGTTACACACAATTATATTAATGGTCAGATTTATAATATATATTTTAATATTTTATATTTAGTTAATAAAATTGAGATAATTTTCTAAATATATAAGATTAGCATAACTAACTAATAATTGATAATTGATTAATTGTAAACAGTTAGCTCAAGTGGCAAGTCCAATCCCATTCCATAAAATATTTTACGCTCCCCTTGTTATATATATATAGATTAAACAACTATATATTTTATACGTGAACAAAAAAATGTATTTGACTCGTGGTATATAGTAAAAAAATAACTAAGCATACTATTATTATTGTTATTATTATTATTATTATTATTATTAAATAAAAGTTTTAAAAATAATAGCAATATTATTTATTTATAAAAAAATTTTGACATATATATATATACACACACTAGTAAATGACTACGTATTTTACATGTGAACAAAAAATTTATTTGACTCATGATATATAGTAAAGAAATAATTTAGCATATTATTATTATTATTATTATTATTATTATTATTATTATAAAATTTTTTTTTAGAATAATAGCATTAATATTTATTTATATAAAAATTCATATTAATTTAATATAGTTATAATTCATTACAATTTTTATTTAAATAATTATATGATATTACTTCAATATTACTTATAATTAATTTTTCTCAACTCTAGAATTAATTTGAAGTAAATAAAAATATTATGATGATAATTAATTATAAGATAATAAAAATTATTAATTATTTTTAATAAAAAAATTTAAAATAATAAAAGTTATATTTTCTTCATATAAAATATTATAATCCCATTAAACTTAGAATTTATTACAATTTTAGTAAATTTTTTATTTGAGCTTTTACAATTTGTTTCTTCAATATTTTAATATTAATACTTTTATGTACACAAAAATTAAATTAAAGCAATTTTTTAAGTTTAACTAATAATAAAATGATAAATATTAATTAATTTAAATTTAAATCTTTTTTGTTAAATTAATTTTTAACCTAATTAGAATTGAAATTTTTGTTACATACAAGATAGAAAATATAATCTTATTATTATTATTATTATTATTATTATTATTATTATTATTATTATTATTATTAATCAGTAAAAGTTATAAAAATAATAACACTATTATTTTTTTATATAACAATTTGATATTAAATAATTTTTCATTAAAAAAAATTAATTCATTAAAAAATTTTATAAATATTTTATTTAAATAATTATATGATATTATTTCAATATTTCTTATAATTAATTTTTCTTAACTATAAAATATATATATATATATATATATATATATATATATATATATATATATATATATATATATATATATATATATATATTATAATCAAAATTAATTATAAGGTAATAAAAATTATTAGTTATTTGTTAATAAAAATTTAAAAATAATAAAAGTTATATTTTCTTTATATAATAATTTAAATATTACAATTCTATTAAACTTATAATTTATTAAAATTTTAGTAAATTTTTTATTGAGCAATGATACTTATTTCTTCAATATTTTTTTATATTAATACTTTTATTTACATAAAACTTAATTTGATGCCCTTTTTAAGTTCAAATAATAATTAAATTGTAAATACTAATTAATTTAATTTTAACTTTTTTTTTATTAAATTTTATAAAAATATCTAAAAACGATAATTATACTACTTTTTTTTATATAAAATATACTTTCAAACAAATTATATGCTCTATTTTTTATTTATTAATTTCTAATTTATAAAAATATATACTCTTAAAATAAATTATACGATTTTCCTATTTTCATAAAATTTATTAATTTTGAATTTAATTATTTTTTAATACAATAAAATTTATAAATTTATGTTTTCTAATTTTATTTATATTAGATATATGCTCTATTTTTTAGTTACCAATTTTTAATTTATAAAAATATCTACTTAAAGAATAAATTATAAAATTTTCTTATTTTCATAAAATTTATTAATTATTTACTTATTAAATTTAATATAATGAGACTTATAAAATTATGTTATCTAATTTTTATTTTTATTTCAAAAAATATAAGTAGACCTAATCAAAATAAAAAAAATATATATTTTTTACAAAATTATCACTACAGTTTTAATTAATTTAATTTTGTTAGTTAACATAACTAAAATATGAAACATATTTCAATTATATTAGAATTATATGTTAATTAATTTTATTTTTACTAGAGAAAACTAGAAGTTAACCAAATTCAAATAGAAAATATACTTTCAATTTTATTAGAATTATATATTAATTAATTTTATTTTTATTAGAGAAAAAATAGAAGTTAACCTAATTAGAATATAAAATATACTTTCAATTAAATTTAGAATTATATTTTAATTGATTTAATTTAATTTGTTACAGATAACACCTAATTAAAATAGGAAACATACTTTCAATTATCTTAAAATTATATTTTAATAAAATTAATTTTTATTTGAGATAAAATAGAAGTTAACCTAATTAGAATAGAAAATATATTTTCAATTAAATTAGAGTTTTTTTTATAGATAAGATAAAAGTTAACATAATTAAATTAGAAAATATACTTTTAATTAAATTAGAATTATCTTTTAGTTAATTTAATTTTTATTAGAGATAAAATAAAAATTAACCTAATTAACATAGGAAATAGACTTTCTATCAAATTAAAATTATATTTTAACCAATTTAATCTTACATTTATTAGTAAATGATTATATTATCCAATTTTTATATAATAATGAGTACATAGTTTTTCATAATTTTATCTATTTCCCAAACCCAACTTGCAACATTACCATCCCTAATGAGCCTGCAAATCTTGATGAATACCATAATTCTTTCTGGGATCTTTAAAGAAAATACCCAAAAATGAAACTCATTTACATTAAAATATCCTCTTTTTTTCCCAAAATATTACATGTGTACCTAATTTTTAAAAAATTACACGCGTATCTTTTTTTATTCCTTTTTTTTTTTTGTTGATCTTCATTTTGCATCATCTTCTTCCTTTTTTTTAAGGGATTTCTTTCTTCATCATTGTCTTGACCTCCCACTTTTTCACCTTCTCCACCTCTGTTCTACCTTCTTCTTGTTTACTTTCGCTTCGCCTATCTTATTGCTGCATGCTAACCCTATTATTAGGTAAGCTTCATGTTGTAATTTTCTTTTTAATTTTCCCTAATGTATGACAAACAAAACAACAACTTCCATACCTCAAAGTTCGACTACTCCATCTAAAATGATCTTTAAGACTTCACCTTCTTCTCTATACGACGTTATTGTTGTTGCTGCTACTGCATCGCATTCTTTGACAACGACTGCTTATCATCTTTATTCATAAATTAATGTGATTCAGATATCCTTGCAATTTATGGACGAATTTGATAAGATGAGAGTGCGCATCGGTGTTTCGTAGGGCTCTAACTTTTAGCTCTGGATGAGTTATAAGACCCATAATATATCAAATTGATGACGATTTAGATATTTATATTTTCCACAAGGTTAACTAATAGTAGCCTAAGTTTTAGGCTTAAATTTGCTTGTTTAAGGCTTCAAAATGGACTTTAAAGTTTTATGTTCATTTTATTATGTTATTTGGCCTTTTGCCCTTTTCTTTTAGGCTTTTTTTTTCTTGAACATTATTTATTCGTTGTATTTTTTTTTATGTTTTAAGACTATTTTGATGAATTTTAATAGAATTTTCTATTGTCTTTAATTTTCGGTATTCTATTGAGAATCAACGAACTTTGATGCCTATTTTGTGACATTATTTCTAATTGACAGATTATAGAAGATTAATTTTTAGCATTCATATGCGAATCAACATATTTCAATATTTATCCCTTAATTTTATAACTTCTGCTACATCACGAACCCACGTATTCACTTAACTTTTTATCCCAAAACCTTTATAGTAATTACTTTCGAGATGAAAACTTCACCAAAAAGCTCAACCCTAAATATTCAAAACAAAGACCCACTCGAGCAATTCTTGAAAATAAACTGCAAGTCAGGTAATTATACTCTCCATGAAGCACTTTGCTTCTTTGATTAGATGATCCATATAAAACTTGTTCCTTTAATGTCATAAGTTAATTGTTTGTTAGGTGCACTTGCTAAGAAAAAGCACTACTTTAATGTTATTACGATGTGTGAGAGATTGAATTCGATTGGATTGTTGAAATATTTTATTTTATTTTGTTGAATATTCTGATCAATTGCTTTTCCAATATGAAAAAGGTTAGTGATGGTTTTGTAGTTTTGGGATGATTTGGGGAAAGGGTTATAAGGCAAATACTCAAACTTTTACTAACTTAGTTAAAGGAGTATGTTTGGAGGATAAAATTGGTAAAGCAGTTACACTTTTCAAGAAAATAAGCATGTTTGATTATACACCCAATATGATTACATTTTCAATTTTGATTAATGGGTTGTGTAGAATAGGTAATAATAATAATGCTCTTCAGTTGCTTTAAGATATAGTTAATGGCAATGTTGGCTTTAACATCAATTATCATAAAATATATCATTTATGCTGCTACTACCTAGTTGCTACTATTTACTGGGCTTTGGTCCATTCAACATCATCATCTCATTAGCATAATCAGATGGCATGGATGCATTCAGTGTTTCTATTGTACATACACAAGACTTAGTCCCTTATAACTAACTTATTACAGATGGCATGTATTGATTGGTTAGTTAGAAACTTATGCAGAAAGTTGTTACAAGTTGTTGTATATATTACTATTAGTAAATGAAAAGAAGTCATGAGCTTCACACTTTCACAAATTATGAAATGGTATTAGAGCATAGTATCACAAATCCTATATTGGAAAGTTTTGGGGGAGGTCTTAGGCTTATAAATGTGAACGTTGCACACCCTAATAGGCTAGTCTTTAGGGAGAGGATAATGGTTCCATGACAAGTCGTATTAGAGCTAACCCTACTCTTCTCCAATGTAGAGCCCTCACGAGAGACAATAAGATCGAGGTAGGTCCAGATTGTGTGGGTCCCTCTCCTCCCTTAGGTAAGGAGCCGGTGCAACGAGGGTATTGGACAATTGGGTGGAATAGAATGTCATAAATCCCACATTGGAAAGTTATAGGGGAGGTCTTGGCTTATAAATGTGAACACTGCACACCCTAATAGGCTAGTCTTTTGGGGAGAGGGTAATGGTCCCATGACAAATGATATCAAAGTCGGATGTGTGCTAGCTGCGAGTTTGCCAAGTGCTCTTACCATATTGGCGTATCTTATCCAAGAGAGGTGTTTGCAAATGGGTCCTTTATAAAAAGATTAAGATGAGGACAAGTAGGCAAGACACCATGGTGGAAGTTTGCTAAGCACTCGTCACTGTGCTGGCACACCCTTATCCGTGCTGGCACACCCTAAGTAGCAAGGTAGGTGCAAGTGGATCGTAGCCTTAGTATATGAGGGTGAGTAGGCAAGGAATTGTGCATAAATTCTAGCCAATTAAGGAGAAAGGGAAAGAGTTTTCCTCAACATGCATGAGGACGTGCATGAATTGAGTGAGGGAGAATGTCACAGATCGTTAGTCGTGACACGCAGGACTGTACAAAATGCTTACTGGTTGAGCTTAACATTGGATGTGGAGTAGCGTAAGGTGGTGAGTACATGTCATTAGTGGTCGTCTATCCCTTGGATGGGCATACTACCTAGGCACCACACTAGTTAGGAGATGTCTTTGCTCCCCTTAATGAGCCCAAGGGAGGGCGAAACTAGTGAGCATCAGAGATGGATAAAGGCTTACCTTTAGATGTGTGGGAGGCCTAGGGTGCCACACAGGGATTGTCCCTGCATTTAAATTTTGACCCTGTGATAATAAGCTCTAAAATTTTCCCTCACTTTATTAATAACTCTTGACTATTTTCTCACTAAACAAATATTATTTCTTAAAGATTTTTTCTTCATTAAAGAAATTTTTAAAAATCAGAGTTCGATAGCTTTTTCAATAAAGAATACAGATCACACTGAAGACACTCAATCAAATCCTTATTACCTGCATCCTAATGAAAATCCCTCTTTAGTTCTTACTTCATGCTTGCTTATAGGGAGTAATTATGACACTTGGTCTAATTAAATGCGAATGGCTTTGATCTCAAAAAATAAACTAAAGTTTGTTGATGGTTCAATTATTGTTCTTGAACCAGAGGATTCTAATTTTGAAGCTTGGTAATGATGTAACACCATGGTATTATCATGGTTAATGAAGACTCTTGCACCTACTATAGCTCAAAGTGTGATATGGATAGATTATACTTTTAATTTGTGGAAAGATCTCTATGATAGATTCTCAAAAGGTAATGCAATGAGAATTTCTAATCTACAAGTGGAAATAGCTTCCTTGAAATAAGGTGTAAGGTTAGTTATATAATATTTTACACATTTAAAGATTCTTTAGGATGGGTTTTCTAATTTGAGGCGTATTCCTTCATGCATTTGTATACCTTAATGCATTTACAATGCATTTGACATCATATGAAAGTATAATCAACAAGGTCAGGTGATTTGCTTCTTAAAAGGTCTGAATGGTGAATATTCTGTGGTCAAATCTTAAATTTTAATCATGGATCCTCTGCCAGCAATTAACAGGGTGTTTGCTTTAGTTTTGCAACATGAAAGGCAAATTAGAGGCATTCAGGATTAAGATGTAAATGATTATAATGTATTATATACAAGAAAACATAATTAGTCATATATGCCTAAGCGTTTTCATGCTGCAACTTTAGGCAAAAATTCAACATGTTCATACTGTGGTCTCTATAGCCATTCGATAGATCAATGTTATAAAAAACATGCATATCCTCTTAGTTTTAAATTCACTAACTAGAATTTAAGTGGAATGGCTAATCAAGTTAGTACTCTTGTTGATAATTTTGAACTGAATTCTATGAAGAATGTCAAAGACATCAGAGGCAAACAAGTTTTAATCGATAATGTACTTTTAGATTCTTCTCAATTTAGTTTCACTAAGGAGTAGTATCATTAATTGTTAGGGCTCATACAGAAGAATGTTAACTCAACAATGAATGCACTTGTTGCTAATAGCATTACTGCTACCTTTAATCCTTTACCTAAAACAGGTATTTCTGATTTACCAAAGGTTATGTTAGCTGCACTAAACATACATAAACATGTTTAGATCTTAAACACTAGTGCGACATATCATATTTCCAATTAAACTTCAAAATTTACAATCTACAGACTTGTTTCAAGAGTATATGTCACACTTTCAAATGATCAAACCATACCTATCTCCTACATTGGCGATATTTGTTTGACACCTACTTTAATTTTGCATAATGTCTTGTGTATACTTGAGTTTTCTTTCAATCTTATATCAACTAATAAGCTTATGAAAACCTTAAACTATTTTCTTATTTTCTTTACTTCCATTTGTTATATATAGGACATGCAGAAGTGGACAATGACTAGTTTAACTAAGGAGGCAAGGGGCTATATCTGTTCCATGAATCTGTGCATATGCAACTATGTTGAGTGTTTCACAATCATCATCTATGACTCATTTTAATAAAGTACATTCCAAAAACTTAGGCATTCAAATTTGGCCATCCTTCAATTCCAAGGATACAAACTTTAAAGAGTATACATCCTCTTATAACTTTTTACAATTCGGATTGCAATGTATGTCTTTTTAGTAAGCAATAAAAACCTTCTTTTCCTATGAGTTCAACCATTTATGTTAATTATATCATGTACGTGTGGATATTTGGGTTCCCATATTAATTGTTTCTGTGTATGGACATCGCTATTTTTTTATAGTTGTTAAAGATAAAAGTCATTATACTTAGGTTTTTCTAATAAAGCATAAATCAGAAACTCAATCTTTGATTGAAAAATTTTATAATTTAATTGAAACTCACTTTGGTGTCAAAATTAAGTGCATAAGGTCTGATTATGGGAAAGAGTTTGATATGTTTTCTTTTTTCAAATCAAGAGGTATAATTCATCAAACATCTTATGTGTATACCCCTCAACAGAATGGTACTATTGAGAGGAAGCATCAACACATCTTGAACGTTGCTCATGCTCTTCATTTTCAATCTAATATTCCTCTTGTGTTTTGGACAGATTGTGTCTTTCATGCTACTTATCTCATTAATCGCATTCCTGCTCCACTCCTTCAAAATAAAACACCTTATCAAATTCTATTTAATAAAATTCTTGATTTTGATCATTTGAGAATTTTTGGTTCTCAATGTTTTGTTACTCCTCTAACATCTTATTTATAACAATTTGATTTAAAAGCAATCGAGTGTGTGTTTCTTGGCTACCGTTTTTCTTCTAAAGGATTTTGTGTTTATGACTTGTCTACAAAATAAATTTTTATTTCTAGACATGTTCGATTTAATGAATATAAATTTCCTTTTCTTTCTAATTATACTTACTATCGTGATTGCTATAATACAAATGACCACATTACAGATGTTTCAAATTTGCAGATTACATTTGATCCTCCTCCACCAAGCTTTCCCAATTGGCAGTCCACTACTAATGTTTATTTTCCTTCTTTACCAACCCGCAAATCTACTCGAGTTACTATACCACCTACTTATTTACAAAATTATCATACTACTTTTTTCTTCCTCTACTACATCGCATCCTCTTAATCATGTACTCTCTTACAATTGCCTTTCACTTGCCTATTCTTTATATATTTCTCAAATATCAGCTAATATAGAACTTAAAAATTATAATGAAGCCATTCAACATGAATGTTGGCATAAAGCCATGCTTGAAGAACTTTCAGCTTTGTAAGCTAATCACACTTGGGAGTTAACTATGCTAGTAGAATCCAAGTAACATATTAGTTGTAAGTGGGTTTACAAAATTAAGTATCATGCCGATGGATCTCTTGCCCAGTATAAAGCACGATTGGTTGCTAAAGGTTATACGAAGAAGTCCGGCATTGATTATCTTAATACACTTCTAGTTGTTAAGATAAGCATTATTTGGGTTCTCTTAACTCTTGCAGTTGCCAACAAATGGTTTTTACATCAATTGGGCATCAATAATGCATTTTTACATGGTGATTTTCATAAAGATGTTTACATGGAGTTCCCTCCTGGCTTCAGTTCCGATAAGCCTGGTCAAGTTTACAAATTAATAAAAATTTTGTATGGTTTAAAGCGGGCTAGTAGGCAATGGAATGCCAAAGTAACTTCTGCTTTACTTACTCAAGGCTTTGTTCAAGCTACCTCAGATCCTTCTTTATTTTTGTGCAAATAATCAGGTCAGATTTTAGCTCTACTCATCTATATTGATAACATAATTCTTACTGGAATCGATCTCAGTCAAATAAGTGCCATGAAGTAATTTCTACATGACTAATTTCATATTAAGGACCTTGGTGATCTTAAGTTTTTCCTTAGTTTTGAGGTTGCACATTCTCACCAAGGCATCAATCTTTGTTAATGGAAATATATCCTTGACCTTCTCAAAGATATAGGTTTTTTGAATTCTAAACCTGTCAGCACACCAATGGTAGCTAACTCTAAATTTTCCAAGACTGTTGGTACTCCTTTGCATAATAATACGACTTATCGATGATTAATTGGCAAGTTTATTTATTTGACCAACACCAAACCGGATCTTTCATTTATTGTTCAATAGCTTTCCTAATTTATGGATCGTCCAACTGATATTCATCTTTGGGTTGCTCATCATTTGCTACGCTATTTTAAGGGCTCCCCTAGATAGGGGTTTTTCCCTTCTACCAATGACTTGACCTTAAAGGCTTTCTCGAACTCTGATTGGGCTGCTTGTGTCGATACTCGCTGCTCCATTATAGGGTACTACGTTTGTCTTGGATCTGCCCTTGTTTCTTGGAAATCAAAGAAGCAGTAGACCATTTCTCATTCTTCGGCTAAGGCAGAGTATCAAGCTCTTGCTCATGTCACCTATGAACTTCAGTGGTTACAATATCTTCTTCAAGATTTTTACTTTAACCCCGGACCAGCTCTTGTTTACTGCGATAACACATCAGCGATTAAGATTGCTGAAAATCCCATTTTCCATGAACGAAAAAAACATATCAAAATCGACTGTCATTTTGTTCACCAACAATTACAGCGGAATTCCATTCACCTTCTTCCTGTTTCTTCCCACCATCAGCTTGCTGATTGTTTTATGAAGGCCCTTACCCCTGCTCAATTCAAAGCTGCTCTTGTTAAGATGGGTGTCCATAGTGTGTACACTCCCTCTTGAGGGGGCCCCAGAAAACATATCATTTTTGTTGGGCTTTGCTCTGTCCAACATCATCATCTCATTAGCATAATCATATGGCCTGGATGCATTCAGTGTTTCTATTGTACATACACGAGACTTAATCCCTCCTAACTGACTTATTACAGGTGGCATGTATTGATTGGTTTGTTAGAAACTTAAGCAGATAGTTGTTACAAGTTGTTGTATATATTACTGTTAGTAAATGAAAAGAATTCACGAGCTTCACACTTTCACAAATTGTGAAAAATTGTAAAGCTAATATATTTCCCTATGGTTGTATTATCGATTCTGTCTGTAAGGATGGTTTAGTTGAAAGGGCGAAAGAGCTTTTTGTGCAAATAAAGGAGAAGGGGATTTTTCCAAATGTGGTTGTGTATAGCTCACTATTACAAGGTCTATGTTTGGTTCATAAGTGGGAGGAAATTAAATATTTGTCTTTGATTCTGTAATCTAATTCGCAGCTGCTGCAACGAGACTGAGCAATAGCTTGAATTCGCTCCAAATCTGTAAGTAATCACTTCCATTTAACTTCTAATTATCAATTTCAATAATCTCTCTTGATTCTATATATTTCTCCATCTCCATTTTCATTATCGTTATTGAATGTGTGCATGATTGAGATGATCGGCATGTAAGAATCTTTTTTGAGCCAAGAACATGCTGAAGGTAATTAATTAAATTGCGGTACAATTTAAGCATGGTTTTTTTAATTGAAATGCAAATATAATGAGTGTCTAATTAAGTTGATGGTGATGAATTATTCATATAGGTTAGGGTGGAAGATTTAGCAAATGAAACTGGACAGATTTCTTCGTTTCTGACCTTAAATTTGTTTTCTGTTTGAATTTTGATTTCAAGGAAATAGGAAAATATTTTATTTTATATAGTGAAATTTCAACTTTATCATATATTGTTTTTAATGATTTGAAAAAACTTTTGGTATGAAGTGTGACTGTAAATGTATTTCTTTTGTTTGTAGATTGTGATATGTAGAACATAATCTTCATATTTGTTTGTGTGGCTGTAGGAGCCATTTCACGCTCATGCATTGAAAGTCTGCTGCAAATTGATCTAATCCTATTGCAATAACGAGCAGCTTCATCTAATCCTATTGCACATCTTGTTTATTTGCAGATAAATAATCTTCAGGGTGGAAGTCTGCTGCAAATTGATTAACTTAGAATTCCAATTATCTTCCCATAGGGTTCCATCATGAGGTAAATATCCCCCAAAGAGTATGAACTTACATTATGTTTGTTGACATATTTGTTTCTTGTTCTCATAGAGTGATTGATCTTGTTTGGTTTAAATGAGCAAGCCTACCTCCAAAATTTGGAAAGAAAAGAAAACTATTACCAAGAAAATAATAACCTTCCCAAATTAATCATTAATTAATTTAATCATTAATAACCTACCCCAAAAATGGCAGTGATGCTTTTGCTTCTTGTTTTTATATGTCCAGGGCAGTCTTTTGGAGGGTGGGGGACCATCTTTTGCTGTCACTTTTTGCTTATTTACTTGTCCAATTACCTTCTGTCTTTGAATAACTAGCAGAGAGCTTTGTTTAATTAGGCTTTATAGCTTTTGGCCGCTTAATCTTTAGACCTGCTATGTTCATACTTCAGAGATAGGGAGAGGGTCTCTACTTTCGTGTTTGAATTAATTATTTGTTATAGAGTAAACAGAACAGAGTTATGCAGCTATCACAGAATGGTGGGTTTGCTTTCGTTTCTTTTATTCATGTACAAAAGTTAAATCTTTTCCATTGTAGCTTTTACTGTCTCTTGAACTTTGTTAGTTCAATCAGGGTCCGAGCTAAGAGCAAAGACTAATTAAGATATCATATAGTTTTTCATGTATTCTGTTTTCCTGGCCTTGTACTTCTACCTTTTTTTTTAAGATATCGGAACTGTTTGTTTTCAGCTCTCTTTGTCTCTCTCTTTCTTTAATGTTTTTAGCTCTTCTAGATTCATTTAATTATGTTATTTAGCTCCACCACTGAATTGGGTTTCATTTTCAATGAATTTTGTTAACGAAAAGCTACTTGCTTTAAATTTTCAAATCATTTTTTCCATTTTGTATTTTCTGTTCGTGTCTAATAATGCAGAATCTCTTTCTGGGTATCTGATTTCAATCTCCTGAAGTTAGGAAGAACTCCACTTATTATCAGTGAGCTATGACCTTCAAGGGACTTTCTAGTTAATCATCCACTTTGTGTTTTCTAGTTTGTTCAATGCTTCATTCATTTTCTTGAACTCTTAGCATCCTTGAATTCTAGTCTTTTTGTTGCTTTAGAATGTACCATTTCTGTTGCATTTGAAGTTTAATTTCTTAGTGTTCCTAATAAATTTGTTGCGCCTCTTAGACCATGATCAAATATAGACCTCTTTGAGGGCTTTTTATTTTATTGGTTACCAATGGTTTCGCAAGATTCACCCCCCAAGTCCACCTTCTAGTATGGTACAACAGTTCTTTATTCCTACTCCGTTCCCAGTCAAAACCAATTTGAAAACCAGAATTTCAATGCCTATGGTTCAGTCTAATTTACAATTTACTATTTAATGTTATAATTAATATAATATTATGTTAATATTTTCACTTGTTTATTTTTGGGTATAATCACCATTTTTTTTTTTGTTATAGCCATACTGACCACTCATTCTGGAGATGATGAGGATGTCCTCACACCACCACCTTCTACTCGACATATTACAGGCACAATACCTTCTGCAGCATCATCTACAAATATTACAAGCAGGCTATGTATCAAAGTTGAAAAAAATAAGTAAATAATTTCTTGATTTAATATCATTATATATGTGTGTGTAAGCATGTGGGTTTGATTGTGTCTGCTTGTTTCTATGATATTGTTAATGAAATTAAGTGTGTGTGGCATTACTTTTTTCCAGGTTATACTTATAATTTTTTATTTTATTTTAAATCACCTATATATATAATTTTTAACTTATTGTTATTATAGGCTAAAGAGTTGCAACGTCAACCCAATAGTTGGGAGTTGTTCAGGAAGTGCATATGAGAAAAGATGGAACTTTTGTGGATGCAAGGACAAACCAAGTGAATGTATGTTCACCTTTTTATTTTATGTAGAAATTTTTATTTTGTATATAAGCATTAAATCATAAATTTTAAAACAAACTAGAATAAGTTTGTATATTATAGGATCGTATGGAGGGGATGGTGGCTTTTGCTTCTCAGCCTTTGGAGGATGGTTCACAACCTCCACAAGTCGACAGTGACGCTTTGTATTTTTAGGCTGTAGGTAGAGAAAAGAAGAGGTGTATATATGGTCTTGGCTCAAAGGGTACATTTCACCCTAGTTCATTGCAAAGTTATGGGAACTTGGATGGATCATCTCGAGTTAGGGAGATGGTGGAGAACCTCGCAAAAAAGCAAGCAGAGATGGATAGAAAAATTGCTAATATTGATGAAATAAAATAGCATCTAGACCAGATGGAGAAGCAAATGAGGCGCATCGTGGGGCAGATGCAGTCTACTCAAAGGTCCAATGGTTAAGAACTTATGCACCTTAAGATGTTTGGTGTTTGATGTTTAGAATATTATTAATGTAATTTTACAATATTATTAAGCAAATATTATTAGTTAATTGTGACATCTAATGTTTTAGTACATTTTATATGAAATATTATTATTTCAATGATAGTACTATTTATTTTTATTTTCTCATATCTATTTTTTAGTTACTAAATTTGAATTTCCATATATAAATTTATTTAAAATGCCATTACACTTATAAAAAAAAATATTACAAAATTTAGCGACTAACTTTTGACGAATTAAATTTAATATTTAATTAAAAATAGTGATGAAAATAGTTTTAGTGATGGATTAGTAATAGAATTTTGGGGATCATTTAGTGATAGATTAGTGATTGAATTGTTAGCGACGGAATACTGATGGAATTTAAGTGGCAGAATACTAACAGAGTTTTAGTGACAGATTTGTGATAGAAATTTTAGTGACGGAAATTCCATCACTAATTTGTGATGGATAAAGGGTTTTGATGATTATTTTTAGCAATTTTTATGATGGATAATCTGTCACAAAATTTAGTGATGGATGACTTTTCCGTCACTAAAAAATTAATGACGAGCAAACTTGTAACGATAAACTTTTGTCACTAAATGAAATAGTGACAGAATTTTTTGTCACTATTCTGGAATTTTTTTGTAGTGCATTGACAAGTTTCAGAAGCTTAGCTTGAACAATTTTTTCTACAACTAATTATAGTATTACTCACCTACTTAATTTGGTTATATATTGAATATTATATGTGTGTGAAACTTTAAAATCGTATTCAATACTAAACATAGTATATTATTGTCCAATTGTATTAAAAATTAACAAAAATTATAAATTAAAATATTTGTTACACAACAAGGTTAAAAAGTAATAAAGAATGATATTTAAAAAAAGTATATTTACTTAATATTATTTGTATATGATATAATCAAAATAGTATATTATATGACTATTATAAATATCTGAAACTCAAAACAATATTTGAAAATTAAAAATAGTATCTCAAACTCAAAAAATATAATATAGTATCTAAATATTATATGTATGTGAAACTTCAAAATCGTATTTGATACTAAAAATAGTATATTATTTGAATATTATTCAAATATTTTTCTCCAATCAAAAGTATATTTTCTGAATATTATTCATATCTGAAACTCAAAAAAGTATTTGAAACTTAAAAGAGTATCTGAAATTCAAAATAATATCTGAAAGTTAAAAACGACATCTTAAACTCATAAATACAATATACTATTGGAATATTATATTTATGTGAAACTTCAAAATCGTATTTGGTACTAAAGCCAGTATATTACCTGAATATTATTCAAATATTTTCCTCCAACCAAAAGTATATTTTCTAAATATTATCTGCATGTGAAATTCAAAATAGTATCTAAAATTCAAAATAGAATCTGAAAACTCAAAACAGTATCCAAATATGATAATTTGAATAAATATATATTATTAGAAAAATTATTAAAGAAATAGTTGGCCTTTAGGAATAAATTTTCAAAATATAATTGCATTCAATTAATTAAAATAAAAATAAATAAAAAAAATTGATATATACATATCAATTAATTTGAATCCAGGTGCCTATCTTTTTTCAAATGTATGAAACTTGAAAATATTTTTCATTTTTTTCTATTTATCATTTGTTTATTTTAGTTTATCTTCCATGTATAAAATGAATAAAATAATATATATATACCCGAAACCAAAACTAAAAACAAAAACTAAGAATAAAAAATAAAAAATAAGAAAAAAGTACAAAATAAAAAATAAAAAAAGGAATAACAGATAACAAAGAAAAATAAGAAATAATTGAAAAAATAAGGATAATTGAGAATAAGAAAAAAAGAGAGAAAATAAAAAAATCAAAATAAAGAAAAATAAAAAAATAAGAATATCAGAGAAAAAGAAAAAATAAGAAAATAAGAATAAAATAAAAATAAAAAATAATGAAGCAAAAAGGAGAATAAAAAAGGGTGCAAAAACAGAAAAAAAAAAAAAAAAAAAGAGCACTTGATGCAGATTATGTGACTTTGAAATTTCTGGACGAATTCGATAGGAGGGGTGTGTGCAATTGTGCTTCAACGTGCTCTAACTTTGAGTTTTGGATGAGTTAAGGGGTTCATAATATGTCAAATCAAAGCTGATTTAGAAACTTATATTTATTATTGAGTTTACATGTAACAATCCAAATTTTTGGACGCAAATTTGACTATTTAAGGCCTTAAATTTTGCTTAAAAGTTTATGTTCGTTTTTAGTGTGCGTTTTGGTCTTTTTGCCCCTTTTTTTAGGGTTTTGTTTTGGCACATTATTTATTCATCTTTTGGATGTTTAGAGACAATTTTGATGAATTTTAATAAAATTTTCTATTTCATCCAATTTTTGATTTTCTATTGGAGAATTAACGAATTTTAATATATGTTATTATGGTATTTATTTGAATTAACAGATTAATAGAAGGTTATTTTCTAGGTAATAAGCTTCCACTACATAAGTATTATTCAAAATAAAAAAAGGCACTCTTATAATTAATTAAAAAAAAGGACATTTTGATGTAAATCAAAACCCAATACAGGTATATTTATGTAATTTTTTCCCTAGGTTAGTCCTTCTAACAAAAGCAGGCTATGCATGCAGATTTGGGCCCAAGAGATTCAACTTTGAATTGTAATTCCTAGGAGTTCTTAACCCTTGATTCTCCCTAAGATTTGCTTGCATCCATGGTAACATAATGTAATAGTATTAGTGGACTTCATCAGAGGGTTGTGTTTATATGTACCTAGCAATTGATGATGAACAAGCTTAAAACCCCCTTTGATCATCTATTCTTATGGGGTTTATGTACAGAAGTAATTCAATCGAAAAAAGAAACTTCAAGAAATCAAGGGAACTTTCACCTCTTAATTGTTTGAATTTAATTACATATGTATCAAATCATTTAACTATATTCATTTAGTTTTTATGAGGTATATAGTGGATCATCGTACTTTATTTGTAAACTTTAAATCAACTTTGGCTTGAACTACATCATGTATTCTTGCTATATTTCATTCTAATCAGTAATTCATTGCTCAGAAGTCGAAGAAAAGTGCAATAGGTTCATCTCTGATTCAACTCTACCAAGAACAAGAAGAATTACTATCTTTAAGACTTCAAAATATATGAGTTTTATAAATTTCTTCAAACAGTACACCAATGTGAAAAAACAAATCAGATTACTCTTTTAAACCATTATTCACTCTCGCTGCTATTAAATGTTGTCCTATACACAAATATACCAACTTAAATATCAGAATCCTTCTAAATGATAGATATAGAAATCGTCCTAGATCCAGAAGAAGTTTTTTACTTTTTTGTGTGTTTTACAGGATCACCAGTAGTGTTTGGGAGCCTGGTCAAGTCTACCTGATGATACCAAACATCTTGTGCTATTAATATGTATGCATGCATATACATATGCTTTTGTTATGGATTGATCCATGTTTGGTTTTGAAGATAAGCCACCAATTCTTTATCAAGATGGAAAGCCTTGATGAGAACATAAGGATTAACAGGAGGTGCTGATCCAAAGATTGTATTTGCTTCTGTGACGACTCCTGAATTATGGCTGCCTAAAGCTGCTATTGCAACTACATGAGTTCTCCCAATGGTCAGCTGAAAATGAATAAGGCCAAATGGGAACACGAAAACATCTCCAGGACGTACAATTTTGGTGAAGAGAAGATGATCAAGATTTGATGTGATGAAACCAACGTAAAGAGTACTATTAAAAGAGTTGCATTTACTCCAAGCTGATTTGTGGTGTTTCCAGAGATATTTAATTCTGAGTAGAAGAAATCATCTGCTGTCACCTTCTTAGGATATTTGTAGAATTTTCCATTCACGAACGCTGCTTGTAATTCAAGCATACATGTCACTTTTTTTTACTACATATAATTTTCATGGAAACAATTAATAAAAAAATAAATATATATAGACCCTATAAACTTGGTGTCATTTATTGCTACACAGAAGTTCTAGAGAGGTGAAGGGTCATTGGTAAAGGCAAATGATAAAGCCAAAGCCATCATGGCAAAACATGCGAAGAAATTGTGACCAATAATTCTCATTATATGCTTAATTATAGGATGTCTTCAAAAGTCTTAATCAATAAAAATTTCTTGTATTTTGTTGGGTGAAGGGTGAGTAGATGTTGCAGGGTATATGGGTGTTTATATAATAATGGATGGCATTGAGGGCCATTACTCAACCAACATGTCCAAATTATACCTGCGCGAACACTAAACTAAAAATGTAGTGTATAGCAACATTGTTTACTTCTTCGATTTGCTTTTAGCTTTCCTTAATTTAATCTAATTACATTCCCATGAAATTTAAATATATAAATTTTTTTATAAACAAAATAATTTTATTCATAAAATTAAAAAAAAAAAACTTATCTTATTTTGGGACTAACTCGAATCATCATATTCACCCAATACACCCAAACTAAAATCCAAAATAAGATAGATAAAAAAATTGGAAAGTACAAAACCGAACCAAAATACAGTAGAAACACAAAACTAAGGACAAAATCAGCAGAGAGCTACAACCATGAGATAGGACACCAAAACATGAAATAAATTAAAACATGATTACAACCAAGCAATGAAATCACTCTACCTATAAGAACCTTGTTTGGCTAAAGAATCGGCCATATGATTGTTTTCCTTAAAGTGTGTGCAAAGGTAATGTGTGGAAAGAGATCCTTTAAGTTTTTAATAACATAAAACTCAGTGTGCATCTTCCAAGAGTGTGAGATATTAGATTGCGAAAGCCATGTCACTGCATTCGAAGAATCATATTCAATAGAGAGTTTTGCACTAAGAAGGTCCGGATTGAGGGAAGATAAATGAAGTGCCTTTTTAATGGCAAAAACCTCAGCTAAGTTTGAGTCAATAATCCCATAAGGAATAGAGAATAGACACTTAAAAACACCTAGATGATCCTTAAGAACTCCACCGGCCCCTACGGGCCCCGGCTTACCATGGGAGGAACCATCGACATTCCATTTGAGCTCTCCAAAAGAAGGTGGTTGCCAACCCAAAGTAATATGCTTTGGTTTGGGTAAGGGGTGAAATTTTTTATAGCTTCCACAGCTAGCCAAAGGTCATGTGATTGAAAGAGACCTTCATCACCTAAAGCCTTAATATATACTTCAGCCCTGTGAATAATTAGAAAAAATATTTTATTAGTATTAAAAGAGACTGCGTTAAATATTAACCCATTCATTTCATTCCAGATAGTCCATAAGGTGGAAAAGAAAATGATCATCCAATCTTTCTTTTGAAAAGAGCCCACTGCACCTCCATCCCATTGTGCAAATAAAATGCGCAAAGAGTCAGGAGTAACCCAATCGATACCCCACAATCCCACAATAGCATACCATATAGAACTAGCCAAGGAGCATAGAACAAAATGTGATCAATTGACTCCACTTCAGAGTTACAAACCAGGCAGTTATAATTGGTAGAGTCAATGATTCCTTTTCTTAGAAGCAAGTCCTTTGTATTTAATCTCTGCAAAAGAGCCAACCATGCGAAAATCTCAACTTTTAGAGGAACTAAACTACGCCAGATGCCATTAATAAAGAATGAAAGAGGAGGTGATAAGGTGCTATTCAGGATAGATGAAGTTGACTTAACAGAGAATAAACCTTTATGATCAGACTTCCAAATGAGCCTATCTTCACATTTTGGAGTAAAATGCAAATTATTCAATAATCCAAGAAGGGAGCTGAGTTGATCAAGTTCCCAAACTCTCAACTGGTGAGACCAACAAAGACTCCATACCTACTGAACCCCATCCCAAAAACCCATGTTCATCATTAGAGAGGACTGATCCAAAGAAATACTAAAGAGATAAGGAAATCTTTCCTTGAGAGGTGTATCTATAACCCAGATGTCATCCCAGAACCGAATACGATCACCCTTACGAAACAAGAAAGCAACACCATCACAGAAAGATTTCTCACCTATAGTGAGCCAAATATATTTCCAGATAGGAGAAAAATATAACACAGAAGTCAAGGATTGAGGAAACATACCTTCTTGTAAAGCATACTTTTTAGTAATAACTTTTTTGCCAAAGGGCATTTTCACCACGTTGATACATAATTCTCCACAACTATTTAAATAACAGAGCTTTGCTTTTCTGAAGCAAACAGCCCACAATTGAACTTCCAAGAGATTTCGAAAGTTGAATGAAATCCCATTTAACAGAGCACATTTTCTTTTTATCAACTGAGCCACCCCAAAAGAAATTACGAAACAGTGAGTTTATCCTTTTCCCCACTGATTTAGGCATTTTAAATAGTGAAAGGTAATAAATTGGCAAATTATTGAGGTAGGATTTGATTAAATTTAATCTGCCCCCCAAAAGACACAAATTTTAATTTCCAAGAGGCCAATTTACCTTCGATTTTATTAAAGACAGGTTCCCACACTTTTTTTCTTTCTTGGGTTGATACCGATAAGTAACTGGCAATGAAAATGATTTGCACCAAAGAGAAGCAGTAGTCGAATCAATCCAATTCCTATCAATATTAATGCCAAAGAGGGCACTCCTGAAGAAATTGACCTTCAGTCCTAAGGTAAGGGCAAAGCATTTTAATATTCTTCTAACATTGACGAGTTCTTGCATTTTGGGAGGGCAGAAAAGAAGCATATCATCTGCATATTGTAGCAGTGAGATTGGGGTACCTCCATTACAACTGGAAATACTAGAAATATGTCCAAGTTCCAAAGCAGACTGAACCATAATAGATAAACTTTTCGCCGCAATAATGAACAAGAAGGGGGAGAGAGGATCGCCTTGCCTCAACCCCCTAGATAACTGAATTTCCTTAGTTGGAGAGCCGTTGATAAGAAAAGAAGTTGTGGCAGAGGATAAACAACTACTAATCCACTTGTGCCATTTACCACCAAAATTCATCTAACCTATGACATAATCCAGGTAACTCCAATTGAGAGAGTCAAATGCTTTGTGAAAGTCTAGCTTAAAGAGCACACCAGTTTTTTTAGATTTAACCAGAGAGTGGATAACCTTGTTAGCAACAAGGACACTGTCCAGAATGTTCCGACCAGCTAGAAATGCACTTTGTTGTTGGCCAATAACATTGGAGATTATAGATTTAAGTCTGTTTGCGAGCAGCTTGGAAATAATTTTGTATAGGCTTCCAATAAGGCTGATGGTCTATAATCAACAATATAGAGTTAGCATCATGTTTTTTACAAATTAGAGCCACTAATGAAGAAGAGATTCCTTCAGGGAGTTGCCCAGAATCATAAAATTGGTCAACCAAAGCCATTACCTCGAAGCATATGACATCCCACGAAGCTTTAAAGAAATTAAAATTCAACCCATCAGGTCCAGGTGATTTGGAGGCCATCACAGGACGATATAGCAGATTTCACTTCATCAAAGGTGAAATATGCCTCCAAAAAAACTCGTTTCAGAATTAGAAATTTTTCTTAAGTCTTTCAGCTAACTAACATAGTTCTAGAAATAAATTTAATAAGTTCGATCGTTACTTTTTCTCTTTTCCCATTAAAAAAAATAGTGAAAATAGTTGTAGATTAAACTTAAAATATATGTATATACCTGAATAATTGTGTAGTTTAATTAATTTACGAAACTAATGGTTTTGGATGGTAGCTAGATTTATTTTGATTTATTTTTTCACATCGCTATACTATTTTAGAAAAAATTAAAAATTAATGTACATATATCTCATATATTTCGATGTATTAAAGATAATAATTCTTCTCATTCTTTCTAGAGTTGAGTTAGAATAAAACAATGGAACTTCTCTTAGACTTTTGAGCAATGAATTACTTACAAGAAAAGAGAAAGACTTTGGCAAGAATTCAAGATGTAATTCAAGCCAAAGTTTGATGCAAATTTTACAAATAATAGGATAGCGAGTGCCTCACAAACACTAAATGAATCTAATTAAGAACAGAGATAGTTATGCTGTAAGAGTGATTAACAAAATTTCTACGTAATTATTCCAATTGATTTTCAACATCTAGAAATATATATATACGTTATGTTTGCCATGCATGAATCCTCAGTTAACCTCTCGAAAGCACTTACTCAAAGAATTAAGATAGACGCAAGCTATAAGGACTATCTCAATTATATATATACATATATGATTTAGCTAGCTAATGCTGTTTTTTTTTTTATCAAACAAAATCGTAACTGCTTGTTGCAATTTTCAAATGTTTATATCCAAAATATTTACAATTTGTTCATCTATATTTCAGAGTTCCCTAGCTGACAAATGACAATTGATTTGAATTTATTTTTTTTATGCCAACTATATTACCCATTATTAAAATAACTAATAACTAATAATTTTAAATTATATAATACAATTAATTTTTATAATTCACAATAAAATAAATATTGTTTTAGACTATAATTAGAAATTAAATAATTATAATATTTATTTATATATTTTTAAAAAATTTGCATTAATAAAATCTATATTTTAGAGCGCATTTTTAAATAGTCTCTACTAATAATGTTAATAATTCATAAATTAAAGATAATAAATTTTTTTATTACTATATTATTTTTTAAATAATTTATATAACTAAGAAATATTAATTAGATATATCAAATTATATTCAAAAATAAAATCGTACTTTTAATCATTATTTGATATATTAACTATAAATAATAAAATTTTAAGAAATGATTCATTATCCATTACCAAGTAACAACTATCAAAATAAACTGCTATAAAAAAAAATAATTTAAATCGAATGGGCCTTTGTTCTTATATAAAGTATTAAAAATTAACTATATTAATTGTAGCTATTATCATGCATATGTAAAATATTAACAAATGCATCATCCTTAAATTTACTTTTTTTAACTAAAATTATAAAGTTAATAACTATTAGGAGATATACGTGTTTGAGAAGGTTTCTTGTATATATTTTAGGAATAGTTTTCCTTTCTTATTTAGGAATCTAATTTTAGTAATAGTTTTCTTTCCTTCTTGTAAATATTTTAGAAATAGTTTTTCTTCCTTATTTAGAAAACTAATTTTAGGAATAATATTCCTTTGTTAATTAGGAATCTAATGTATATATATAAACTGGCAATGTGAAGAAGAAAAATAAATTTTTCCTTTCAATATTCTAGTTTCTTTTCATGATATCAGAGCAATGGTTGATCCATCAAAAGAAGGAGAAAAATCTGGAATATAGAAGAAACATTTGAATCCTTATACACTCACCTTGAATGATAATCCAGGTCATATTATAATCCAAGTTCAACTGAGAGGAGAGAATTATGATGAATGGGCATGAGCTATGCAGACTGCACTTCGTGCTAAGAAGAAATATGGATTTATTGATGGAACAATTAGACAACCAGCTGAGGATGAATAAGAATTTGAAGATTGGTGGACAGTTAATTCTATGTTGGTGTCTTGGGTGTTTAACACTATTGAACCCAAACTTCGTTCAACTATCTCACATGTGGAGATTGTGAAGGATTTGTGGGATGATATTAGAGAGCGATTCTCTATTGGGAATGGACCTCGAGTGCAACAATTACGATCAGATCTAGCAAACTATAAACAGAATGGGCAAGCTATTTTTGCTTATTACGGTAGGCTCAAAATGATTTAGGATGAGTTAAACAATTATGAAAAATACCTGTATGTACTTGTATGGGTTGCAAATGTAATCTTATGACTGACTTGGAAAAGAAGCGTGAAGATGAAAGGGTTTATCAATTTTTGATGGGGCTGGATAAAGAAGGATATGGAATAGTTCGTTCCAATATCTTAAGTACGGAACTGCTACCAAACTTAAACCATGCATATGCTATGGTCATACAACAGGAAAGGGTGCGAACTGTGACTTGAGTGAAAGAGGAAAGAGGGAATCTGATGAGCTTTGCAATGCAAGCAAGAGGTCGAAATTCAAGGTGGGACTCGAAGGGAAAAATTTTGATATGCCCAAACTGCAAACGAGAAGGACATGATGCAGATTCTTATTTTCAGCTTATTGGTTACCCAAAATGGTGGGGTAACAGGCCACGTATAGCTACATCCGGACAAGGCGGAGGATGTAAACGTAGTGTGGGAAATCAGAGAGCAAATGTAACTGAAGCTTTTGGTTCTGATGGTGGAAGAGGTACAGTAATCGATGAAGACAAAAAAGGTATTGTCGGTTTGAGTGATGAGCAATGGACCAAATTGCTTGGATTACTAAATTCTCAAAATGCTGGAACAAATGACAGGTTGATGGGTACGCACAGAATTTTGCCTTGGATTATTGATTCAGGAGCTTCTAATCATATGACTAGTGTGTATGCACGTATGAGTGATGCAAGAGACATTGTACCATGTCTAGTTAGGTTACCTAATGAAGTGACAACCATGGTATTGAAAGAAGGGACAATTTCCCTTGGAGGAGATTTGAAGTTGCAACATGTTCTTTTTATGCCCAAACTAAAATGCAATTTGATATCTGTATCAAAACTTCTTAGAGATTCAAAGTCAATTATTTAGCTTACTGATAAATTTTGTGTTATACAGGACCAAAGTACGAGGAATGTGATTGGAGCGGGTGAGGAGCATGAGGGGCTTTACTTTCTCAAAGAAGGAACTTCAGCTCATGCTTACAAAATAAATAGTGTTGCATCTACTCAACTTTGGCATAAACGAATGGGTCATCCATCTTACAAGGTGTTAGAATTGATTCCTGGAGTAATTGGTTTTAATAATAATAATGATAAGATCTGTGATATTTGTTTTCGTGCTAAACAGACAAGAGAAATTTTTTGTTCTAGTAATAATAAAGCCAAAGAATGTTTTGATTTAATACATTGCGATCTATGAGGACCTTATAGATTGCCTTCTTCTTGTGGTGCAATTTATTTTGGATGATTGTTCTTGTGCTGTTTGGATATATTTATTGAATGGAAAAAATGAAGTAGGTCCTACTCTTATGAGATTTATAGCAATGATCCAAAGACAATTTAAGAAAGATGTGAAAATTGTTAGAAGTGATAATGGTAGTGAACTTATGTGTTTCAAAGAATATTTTGTTGATAATGGTATTTTGTACCAGACCTCATGTGTTGGGACTCCCCAATAAAATGGACGGGTGGAAAGGAAGCACTGTCATATTTTAAATATTGCTCGAGCTTTACGATTTTAAGCACCATTGCCCATTGAATTTTAGGGTGAATGTGTGCTAACATCAGGTTATTTAATTAATAGAACGCCATCGACACTCTTAAATGGTAAAACTCCCTATGAAATTCTGTTTGGAAAATAGCCATCATATATGAATACGAAAATGTATATTTGTTGGCTATCCTTTTGGATAGAAAGGGTGGAAACTATATGATTTGGAAACTTGTGAATATTTTATCTCTAGGGATGTAGTATTTTTTGAAACTAACTTCCCTTATGCTGATAAAGATGTTTCCATTAGTGATTTAAAGGAAAAAGGAGATCAGAATTGCACTAGTGATGGTGAGGAATTAGATAGTGATAATAAAGAAGAATGTGTTGATAGGAGGGGTAACGAAATTAAGAAAGATTGTGATGGGAGAAACGTGGAGAAAAATGATGAGGTCGATATTGTTGCCTCCATAGAAAATCTAGGAAAGGGACAGCGAGTTAAAATTCCTTCTATACGGTTGAAAGATTATGTGACAAATACCTTGAAGTTAAGCCCCTTAACACACTCATCGTTCCAATCAAATTTCTCAGGTACTCACTTTCCTATTTCTCACTATGTGAATTATGATAAGTTGTCTATACAACATCATTCCTTTTTGGCAAGTATAACTGTAGGACATAAACCCAACTCATATAGTGAAGCAGTAAAAGAATATCGATGGAGAGAAGTAGTGAGAAAAGAAATTCAGGCTCTTGAGGACAATGGCACATGGATAGTGGTGGACTTACCACCTGGAAAGAAAGCAATCGATAGTAAATGGGTTTATAAAATTAAATATAACTTTGATGGAAGCATTAAACGATGTAAAGCTAGATTGGTAATTCTCAGAAATAATTAGGTGGAAGGAATCGACTATCATGAAACTTTTTCTCCCACAACAAAAATGGTTACTGTGCGCACTTTTATTGTTATTGCGGTTGCGAAGAACTAGAGTTTACACCAAATGGATGTACAAAATGCCTTTCTTCATGGTAATTTGAAGGAGGAAGTTTACATGCAAATGCCACCGGGTTTTGCTTCTCCATCTTCAGGCAAGGTATGTAAACTTCAAAAATCTCTTTATAGCTTACGACAGGCTCCTAGGTGTTGGTTTGCTAGATTGGCAGAATCTTTGAAAACATATGGGTTCATACAATCAAGCTCTGATTATTCCTTATTTGTTTTTAAAGATAGGAATATTCAGTTGAATATCCTAGTATATGTTGATGATCTTATTATTTCTAGTAATGATGATGTGGGTGTTCAACGTTTCAAGGATTATTTGATCCGATGTTTTCATACGAAAGACTTGGGAAAATTAAAATATTTCCTAGGAATAGAGGTGGCTCGAAATTCTGATGGTGTTCACTTGTGCCAAAGAAAATATGCGCTGGATATTATCTTTGAAACTGGTTTGTTAGGGGCTAAACCAATGAATAAACCTCTTGAACATAATCATAAAATGGCTCTTGCAATTGGTACTAATTTAAAGGATCCGGCCAAGTATAGGCAGTTGGTGGGATGCCTTATTTACTTGACTATAACTCGACCTGAATTGTCTTATTGTGTTCATACTCTTATGCAATTTATGCTATAGCCAAAGTAAACACATTGGGAGGCAGCCTTACGTGTTGTTCATTATTTGAAAGGGAGTCCAGGTCAAAGGATATTTCTCTATTCCGATTATGATATGAAATTGTATGGTTATTGTGACTCTGATTGGGCTAGTTGCCCACTCACACGAAGATCTTTGACAGGTTATTTTATTTTCTTGGGTAGTTCTCCCATTTCCTGGAAAACTAAGAAACAATATATGGTCTCTCGCTCCTCCGTTGAGGCTGAGTACAGGTCTATGACTACAATAGCTTATGAACTGAAATGGTTGAAGAGTTTTCTGTTTTCTCTTGGTGTTGATCATTTAGGGCCTATGTGTCTCTATTGTGATAGTCAGGCAGCCATGCACATAGCTGCTAATCCAGTTTATCATGAACATACGAAGCACATTGAAGTTGATTGTCATTTTATTCGTAATGAGAAAAGCTTGGGAAATCTTGTGATTAACTATATGAATACTTCAGTTCAACTTGCTGATATATTAACGAAAGCTTTGGGGAAGGACAAGTTTGATTTTTTTTGCTGTAAGTTGGGCATTTTAGATATTCATGTTCCAACTTGAAAGGGGGTATTAGGAGATATACGTGTTTGAGAAGGTTTCTTGTATATATTTTAGGAATAGTTTTCCTTCCTTATTTAGGAATCTAATTTTAGTAATAGTTTTCCTTCCTTTTTGTATATATTTTATAAATAGTTTTCCTTCCTTATTTAGGAATCTAATTTTAGGAATAGTTTTCCTTTGTTAATTAGGAATCTAATGTATATATATAAACTGGTAATATGAATAAGAAAAATTTATTTTTTCTTTCTATATTCTAGTTTCTTTTCAATAACAGGGTAGGGTATGAAATCAACCAGTTGCTAATTGAGTTTATTTCTAGGACTATGTTAAGTAGCTGCAGGACTTAAAACTACAATAAAATATTTGTGTCTAAATTCCATGGTAATGTAATTAAATTAAATAAAGGAAAGCTAAAAGCAAATTGAAGAAGCAAATAGTTTTGCTATATACTACATTTCTAGTTTAATGTTCGTGCAGGTATAACTTGTATATGTTAGGTGAGTATAATGGCCCTCAATGCCATACATTATTATATAAACACCTATGTACCCAGTGACATTTACTCACCCTTCACCCAACAAAGCATAAGAAAATTCTATTTATTAATACTTTTGAAGACATCCTATAATTAAGAATATAATAATGAGAGTTATTGGTCATATTATTATCTTTGCAGCTTTTTCCTTGTTGGCTTTTGCTTTATCATTTGCCTTTGTCACTGACCCTACACCTCTCCAGGACTTATGTGTAGCAGTAAATGACACCAAGTTTGAAGGTTACATATGTGTGTGTTTATATATATTTGTATATTTCTCTATTTATTTTTTCCATGAGAAATATATGTGGTATAATAAGTTATATGTATGGTTCATTTACATGCAGATGCAGTATTTGTGAGTGGAAAATTCTGCAAAGATACAAAGACGATAACAGCAGATGATTTCTTCCTCTCAGGATTCAATATCCCTAAAAACACCATAAATCAGCTTAGGGTAAACATAACTCCTTTAACAGTACTTAATGAATTAGGAGGACTCAACATAAATGCATTATTGTTAATTTGTATAGATTATGCACCAAATGGTGGCCTAAACCCTCCCCATTGTAATCCTTGAGCAATAGAGGTTCTTACTATGATAAGGGGTACTCTTTATGTTGGTTTTATCACATCAAATCCTGACCATCTTCTCTTCACTAAAATTCTACATCCTGAAGATGTTTTTGTGAAGAATGGTTCAAGAATTATTTGTATTTCATGTGTTCAGTGCATTACAATGTATAATATATAAATACAAAAGTAAGATAATGCTATAACAGTACAAAAGATAAAGATAGCTAACAGAAAATAAAAACTAAGTGATGTTCATTTGATTTGTATCCTTATCAGCCCCACTCAAGCCATTGGGGATGCAATTAATCGAAGAGAATCTCGATGATGAAGAAATTTACGAGTTCCCAATGGCTTGGTAAAGATATCTCCAATTTGATCATTGCTAGATATGAATTGAACTTGGATGTTACCTTTAGTCACTTGCTCTCGAACAAAGTGATAATCTAACTCAATGTGTTTTGTGCGGGCATGAAAAATCGAATTATAAGTGAGGTAGATTGCACCAATGTTGTCACACCAAAGTATAGGTTTATGAGTAGAATTGACACCAAGTTCTTTGAGCAATGATTGAAGCCATAGAACCTCTAAAGTGGTGTTTGCAATAGCCTTATATTCACTATTTGTTGATGATCTAGCAATTGTGGGCTCCTTCTTAGCCATCCAAGAGATTAATGAATTTCCCAAGTAAATTGCATAACCATTTGTTGAACGACGATGATCGGGGCAGCCTCCCCAATCACTATTTGTAAAGCACTGTAAATGAGGGGAGCAATGGATAGAGAAGAATAAGGAATGGTGCAATGTATGCTTGAGATACCGAAGCACTCATTTTATTACTTGCCAATGTGAGGTAGTAGGATGATGCATAAACTAACAAAATTTATTGACAGCAAATGCAATATTCAGCCTTGTAAAAGTAGCATACTAGAGAGCTCCTACAATTTGACGGTACGTAGCACTGTCTTCCATGCTTAAAGTAGTGCCAATGATTTTGAAGAGAGGAGGTGTAGATGCCATTGGAGTGGGAACAACCATTAACATGAAGCATAGAGTGTCGTTTAAGTAAATCACAGATGTACTTAGTTTGAGAAAGTGTAGCACCTTCAAATGAGATGGTGACTTCAATGCCTAGAAAGTAGGATAAAGGGCCAACATCCCGAATCAAAAATTCAGATTTGAGGTGATGGAGAAAATCATTGAGTAAAGTGGTTGAATTATGATAATATCATCTACATAGATGAGAACAAACAAAGAAGTGGAGTCATGATGAATAATAAACAATAAGGTATCAGCTTGTGATGTTCGAAAACCAAAAGAGAGAAGAAAAGTGCTGAGACGATAAAACCACTCCCTAGGAGCCTATTTGAGACCATATAAAGAACGATGGAGAAGACGAATATAATCTGGATTAATTTTGTCTATGAAGCCCTTGGGTTGTTCCATATAAACTGTCTCATGTAAATTGCCATTGAGGAAGGCATTAGAGATGTCTAATTGATGCATTGTCCATTTAAACATAGTAGCTAGAGCAACAATGGTGCAAATGGTAGTCGCCTTCACCATAGGGTTGAAGGTGTCAGTATAATCAACTGCGGATTATTGATTATAGCCCTTAGTAATAAGGCGGGCTTTATATCTAGAGATGGTGCCGTCAGAGTTGTATTTAACTCGAAATATCCATTTGCTACCGATGATATTAGCATTTGAAGGTCTAGGAACCAGATGCCAAGTGTTGTTGCAAATGAGAGCCTGATATTCATCATTCATTGTTATACACCATTTATTGTGTTTTACGGATGGGGCAAAGGTTTGAGGTGAAGATGGTGGTGTGGTAGGAGAAGAAGAGGTGGATAAATGAGCTTCACATTTTTGGAGAGTAGAGGGCCAAAGTACCATGGGTGAGTACGAAGTGGACTGATTTCAAGTGAGGTTACAGTGCAAGTTTGTTGGACATGATAAGGTTGTTTGGTAGGATAAGTCGTGAGGTCCATAACAAGATTAAGGCCAAGAAGGGATGAAATACTAATGTTCGGTGATAAAGTAAAAGGGGGATTTATTTCATATGGGATTCGGGTGTTGTTTATTAGCGAAGTAGAAGGGTAAAGTTGGTTGGGTGAAGATAAACATCTAGGAAATGAAGGAGAATTGGGTGTGGGTGTAGTTTCGGCACATAAAGTAGGATTAGGATCAGAATAAGAAAGTAAAGGAAGAGAGGGGACCACTAAACCTGATTGGCGTGAAGAGTGGGTTGTATTAGTGTCCTTGCCATTATGTGATGTATGCATATAAAGCTAAGGTTGGTGGGCCACGGAAGAAAGTGGGTTAGGTGAGGAGTGTATATGTTTAAATGGAAAGTAACTTTCATGGAATTGCATGTGTCTGGCAAGATAAATTTTTTTAGTTTATGGGTCAAGACAACGATGACCAAAATAAGAAGTGGCGAGTCTTAGATAAACAAAAGGTGTTGTTCTAAAGTTAAATTTATGTTTGTGATAAGGACGTAGTAATGGAAAGATACTGCATCCAAAAACACGCAAAGAATTAAAATTGAAATGACGACCAAAAAGGCAAAAATAAGGAGATTGGCCATAAAGAACATCAGTGGGCATATTATTAATTAATGAAATTGTAGTGTCAAATGAGTAGGACCAATAAAGAAATGGAACTGAACTATAGGCAAGTAAAGTTAGTCCTATATCAACCAAGTGTCTAATTTTGCATTCAGTTGTTCCATTTTGCTCGTGTGTATATGGACAAGCAATACGGTGAACAATGCCTTGGGACTGAAAAAATTTATTTAATTTTTGATACTCTCCACCCCAATCAAAGTGAAAAGTTTTTCTTTTTGCAAAAAATTATGAATAAACAAGAGATTGAAAATTAAGAAAAATATTGTAAACATCACTTTTATTTTTCATAAAATACACCCAAGTATATCGAGTGTGATCATTAATAAAAAGAACAAAATAACGAAAACCTAAATTTGACAAAACTAGGGAAGGCCCCCAAACATTATAATGAATAATATCAAATGGCTTGGCACTTTTATGTTCAATAAGAGCAAAAGGAATTCTAGACAATTTGCCTAACATACATGAAGAACATTTGCTAAATTTATTTTTGGAAGCATGCAGGAGAGCATTAGCAGTGAGAATTTTTAAGAGAGTACGAGTGTAGGGATAACCAAGTCAAGAATGCCAAACATTATAGGGAATGGTTTCAGATAGAAAGGCTTGAGTATTTAGAATTAAAGGCAGAATATATAACCCATTTTCAATCATGCCATGCAGGAGTGGAGTCTTTTTCTTCTGATCCTTAACAGTGAAAAAGGAAGGCCAAAATTCAAAGAAACAAGAGTTGTTAGTACAAAGCTTTAAAACAAAAAGTAAAGGTTTAAAAATTTGAGGAACATGTAAAACATTTTAAAGAGATAAAGAGTGAGAGTAGGAGTGAGAGGGAATAGAGGAAGTACCCATGGCATTAATAGACAGACCTTGGCCATTACCTACGAGAAGTTGATCACCACCAGTGTATGGTTTTAGAAGATACAGGTGGGAAATATTGGGAGTGATGTGAGTGTTAGCACCTGTATTAACCACCCATGGTGTGTAAGTGTTTAGGTATGGATGATGACCATAGTTGTGGGCATAAGCAATATTAACTTGATGAGTTGGAGGCCGATGTTAAAGTAGAGATGTGTACCATCGACATCAGTCTGCGGTGTGATTATTCATACCACAAATTTGACAGGTTCATGAATTATGCCAAAGGCGTCATCGAGTTTGCCATAGAGAGAGAGGGTGTGGAGGAGAAGGGGTTGGCAATAATGGAAGTCGAGATGATGGTGGGTGGGAGGGGCGGTAAAAGAGGTGGGCAAGAGGAGGTTCATGAGTGTTGTTTAAGATAATCTCATGTGCAAAGAGATGGCTATGAAGTTCATTGAAGGAAACTAGTTCCAGTCGAAGATTAAAGGCAGTAATAATGCTATGATATTCAACACTAATGTTTCGATAAATGATAAACTCAGCAGGGGTTAAAGTTATACCAGCAGAAGCAAGTTCATCAGTAAGAGATTTTGCTCGTTGTAAATATTGAGAAACAAAGAGGTCATTCTTCTTTAATTCCTATAATTCAATGTTCAATTGGAGTTGCTTATTTTGTGAGACTGCACCAAAAGTATTGGTAAGGGCTGTCCATGCTGCATGTGAAGATAAATGGCCAAGAATATAAGGAAATATTTCTTCATTTATGGAAGAGAGGATCCAAGAAAGTAACAGGTGATCATGTTCAAACCATGTTTCATAAGCAGGATTTGAGATTTTAGCAAGAGGGGTAGCATTATTCATAATTGTTTTTGATGGAGAAGATTGAGTGCCATCAACAAAGCCCATTAATTTTTGATAATTCAAGAGAGGAAGAAATTGAGCTTTCCATGCCAAGTAATGTTTACTATTCAATTTGATAGAGAAGGAGATGAAAGAGAGGTTGAAGAAGGGAGAGCAATCTGATTGTTGTTGGCCATACTACTCTGATACCATATGAAGAATGGTTCAAGAATTATTTGTATTTTATGTGTTCAATGCATTACAATGTACAATATATAAATACAAGAGTAAGTTGATGTTGTAACAAATACAAAAGATAAAGATAGCTAACATAAAATAATAACTAAGTGATGTACATCTTATTTGTATCCTTATCAGTTTTTGTGTTCCCATTTGGCCTTATTCATTTTCAGTTGAACATTGGTAGAACTCATGCAGTTGCAATAGCAGCTTTAAGCAGCAAGGATCCAAGAGTTGTCAAAGTAGCAAATGTGGTCTTTGGATCAACATCTTATGTTAATGCTAATGTTCTCATCAAGGCTTTCCATCTTGATAAAGATTTGGTAGCTTATCTTCAAAACCAAACATGGATCAATCCATAACAAAAGCATATGCATGCATACATATTAATAGTATATAACTTGCTGTTCGGTAGCATCAGGTAGACTTGACAAGGCTTCTAAACACTATTAATCCTACAAAACACAAATAAACGACTTCTCGATCTAGGACGATTTCTGTATCTAAAATTTGGACACACCCGAATATTTAAATTAATATATTTATGTATAAGACAACATGTAGTAGCACAGGGAGAAAATAATGGTCTAGAAGAGTAATCTAATCTATTTTTACACATTGGTGCACCGTTTGAAAAAATTTATAAAATTCATATATATATATATATATATATATATTGAAGATATATTGAAGATAATTATTCTTCTTGTTGTTGCTAGAGTTGAATTAGAGATGAACCAGTTGCACTTTTCTTCGAATTCTAAGCAATGAATTGTTGATTACAACAGAGAAAAACTATAGCAAGAATACATTATGTAATTCAAGCCAAAGTTGATTTATTTTATAAATAAAGGAGGATGGTGATATAGTGGAAGCTTTAAAGAAACAAAAATAAAATAAAATAACAAAGGGATAAATGTTGCAAGCCGTTGAATCGCGCACGATTGACCATCTTAAAACCTTCTATAACCTGTTGATTTGCGTACAAATACCAGAAAATAGGCATCCAAGAATTCGTTGATTCACAAGAATACCAAATTTGGGGAAAATAATAATTCTAATAATCAACTCAACAAAAATTGTCTCACATAATTCTAAGGCTTACATATTTATAAGGTGGCAAAAACCTACCAACCCTAACTCTAATTTTAATTAGAAAATAAAATAAAGACAATTCTAACTAAGGTAGGAAATCAAATCCCTAACAATATAGGAAAATCAAATTCTAATTAATGCTAAATTAAAATAAAAAACCAAATCCTAATAATAATAATAATAATAATAATAATAATAATAATAATAATAATAATAATAATAATAACAATAGCAATAACAACAACAACAACAACAACATCATCATCATCATCATCAACAACAACAACAACAACAATAATAATAATAATAAATTATATTTGTTATTAATTGTTTTACAAACTCATTACAAGGCTTATTGCTTTGTATCATTCTCTCCAAGGTAGAGAAAATTCGCCCTCAACTTTTGCCCAAATATTAAGAAATAAATTTGTTATAGAACATCATAAATTTATCTTCAACTTGTAATTCCTTCAAAATAGAAATTAAAGGAATATAAAAATAAATAAATTTATCAATGTTAATGAAGTCAATATATTCAACATCGCCCTCATCCTCTTCATCAAATTTTGGCTCATCTCCAATCAATACATTTTCATCATCGCCGTTATCAGTATCATAGAATAAACTCTCTTCATAATACTCTCTCGACATGATTAATAAGTATCAATTTGGCTCTAATACCAACTCATGTAGTGAAAGCTTTAAAGAAATAAAAATAAAATAAAAGAACAAAATGATAAATGTTGCAAGCCGTTGAATCGTGCATGATTGACCGTCTAACAACTTTATATAACCTGTTGATTTGCGCACAAGAATATTGAATTTGGGAAAATAATAATTATGAATAATCAACTCAATAAAAACTGTCTCACATAGCCTTAAGGCTTACATATTTATAAGGTGACACAAACTTACCAACCCTAACCCTAATTTTAATTAGGAAATAAAATAAAAACAATTCTAACTAAGGTAGAAAATCAAATCCCTAATAATATAGAAAAATCAAATTCTAATCAATGCTAAATTAAAATAAAAAAACCAAATAATAATAATAATAATAATAATAATAATAATAATAATAATAATAATAATAATAATAATACTTGCTATTAATTGTTTAACAAACTCATTTCAAGACTTATTGTTTCGCATCAGACGACCAGTAACTTATAGACACTAAATGAATCTAACTAATGAAAAATTATATCCAAATAAAAGAAAAAGATAACCCAAGAGTTGTTAACTTAATTTCTATGTAATTACTATAGATATAATCAGGGCTACTCCAGTTGATCTCCACCAAATTCGGTAAAAAAAAAAAGATAAAATTTGTAATCCGTTGATTTGCGCATAAATACCAGAAAACAACAAAAGATAAATATTGCAGTCTGTTGATTCATGCACAAATACCATAAATCAAGTCTTTTACAACATGTTGATTTACATACAAATACCAGGATATAGGCATCAATATTCGTTGATTCACACTTAGGAATACTGAACTTTGGAAAAATAGAAATCGGATTATCAATTCAACAAAAATTCTTTCGCATGACCCTAAGGATTACATATTTATAGGGTGGTACAAACCTACCAACCCTAATTTTTATTTAGAAAATAAAAATAAAAATAATTCTAACTAAGATAGGAAATCAAATCTCTAATAATATAGGAAAGTTAATTTCTAATCGATAATAAATTAAAATAAAAATCAAATCCTAATAATAATAATAAATTATATATATTATCTATTATTTTGCAAACTCATTCCAAAATTTGTTGTTTTACATCAAACGGCTAGTACCTTACAGACACTAAATGAATCTAACTAATGAAAAATTATATCCAAATAAAAGAAAGAGATAACACAAGAGTTGTTAACTTAATTTCTATCTAATTACTATAGATATAATCAGGGCTACTCGAATTGATCTCCACTTGATCTCCACCATCTATAAATTAATGTACACAGTTTGTTGGCCATGTATTGAACTTTAGAAGGATCACTAATAGCATTTGGGAACCTCATCAAGTCTATACCAGGATATCGAACATCAGCATTCAAATCCATCATTTTGGAAAATTAATTAAACCAAAAAGCTATTCAGTTCATGTACGTCCTTTTAAGTTCAATCATAACCTACAACCATTCTTTCACGCCTCTTAATGGGAAGAGCATTTATTATTCATTCGATAGCTCACCCCTGTATGAACCATTCAAAGTTCAAACATATTGACCGTATGTATATATCAAGGACAAAGCTGCAGGTGGTGATATAATATTCAAATTCAATGAATAATTCAATCAAATCTTCCAATAAAAACAAATAAAATGATCGAATAAGTACCAAGTGTGACATTTGATAATGCGATACCATCTCTAGAAATGTATTCCTTTCCTCTTCTATTATTGACTAGGATATCATTACCCACAAGTAATGACACAGTTAGTGTTATATGAGGAAGAATTAAACCCATGATTAAATTAATGTTAATCATTCTTCAACCATCAATAGCAAGCAAGTTAGCGTCCAACATGTACATTGCCAGGCAACTTGTGTAGCGTGGTTAGTTCTGGAGCTGTTAAGATTTTTAGTTAGTTTTAAAAAAATAATAATAACGTTGACAATAGCATTAATTGGTTACTAACTGGTTGCTTGAAATTTGTCAAAGAAAACAAATAAAAAATCTAGCTCTATCTCAATATCTGACACATATTTTTAATTTTTATATATCATATGGAGGAAAATTAATTACATTGTAGCTATTACCATGCATGTGCAATTAAAAAATAATAATAATAACAAAATATATCTTTCCTAAAAGAAAAATATGAATTTTATTTATTGAAAATTAAAGATATATTCTGATGAAAAAAAGATAATATAAATAAAAAGACAATTTAAAAGTATTAAAATAAAATTTTAATATTATGAAATTTTTTATTACTAAAATTTTTTTTTTTAATTTGTAATTAAATTCTGAGTCAGTTAGCTGCAAGATTAAAAATATATAATAAAATAATCATGTGTTTTCAATTGCACGGAATGTAACTAAATTAAAATAAGGAAAGCTAAAAGCAAATTGAAGAAGCAAACAATTTTCCTTTGCTTTTTTCTGACCAAAAGACCAATAAAAAAAGTATGTAGTTCGAATGCATGTGAGAAAGAGATAAAATTTTTATGTATTTGTTTCGTGTAGATAACATCCAAAAATCTTTTTCATTTGGAGCCACAGATTATTAATTTATTGTATAATGGAATAGAAAGTTTGTAATTGATAATGATAGAATATATATATATATATATAATTTCGATTTCGATAGTTGCTAGTTATTGTTGGTGCAGGTATAGCCTGGACAAGTTAGTTGAATATGGCCCTCAATGCATCCCTTAATCATTATATAAACAGCAAGATCTCTCACATTCACCCAACAAAACACTAGAAAAATTTATCAAGATTTTTTAAGACAACCCATAATTAATATAAGCATATAGTAATGAGAGTTATTGGTCATTTCTTCACAGCTTTTGCCTTGTTGGCTTTGGCATTATCATTTGCCTCTGCCAGTGACCCTGCACCTCTTCAGGACATCTGTGTAGCAGCAAATGACACCAAGTTTGGAGGTTTATATATATATATATATATATAATTACATTTATTTATTCATTTTTTTTCTCCACGAAAATTATATGTGGTATAATATTAAGTATATGCTATATGTTCATGCAGTGTTCGTGAATGGAAAATTCTGCAAAGATCCAGAGGTGGTCACAGCAAATGATTTCTTCTACTCAGGATTAAATATTCCTGGAAACACCACAAATCAGCTTGGAGTAAACGTAACCCTTTTAACAGCTGATGCAATAGGAGGGCTCAACACAAATGGATTATCGTTGGCTCGTATTGATTATGCACCAAATGGTGGCCTAAACCCTCCCCATCATCATCCTCGAGCACCTGAGGTTCTTACAGTGCTAGAGGGTACTCTTTATGCTGGTTTTATCACATCAAATCCTAATCATCTTCTGTACGCCAAAATTCTAGGTCCTGGAGATGTTTTCGTGTTCCCATTTGGCCTTGTTCATTTTCAGTTGAACATTGGGAGTACTCATGCAGTTGCAATAGCAGCTTTAGGCAGCCAAAATCCAGGAGTCGTCACAGAAGCAAATACAGTCTTTGGATCATCACCTCCTGTTAATTCTGATGTTCTCACCAAGGCTTTCCATCTTGATAAAGATTTGGTGGCTTATCTTCAAAACCAAACGTGGACAAATCCATCTTAATATATATATATACACACACATTACATGCATTTATAATAATAATAATAATAGTATCGGATAGCTACTCACTCTCACATACTGCACAGGTGCCGAGAGTTCTAGATGTAAGAAGATGTAATGCACGTGCCGGTTCAACATAATTATTTATATATCGATATACTTAAGTTTTCACTAAACTCCCTCTTGTGTCTCTCTTCGTTGGAAAATTTTATATAACTTTATTCCGAATTTTAGTCAATTTTGTTAATTTATTCTATTTTTAAAATTACGACAAATTGATATATAAAATTTTTAATTTATTACAAATCTATCAATGGTTCATGCTATTATGACATGCTAATGTAATATATGTGTGTAAATTTGTTTACTGATGTGAAAATAAAAAAAAAAAATTAGTAATTTTTCTATCATTAAGTTTTTTTCAAATATGTCTTCTTTTTTACAAATATATCCAAATAATTTGTACATACATGTCATTTTGGTATGGGTATATATTATTTTTACTGTAGATAGATTTGCAACAATTCAAAAAATTCATATACCAATTTGTCACTACTTCAAAAATTGAATAAATTATTGAAAATGACTAAAATTGTTGGGTCACTTTGTGATTATCTCACATCATTCAGAAAAAATAATAATAACGCTTATTGGTGCAAAAAATCTAAATGTTTGTAATCTTTTGCAATTTTATTCAATCTTTTAATTTTGACAAAAATTTCCCGATTTAACAAATATTTGTCAATTTTAGCACAAATAGCTTTTTGGTCAAAAATAAATAAAATTACTGATGTGGCATCTTACAAAATTTCAAATTTACCCTCTTTAATTTTCTAAATTTATAATGGTCTATTTATATAAAAAAATTCAAACATTTCAAATCTTTGGCAAATTTATCTCAATTTTTCAATTTTGATAAAATATTTTTAATTTACCCAATTTATTAATATAAATCATTATTTATTTAAAATTAAAATAAAATATACATGCATAATAATAAAAGAATTAGATTTACTATTGAAAAATTGTTGAATTCATAAATGACTTTCATTATAATAAGTTTAAAAAAGAAAGATATTTTTTATATAAGCAATTGCTACTCTAATTAAATTCATAGATGACTTCCATTATAATAAGTTTAAAAAATAAAGATATTTTTTATATAGGCAATTGCTACTCTAAATAATTCAAAAAATTTTAATTATTTCATAATTATTTATTTGAAAGCATAACTTTAACGTCCAAGGAAGACTTGCCATATTTCAATACACATACATAAATATAATTTTTAAAAATCTTATTAAAATAATAGTCCATTATAAATTTAAAATTTTATCATATGTAAATTTAATTTTTTAATTATCATGTTAACATTTTTTTTTTAAAAATTAAAAATGGAATAAATTTGCCAAATGTTGTAAACATGTAAATATTTTACACCAATAAACATTTATAAATTTTACAGTATAAAGGATAAATTTAATATTTTATATATGTCACATCAACATATTTTATTCGATTTTGACTAAATATCTATATGTGCTAAAATTGTCAAGAATTAATGAAATAAAAAGTTGAAGTAAAATTACAAAAATTGTAAAATTTTGAATTTTTCATACCAATAGGCCTAATAATAATAATCGGTCTCATCATTTCATACTTTTCTATTAATTCAATATTTTTCTTTTTTGGAATCATAATTACTTTATGATTTTATATTGATATATATGTTATACTCAAGAAATTGGATTGTTCATTATTGTAAGATTGAATTGTCATTATTGTAAGATTGAATCGTATCAACCAAGTTTATATTCGGTTCAAAAGAAAAATTCAAGAATATATGTATATATACACATTAATTTCAAGTCACTTTATATATATTTGTGGTGTTTTTTTGTTTTGTAATGCAATTTTTTATTTTGTATTTTTGATAAATCAGGCCAAAAGGGTTATACAGTACAAAGCAACAAACATTTCTGCTCACACATCAAAATCAATACCTAAATATAGCTAATCAACCAAAATCACTACTAAACAAAACTAACTTCAAATCCAAAACAAAAAAACCAACGATATTGGCTCGATAACATATAAAGTCATGTTTTAATAATATTGATAATTAATGTTTGCATTTCTTGCTTAAGAAGTGTGTCCTGAGAAGTGAATAGGTCTCCTATTCCGTCGTTTATGAATTATTTAACTAATTTTATAAATTTATAAATTTATAAATCAAGTGATATTTATTTTAAATTTTTTTAAAAAAATTATTGGTTTAAAATTGTAAAAATATTTTTATAAATTTTAAAAAATATTTTTCTATGCTAAAAATTTTAAAATTTTTATACATTTTAATTTTTTAAATTTTTTATTGGTAACACTTTTTTAATTTCTACCATGAAGTTATATATTTTTTTAAAAGAAACTTCATCAATTGTTCTTGTTACTTGATCTAATTTTCATTGATCAAATATTAAAATTGAAATTTTTTAATATATGGAATTTAATTACAATAGTTTTTTTTAAATTCATTATAAATTAATTTTAAAAGAAAATTGTTCAAAAGGAAAAAAAAAAAACGTAAAGGTCAAATATAAACTTGGAATAAAGTTGAGGGTTGAATTTACACTTTATCCTTTTGAAAAATTCTTGCTTACACCCAATTTATTACACTCAATGGTTATATGTATAAAATTAAACATATATCTTATTTTTATTGACCAAATATAAAACACTAAAAAAAAAAAGATAATTAAGAGGACAAGTAAAATTGTCTCATAAACCTTAAAAAATCATCCTTAATAGTTTTGGAGACAATTTTAGTTGTCCCCACATGCGTGTCAATACAACTCCTAAACGATTACTTCTCTAGTCTTTGTATTTTATCATAACTCTATTTTGTTCATTTTGTTGATTACATGTTCAATTGTACAATTATTATATATATGTTGTAATCTCACATTAATAATATACAAGTGAGCAACACTTTATAATTATTCAACTTATTGATTAACCTTTACATAGTATCACAGCACCATGGCAACATCATCTCAAAACATTTCTATTTTTTCTTGGCAACCATCTGTTGTTTCCTCTGCCTAACATACGTTTGCTATCAAACTTACACCAAATATTTATCCTGCTTGGAAAACCCAATTCATCCCTCTCCTCAATTACCAAAAACTAAATTCTTTCATTGTCGAAGATGCTTTTCCCCCTCCTAAACTGATAACTTTTTCCTCTAATATAGAACAACAAACTGAAAGTCCAGAATATGATCTCTAGATGTAAAAGGATCAAATGCTATTATCATGGATTTTATCCTCTTTAAGTGAAGATGTATTCACATATGTCATTGGTCGTTCCACATCATCATCTGCCTAGCGGGCTCTCTCGACTGCCTTTGGATCTATCTCTCATATAGACAATTACATATTCATATTGAGCTTTAAGAACTCAAGAAAAATGATCTTACCATGATTGAATATTTGAAGAAAGCAAAAGCTATTACTGATGAGTTACAATCTGCTAGTCGTTCTCTCTCTCATGCTGAATTTAACACTATAATCTACCAGAATATTGTCACTGAATATCATAATATAATCAGTAGCCTGAATCTTCATCCCCATCCCGTCACCTTCTTTGAACTTCATGGTGAGTTAGTTGCACAAAAGATTCTTCTTCAGAGCCAAATTTCTACCCCTATCGCCAACTTGGTTGTCCACTCCTCCGGAGCACCACCATTGTTGCCCATACCACATTGACCTCCTTGCTTCTCTCCTCAGGCTCCAAACAGATTACCTCGCCCATTTCGGTCTCGTCCCAAGGGCCCTTGCCAAATCTATGGCTATAACAATCATACTGCTAATATATGCTGGTGTCAATATCAAAATCGACCTCAGCAGCAATTTTATCCACCACAGGCTAACCATACCCACTTTTAAGTACCTGGGCCACCTATGTATCCCTACCCGATGTCATCTGCACCTTACTTTTCATCACCTTCGGTCTGGCATCCTGATATTAGCACTAATTACCATGCTACATCTTATGCTTCTTCGTTGAGTTCTTTAACTCCATATTCTAGTTTTGAACAACTTCATGTGGGAAACGGTCAGGGACTATCCATCCATCATACAAGTAAAACCACCATCTCTTCTCTCACCAAACCTCTTCATTTTATAAATGTTTTACTTGTTCCAGGTTTAAACAAAAATCTTCTCTCTGTGCATAAATTCACTGATGATAATTCATATTTTTTGAATTCTGGCCAACCCTTTTTTTTTTTATCAAGGATCAGGTTACTTGGAAAATTCTTCTTCAAGGGCCGAGTGAAGGTGGTTTGTATTTGCTTTAATCATCCAAACCTCAAGCCTTAGTTGCTACCATCCCCACTATTCAAGATTGGTATAATTGTCTTGGCCATGCTCAAAAGTAGACTATCTCCAACATCCTTCAAAAATTTAATTTACCTTGTTCTTTTACCAAATTTACTCCATGTTCATCTTGTTATCTAGGAAAGTTTGCTAAATTACCATTTGCATCAATTGTCCATTATAGTACTTCCCCCTTTGAAATTTTCCATTTCAATGTCTGGGGCCCTGCTCCTATTAGCTCGAGTCAAGGACATCATTATTTAGTTTTGTTCATTGATAACTACACTCATTTTCACTTAGGTGTACTTTCTAAAAAATAAAAGTGAAGTTTATTCTTCTTTTCTTTATTTTCAAGCCTTAATTAATCATTAGTTTAATATGAAAATTAAAGCCTTTCATTCGGACTGGGGCAGTGAATATAAAAAATTACATACATACTTTAAAACCCAAGGGATAATTCACCGTATTGCTTGCCCATACACTCATGAGCAAAATGGTCTTACTGAACATAAAATACGTCATTTAGTTGACACAAGCTTAATGCTTCTTGCTCATAGCCATGTTCAACTTAAATTTTGGTCTTATGCAATGCAAATGTTTGCTACTTTAATTAATTCTTTTCCCTCTCATACTATACATCAAAAATCTCCTTTTTACTTATTGCATCACAAACATCCGAAATATCAAAACACTCACCCCCTTTGGGTGTGCTATCTACCCTCTTTTACGCCTAGATAATCAATATAAGTTCTCCTACCGAACCACCCAATGTGTATTTTTAAGTTCTAGTCCAAACCATGTTGGATATCTTTGCCTTGACCTAAATACCTCTCACATATACACTTATCGTCATGTTAAATTTAATGACTAAATTTATCCCTTCCATGCTTCAGTCCATAATCCATACCTTCCCACAACCACTTCAGTACCTTGGCTCTTATTGAATTCTAATACAACCACTTTAGCGGCTCATGAAGATAATCCAAGTAACTCCTCTTCCTTATCTCAATCTTCTCCCTCATCCCCACCATCATCCCCATCCCACCCTATCTCAAACTCTCCTAATACCACATTATCTCCTAATCCTATAATTTTATCCTAATCTCCAACCTAATCTCCTCAACCCGATCAACCACCTAGTCTCAATCTAGTTGTTGATCTCACCTCTTATCCACCCTTACATCCTCACCCAACCAAACCCACCACATGACTCTTAGACAAAAAATAATGACTAAACGTCAAGCCTATACTACCATCACCTCTTCTAAAGTTGAGACTTTTCCCATATATGAACCCAACACCTTCCTTCAAGCAAACTAGTACCCTGAATGGCGACAAGCCATAACCTCTAAGTTTATGCTCTTATCCAAAACAACACTTGGACCCTTGTCCTTCGCCCTTCCAACACCAACATTGTTGCTAATAAATGGTTATTTAAAATTAAGAAACATATAGATGGATCTATTGAGTGCTATAAAGCATGCCTTGTGGCTAAGGGTTACACCCAAGAGAATCACATCAACTATTATGAGACATTCAGCCCCGTGGTTAAACCAACCATAATTCAAACTATCATAGCCATTACTACTACCCTTCACTAGCCAATTCATCAACTAGATGTCTCCAATGCTTTCTTACATGGCTTTCTTAATGCAGATATATACATGGAACAACCAATAAGATTCATCAATGCTCAATTCCCTAATCATGTGTGTAAGCTTCACAAGTCTCTTTATGGACTTAAACAGGAACCTCGAGTGTGGTTTTAATGCCTTAATGATTTTCTTATTCAAAATGATTTTCTTGTTCAAAATGATTTTCAGCCATCAAAAGTCAACACCTCCTTATTCATTAGGCAGGTAACCTTTTCCACACTCTTTGTGCTTATATATATGGATGACATCTTGATCACAGGTTCTACTACTTCCATTATTCAATGATTTTTCATTGCTCTTAAATAATCCTTTCCTATTCGTGATCTTGGTAGCCTCCACTATTTTCTAGGAATTCAGGCACTGCCAAAATTAGATGGCATTCTTTTGACTCAACAACATTACTTCTCATCATTGCTTGCCCAAGCCAACATGATCGACTGTAAGCCATGTTTAACACCTATGGCTTCAACTCCACCCTTACAAAACATGGCGGCACTCCCTTTGATGATGGTGTTCAATATCGTAAGTTGGTTGGTGGACTCCAATATGTTATATTAACAGGCCTGAAATTGCCTTCTCGATTAACAAACTTTGCCAATTCATGAATTCTCCCACCATTGAGCATTGGAAGGTAGCCAAACATGTGCTAAGGTACTTGTAATCCACCAAAGACTTTGATTTATTCTTTTTTTCCACATCTTCTATGCAACTTCAATGCTACTCCGACAATGACTAGGGTGGGTGCCCCGATGATAGACGATCCACCAATGGCTATGCCATATACTTAGGAAATAATCTCATCTCATGGATAGTAAAGAAACAACCCACTATCTCCCGTTCTTCCACTAAGAGTGAATACAAGTCCCTCACCAATGCTACAACATAAGTGTTATGGCTTCGGGCTCTCCTTTAAAAGCTTGGTTTTTCTTTTGTCCAACCTGTGTATTTATAGTCTGATAATATTAGTGCAATTTATCTCACTAATAATCTGGTCTTCCATGCTCGCACTAAACACATTGAACTTGACTATCACTTTGTTTCGGAAAAAGTTGAACAAGGTAGTGTGCATGTTCATTTTATTTATGGTGCTAATCAATTGGCTGACATTTTAACCAAGCCTTTAGGTCATCCTCCCTTTGAGCATCACAGGTCCAAGCTTTGCCTTCACATCATCTCCGGCTCGGCTTTAAGGGGGCTGTCAACACAACTCTTAAATGATTACATCTCTAGTCTTTGTATTTATCATAAATCTATTTTGTTCATTTTGTTGGTTACATATTTAGTTGTACAATTATTATATATATGTTATAATCTCATGTTAATAATATACAAGTGAGCAACACTTTACATTTCTTCAACCTATTGATTAAGCTTTACAATGTGTCCCTATTACCTCCATTACCAATTCTTTAGGGGACATAATTACAAATATCATCCATATTATAAGGGATGACAATCATCCTCATCTTAGAAGATGACTGTCATCCCCTAAATTGGGGACGATTATTGTCCTCATAAGAAGGGATGTCCATCAACCCCAAAATGCTAGGGGACGGTACGTTGTCCATTATAATGGGGGTGAAAGTTGTCCCTATAAGTAGGGATAACTATCTTGGCTTTGGGACAACTATCTTGGCTTGGGGACAACATGTCATCCCTTAAGATGGGGACAACTATCATCCTAAATGGGGTCATTTTTTAATTTATCTCAAATAATTATATTTTATTTATGTACTTATTTAATGATAATTTTTCTTTTATTATCTCAGTACTAATGTTAAAATAATTTGAAATAATTCAATATCAATAATATTATTTCATTAATAGAATAAATTTTTTTGAGTTCAAATTCAAGTAAAATTATGAAATTAATATAAATTATCCTAAAATAATACAATTGCTACTCTTAAAAGGCCCATACTTTATAGGTCCCTGAAGCGGGTCAAATTGTATACCCTAGTCTCTAGGACTTAGCATAGAGCAAGTCGGGTGTTGAACAATCAGGAACTTGAACTTTATATTAATCAAATAGATACTCAAATGAATAGGCAAAGTAATATCAGGCTAGTAATAAATAATGTAACAAATAAAAAGAATCTAACTTACTTCCTAATTACTAGAAATTCTTATAAGAAATTATAAAAAAATATATGCACGAGAGAATTTACAATTCAGAATTAATATGAACTTTGAACATAATTATTATACAATATATTGATTGGAAATTAGTTTATAGTCTTCAAAAGCAATTCTCATTGTCAATTAAAGGTATTTCCTCTTAGTATCCACATTCATTCTCATGGAAATACGGAGGTAAAAGAAAATTAATAAATATATTATACTAATTTTTTTTATTCCCTTAAGATGAATACCTTATCTCCAAGTAATTTTCAATTCTCAAGTAATTTCAATTATATATCCACCAAATTACTCCAATTCTTATTGTAAATAGTTTAATTAACAAGTTACATATGATGATGAAGCAAACATAACATAATTTGCACTAACTAAAATCAAATCATAAATAGCAAAGGATAGAAATATAGTCCTTATTTAATTTTTCATTGTAATTCTCATACAAAGACTTAGCCAAAATATATGATAAAAAAACAAAAGAAAATTAAACACAACATAAAAAGATGAATAAAAAAATTGAGTGAATAAAACCCTTTATTATGTCTTTTAGAATTGCTTGATGTAGAATAATCCTCTTTTACTTCTTGACTTTTTCTTCTTCAAATTAGTCTTTAAAACTAGAACTTCTTTTCAATGATCTCTAAACTAAAACTTAGTAATAATACTTATTCATTCTCCTTTTAAAACAGAGCCAAACATATATATTTATAGGTTTCTAAAGGCTACAATTCGTGTCCCTTTGAAAGGATGCAAGAATGAAGGGTTGTGTTGAAAGGGTGTATTGGTGCTTACTCGTCACCAATTGCTTCTATTATGAGTTGGCACCAAGTGTCAACTCGACAATCTTCAAGGCTCAGCATATCAAGCTTCTGTGATGAGTTGACACCAAGTGACAACTCATCACCAATACTCTCTGTTATGACTCGTTCACATGGTGACGACTCAACACTCTTTACTAAGTCTCCAACTTAACTTCACAAGCTTCATACTTTATTCTAAACAATCCTAAGTCCTTTCCATGTACAATTAGAGCCTAAAAACATGTATAAAATACACAATCAACCATAAGAACAAAAGAAATAAAAATAACACTTGCATAACCAAATAAACACATAAATATAGCAAAAATCAAATGAAATTAAAACTAAACTACCCTAAAGAACTATGCATATTTGCATTATATCAAACTCCACCACACGTAGACCTTGCTTGCCCTCAAGTAAGAAAAGATCCATGTGGAAAAGTAAACAAAAATTTTCATCTTCTCCAAACAAATGTAGTCACCTTATCAATCTATTTTAATCATGAAAGAAGTTAAAAAAGGATGATTCAATAATTAAACTTTCAATGCTCAATAATAATAAAATACACAAGTTTCATAGCATAAGCAATAAGTTTACCAATTTATCTCAATTTACGAAGAATAAAATTAAGGATGCAAAGTCAAAGTTCTAACTAAGCTACTTAACCAAAATAATCATTCTTCAAACTTAGGATTCTAGAAGCAAAAGCAACCCTTGAGACAATGTTAAGCACACATAACAACTTACTTTTCTCATAGCATTTTTAGACATTTTATTCATATACATATAAATATATCTTTTGGATGTAGTCTTTCTGAATGAATGCAACTAAGGATCATACTCAATTGCACATAACTCATTTGAAATACATCTACTTATATTACACATTTTTTTTCAAATGAATGTAACTAAGGAGTATACTTAATTACACACAACTTACTTAAGATGCATCATATCACAAGCATTATTTAATTTTTTAAGTCCTCATCCATTATTGAAAAACAAGGTTCATATGTATTATGGCTATAGTTTCCCTAAGGCTACTCAAATCTCTTAGAAAACCTAAGCTTAAATTTTTACCACTTTAGCCTTAAGTATAGTTAGTAAGTTGACTAAAGCATTATTTAGATCTTAGAAATAATAAAAATAGGTAAAAAGATAAACTTATAACTTATACTAAATGAAACTTTAAACTTCTATCAATTGAGCATTGAAAACTAATCATCAACATAACATAAAACTTAACCTTAATTAAAATAAAAAGACTAAAAAGATAACTACTTATTAAATAAAGGAGAAGAATGAAATATATGATAATGCAAATTAGCAAAATATATCATAAATATAAACATAAAACACACACAATATCCCAAATATATACTAAAGATGTACTAATAATATACTATTAATATCCCTTCCCCATACTTAAAATGACACATTGTCCCTAATGTGATAAAACCAAAAGTAAGGAAAGGAAACAAGTACTCCCTTAGTCATATGTAGGGGTAAGAGGTGGAGACTAGATTTGATATCTAGAGTAAGTGAAAAATTGATTCAATTTGTACTCCATCTTTCGTTGCCAATGAGTAAGTTGTTGGTTATGAAACTCCATCCCATTAAGTTAACACTACATAGCAATATGCGTATCCAGAATTTGATCCCAGATAGGAGGCTATGCACTTAAAGATCCACTAGCTTCCCTTTGTATGGGATATGTTAGGAGAGGAACATTGCCGAAAGGTGTATATTGGGGTAATTCCTCCTCCAGATCACTCTCCTTTGCTGCCTCTTATTGAGGTTCCTCAACCAGTGGTGGTCTCTCAATACCTCTCTAACAAGAATGTTAACGGGCAAGAATTAAACATAATGCAGCATCCACCACTTTGCCTCTTATAAAAGCTTGCTTTGTAAATAAGAACACTTAACAAATTGAGTATAGTTATCAATGTTAAAACTCAAAGCCTTTGCGACAATAGTAATCACATGTCCATGAGTTAAAGGTGCATCTTTGTGTGAAGCACAAGTCAATAATTGGTTAAACATCCAATAAGTCAAAGAGACTTGTTTCTTGTTATGAATGCACCACATTAAGAATAACTCTTGTGTAAAAATGTGATTGAACTCAGTTTTGTGGAAAATGACATATGCAAGGACTTTATATAGCAACCAATATTTCAAATCCTTGATAAATATAGCCTTGCCTTTCCTAGAATTAAATAGTATTTTCAAACTAGTTAGAAATGTCCAAAACTTATTCAATCTAAAAGAAGATGAGGGATCACATAACCTATCATTTTTAAAGCCGAAGACACGTTGCATGAAAGTGTAAGTAAGTTGATATAGAATTTATGAGTTTTTATCATTAACATCCAAAGTAGTATAAAATTCTATAGTTAATTCCACATTGGTATCTTCATGCATAGAAACAAACTTGTTAAGGCCACATTGTGTCAACAATTGATTAAAAGATTCAAGCATACCCACTTCATTTAGAAGATAGTTAGGGATATACTTACAACCCATTATTTCACTAAACTTGATGGTTGTGACTTTGCACCTTCTTCATAGGAAGGATTGGAAATTTGGCCTTATATGTTTGTGAAAGGTTTTCTTTTTCCTCTTATTGTTCCTCCTTAATGTGTGGTCTTTTGGAAGATGAACCTCTTGTCTTACTCATTTCAAAAATCTTACTTGACTGAAGTTAGAAGTGTAGAGATGTGTAGAGAGTAAGAGATGAGAATGGAAAATAAGAACAAAGAAAATAGGAAGAGAAAAAGGAAGTGATTCGGTTAGGGTTTATAATAAAAGGGAGATCCAAAATGCAAATTTGTAAAGAAGAGAATACAAAGAAGAAAGAAGAAGGAAGAGAAGATATATATATATATATATATATATATATATATATATATATATATATATATATATATATATATATGTACGTATGTATGTATGTATGTATGTATAGAGAAGAAAAAAAAAGTATGGGATATTAAATAAGACAATAGATATGAAAATGTGTAGTCAAGGAGGGTGTTTATATAGGTGTAGTAGGGTTGTAAGAGATTAGGTGTGTATGCGATAGTGAAAAGGTATGAAGAATTATGAAAAGGCATGTAAGAATGTGAAAGGACGTGACTATTCTTGGAAAAGAAACAACTTTTCAATTCTAAAAATTATATTTTGTTAGGGAATAAATAGAATAAAATAAATGAAATAATAATAAAATATATGTAATAAAGAAAACTAACTAAAGTATGGTTGTTATAAGTGTATATATATATGTTAAGGAATTAATGTGAAAGGCAAAATGCAGGCACGAGTTGGCACCATTATGCCGACTCGACACTAACACATACTGTGGCAAGTCATCCATATGTGACGACTTGTCACTTTGCCTTTATGTTACGAGTCATCAACGTGTGATGACTTGTCACTTTACCTTTCTGTTATGAGTCATTAACATGTGATGACTCATCACCTTCCATTCAAAAATAATGTTAGGACATGTTATCTAAAAATTAAACAAAATGAGTGACACAATAAAGGAAATTAATCTAAATTCAAAAGTAATATGATTAATAAGGCTAGTAAATGTAAAAATGTAAAGTAATAACTCTAACTAAATAAAATGAACTAAAATGAAATAATCATGAAATAAAAGCATGTAAAATAGAGACATATAATATAATTATCAAAATAAAAATATGGTAATCTCACCATACTAAATTGAAAGGTCTATAGCTGGACTGCACCTTGATTCAATTAGGGTGTAGATAAAGAGATAAAGCGACTTAGAGCAATTACTTCACTGATCAAGTAAGGATTGAGATGATGTCCATTTACTTTAAAGATTTCCCCCTTTGCATTAGCAATATCAACCACACCATGAGGATAAACTTTAATAACTGTAAAAGGACCCGACCATCTTGACTTCAACTTTCTTGGAAATAACTTGAGTTTTGAATTATAAAGGAGAACAAAGTCGCCCTCACGAACTTTGTTCTTAGATAAATTTGAAACTGTACGAATATGTATTCATTTATGAAAGGATTTGGAGTATTTCTTTTATATATTAATTCAAAATTTTTTAATTATGTCACACTTTATAATTATTTATTGCATGATTTCATTTTTTAAGGCTCACTACGGGTTCCGAATTCGAAAGAATACCCATTCCCTAGCGCCGGTCATGACTCCTAGTTTGGGTCGTGATAAAGTTGGTATCAGAGCCTAGGTTTAGAGATGTGGACCTAGGTTGTCAAGTCGTGTTTTCTTTGGAACTACTACAGTTAAATTAGGTTTGGTCATGTCTTTGAAAAGTCGTCCTTGAATTAGGAATTCCGCGTAACCGTTAGGGTGTCTTTTGATGTTTGTGATTGTTTGAATTATTTTTTTATTTTGCTCCTTGCTGGTTGCCTCAAGCATAAGTCGCTCCATCGATTGATGATAGTTAATCTTCTGAGCATGAGGTTCTACTCCCCTATGTAGCCTGTTAGGCATAGGGGTAGAGATGGACTTAGAAGGCCTGATGATCGCTGTTGACAGTAGGAACAACTGAATGAGGAGCTGGTGGCTTAGTATTATGATGATATTGCTTCTGCAATAGGAGATTCGTAGGGTGCAGTGCTGATAAATTCAATCATACAACAGATGTAATTTCTTTTTTAGTTAAGAACTCGAGATTCGTCAATTCTGCGTATATTCCATATTCTGAATCCTATTGATTTCCATATCTTTTCAGCATGGTGAATGTGAATTATTTCTTTTGTAGAGACAATATAGATAATCAATCTTTTCAAGTTCAAGTTGTGGTTATAGTTTCAGCCCTACTACACCTATCTAGTATAGGGGTAGATTAGAGGCAACTGTAACTCAAGGGTTAAGGTAATCATTGTAAGCAGTACACGCATTTCCTTTTGAACTTGAACTTACAGCCATTGTGGCTAGGATAGCCAAGATTATTAAGAGCTTAATAGCATTTAGCCAAGTTTGATAGTTGTTTGAATATGCTCTGATGAAGGAATTGGAAAATGTCTAATGAAGATGAAACACTCTTGTACTTTTTATGGCAAGCTGTCAGTTCTGACTGCAACATATAATTTGAGTTAAAGAGGGATTTCTAAGGTACTTCCACCCACCTTCAAGGAGAGATAATTAACTGTGGCTGTTAAAGAGTAAGAGAAGACTGGTAGAATTATGTGTTACAAGACTAAGTTTAATATAAGGGCATCTCAATCGAGAATTGAGATTTAGGGGATTATTGTGAATTCAGTCTTTTGGGTGTAATTGATCTTGATGAGATGTGAAAGGGTTGTCAGGAACATCTGGCTCTAGATGAATATACTGCAATAGAGAAGTTGTCTCTCTCAGATGTTTCAATTGCCTGTGAGATTCTGATGTTTTTCCTGATGAGTTGCCAGGTTTACCACCTCCCAGAAATTGAATTCTATATTGATGTGGTTCCTGATATAACTCCTATTTTAATGTAGCCCTATAGAATGACTCTTGTAGAGCTGTAGGAGCAATTGCAAGATCTATATGACCAAGGTTTATCAGACCTTATGTTTCTCCTTGGGGTGCACTAGTCCTATTAGTGAAAAAGAAAGACGGTACACCCAGGCTGTGCATTGATTATATAGAGCTGAACAGGGTGATAATGAAGAATAAGTACCCTCTTCCGAGGATAGATGACCTGTCTGATCAACTACAAGGTGCACAGTTCTTTTCTAAAGTTGATTTGAAGTCGGATTATTATTAGTTGTGGATCAATTTGTAGTAGTCTTCATTAATGATATACTAGCGTATTCGAAGTGAATGAAAGGGCACGTATATCACTTGAGGATCATACTATAGACATTAAGAGAATGTCAGCTCTATGCTGAATTCAGAAAGTGTGATCGTTGGGTGGAGAGTGTTATTTTTCTTAGAAGTGTGGCATTTAAAGATGGTATTCGAGTTAATCCACAAAAGATTAAAGCAGTATCTGAGCGACCCAGACTGACTGAATCCATTGAGATCTGTAATTTTCTTGGTTTAACTAGGTATCATAGGAAATCTAAACAAAATTCTCTAGAATTGCAGCTTTTATGACCCGCATAAATCAGAAGAATATGAAGTTTGTGTGAACATATGTATGTTAGAAGAGTTTCTAAGTGTTGAAGAAGACCGCTGATCTGAGGGTTACATGAACTTTAGAAGATAAGACCTGATATCATTATAGCATTTCATCATATTATCATAGCATCTCATTACAGTATTTCATCACGACATTTCATTCCAGCATTTCATCATAACATTTCATTATACCATTTTATCATAACATTCATCATAGCATATCATTATGACATTTCACCATAGAATGATCTGCTGATAAGAGATGCACAAGTTAATGATACAAGGTTGATGTTGTAATTTGAGAAAGGGATTCTATATAAGCTGCGGAAATGAACTTACAGTGTACATACAAATGATTACCAAGAAGTATCACAATATTCAGGATCAGTACTAGTGGGTTGGATTGAAGAAGGAAGTGATTGATTGTATGTCTAAGTTTTTAATTTGCCAACTGATGAAAGCTGAACATCAGAAGTTTTCTGGGAAGTTTTGATTGCTTTTGAACTTTGGGTGGAAGTGAGAGAGAATTATTATGATTTTTGTGGTTGGTTACCTCATTCGAAGGGTGAATATAATTTTGTTTAAGTGACTGTAGACAAATTGACCAAGTCAGCTAAATTTTAGCCAATGGAAGCCACTTATTCAGTAGCTAAGCGAGCTAAACTGCATATAAAGCATATTATGTGTCTACGTGGAATACCTGTATCCATTGTATATGGTAAAGGTATAGTGTTTGCCTTTTGATTTTTTTAGTAGAGATTGCAGAGAGTAATAGACACCTGGTTGAATTTCAATACTGCTTTTCATCTTCAGACAGATGTCAGTCTAAGAGAACAATCCAGACACTAAATGTTATATTGATGAAGTGTGTTTTGGATCTGGGAGGTAGATAGGTTGATTATATGCTACTTGTAGAATTCGCTTATAATAACAGCTACCATAGCAGTATTGGAATGACACCACCTGACGCATTTATGGAAAGAAATCTTAACTAGATATGAGATGGTTTAGAATGCAGCGGAGAAGGTTGCTGTGATCAGAAGAGTGATGCGGATCCTAGATGTAGAGATATGGAGTTTCAGATTGAAGACTGAAATTCTAAAGGTGTCTCCGAAGAATGATGTGAGAAGATTTGGTAAGATTGCATATTGGTTGGCTTTGTCTCGATTTTGAGAAAGTGTATTTTGGACACTTCGTACATGTTACAGTTGAACAATATAGAGCTGAATGAAGATTTGAAGTCTGAGAAAGAATCAGATGTGATTATAAATTATCAAGCTCGATAGTTATGCGCGAACCAGATCTAGATGATCAGGATGTTGTGGTGAAGCAATAGCGTAGAAGAGCTTACATGGGAGATTGAAGTTGAGATACGAGCTTCTTACCCATATCTCTTCCTTTCTTGATTTGTATTATTCTTTTTCTGGAATTCGGGGACGAATTCTTGTAAGGGGGGAAGACTGCAATATCTTGAGTTTTTAAATAATTTTAAACTGCATCGGGATATGCAGCGTTAATAGTTTTAATATGTATTTATGATTATTTAATTAGTTTGTTATTTATTAAAGGCATTTTTAATTATTTTTAATTATTTTTAAGTCTTTTACGTAAAATTTTCCCGAGAGTTTTATTTTTTTGGGAAATTAAAACATAAATAAATAAATATTAATTATTTTAGATGGTTTTGCGAATTTGCAAGAGTCCATGCGTGCTTTTTAAGTGTCAAATAAAATATATACGTATACATGCATATATGCACATTTAAATTAAAATTAGGGTTTATTTTAATTAAATTGTATTATATCATATAGTTTTAATAATAATTAAATGTGTATATATATATATGTATATGTATATATATATTATTATTATTTAAGTGTGTGGTGTATATTAAATTGGGTACAATATTTATATATTAAAATAATATAAAATATATATATATATATATTTACATACATATACATATTATATTTACCAAATCAAAAAGTTAGCCATATTTACGATTGTGCCATCAACATCACCATCTTCATTGTTGATTACTCCTTTCCCCGTTCCGGCGTCTGTCACTTTGTTTCTTCACTGGCGGAGTGCCTCTCAGCTAACCACCACCATCCCTAGCTCCCTCCGCCGCCCTTTCCTTCCATTTCCGACGAGTTTTGGCTAGTTTTTCTCAAAAAAATCGAAAGTTGCCATTAACTCCAATAACAACCATTTTGGCCACCGTTTGAAGTGCCACCAGTCTCTATCTTCTCCTTGAGCTTCAGTGAGTGCATTTCCAAGCTTTGTTTCACTTGATTTAGTCTAGATTTCCTTAGGTTTTGAATTTTCAATTTCGGTCAACTTGAGTTCTTGAATTTTTTGAGCTTTAATTTTGATGATTCAAGCTAACTTTCTTCACAAATATTAATTCTAGTAGCTCAATCTACATACTGTAATTTTTGTGGAATTTTTAGGAATTATTTTGATTTTTGTGAATTTTTAATTCTTTTATTAATATTTTCTAATTTTCAAAAATTAATTAAATAAATTATGAAATTGTGATTTATGGTGTTTATAGGTGTTAAAATGAATTTTAGAAACTTTTTTGTAATTTTTGTGATTTTTATATAATTATTTTGAATTTATTTAGTTTATGTAATTTGTGGAAAATTAGGTGAATTATGTGTTTTATTGCAATTAATTGGTTAATTGAGTATATTTATTGATATTATTGAATTATATGTTGAGAAATTAATTTTTGAGTAATTATACTATTTTTGGTAAATTTTTAAATAATTATAGTGAATTTATATATAGTAGGGGTATTTTGGTAATTTGGCACTAAATTGGCTAAAAATATAATTAGATTGGTTTAATAGTTATTTGAGGTATAAAAATGATTTCTCCAAATTATTTAGTATTTTTAACTAATTAAAACTATTTTTCATAAATTATTTTCAAATTATATATAATATACTATTTTTCTAAATAAATGAGTTTTTATTGGTTTTTAATATGTTTTAGGGTTAATTGCATAATTTGGAGTTTTAAAATGTATTCTAGTCAATATTTATGAATTTATAAAGAACTATCAATTTTTAATAATATTTTATTAAAATTGGGGTTTTATTGTAATTATCGGCAAATTAATTATTTTCAGCGTTTTAAATATTTAAATTTCTATATTTTGATTACTCAAGGGCATTTTTGGTATTTTTGGAATTTTAATGTATTCTGTATATATATCTCGTAAATCCATTTTACAGAGGAGACTCTGCCAAAATTTCGATAGATTTCTCGTAAAACATGACAACCGGTCCGAGTCTAATTTTGAATTCTTGATTTAATATGTCTATAGTAATCTTAGAAGTATAGAGTTAGAAGTTTATTCTGACGGTTATTATTATTTTATTTTTCTAACTGCGTCGTGACCGAGGCCTAAGAGATCAGGCCCGCCGAGTTTTTCTCATGGAGCGCTAACATGTGAGTTATTATACTGTATATATATGTATTGCATATAGAATGCATCACTTAGGATTTTTCATTTTCTTTATATGTTCTTTAAAGTGATTTTAAATGATAATAATTTAGGTATATCTAGGGTTATATTTTTGGTATATATGCATATTAAATAATTATGCATGTTATTCTAATATGTGCACATTAAACAATTAGGTTTAGGTTTGATACATTTTAGTAATATATACATGTTTTAAATGTACACTTAGTCATAATTATTTTATTAAATGATTGGAATACTTTAGGTATAATTTCAGTATATTTTAGGTTTATTCTTAAATAATTGCATGCTATATTATGAACCTACACTTAAATTGTTTTTAAGTTTATTTTTGGTGTATTTTAGATATATTTCCAAATAAATACATGTTTTATTATTAATTTAAACCTAAAACATAAGTGGTATATTTAGGGTTTATTTTTGATATATGCATGCTAGATAATTAGGTTTATTTTTAGTATATTTGTGAATATATATGTTAAACCTAAACACATATTTAAATGAATAATTATACATAATTATTTTATTAAGTAATTTATGTACTTAGGATATATTCTTTGTATATTTAAGTACATTTTTAAGTAAATTCATATTGTATTATTGATACACACTTAATTGTTTTAACTATATTAATGATTTACCTTTAGTATATTTCATATTTTATTTGGTATATATATATATATACCCGAAATATACTAGGTATATTTTTGGTATATATATATATATACAGTTGATTTTACTATTATGAATATTGTTTTACATTAATTATTTTCATAATAAATGATTTATGTAAATGAAGGATGTCAATAGAATGTGCTTCCTAGTGGGCAGCACTAGGACCGTGTACGTACCGGTGCGATAGATAAGGGTTGAGTGAGAATTAATTTTGGTGATTATAATTGATTTTATTGATTTGACTAAGATTAATGGTATGTTAGATAGTGTGATTGCGGGGTCAATCACACTGACAGCCAAACTGCTGGAGCTCGGTCGACTTAGTGTCTCGGGGCCAGTCTGCTGTCCAGATTGGAATAAGTGTTCTATTTGGAATCAAGTGAGCCTGTATGGCTAGAGTGATATTGGGATTGATTGAGGTTGTTATTATTAGGTTCTATGAATCCTTCATGAATCAAATTAAACATTTTCTGCATTTAGTATATTTACACAAGCGCAGAACCGATATATGTGTGGAATGCGTGAACATATATATATATATATATATGAATGCATGAGTGGATATGTTTTAGATTGCATGTATATATAGTATAATAATTCACTCAGTGAGGTCTGACCCCCCTCAATTATTTTTTTCGGAAGATCTCATATCGTAAGACCTTAGTTGTAGAGTTCCTCGCTGATGTTCTTCAGTCCCGGCTATTTTATGCAAATGTATATTTCGAACTCTGATTTATATTCTAGAAACTGCAGTAGTAGTGTTATTGTATCGAAAGAATAGTATTTTGTTTTGATATTAAATACTCTGAGAAATTTATTTGAAACCGTACGAATATGTATTCATTTATGAGAGGATGTGGAGTATTTATTTTATATATTGATTCAAAATTTTTTAATTATGTTGTACTTTTTAATTTTTTATTGCATGAATTCATTTTTTAAGGCTCACTATAGGTTCCAGATTCGAAAGAATACTCGTTCCCTAGCGTCGGTCATGACTCCTAGTTTAGGTCGTGACAATGTCTAAGGAAGCTCCTTATATCCTTAACACACTTCAGAGGTGGCAAATTATCAATCACTTTTATCTTTGCCTCATTAACTTCGATGCCTCTCTTTAAAACTAAATGACTAAGAACAATTCCCTCTTATGCCATGAAATGAAATTTTTCCTAATTCAAGACTAATCCATGCACAATACACCTGTCAAGAATTTTAAAGAGATTGTCTAGACAATTGGAAAAATTAGTACCATATACACTAAAGTCATCCATAAAAACCTCTACACAATCATCAAGTAAATCACTAAATATTAAAAACATGCATCTTTGGAAAGTTGCAGGTGTATTACATAAACCAAAAGGTATCCACCTAAAACCAAAAGTCTTGCATGGACATGTAAAGGTGGTTTTAGCTTGATCCTCTGGATGAATAGGAATTTAATAGAATCCATTGAGCCCATCCAAATAATAGAAGTAAGAAAAGTTAGCTAGTCTCTCAAGGACTTGGTCAATAAAAGACAATGGGAAATTATCTTTCCTAGCTACTTTATGTAATTTTCTATAGTTAATACACATACGCCATCTCGTGATAGTTCTAGTGGGTATCAAATCATTAGATTCATTCTTAACAATGGTTAAGCCTCCCTTCTTTAGAACAACTTAAACGGGGCTCACCCATTTACTATCACTAATGGAATATATGATTCCATTATCAAGTAACTTAGTTACCTCTTTTCTCACCACTTCCTTAAAAGTAGGGTTTAGCCGCCTTTGACCTTTAATGGAAGGCTTGGCGTTGTCCTCTAAAAGAATTCTATACATGCACACATTAAGACCAATGCCTTTCAAATCATTTATAGAATAACCAATGGCACTTTTATGGTTAAGCAACTCATCACATAAGGCATCAACATTATCACTAGGCAAGGATGAATTCACAATAAAAGGAAATTTAAGGTTAGAGTTAAGAGATGCATATCTTAAATTTGATGGTACGGGCTTGAGTTCCAACTTGACTTCTTCACTTGATGTAGTAGCTTTTGGTTTATCCTCTCTCCTTAAAGGTTCAAATCTTAATGTCTTATGAGAAGGTTGATATGGAGTCACCTCCAAGATTTGCTCGTTAACTTCTTGCATCATGTATGACTCCATAGGGTCTTGCTTCAAACATTCATGAATAACTTCTTCAATGTATTCATCCATAACATCAACAGAATCAATTCTACTTGCCACTTCTATTGGTGTTGACTTTATAATCTTTAGTACATCAAACTCCATACATTCATTATCCACCTCTAATGTGATCTTTCCTCTCTTTATATCAATAATTGCTTCTGCTATCATAAAAAATGGTCTCCCAAACAAAATTTGGATCTTAAGATCTTCCTCCATCTCCAACACAATAAAGTTAGATGGTATTACAAACTTCCCCACTTTTGTTGGCACATTTTATAGAATGCTAAGTGGATATGTGATAGATTTGTCCACCATGGAAAGACACATATTGGTAGGTTTAAGTTCTTCTAAATTAAGCCTTTTGTAAATAGAGTAAGGCATAAGGCTAACACTAGCACCAATATCACATAAAGCTTTTTCAAAATGTGTGCCTCCAATTGCATAAGGAACTGTAAAGGTACCGAGATCCTAAGCTTTGGTGGAGACTTGGAGTACATAGCCTTAGATTCTTCAACAAGAGAAACTAAACTATAATCTTCAAGCTTGCTCTTATAGCTAATAATATCCTTTAAAAATTTACCCCAAGCTGGTATGTCTTTATTGGCATACATAAATGGTATGGTGATAGTAATTTCCTTGAGATAATTAAGGAATTTACCAAACTACTTGTCTAGGTTACACCTTATGAACATTTGAGGGAAAGGAAGAGTTTTAACATCCACCTTTGGTTCATTATCCTTGGGTGGTATGACATCTCCCTTATTACCTTTCTTAGCACAGTCATCATCATTTTTACTCCTAGCATCCACTTCCTCAAACTTTTCCTCATCATCATCATCATCAACCACTTTCTTAGTCTTATTGAGATCCTTTTTAAGCTCCTTACCACTGCACAACGTAATTGCTTGGCAAGACTCATTTTGTACATACCCCAGTTAACTATGAAGCTTTCCCTATTGGGATTCGTGATACAAATGCAGCGAAAAAATTAAAAATTTATCATATTCCCAAACCTGGATCCATGTAATTTGACTACTTGATTAAATCTAGGATTTCAAGAATCTCACCAAAACGCAAAAGAGGCAAGATTTTCTAGAAGGATGAGAGGAGATTCACACCAGTGACACCTTACCTCAAGCCTTTTGCTTTGGTTGTTTGGATCAAGATGTCTCTAAAAGCATGCGTCATCTATAGGTATCCATATGAACAACCCTTCACAAAATGAATTGGAATGTGTGTGCTAGCAACCTCCTTGATTGTCTCATAAATCAAGAACAAAAGAAAAACTCTGTCTTTTTTTTCTAAGAAGAAAGAAAATGAATTTGGAGGCAGGAAAAACAAGTGTGTGAAACCCTAGAGAATATAACATATTTATATACTCCAAATTAGGGTTTCACCTACCAATGACCTTTTGGTAATTTCCATTTATTATATTATGATTTTGTTTAAAAACAAATCAAAAATAATATCTTATTTATTTATTTAAAATATCATTTATCTTAAATAAATAAATAAATTCAACACTTTAATTATTTATTTCCACAAAGTTTATTTTTGGGCTTATTAAACCCATATTCGTTTTGGGTTTTTTCTAAGTATGTGACCCTGTAGGTTCACATAACATTGGTAGTGGGCCTAAATCTCTATTTAGGCCTATAAGTCATAAGCGGCCTTTAGCAAGACATTATGACTACCCAAGTCATGTGAAGTCAATAATCTGACATAACCTAATTACAATGAATTTTATTATCCCTTTATCACATGATATCTTAATTGAACATAAGGCATAGAATGTCATCCTTATATAGTTCAATATTATGACTTGATTCTAAGTAGACTGAAAATGATAACTCTTTATCAATTCATTTCAACATGGCCATGCATTTTTCCTTCAGTCTATCTCATCAAAGGGCCTATAGATATCTTTCTCATATTAATGAGGAATAAATCCCTTCTAAATCACTCACATTCCTCACATAACTAATTTCATATCCAACAACATCCTATTTAATCATCCAGTTAAAGACAATGTTAGAAAGTGTCAAAACATAAAATAGCTATGTAGAAATCCATGATGATTTCAAGGTCAAATGACTAAAATAAAATTACTATGATGAGAAATACTTATGACAATAATCTATGTAGTATTTTCATAGTGGGTCAATCCAGTACATGATCTCTCATCATGTACCTATGAGTTGACTTAATATCTCATATTCATGATTAGTAAAACATAACCATCAGTCAACTTCATACTAGCCTTAATACTTTAATATTTATATATAATGAATAAATGGCTAGGGATAATTAGAATAGAACTCTTATTTTAATTTAAGGGTTTTACTATCAAGTCACATACTTAATGGCCTTAGTAAGAATTAACCAGTCATATAATTATCATAAAATCAAATGATAATGAAATACCTCTTTATTATTAAAATAAGAAAGTCAATACATAATTGCAAATGATTGACCTAGTGCATATCACTAACATTCCTAAAGGTTTAGTGTTGGAGGAAAAGGCTTGTTGTGCAATTTGGGTTTCAAAGATGTAGTTATGAGTAGCAAGCTATTCAAGTTTAGAGTTTAGTTGCTTAAGTTGCTCCTCATTTTGTTTGTTTATGGTCATTTTTTAGTTGACAAATTGCTCCATAAAAGTGTCAAAGGTAGGTTTAGGATGGGTAGGATTAAAGGTTTATTGTTTTATAGGAAATCCAAGTGGGTTTTGAGGTTTGTTATTTGGGTTATATGGAGGGTTTAATTAAGAGTATGAGTTTGACCATGAGAATCTAAGGTGGTTCCTCCATTGGGGGTTATAAGTGTTGGAATTCAGCCCCATTCTTTGGTTATAACCTCCTTGCACAGAGTTCACATCCTCATTTGTACTTATATTGCATTGAGAGTATGAATAAGATCCTTCATAAGACTCACAAATAGCATTAATGCTTTCTAAGGAATTAATTTGAGTTTTTCTTACCAAACTGGTGAGAGCATCTACTTTTGCATTTAGCATTTTAATTGTGTTAAGCTCTAAAACTCCTTTTGCTTTTGCCATAGTTGTTTCATCACCCATGTACCCTTGAGATGCAAGTGCTTCAAGCAAAGTAATGTCTTCTCTATCCATTTTCCACTAGAAGCTGCATTCATAATATTTATGTTCTCATCTATCAACCCATTATAGAAGATTTAAGGAATCATCCAATCTGTCAAGCTATGATGTGGGCATTGCCTTTGGAGTTCCTTAAACCTCTCCTAAGCTGAATAGATTGTCTTACTTCCATTTTACTTGAAAGTAGTGATCTCATTGCGAAACTTAGTCATCTTATGTGGTGGGAAATATTTGTGCAAATGCTTGCTTCAATTGGCCTTAGGTTGTGATTGATTCATTTGGCAAACTAGTAAGCCAAAGTTATGCTTTATCCCTAATCGAGAATGGAAATAGTCTGAGCCTTATTGCATTATCCGTTACACCATTGATCTTGAAAGTTGCACACACATTGAGGAAAGTTAATATGTGGGTATAAGGATCTTCTCCTTGTAATCCTACAAACTGATTGTTTTTCACCATTTCAAAATTGTTATTAGCAATGGTTGGAGCCACAATCCCACCGAAACTACTTAAGATGTCAGGCATTGTAAAATTGCCTAACATTCTTCTTTCTAGTTCAGCCATGTTATTTCAAATTCAGTTGGTTCACTCTTCTTTTCCTTTGTTCCTTACGTAAAGTATGTATAGTTAAATCAATCTCAAGATTAAAGTACATATTATTATCACTAGTACTTCTAGTAAGCATCTTAAAATGTAAATTCACAATCAAACAAATAAAAATTAATAAATAACAAATAAAAATATAAAAAAAAATTAAAATAAGGCATAAAACAACCCTTTTCTACTTTAAGTTAATAATCAAGGTTAAAAATAAATAAATTAATAAACAACACATTCAAGCAGAAAAAGAAGCAATGTCACATAAACCCATTTAAATAGATAAAGATGATGACCATTTAAGAAACTTCAATCCCATAAGCACCAACTATAATACTCCCATCTAATAGCAAGTCCTATGATAAATGATCTATGAAATAGATACTAAGTTGTAACTGTTGGGTTTCGTGATACAAACGTAGCAAAAAAATTAAAATTTTATCACATTCCCAAACCTGGATCCATGTAATTCGACTACTTGATTAAATCTAGGGTTTCAAGAATCTCACCAAAACGTAGAAGAGGCAAGATTTTCTGGAAGGATGAGAGGAGGTTCACACCGGTGACACCTTACCTCGAGCTTTTTGACTTGGTTGTTTGGATCAAGACGTCTCCGAAAGGATGCGTCCTCTATAGGTATCCATACGAACAACCCTTCACAAAATGAATTGGAGTGTGTGTGTGCTAGCAACCTCCTTGATTGTCTCACAAATCAAGAACAAAAGGAAAAACACTGTCTTTGTTTTCTAAGAAGAAAGAAAACGAATTTGGAGGCAGGAAAAATAAGTGTGTGAAACCCTAGAGAATATAACATATTTATAGACTCCAAATTAGGGTTTCACCTACCAATGACCTTTTAGTAATTTTTCATTTATTATATTCTGATTTTGTTTAAAAACAAATCAAAAAATAATATGTTATTTATTTATTTAAAATAACATTTATCTTAAATAAATAAATAAATAAAAAACTTTAATTATTTATTTCCACAGAGTTTATTTTGGGCTTATTAAACCCATATTCGTTTGGGTTTGTTCTAAATGTGTGACCCTGTAGGTTCATATAATATTGGTAATGGGCCTAAATCTCTATTTAGGCCTACAAGTCATAAGTGGCCTATAGCAAGACATTATGACTACCCAAGTCATATGAAGTCAATAATCCGACATAACCTAATTACAATGAATTTTATCGTCCCTTTATCACATGATATCTTAATTGAACATAAGACATAAAATGTCACCCTTATATAGTTCAATATTATGACTTGATTCCAAGTAGACTAAAATGATAACTCTTTATCAATTCATTTCAGCATGGCCATGCAATTGTCTTCAGTCTATCTCATCAAGGGGCCCATAGATATCTTTCTCATATTAATAAAGGATAAATTCCTTCTGAATCACTCACATTCCTCACATAACTAATTTCATATCCAACAACATTCCAATTTAATAATCCGGTTAAAGACAATATTATAATGTGTCAAAACATAAAATATCTTTGTAGAAATCCATGATGATTTCAAGGTCAAAGGACCGAAATAAAATTACTGTGATGAGAAATACTTATGACAATAATCTATGTAGTATTATCATAGTGGGTCAATCCAGTACATGATCTCTCATCATGTACCTATGAGTTGACTTAATATCTCATATTCATAATTATTAAAACATAACCATCAGTCAACATCATACTAGCCTTAATACTTTAATATTTATATAATGAATAAATGGCTAAGGATAATTAGAATAGAACTCTTATTTTAATCTAAGAGTTTTACTATCAAGTCACATACTTGATGACCTTAGTAAGAATTAATCATTCATATAATTATCATAAAATCAAATGATAATGAAATACCTCTTTATTAATAAAATAAGAAAGTCAATGCATAATCAAAGGATTGACCTAGTGCATTTCACTAACAGTAACTAATGTTGGTGTTGCTGGTGCAATTTAGGCAATATAATAATCTACTCAATGTCTCATAATTTAGAATCAAGCACGAGGATCAAGCAAATATTTGCAATACATTAATATATACACTCTTAAAAAGGTACTATGTACTTCTTAAAATATAGCTAGGCTATTGAAAGAGCCTTTAAAGAAGTAGAATCTACATGCACAACAAGGAGAGGAGGGAGACTTTGATAAATTAAAAAATGCATATAGCTAAAGAAAAAAAATTCATAAAATTACAATAAAGTTGGGAGTGTTGTTGGCATATACAAATTCTTGTAAAGTATCATGAACTCAGGTTACAAACAAAACAAATTACATAAGCAACTCCTCCTTTTAATACACATTAAATATAGTAAGTAGGAACAAGAGGAAAAGAAAAACAATGAAAATTCCAATGAGATTAATCGTACAAGCTCGATAATCCATCCTTCTGCAGTACTAGTTAATCCAAGAAATGGTGGTTTGAATTTTGGTTGCACTTTTGGCAATTCCACCTAAAAAAGGAACACGTCAAAGCAAAGAACAATCAATTATTTCTTTAGTTCCCTTTACTCATAAAGAAAGATCCATTCTAACCTAAAATAAAGAAATTTTCACGAGAAAACAACTGTAGAGGACGATTAATACAATCAGAAGAGCTTGATTCTACTATGTCAAGAGAAGCATGTGACCATTGGAGAAGAGGACAAGGAGAGGTAGAGATGATGATGGGAGGCAGGGAAGAAGATGATCTGAGAATGATAAATTTTATGAGGAGTAATATTGAAAATGGTCCATTCAATAAGTAAAGAATACCAATTCTTGAGTTTTTGGCTGAATTACTATTCTTCAAAAATTATATAATTGTTATTCCATAGAATTAATATTTCTTAATAAAATTTGAACCAAAACAAAGAATAATTAATCCTTATAGAATAGCTATTATATTCTTTGTCTATTATATGAAACAAATATGGCCTGACTCTAAAACCATCATATGGGTAAAATTGGAAAGGAGAATTTATTTTTATTGATAATCTAAAAAAGTCATTTTAAATGGAACAAATTCTATTTTCTTAGAAAACCATTGGAATGAAATGGAATGAGTAATTTACTGTTCATGTAGATGATAGTTTCACAAACACTTGAATTGGCACTCCACAAAATGTGGTTGCTGACTTGATACCCTAAGTAACCATGGAAATTAACATGTCATTATCCAGTCTCACTGTTTAATCTAAACATTGTTCGCAACTGCTAGAAAGGTTGATAATATGAAGTTTATCGATCATGCCATATGTTTTCATTCCATTTTTCTTGCCCCATTTTGTCTGGAAGTTAAAACTGGAACTCTGCCTTAAAAAAAATTGCAAATGAAATGATTATGGAGACTCTGATCCTGTTTGTGATTATGAAGACTGAATCTGTTCTTGGAACATAAGCATTACCCTTTGAAATGTGGGTTCACTTTCAAACAAAACTGTTGAAATAGGAGGGTTATTGACAATACGCTGACATTTGATATTACAATTAATCAAAAGACGCAATACCACAATAATTGGAAACATTTCTAAGCTTATTCCACTCATGACAAACATTAAACTACATTACCAAAGAAGCTGACTTGGTGCCTCCCCCCAAACTGTTTCAGGAGATAGTTGACAAAATTCTTGTTCAATTGGAAAGCCTTGGTGAGAACATTAGGATTAATAAGTAGATTATATCCAAATGTTACATTTGCTATAGTGATTACACCAGGATTCTGACTGCTCAAACCAGCAAAAGCAATTGCATTAGTCTATGCAATATTGAACTGAAAGTGAATGAAGCCAATCGGAAATACAAAAACATCTCCTGGGTTTAAGACTTTGCTAATGAGGCTAGCTTTAGTTCATGAGGGAGAGGGTTCTTTCCAAGTTATATATCACTTGGAAATTGAAATTAGCGATGAAAGTGATAAATGTACATTTATCACTTGGAAATTGAATTTTTTTTCCAATTTTACGATTTCACTCCATGTTTGGACCAATTCACAATTCTACATTTGTAAAGCCATTTAAAGAAGCTTAATTATACAAAAAAAAAAAAAAAAAAAAGGTTAATTAATATGACATACTTGAGGTTTGATCTATTATACTACTAGGTCCATGTATTTTCAATAATACTATAACATTCTACTATTTAATTTACTGTTAAATAGACCAATTGGAAAAAATTAAAAGTTCTATTTGATCCCTAAACTAATAATATAGTTGTAAATTCATCCAATTTTTAATTAAATTAATACGGATTTTTAATTTATTGTATTTTTATTACAATAGTAAAATTTTTTTAACATTAAAATAAATTTAAACCATATTGATTTAAAATTAACACTATTCCAATAGGAATATATAATAAATATTATATTAATTAAGATTTATCATATTGATTTTCTCTCAATTTCACTAATTATTGTCATGCTAATACAACTTATGCAATGGTATTGCACTAATTATAATTTATCATATTGCATCTGCTCAATTTTGTAATTAGCATCATCCTAATGTGATTTATATAATTGATGTCCATAAATTAAGGTGTCCCATACTAATATGAACTAAATTTTTATGATTGTTATTGCACCCTAAATGAGACTTGCCATGTTGAAATAATTTTTTTTAATGAAATTTAATAATTTTAATTCTCAAAGGATTTGTAAACAATGTGTGTATATGTATATATATATACACACACATACACTGAATAATTTTAATGAGATGTAATAATTAAATCTATGTCCATATGATAAATCCTAATTAATACCGTATTGATTACATAATCATATTAACGTAGTAGCAATTCTAAATAAATTTATTTTTATATTAAAATAAAATTTATTTAGATATTATAATTATTATAACAATAAAAGAATTAAAAAATCAATGATAATTTGATAAAAAAAAATGAATGAATTTAGAATTATATTGTAAGTTTAGGGACAAAATAAAACTGTTAATTTTTCAAATTGGTCCATTTAATAGTAAATTAAATGATAAGGATGTAATAGTTTACTGGAGAAAAAATTCAAGAATGTTTAAATTAATTATTGAAAACACAAAAATCTAATAGTATAATAGATCAAACATGAGGGATGTCATAGTAATAAACCCTAAAAAATAATTATAATAAAAGAGCAATGTTATCTAGATATATTCTATCCAAAAATTTTTTAATAGAAAAAAAGTCAATGGTGGTGAAAAAATTACTATAGCCCTTGATAGTCCCATATAAATTTACTAAAATATTCTTTCTATTCAAAAAGACTTAAATAGATTCTATTTGGGAAGATTTATCCAAAATAAAATTATAAATTTTTGTCTTCTTAAGCAAATGTTTTTTTTTTTTTTCAATTTTAGTAATTTTGGCCTGATTGACTTCAAAGTCGAGGTAATTTTTTTACCAAATTGGCAGTGAAATTGATTTTAATAATAAAAAAATTAATTGCCTCTAACTCATCAAAAATTTCTAAAACTCATTGTTCTACGAAAAAAATCCATTACTGCTATGATTAAAATCAATTCGGTGAGTTAAATGTGACTTGACACATTAAAAAAAAAAAATTTAGTCATTCGAACGAGTTATAGTTCTAACCACGTAAAAGATTTTCATAAATTTTATAATTAATTTTATTATATGCTAAAATTAAAAAAAAAAATCATAGTTTACTGTTAAAATTGAAAAAACTTAAAGAACGCAGTAAATTTTAAAATAAAACTAAATTTCTTGATTTTTTTTTAATAATTAAGCCTTTCAAAAATGCCTAATATTTTTACAACGACTTTTAATTTTTGGAACATTCAAATAATTTTAAAAATTCAGAGCAACACTATGCGTAAGGAAATTTTTTTGAGTTTGGATACTTCTGATGTTGATGTCTCTCTAAAGCCATTTTTTTTAATGGTGATTTGGTAATAACAGAAAAGCATTAGGTATTCAATAATAACATGCAATAATATGTTTTTCCAACATTTGGTTCTGGTTGGCTTATCTAATTTAAAGTAGTACATTTTTATGGTTCAACTCTTACTAGAGAGCAAGACTATATATATACATGACCATGGAGAAATTGGGATATGATGACCTAGTCTAGCCACTTCTATAAAATAAAATTTAAATTAAAAATTAAAAAAAAACTACCACATTTTAAAAAAAAAAGATCTTTCTTTGAAATTGGATTTGACTAGGAGGTATGATTAGTGAATTAACCAATGCATCTTAAATTATCATTTGGAAATTTTCATTAGTTATTGCTGGATGAAATAGAATTTCTTACTTACATCCAGTGTATTATAGCCTATATTTAGATGTGTGATACATCTCTTATTTATTGATTAAAAATGAAACACTTTGTTTATGTGTTATTACATTCAACCATTGAATATAATCACTTCATTTAATTTATTAAAAAGGTTAGTTAAAAATTAAATTACTATCTATGAAAAATGGTTTAGTTGTCACTTTTTTCCTAATAATATATGGTGTAAAATTTGAATTTTTACTTAATTTTAGAGAAAAAATTACTTTTTATTATATAATTTAATCGTATAACTTCTAAAGTCTAGTATCAATCAATTTTTCTGGAGAGCACATCAACAGTGAGCCAGTGGCTGGTCGCTGCAGGGACAGAATCTCTTTTTGTCTACAATGCTTTCAGCAAGAAGCCATGTAAATTGTGGTTTTGCTGTCCACTAATTAAGGTAATAGTTTTTCAGTATTTGGTGTTGAATTCAACCAAGAGTTAGCATATTCCATTCTTAGCATCTAACTAAAACTTTATATAGCATAAAATATAGATTTGTTGTCGGACAAGACTATCACAACTATTGAAAATGATGCTTTTGTATTCATAACTTCATCCAATTTTTGCTTCTTCTCAAATTGAAATAATTTCATTTGTCTAATTATTGAACTTTATAAATAAATAAATATATATATATATTGAACTCTAAAGTTATTAAATTTAAAATTTGATAAATATTGCTCTTTAGAATTCAGCATTTATTTTAAAAATTTATGTGTTGAGTTGTTAAAATTTACAATATTTTTCTATAAAAAAATATTATTTTTAGTAAAAAGTTAAAGTTCAAAAATCAGAAAACACACTTAAATATCTCAACTAGATTGACACTCTTTTAATTTTTACATCGTGCTTATGTCATCCAAATATAATAAATTAACAATTAAAGATTACAAAAAGTCGCAAGAGAATACAAAGCATAAACCTAGCAAAAACCTTTGGCTACTAAAAATCATTATAAATAAAACGAGAGTAGAATGGGAGGATAGAATTCCACTATTGTAAAGAAGGATGATCAATCCCATGTCTTGCCAAAAAATCTGCAACTGAATTGCCTTCTTTAAAATGTTACATCTGTGCCAAAAGAATAGAATTTATTTTAAAATATAAATAATAAATTAGGATAAAATTGTAAGAAAGAGTTTTAGGAGGATCAATTAGGGAACACAGATAGAAATAAAGGACTTAAGTTGTAAAAAGAATGATGAAGTGTCTTAACGTCTCTTTCTCCCCAAGCAGAGGATCAACTATGAAAAACATGCTCAGGTCCAGAAGAAGAATTTAAGATTGACATAACTGGGAAGAAGGTTCTAGGCTTCTAGCTACTGCCTTCTTCATCAAACAAGTTCATAGAAAAAAAAAAAATGACAAAGGTGCAGCTGTCATTTTCTTTCCTGTGGAGGCTTAGTGTGACTCTAGCATTTTCTTTGGAGAATATTTTCTCCCTTCTCCTTCTCGTTATGGTCCTTTCTCATAACCCATTTGAGTTAAAAACAAAAAAACAAAAAAAACAAAATGCAAAGAAACAAGAGAACGGGAGACAGATAAAGAGGCGGAAGAGGCAGCAATAGTGAGTGAATGTTTTCTCCTTCTTGCTCGGTTCTGTTTACTTCTTTGAAGTGCATCTTCTTACTGCTGCGTTATTTTCATTTTTAACGGAAAAAAAAAAGAAAAAAAATCAGAGCAGAGAAGAAGATCGTGCGCGAGAAAGAGTGTGATATTCGGCGATTGAACTGTGAGTGGATTTCTTCTTAACCCTTCTTCTTAATCTCGGGATTCCTTGTATTTCTAATCTTAATTTGGTTGAAATTCTCTTGTTGAATTATGCTCTTTGATGGCTGTCATGAGCTGAGTGAACTCTACCAATCCCATGGCTTGTCTTCGAACGTTTGTTGCTTGCTGCAATTTGGTGTTTTTGCTGTCATTTCTTTTTGTGATTTTTAAATGCCTGTGAACAATTCTGCTTGCTTGAGTTCCGTGTTCTTAATATTTCCCTTCTCTTTTCTGAAATCTGATTCTTGGACAGACTCGAAAACTTATCAAATTGTCTATATTTTGAACAACCTTGAACCTTACAATTTTTTTTTTGTCATTTATTTGCTGCTGAACTATGTTGAATTTGCTACTAAATTCCGATTCCTAATCAGCCTTAGAGTTCATTATTTCTTGTGTTATCTCCTTGGAAACTTGGTTATATAGTTTCCTCTTAAATCATGTTAGTATAATTCCTCTTGAATCACCATAAATTTTATAATCTTGTAACTAATTAAGTTGTTGGTATACATGTTGAGCTTAGTTGCAGGATTTTACGGAGAAGAAGTGTGGAATACAACCTGAATAGTTTAATTAAAAGTAGCTTAAAACAGAACAAGGAAATAAAAGAGAAATGTGTAGAATAAAATTCAGAGAAAAAGAAAGAAAATTTAAGAGAAATATTTTTTATGTATTTCAAATAAGAATTACAATATTTATATATACATATAGAAATCCTAATCACATCCTAACTAGGAATATAATAATATTTTAAATAAAACAAAGACTTTATTTTTAATTATATGTAAATATTTACTTTCTAATATATATAAAATATCTACTTTCTCAATACTCTCTCTCAAGTTGATGAATGTATGTCAATCATTTCAAACTTGTCAAGTGAGTTGTAGAATGATTTTTCGGATAGTCTTTGTGAGGATCTCAACTAGTTGAGTCTAAGAAGAAACAAATGAAAGATCAATTGTTCCTTAGTTCAGATGATCTTTTATGAAATGTCTATCAACCTCTAAGTATTTAGTTCGATCATGTTGAATTGGATTGTTTGCAATTGCTATGACTGTCTTATTATCACAATGTAACAACACAGGCTTCGGATGTTTTAGTCATAGATCCTGAACAATTTGCCTTATTCAGATTAACTCACATACTCCATAAGTCATTCCTCTAAAATTAGCTTTAACACTTGATCTTGCTATGACTTTCTATTTCTTACTTTTCCAAGTGACTAAATTCTTTCCAACAAACATAAAGTATCCAAATGTTGATTTTCGATCAATATGATCTCTCGTCTAATCAGCAATATAGCCAGTAATTTCACAATCCTTATTTCTCCCAAAAAATAAACGTTTACCTGGAGAAGACTTTAAATATCTTAATACTTAGTATACTGCATCCATATGTTCTTTACTCGGAGAATGCATGAATTGACTTACAACACTTACTGAATAAGCAATATTTGATCGAGCATGAGATAAGTAAATCAACCTTTCCACCAGCCTTTAATATTGATCTTTATTAGTTGGGACTTTATCTCTTAGGATTGAAAGTCCATAGTTGACTTCAATTGGAGTCTCAGTTGGCTTACAATCAAGCATGCTTGTCTTTGTCAGAAGGTCCATTACATACTTTCATTGGCAGAGGAAAATTCCTTAAGAGCTAATCTTGTGACTTCAATTCCTAAAAAATACTTCAAGTTATCCAAATCCTTAAGTTCAAACTCGAATGCTAATTATTTTTGCAAGATTGTTGTCTCATTTGGATCATTTCCAGTAACCATCATATAATCAACGTATACAATCAGAGTGGTGAATTTACCTAGCTTCCGTTTGATGAATAGTGTATAATCAGTATCATTTTGCTTATATCCGAGCTTTCTCATGAAAGTTAAAAGTTGTCCAAACCATGCTCGAGGCAACTACTTGAGTCCACACAATGCCATTTTTAGTTTGCATACTCGATCAATACATCTAGTTCCAGGTGATGGATCCATATACACTTCTTCATTTATGGTTCCATTAAAAAATGCATTCTTCACATCAAATTGTTGTAATGGTTAGTCCAAGTTGGCAGCTAAGAAAATAACAACTCGGATGGTGTTCATTTTTGCTACTGGGGTAAATGTATCTTTATAGTCAATTTCATACTTCTGAGTATATCCTTTTACTACCAACTAAGCTTTATATCAATTTATGATTCTATCTGAATTGAGTTTGATAATGAATATCCACATACATCCCACCATTTTCGTTCTTTCAAGGAGTGGAACAAAATCCTATGTGCAATTTTTCTACAATGCCTCCATTTCATTATTCATGGTTTTCTTTCAATCCGAATAATCTAAAGCCTCCTGCACATTACTCAAAATAAATACAATAGATAATTGATTTATAGTAAATGCATGTGAGTTAGACAAATGGTTGGTTGATATGAAGTTGTTGATAGGATATTTAGCTTTGGTTTGAAGGTTTAGATCATATTATTTTTTCGGAACCCCTCTATTGATTCTAAAAGGATAACGAGACTTGGTATTAGGAGTTACTAAAGGAGATGAGTTTACCTTTTTGTGCACATCTACATCCGGAGTTTCTTCAACTTTTGGTGTAGATTGGGAAGATTTACTATCTTAATTACTTGAATTATCTTCAATTATCTGTCCATGTGAGATGCTCGGACTCAGAATATAAGATCTCTGTGAGATGCTCAAACACTCAGGAGACTTGGAATATCTAAGATACTCGGATTTAGAACATTCAGAACACTTAGAATGCTATCTTCAATTTTAATACTTGAATTCAAAACATTCAGAACACTTAGAATGCTATATTCAATTTCAAAACTTGGATTGGGAACATTCGAAACACTCGGAATGCTATCTTCAATTTTAAAGAGATTCATATTTTTCTCCCCCTAAAGAGAGCACTCAGAGTGAGAGAAGAAAGGAGCATTTTTATGGAATCGAACATCTTAAGTTACATACATCTTTTTTGGATTGGTAGCATAATACCGATATCTCTTTTGTAGATCCGCATAGCCAACAAAGATACACTAGATAGTTTGAAGATCTAATTTGCTAAGTGTCTGATGAACATATGTTAAGCATTCAAAGGCTTGAGGCTTTAGATTATTGAGAGGCGGAGGTATGACAAGTTCCTAAAGTTTCTGAAGAGGCGTTTTGAAATTGACTACTCTTGATGGCGTTTGGTTTATGAGATACACAATAGATCGAACAGCCTCTCCCTAGTATTCTCGAGGATCATTCATGTCAAATAATGATGTTTGGATGACTTCCAATAACTGTTGGCTCTTCCATTCGGCTATACCATTCTGTTGGGGAGTGCTGACATAGGATGTTTGGTGGCGAATGCCCTACTCGTGACAAAAATCATTTAGATTTAAGTTAAGATACTCCCTACCATTGTAAAACTGCGAGACTCAAATTTTATTCTAGTATTGCGTAGCCACCATTTTGTACACCTGGAATGTGGAGCACACATCTCCCTTGTTTGAAAGTAGTGATACCTAGGTCATCTGGGTACATTCATCAATAAATGTTACAAAATATCGAGCACTAGATAAAGTAGGAATTTGAGTAGGTCCCCATACATCATAATGAATGGTCATAAATGGAATTGAATTTTTATTATAACTCGGTACATAAGAGATTTGGTGGTTTTTTGCCAATTCACAAATATCACACTTGAATTCTGAGTCTGTGGTATTCAAAAATAATTTTGGTTTTATTTGTTTAAGACAATAAAAAGAAAAATGACCAAGACGACGATGCCACAAGATTACTTGGTCTTTGGTCTAGCAACTTCCACCAACCCTATTGACTTTACTTTACTTGACTTCAGACTTAAATCATTATACAACTCAAGATAGTATAACTTTCCACGTTTAATACTAGAGCCAATAATCTGGTGCAGTGCAATGTCCTAAAATACACAATAATTAGGCCTAATTTTGATAGTGCAATTCAAGGTTTTAATGATTTGGCCAACAGATATTAGATTGCAAAAAAGAGATAGAACAACAAGAACAATATCTAGAGTAAGAGAGTCAGAGTTAGATAATGATCCTTCATGAGTGACTGGTGCTATGCCTTTATTAGCAATTAGAATATTTTGTTTGATGGGCGGATGAATGTAAGATGGTGAGTGAAGTTTGTCATATGATCAGTAACACCTATATCAATAATCCATGTATTATTTTGAGTAAGATTTATCATACATGATGTTGCATCAAGATCAGCACTTGGTTTAGTAACACTAGAGGTGACAATTATGGTCTTTCCTAGCTTCTTACCATTCTGAATATCTTATAATTTTATAGCACCATTCCTTGGAGTGTCCAACTTCGCCACAATTAGTACAAGTGTATGTGATGGACTTACTTGGTATTTTCCCTTTGAACTAGGAAAGAGTCTGAGTTGCTATAAGTACAACATTGTTCGGTAGTATCATCAGCTCTTCCATCATATGACGCTAGTTATGATCCATCTGCAGATATGCGTAACTAAACTCAATATCAAGAGGTGGATCATTTAGGAGTATTTCACTTTGAGCATTCTTAAATTTTGAATCAAGTTCGGCTAGGAAAATATGTGTTCGAAGCCAAGTAATATGTTTGTGTAGTGATACTACTCCATTAACATCCTCCCCTTGTGCACACGTCCGAGCATTAATTTTCTGAAATATTTCAACCAATTCATTATGATATGCAGGTAATGGCTTACCATTCTAACATGTTGAGAATGATTTCCGGTTTAATTCAAACAATTGAATTTCATTAGATCCATCATAGAATATTTTGAGATAGCATCCTATATCTCCTTTATTGTTAGAAGATGGAAGAATTTTTGCATTAATGTTAGACTCATGGAATCAATCAGCCAACATTTGACTCGATTATTATTAATAAGCCAAGTTTTCAAGCTTTATCTCTTGCTAGTGGCTTTGGTGTAGTGTCATTAAGAAAGCTAGATTTATTTTTAGCTTCAATTCATATCTCCATGAGCCGTGACTATAGAGTATAGTTCATGTCATTAAGAATAATTCCTATAAAAAAGAGAGAATTATCTTGAAGGGTTTGAATAAAATTAGGTGTTCCATGGAATACAATGGATGTATTTTCGGTGGTCATGATTTTGAAAATTTAAAGGGATTCAAAGAATTTTAAAGAGGGAAAAAAAACAAATACAATTTCAAGGATTAAAAAAAATCAATTTTAATGGGTATGCTCTAATACCATGTAGAATAAAATTCAAAGTAAAAGAGAGAAAATTTAAGAGAAATATTTTTTCATGTATTTCAAAAAAAGGTTACAACCCTTATATATACACACATATGAATCCTAATCACATCCTAACTAAAAATAGAATATCATTCTAAATAAAATAAAAACTTTATTTCTAATTGTATACAAATATTTACTTTCTAATATATATAAAATATTTACTTTCTCAATAAAATATCCAAAGAATACACTTGTCGAATTAAACATGTAATTTACCAATATATATACATATATAATAGAACCAAATGGGCTCTGTTTAGTGCTGCTAGTTCTTTATAAAATGACCAACTTTTGCTAAGAGTTGAGTCATTGATAACTTCTATTTTAAATTCTGAATTTTTGAACATTTTGTTGGTAATCCTTCAATTCTGATTTAACTTCATTCTATATAATTGAATTCTTATCACTTTTCTTGGTTTTGGTCCTCAAACTAGTTTGAAACATTTTTATTATTTACCATGAACTGGCTGTTTGTCGAATCTATGGTATGTTGGCCTTAGTGGTATTCTTTTCTAAAATTAACTTTTAAACTATGTCCTTGTGGAATAATTAATTCGTGAAATCCCAACTCCTTTTTTTTTCTTGCTATAAACTTAAAGCTTACCTTGGTTTGTTCCTTTGTTAAATGAATTTAACTCTTGGTGAACAATGAGTTCTATTGTTTTTGGCGTTTTTATTTTGGCCAACTATGTGAGAAACATTTAATGTGAAAAAGCTTTGCAAACTTGATTCTTAGTCTATGGAATCTTACAAGAAAAAAAGGGGGATTTTGATAAACTAAAGCTAAAAGCTTCTACAAATGGGAAAGTGATGATATATATATATAGAGGCTACTTGATAATCAAGTACCAAACAAAACAAAGTTAAATACAACCAACTACCTTCACATTTAGATCAATTTATTGATTTAATAAATTTTAAGTTTCTATAGAAATTTGGAAGAAGATAATAATGATAATAATAATACAATTAATTATAATATTTAATTTAATAATATTAGGAAATAATGCTTTAATAATTAATAACAAGTAAAAATGCTTTAATAATTAATAACAAGTAAAAATGCTTGCATGCACCCTTGCGAAGTGTTGAGTATATAATTTTAAAGAGTGAAACAAAGTAATTTATGTATAATAAAATAAGTAGAAAGTGTATTTTTTTCGTAAAAGTTTATTTATGATGAAGAGAAGTGAATATTGATAATGATTTGCTAGCTTAGATGAGCATTTGATGAAGAGGAAATTTTGAGCACAAGTGCATGTGTTAAAAGATAGTAAGTTCATACCGGGGGTATGGCAAGGTTAGTGATTTGGCATAGTGTCTAGGACACAACCTTTCATTATGTGAAATGTGGAATTGACGGAATGATTGTTACAGCCATGTTGTGATGTGATTATTTTAAGTCCTTAGGACAAGAGGCTTGTGATCCTTTAGGGTATATCGAGCAACATTATACTAAATTTGAGTCGTATGCATACTGACATGTATTACCTTCAGTGGTGGTGTGAGTACTAGCCACACTGATATCTACTTATACATGTTGTACAATGCTCTAAATCTTATGAGAATATTTTTAAATATTTTTGAGAATTGAATTGGACTGAGAATATACTATAAAGTCCAATTAAATGTTATTTTAATCATTAAATATTAATTGTTGTTGACAGTTGAGCTTGAGCGTGAGTAAACAAGTTGCACATGTGTAATTAGGTTATGCAAAATGTTTTATTTTGCTAAAACTATGAAAGAACACCTGTAAGCTATAAATAAGTTATCTATAATTATGTTTATATAAGCTTTTGATGAATATTAGAATATGCAAATTTAATAATAAAATAATTACTTGTAATGCTTGTTCCATGTTGGATTGTTATGTAGTATTCTTTCTCTCTTCGAGTGAACTTTTTATATTGATTTGCCTTGTTATTTTAGTGATAATGCACCTTTATTACTATTATGTTCACTCACTGAGTATTTTCTTACGAAAATACTCATCACTTTCTTTTTATTATTTTTCAAAGTAATTAGCTTTTATAGGTAGCCATTCTAACTGGAGCTTGAGGTGCAACGATTCATCCTAGAGATAAGGTTATCATAGGTGGTTAAGTTTAATCTAGTTAATTTATGGAGATAAAGTGAATGAGAACAATTATCATAAAGTTGATTATGAGGCATTGTAAATTTTGGTTTCATATATATGTCATTTGGAATAGAATTTAGAAAATAGGTATTTTGGATAGTTATGTATTTGTATTATAAAGGGAGCTATTTGTTTTAAAGGTATAGTTAAACTGTTTATTATTACAATTTCAATGAGATTAATATTTATGAATGTTTAAATTTAATTTAGAAGTGATGCTCGTTCACCTTTGTGCTCTAGTTAGGTGGGTTAAGGTCGTACCCGTCTAATGAGAGTGTTGATGGGAAGGGGTGTCATATAAAATGTGTGTCACCTAAACATTCATGTTGGAGATTACATGCAAATAATGTAACTATTGTTACTTAATCTTCTAAGAAACTTGAATAGAATAAGCATGAAACAGCTGCACCATTGTCAATGAGTCACATTCCAACTAGAGATTCAACTAGCCCCCAATTCCAAGCCACATCAATAGCATAGATGGCAGTAGCAAGCTCAGCAACAAAGGAAAAGTCAGGCCCTATACCAAAAGCAAAAGCACCGAGCATAAAACTTGAAATATTTAGAAAAACACCTCCTACTGCAACAGTAACCGACATTCCTAAAGAAGAACCATTAGTGTTGGCCTTGACTTAAGCGGGAGGAGGAGGATGCTAAGAAATGAAAATAATCTTTAGTGCTTTAGCCGAAATGCCATCAATGACAAGAAGCTTAAGAATGAGGGATTCATCCATGGAATTATACATCTTTCCAACCCTAAAATATTTTATCTCCTTTATTGCCTTCCAAATAAGCCAAAGAGCTATATGAATATTAGGAGTGACGTTGTTAAAAATTATAGAATTTTGGGTATACCAAATAACCAAAACCGCATGGACAATTGCAACACACCAAAGGGAAGATAGTTGAGTGCTAAAACTCACTTTAGATGCCGTAAAAATCATATCAAAAAGAGAACCCAATACCTAAATACATTTACTAAATAGCCTTGAGATGACATGACAAATTGAAGAGGTAAATAAACAGTGAAGAAATAAATGCACTAAATCCTTTAAGTGAGTTATACATAAAACATAACATGAAGGAAAACAAAGTTCTTTCTTCACTAAGTCGTCATCCATGGGAAGGAATCTTATAAGAGCTCGCCAACATATTATACAACGAGATGGAGGGAGGAATTCCTTCCAAATAAAGGAATCCTAAGGAACTTGAAGGCACAAATTGCGCAAATAGTTATACATGCTCTTGACAGTAACTGACCATCTAAAACCTTTTCCCAAACACATAAGTTTGAAAAGTGCTTGATAAAAGAGACTGCCAAAATAACATCATTGACATTGTCATTAGTAATATGATGCAAATTCTAAGTGTGATTAGAATAAAAATAGGGCACCAAATCAACAAGCTCATGTTGCTCTTTAGGAAGAATACATAAGTGATCCGCAATCGAGGTTCAATCCAAGCATTGGTCCAAAAATTAAAATTTCAATTCTCACCAATAAACCATTTACAATTAGTCTGAAGGGAATAAAAAATGCTTCGAAGAGAAGACCAAATCGAAGAGTGGAAAAAATTAGTATGTGGAATTCCAAAGGGAAAAAGAAATTTGACTCAAAGAGTTGTGATAGGAAATTCTTGAGAAGAAATCAATTTCCAAGCCATTTTGCTCAATATGGCATCATTTAAATGCTTCAATTACTTGACACCCAAACCTCCTTCTATGGGAGGGAGACAAATAATATGCCAAGGCATTATGACAAGCTTTTTCTCATGAATGGAACATGTCCATACAAAATTTCGCATACAGCGCTCCATGAAAAAAAGCAAAGAGCTAGGTCATTTATAAATTGCAAATGAATAAAAAATAGAACTAGTAATAACTGACTGACTAAGAGTGAGATGACCTGCCATAGATAAAATATTCCCTTTCCATTTAGCAAGCTTGTTGCAAATTTTATCAACAATAGGCTTTAACCATCTTTTTTTTTAGTGCCTAAGAACAAAAGAACTCCTAAATAAGAAAAAGGAAGACTACACTTCTTAATTCCTATGACATGACAAAGTTTAGTAGAACGAGCTTTTGAAATAGCTTTTCTAAAAAAGATATTATACTTTGACCAATTAATAATATGTCCTAAAAACTTACTATAAAGCATAAAAATGTCATTGATAGCTTGAATGTTTCGAAGAGAAGCTTTGGCAAATAATAGAACATCATCAATGCACAAAAAAATTATTGGAAAATATCTATTTCTAGTATGAAGCATTAAGGTAATAGCACCTTCAGTAACCTTGAAGTAAGAAATCTACTAAGAAAATCCTCAGTAAGGAACAATAAAGAGGGGGAAAAAGGATCACCTTGGTGAACACCTTTAAAATAAGGAAAGTATCCTTGAATTTTGCTATTAATCATGATAGACAACCTTGAAGAAGAAAACAAAACCAGAATCCAATCCCTGAACTGCAAAGAAAATCCAAAAGCTTTCAAGACATCAAGCAAGAAATTCCAACAATAGTGTCAAAGGCTTTGCGAATATCTACTTTCATAGCCATATTACCTCCAAAGTAAGAATTATTCATAAGATTAACCCCTTCTGAAGCACCCACAATACAATCATAAACACTACAGTTCTTTAAAATACCAAACTAGTTATAAAAGATAATTTTAGTAGCGGTTAGCTAAAATTTTAGTGACAATCTTCATACTAGAATTACTAAGCATAATAGGCCTAATTGCTCAATAGAAATAGAATAAATGACTTTAAGAATTAAAATTATTATGCTCGTATTAATTCTAGAGGTGATAATACCTTAGCTAAAAAAGCTACAAACAATAGAGAGCACACATCATGCTTAATTATTTCCCAATAAGATTTATAAAACACACCTGTGAAGCCATAAGGATCTGGGGTACTATGAGCATCCATACTGAATACTATTGCTTTAATGTCATCATGAGAGGGACAATACATCAATTCTTCATTATCATTATTCAAAACTAGACTAGGAATCACTTATTGAATCAAGGAAGAATTAGAAACCACTGAAAGGTCAGATTTAAAAAGATTCTGATAAAACCCAAGGATATTACTTTATATAGCAGAAGGATCATCAGTCATAACTCCATCCACCTTAAGCTGATGAATCCTTTGCATGGATTTCTTCCTTGTAAAATGGTGATGAAAAAACACCATATTTCTATCCCTTGCAGCAAGCCATTTAATTATGTTGTGCTCTTTAAGGAAAATCTCCTGTTGCTTTAAACAATTCTCCAATGACTCATGGGCAGACAGCTCTTGAGAAATAAGATCATCCAAAATACCAAAGGAGGCCAAATGAAATTAAATTTCTTATAACCTAGAGGGAGCCTAATTAATATTTTGGCCCAGATGACTAAAAGATTCATGATTCCAAGTCCTAAGCTCAGAATGTAACCTTTTTAAATTAGCGCCCTAGGAGTTGCATTCGGTGAAGATTTTCAATGGGCACCAACTAGGATTTAGCAATCACCTCCCGAAGATCATGATGGGTACTCCATATAGCTTGGAACCTAAACTGAGCAACTAATCTGTCCTAAAGAGCACGATTAATCATTAGAGCAGAGTGACTAGAATGATGCTTGGGAAGCATTGAACAAGAAACTGAATTCCAAAATCAAAGAATGGAAATTTAGCAAGGGCTCGATCTAATTTACTATCTATTTTTGAGCTGCCATGGCGGCCATTAGTCCAAGTATGAATCGACTCTCGGGCTGGAATCTTAGAAAGCCGAGAACAATCAATGAAACTGCGAAAATCTCTACATGGACCTGAAGTTGGCGCTTTGCCTATCTTTTAATGGGCTCCTAAGATTGCATTGAAATCACCAATAACACATTAACATGAAGAGAAACGATAAGCTAATTTGGATAAGTCAGACTAAAGCTCTAAACGTCTATTTTGCCAAACACTACCATAGACAAAAGAAATTCTCTACATAAAATTTGCAAAAGAGGCATCAAAAGTAATATGTTGATCATGGATGTGAATGGAAAGGGGAGTAGGGGAACCATGTTTACATAACACCCAAATAGAAGGCAATAAACAATCATTATGAGCAAGCAACATATAATCCAATTTATTCTAAAAAAGCGCTAGGAATAGAAGAGAACATTACCATAGGTTCCACAATGCACACAAAATCAAAAGAATATTGCCTACAAAAAGAAGAAAAAACGCTTAGAATTACCTAAACCACGACAAGTCTAATAAAAAAGCTTCATAAATTCAATTTGTCAAGTTTCTTGGCAACTCTTCTAGAAAAAGTAACTTTATATGTATGTGTTTGAAGAGTTTTTTTCCTTGTCACCTATTCTATTTATTATCTTCCCTGTCAACTTTATTAGCCCAAGATAATTTTTTTTATTTGTTAGTGAGTGGACTAGATCGGATGTTGGTTAGATTTTATACTTTTGTTGTGTTATTATTGTCTGTAGTCTTAGACTGTAACTTATATTGGATAATAGCATTATCAACCGGCTCCTCATCCAAAATAGGTGCATGCAAATCTATTTAAAGAGCAAGTTCTCCTGAAGCATTGGGATTCTTCTCAATATTATCAACAATAGGATCCTTGTGAGTTCTTTCATCCTATATCTAAGTCGGACTGGGTTCTATAACATTAATAGCATAAGAAGGAGGAGCAATTATAGGAGCTGCGTCTGAAGGTATAGCCATAGTAACTGAATAAATCGAAAGCATTATAAACCCAAATGGAGGATTGCTGAATTGGTTTAGCTTTCCAAACCTTATGAATAATCTCCTTAGTTAGAACTTCCTATTTGCTTACTTCTAATCTACTGATTTTCTTAGAAATCAATAAACAATTTTGTGTATCATGTCCAATATGGTAACAAGAGCTACAAAAAAGTGAAAGATTTTCATATACCACATCAATAAAAAAAAACTTTTACCAACTCATTCAATAAGAGGGTTCTCTCGCAAGGGGCGGATAAATCAATATTAATAAGCATCCGAGTGTAATGGCCATAGTCCTCATTAATGGTGGTTGCATTTAGTTTAAAAGGGAACCTAATTCCTCTAGCTATTGACGTTAAGATATGCGGGTGCCAGTATTCTCATGGTAGATGATAAAAGTGGACCCAAATTTGAGCATTAGTGAATTTTTGTGCTAAGGGATCGAAATCAGCTGTCCAATTTTAGAGATGAAGAATGCCCAGTTTCAATGCAGTAGGACCCCTACTACAAATAGCATTTTTTTAGTGTTTGAATTTAGAATAACATGGTAATAACCCCTGCCTACAGAAATCAATTTCCATTTTTCTGTGAGACCCTAAACAGATGAAAGTTTGTGCTTTAAATCAGTTAGTTTCTAGGGCTCTTCCCCTTTAGATAAAACAATACGCACGATCAAAGCATGTTTGCAAGATTCCAGCTTCTGTTCATAAATGGATTGGTTAATCTTGATTGAGATGAAGTTGCCTTTATTAACAGCTGCTGATGAATCTGGAGCCATCAGTGCATCTTCAATAATCATTACAATGTGAAGTTTAACCTAAGCCACCGAAGCATAAGAAGGTTTCATAGGCGCGAACAGATCTTTGTGACCGAGAAAGTCTATGAAGAGAAGAAACCAAGCAACTGGCGCCGGCACCGCTTGGTGGACGGGAAACAGAAAGAGACCACCCAAAAAAGGAGTCTCAGGTTTTCAGAGAAAACCTAATGCATTCTTATTCTTAATTATTCAAACAAAGTTAGAACACATATTCTATTTTATATAAAGCAATCTAATTCTATTATATTTAAAATATTGCTCTTCCTTTTTTTTAAAAATTATCTTAAAATAATAAAATAAAATTATTACAATAACATTTTAAGTTCATATTTTTATATTTAATTAATTTATAATTTATTAAAATTATTTAATTATTTATTTTCAAATATATATTATTTACGGTTTGCGTAAAGTGCAAATTCAGGACTATTTATTTATAAAATATATTAACTAGAAGATTTCTAAATAATTTGAATCAATAGAGGTAGATAGTGTGAAAGAGCAAAATTCCTTTTGATAAACAAATTTCAAATTGCAAAGTGTTATTCGAAAGGATTTATTTTTATATATATAACTCATAATTCAAAATTTCATAAAAAAAATATAAAACTTTTTATAATTGAACCGACATTTGTAATTAGATTTTTAATTTATTTACTCTCGTTGTTACCTTACCTTTTAGTAGGTGAATGATTATCATGTTATTGTGATAAAATTAAAATTTATAATTAATAATTATAACAAATTAAAATAGTACGTATGATCAAATTGGAATCATATAGACACAAAATTAGCCTTAAGAGAAAAATAAATATACTTGCCAATCAAAAGATATAAAATAGAAAATACATTTTTATTAAATTATAATGACAACAAAGGAAATAACAATAGCAGAGTCCTGAGGAGAATTGTGTTTATTTATTATATTTTTCTAATGGTCTCTTTCATGCATGCATGCATTCATGCAAGTGTTCTCTGTGTATCTTCTAATTGATGTGAGCAAATAATTTCTGAAGTTCCTTAATGACCTTTTTGTCCAGTTTGAAGGCTTTGGCAAGAACATCAGGATTAATAGGTCGGTCAGATCCAAAGGTTGCATCAGCTATAGTGATGAGGCCAGGATTCTGACTGCTCAAACCAGCAAAAGCAACTGCATCAATCTTTGCGACATTGAACTGGAAGTGAATGAGACCAATTGGAAATTTGAAAACATCTCCTGGGTACATCACTTTTAAGATAAGGTGATTGCTAGGAGTTGATGTGACAAAACCAACCAAAAGAGTGCCTTTAACAACCATAAGAATCTCTGTTCCTCGAGGGTGAGTGTGGGGAGGGTTCAAGCTGCCATTTGCTGCGTGGTCTAGGGGAGCAAGTGATATGCCAAGAGTGTTGAGCCCTTTTATTCTATCAACATTCAAGAGAGTGACATTTGATCCATTTGGATTTTCTGTATCTCCTAGGATGTTGAGTCCAGAAGCAGAAAAATCTTCAGCCATACCATTGTTTGGGTTCTTATAGAATTTCCCATTGATAAACACTGCATTTGTTAGCAACAAATGTTAATTGTCAATATCCCATGCAAACAATAAGAAAAATACAACTACCTATTATGGTATTACAAGCATAATTAATTTTTGTGAATAGCCAATCCATAAAAACTCATTTTATGTGAGTTTAATTTCTAACCACCATAGTTAAAATTTCCTTCTTAAGTTTAGACAAAAAATAAAAACCAAAATTATTTTTTAATTGCAAGATTTTGAGTTTGAAATTTAATTAATAATAATAATAATAATAATAATAATAATAAAAGAAATATTATTTTGTAAATGAATAATGGTGAGCAATTAAACTTAATCTCTGTATTGATGTTTTAGTTATATTTATATAAGAATAACATGAAATAAGTATAGCAACATTACAAGATAAATACAAGAAAACCACTAGTTCTTACAACAATAAAAGCAACATAAACAATAAGATGTGAATAATAAAGTTTTATCCTTATCAGCCTCCCTTAAGTTGATGGAGGGATGTGACAGTCAGCTTGTGTTTGAGATTTTGAAAAAGTAATTTCAAGATTGGTTTAGTAAGCAAATAAACAATTTGGTTTATGGATGCGAGATAGCAAACTTGCAATTGTTTGGTTTCCACTTTGTCACAAACATAATAGAAGTCAATCTCAAGATGTTTAGAGCAGGAGTGAAAGATGGGTGTGGTAGTTAAGTATGTTGCAGTTAAGTTATCATGCCAAAGTATCGGAATAGAAGAGAGATGACCCCCAATTTCTTAAAGCAGAGAACGTACCCAATGAAATTCGATGACAACTAATGCTATTGCACGGTATTCAACTTCTATGGAGGATTAGGATATGGTACATTGTTTGCGTGAGCCCCAACTAATGAGATTGTGACCGAGATAAATTGCCAAACTTGAGGTAGACTTGCAATCATCTACACAACTCACCCAATCAGCATCACTATAAGCTGGGATAATAGTAAAGGAAGTTGGAGTGATAGTGGTGCCAAAATCCATGTTGCCTTTTAGATATCGCAGTATTCATTTTACAACACACCAATGTGTGTCCATCGAAGCATGCATAAATTACGATACCGTATTTACTATATAATAAATATCAGGGCGAGTAAGAGAGAGGTATTAAAGGCCTCAAACTATACTTCGGTAGAGAGATGGGTCATTGAAAAGATGATCATCAATGAGAGCTAACTTGATTAATGGAGATGTTGGAGTTGAGACATAGTTAGCGCCATCCATATTAACCTTAGCAAACAAATCATGAATATATTTGGTCTGAGTAAGCAACAAACCTGATTAAGTCCAATGAACCTCAATGCCCAAAAAATAGTGTAACTTACCTAAATCCTTAATTGCAAACCGATTCTTTAATTGAGCAATTATGTGTTGAGTAAAAGAGGATGTATTGCTCATAAGGAGAATTTCATCAACGTAAACAAGACAATAAGCCATAGTATTGTCATGAGCATAATAAAATAATAAGGAATCAGTTTTTGAACCTTTGAAGCCTATAGAGAATAAATAATTAGTGAGACACTTGTACTATTGTCATGGTGCTTACTTAAGACCATATAATGATTGGTGTAGCTTGCAAACAAAATCAGGACATGATTGATTAATGAACCCAAGTGGTTGTTGCATAAACACATCCTCTTCAAGCTTGCCATAAAGAAAAGAGTTAGAGAAATCAAGTTGAGTGATGTTCTAACCTTGGCAGATGGCTAGAGAGAGACACAAGTGAATTGTTATTGGTTTAACCATAGGGCTGAAAGTGTGATGAAAATCAATACTAGGTCATTGATGGAATCCCTTAGCAACAAACCTTACATTGTACCAATCAACAAAGCCATCTTGTTTGTGCTTTATTTTGTAAACCCATTTGCAACCGATGACATTGTAACATGGAGAAGGTGGGACTAAAGTCCAAGTATCGTTAGAAATCAAGGCATTGTATTCATCTTGCATAGCATTTCACCACTCGGAATGTTTATTAGCTTAAAGGAAACAACTTGGTTCTTGTAGAATGTGGGAGAGGAAGGTTCGAGGTTTAAGTCAATTTATTTGGGAACGTGTGATCATGTGGTATGTCTCTGACGGGTTGATGACAACAAGAGGATGTTCGAGAGAAGATAATATTTTGGGTGTAGCAGTGGGACTAGATAAGCTACGTGAGGAAGTAGAGGTGGGGGGTGATAGGGAATTGGTTGAGTGATTTGGATAAGGAGGAGAGGTTATTGGATTAGTTTGAATTTAGGATGATGTAGGGGGAGATAGATTTTTGCTCTGAGTGGGAATGAATAGATGAGGCAATAGGTATGTGAGTGGGTAGAAATAAAGTGGATGGCGGATTGGATATTAGAGTGGAGGACTGCAACACATCAAACTTTGAAAATGGAAATACCTGTTCATAAAAAAGGACATGGCATGAGAAATAAAATTTCTTAGATTAAGGATTATAATGATTATATCCTTTGTGATTTTTATTATAACCAAGAAAAATTTAAGCAATTGATCATGGTGAAATTTTTTTTGGAGCATAAGGTTGAAGCCATGGATAGGATAGACAACTAAATGTTCTAAGTTCATGGTATGGTAGGACAGATTTAAATAAACATTAATAAGGACTAATATTCTGTAACACTAGAGTTGGTAAGCAATTGATAATGTGAATAACAATGTCAAAAGCTTGATGCCAGAATTTTGGTGGTGTAAAGGCATGTTGCATGAGTGCTAGGCCTGTCTCAACTATGTGCCTATGTTTGCACTCTGCATTACCATTTTGTTTTGGTGTTTTTGGGCATGAACTGCATTAAGTGATTCCATGTTCATTCAAATATGGAGATAAGGCCTAAAACTCACCCCCACAGTTAGCTTGAAAGCTTTTAATAAGATGTCTAAAATATTTTTCAACAGTGTGGCAAAATTTAATGAAAACATTCAAGACATCATATTTGTTCTTAATAAAATAAATCCATGTGTATTTGCTGAAGTGATCAATAAATATCACATAATATTTATTATTATCAAAAGATAAAGAAGGTGCAGGTCCCTAAAGGTCCAAACAGATTAAATCAAGTGGACCATCAACATCATGAATAAAAGTATAAAAAGGTAAATGATGAATTTTACTAGTACTAAATACATGAAAAACCTTACTATTATGAGAAGGATTACGAATGTGTTGTTGACGGAGAGCTTGTTTGACTGTACGAAGAGATGCATGACCAAATCTTGCATACCAAATAGGTAAAGTGCATGAATGAGCTTGAATGGAGGACCTGATCGGAGACAAGAAGATAGAGTAGAGACCATTATCATTCCGGCCGGTATGTAGCAAAGCTCTTGTGCGGATATCCTTAATATCAAAATAATCAGGAAAGAATTCAACAGAAGCATCATTAGCATGAGCAAAAAAAGAAACAGACAATAAATTAGTACATGCCTCTGGAACATAAAGAATATTGTCTAATTTAAAAGACGAAGAATGATGGGAAACAAAAGTAGAAGAACCAACTTTAGAGATTGAGAGGCTTTTACCATTGGTTATTTTGACTCTGTCTGAGCCTTGATAATTAGAATTGATTGATAGATTTTCCAAGTCTGAAGTTAGATAATGTGTGGCTCCAGTGTCCAATATCCATGGTTATGTGGAGGTAGATGATTAAGAGGCCAAGTGACTTATTGGTTTGGACAGATTTTGGCAAGATGCGAAGATGTCATGGCGAGGAGTTGGACATTGATGAGAGTAGTGACTATGACCATTGCAGGTATGGCAGAGGATGTGTGAAAACTCCATGAAATGATTACCCAAAGAGGGTGCATAGTTGTGAGCATGTGGAGAAATAAAAGCAGAATTCCAAGGACCATATGAGTTGTTGAATCATCATCTACCTCTAGAACCACAAGGACCTTACTTCTGTAATTAGAATAGGAACCTTGTCCTCGACTTAAAGCAACGAATGGTTATGGAGTTTGTGTCTCTAGCTAGATGAGCTATCGGTATTTGAATATCTTTAGAGGAAAGTTCAGTATTGAGATTCTATTCTTCGCTTAGCAAAAGACCAAACAATTCATCAAAGGTAATATCATTGGGTCTGTTTTCAAGTGACTGATTGAATGGTTGATATAATGATCCTAAGCCATTTATGATAACCTGAATGAGATCCTCATTAGGGACAAGATGGCGTAAGGCTTGTAATTGATCAAAGATTGCCTTAGCATGCTAAACATATTCAGTGATGGACTCATTATGTTTCTCGAGTTTGTAAAATCAAGATTTGAGATTTCACACATGAGCGTTAGAGGCAGCATCATAGGTGTTTTCTAGTTTCATCCAAGCTTCATAGGCTGTAGACAAACCAACATCCTGCAAGACATAATTTTCAGACATAAAGTCAATGATCCAACTTAAAACGAGTTGATCTTGGCGAAACCAGTTGTGCCAATCAGGATTCTATTAATTATTGATGAGTTTGGGAGGTGGTTATGTACTTCCATTAATGTATTTGTCAAGATCATAGCTATAAAGTAAGGGAAACAATTGAGTTTTCCACAGTAAATAATTTGTGGAATTGAGTTCAATAGGTAGCTTATGAGCAATATTGGGAGGTGTGGGTGTGGGTGACAGTGAGTTGGAATTCACCGGTGGAACAACTATAGAGTTATCAAAAGAAGAAGAAGACATTATGAAAAATAAAATACGAACTTGGGCTGTTAGGCCGTCAACAGCTTTGATACCATGTAAACGAATAATCATGAGCGATTAAACTTAACCTTTGTATTGATGTTTTGGATATATTTATACAAGAATAACATGAGATAAGTATAGCAGCACTACAAGATAAATACAAGAAAACCACCAGCTGTTACAACAGTATAAGCAACGTAAACAATAAGATGTGGATAATAGAGTTTTATCCTTATCATATTTTCATAACAAGACTACGACTTCAAACATAAATAAAAATATTTTTAAAAAAAGTTAAATAAAGCATAACAAGTGACATGAAGATGTTATTATACCAGCATTCTTGGATTTGTCTATTACTACACAGAAGTCTTTAAGAGGGCTAGGATCATAGGCAGAGACAAAGGAGCGAGCCAAAGCCAAGAGCAAGAAAGTGCAAAGGAATTCCATTTTTGTATTTGTAAGGTTTTGCTTGCTATAATTGAGTGTCATCGAGGTGTGAGAATTCTTGCATGTTTGTTCCACTATTTATAGCTAAAATCCTTTGAAATATTCAATGCCATCCACTGATCGATCGCTGCATATTATCTAACTTTGTATGTTGATTTTCCTGTCTCTAGTATTAATACCACTTCATTAATTTCTTATATGGAAGTGGTCGTGTACCCGTGTTTCTCTGATTTTGAATTGCATTTCTAAGGCGTAATTCAAAGCTCTTGAACCAAGCAAACTATACTAACCTAGTCTTTACTCTTCTTTTCTTTTCTTTTCTTTTTAATTAATTTGTGAGTTAATTCAACTAGTTTAAACTTGAAGATTGTTACTTGTTACCCATTATTCCTTTTCTTTCACTAAGATAGAAATTTTTTTTACTTCTATTAAATTTTTTTTTCCTAAGGTGATTTCCCTAAAAAACTTCGAATTCAACTGTAATTTTGTTGATTTGATTCTGGGGTTCTAAGATTCATTTGTTGATTTTGAGTTTAATTAGTTTGATTCATGTTAAATTGACCTTGGATTAGTTAAATTTAAGTTGTAAGCTTTCCAAAAATGTATTTAGATTCGATTTTAGAGACTGTTGCGATTTAGGCACTATTTTGAGCTTGGTTATTGTTCACAAGTACTGTTCTTGGCTCGAAAATATGTTTTATTTTTAATAAATTCTATTAATTATTTTAAGTATATTTCATGAGGAAAGATTATTCAAATTATGCACCGAATATTTATTATGAATTTTTGAATGTTTATGTAAAAATTGAATTTTTGGAAAAATTAGTATAAATTAATAATTTTTATGTTTTAGTTGAAATTATTATTAATTATTATGTTTTTGGCGGAATTTGAGTAATAAATAGTATTAAAATAATTTTTATAAATTATTTACTATTTTTAGCTAATTAATAATAATTTTCGGAAAATGTTTCGAATACTTGGGCAATTTTAATAATTAATTGTAATCTATACTATTTGATTTCGAATATTTGACAAAGGGATTTTATTAATATTATTTAATTATATTTGGGATTTTATTACTTATTTTGGAAAATAAATATCTTTCATGCTTTCATTATATAAATAAATTAAATTGTGGTATTTTATGACTTTATGAGTTTTGGTGAATTATTAACATTTATTATTTTGTTATTGATTTTGATTATATTGGTTCTCGGTTGGGCATTAGAATATAGTTCGAGGGCCCAATCCAAGAAGTTAAGTTTTGTGAATATTTCAAGTATGTTTGCATGCAGGATCAACTCTACTTTTAGTAGAGAGACGTCTATTTTACAGAGGATATTCTGTCAAATTTTTTATCGATTTCTCATAAAATGTGACATTAAGTCAGCCCTGAGTTTTGAGTTTGTCAAGTTGTGTTCTAGATTGAGTCGTTCTTTAGAAATTCTAGAAGTATAAAATTAGGATTTTGATTATAATATATTATTATTGTAATTATTTTCCTTAACTGCTCCATGAGCTAGCCCTATTAGACCGGGCCAGTCGAGATAGGGTAGAGGAGCACACTTGAACTATGAGTTATGATTATATGTATACATTGCATGTAGAAAATATATATTGTGAGCATCCATATTTTGAATAAATATGAATTTCATTATGCTTTAATTTATTAATTGTTATTATTTTAATTATTTCGAATATATATATTTTCATATATATTTACATGTGATTATTAAATTGTAAAATGGATGTTCATATTTTATTGTGAATTTCATTATTTTAAATTATGAAACAATATTTTGGAGGATAGTTGTAGAACGTGCCACTTAGTGGGTCACACTAGGGTTGTTACGCAACAGTACGCTAGATATTAGGCTATAAATTCTAATTGATTTGAGATGTGTAAATTATGATTATTGAGAATGGTGGATAAAAAGGGGTATGACTACGGATCTTCAGTTGAACTGTAGGGTACTCGGGGCCAATTAGCACCAATAATGGAACTTCAGATCCTCGGTTGACCCTTTATATACTCAGGGCCAATTCATTGCTAAAAGTTGGATAAAGGAAGTATTTTGGAGTTATGGAAAGCTTGCTGGCTAAGGAAATGTAGTGATCAAGGTTGTAGAAATTTAAGGATTTTGCTCCAATCCTCCACCCAAAATTCTTCTACATTAATTGTTATAATAAAAATGGATTTCGAGCATCTATATGAAATTCATGTATATATTAAATAAATATAAATATATTATTATATTGATGCTTGAGTGTCTATGTCTTTAGGTTATATGTATATATATTATAATAATTCACTCAGTGAGATCTAACCCCCCACAAATATTTCATTTAGGATCTTCTACTTCAAACCTCCAAATTAAACCTCTTTGCTGGACTTTTTCCTCCCTAGCCGACTTATGTAAATATTAAACTATTACTTTTTTGTATTTTAGTAAATGCTACAGTAGTAGTGCATTTTATTGCAGTATCAGTTATGTATTAAATTAAGATTCTGTATTTGAATAATTATATGAATGTATTTTATTACGTTATAATATAAGGGTTGCTTTTATATTAATCAAATTTTTAAATTTGAGGTATTTTTTTAATGTTTGCATGATTTTTTTTATTTTTAAGACTTGCTACGGGTTCTAAATTCATGAAAATTCTCGTTCCCTAGTGCCGATCATGACTCCCCAGTTTTAGTCGTGACAAAGTTGGTATTAGAACCTAGGTTTAGTGTTGTGGACCTGGGTTAGTAGATTTGTGTTTTCTTTAAAACTACTGCAGCAAAATAGGTTTAATTATGTCTTTAAAAAGTCTTCATTGCTTTTAGAATTTTGTGTAATCATTAGGATGTTTGTTTATTGTCTATTTTTGTCTGAATCTTTTTTATTTTTGTCTTTTTAGAATAAGGAGGTGAGCGCATGTCACTCCACCGATCGTTGAGGCTGAAGATGATGAGTCTTTTTAGGATGAAGTTCTACTCCCTAAGCCACCAGTTAGGCCAGAGGTAGAGGTAGACCTCAAGGAGCGGCAGGTCACCGTAGGCAAAGAGAGCTATAGGATAAGGAACTTGTAAAGCAGGAATATAAGGAAGCTACTACACCTCCAACTGTACCGCAGATGCAGCCTGTGTGTCAGTAGGGCATGTTTGACCCAGAGGCAGCCTTATTTTATGCCAAAGTCGGCAAGATATCATTCAATGGGACTTCAGATTCTTTGAATTTCTTACATGCTATAGAGACGAGGACTTGGACTGCTCACACTGAGTACTAAAGAATTATGGTCATTGAGTTTTCTATTAAAAGGCCAGACCTAGATTAGTTTGTACAGGTCATCTAGCCGCACATAATGATATTCACCTGGGCTCAGTTTTAAGATAGATTTATGAGGCATTTCTGCCCGGAGCCTATACGGATGAGTTTTAGACTCTAACTGACTAACATTAGCAAATGTGATATGTCACTCTATGCATATGAGTTTTAGACCCCGATTGACTAACATTGGTAGAGGTGATAAGTCATTGGAGGACTGCATTAGAGAGTTCCTCAGATTGAGATGATATAAAGAGGATTTGCTGAGAGATCAGTACTTTACAGTCACTGGACTAGGTTCTACATTTGATGGAATGTCTACTACAGGGCTTACTTTGGAGTCTATGATAGAGTTGGCCAATGAGATAGAGCTCAGACTGATTAAGTAAGGAGTCATGCCTGACTATTATTAGATGGGAGGTGTTTAGACTGGAGGGTCTCATAGCACATCATTCATAACATTTTAGATAGGTTCCAGCAGTCAGTAGAAAGGCTCTATTAAGTAGGACTAGAGATAGCAGCACATATATCACCAGAGTAAGACACATGGCTATAGAGTTCATAGGCCTATTATATTTGGTTCTGGTGCTATCAAAAGCAGTAGTGGATAGAGTTTTAGATATAGTAGCACAGGATCTGCAGCTAGTTTTTACCATACGTGTGGGAGAGTCCATCAGGGACCCTCTCATATGGCTTTATTGACATGTTTCAAATGCAGACAGATAGGGCACTTTGCCAAAGCATGTCCCTATTCTGGTTATCAGTAATAATTTCTACAGCAGTCTATTGTCAATGTAGCTCCAGCTCCCTATCAGTTGCCTCTAGCTTAGTATTTTAGTATGTCACAGTTTGTAACCTAGCAGGGGCATAACAGAGGAGGCAGAGGTAGTACCAAAGGCTTTGGTCAGGCTTCCACCAGCTAGTAAAGAGGTCAAGGATAGGCTAGAGTCTTCACCCTCACACAACAAGATGCTTATACATCCAACATTGTTGTCATAGGTATACTTCTAGTTTGTTTCTTAGATGCTAGAGTTTTGATTGATCCGGGTGCCACACATTCTTTTGTGTTTCTTGTTTTTTCTTTGAAGTCATGTTGGCAAGCTTCAAGGATGGCATTTCCTTTATTTATTACCACACCTCTAAGTGATTCATCGAACATCGACATTTTTCTTTCTGGGTGTCCGGTGTTAGTGGAAGGTAGAGACTTGTTAATGGAATTGGTGTTGTTGGATGTAGTGGAGTTTAATGTGATTCTTGGTATGGATTGGTTATCTTAGCACTATGCAATAGTTGATTGTCAAAGGAAAGAGGTGATTTTCAAAATTTTGAATGATAAAGAGTTTAAGTTTATGGGTGACAAGCGTTTTGCACCTCAGAATCTTATCTCCGCTATCACGACTAGGAAGATGCTAAGGAAATGTTGTCAGAGATACTTGGAACTAGTTAGGGATACTTCAATAGAGAAGACATATATCTTAGATGTTCCAGTAGCTTATGAGTTTTTAGATGTCTTTTTTGATGAGTTGCCAGGTTTACCACCTCATAGAGAAATTAAATTTTATATAGATGTGGTCCCAGTCATAGCTCTTATCTCGATGTCGCCCTATAGAGTTAAAGGAGTAGTTGCAAGATTTAATGGACAAGGGTTTCGTAAGACCCAACACATCTCCTTAGGGTGCACCAATCCTATTTATGAAGAAAAAGGATGGTACACTGAGATTGTGCATTAATTATAAAGAGCTAAATAAGGTGATAGTGAAGAATAAGTATCCTCTTTTGAGGATAGATTATTTATTTGATCAACTTTATGGTGCACAGTTCTTTTCCAAGATTGACTTAAGGTTAGGCTATCATTAATTGTAGATTAGTGAAGTCAATGTTCCTAAAATGATGTTCCACACTAGATATGGTCATTATGAGTTTCTAGTGATGTCCTTCAAATTAACTAATGCACCAGCTACTTTTATGGATTTGATAAATAGAGTGTTTAGACCGTTTATAGATCAGTTTCTAGTAGTCTTCATTGATGATATACTGGTGTATTCGAAGAGTATGGAGGAGAACATATATCACTTAAGGATATTACTACATATATTAAGAGAGCATCAGCTTTATGCTAAATTCTAGAAGTGTGATTTTTAGATAAGAAGTGTTGCATTCCTTAAACATGTAGTGTCTAAAGATGGTATTCAGGTGGATCCATAAAAGATTGAATTAGTGTTTGAATGGCCCAGATTGATATTAGTCACTGAGATTCAAAGTTTTCAAGGTTCAACTGGGTACTATAAAAGATTTGTGCAAGATTTCTTGAGAATTGTAGCACCTATGATTTGCCTAACTCGGAAGAATGTGAAGTTCATGTGGTCAAAGACTTATAAGAACAATTTTCAATTATTTAAGGAGAAGTTGACTATAACTCCAGTTCTGACTTTGCCAAATGGAGAAGACAAGTTCACTGTAAATTGCGATGCTTCTAGAGTTAGCTTAAGTTGTATGTTGATGTAGAATGGTAGGGTGATAGCTTATGCTTCCAGGAAATTGAAGAAACATGAATAGAATTATCCTACTCACAACCTAGAGATGGCTACAGTGATCTTTGCTCTCAAGATTTGGAGACACTATTTGTATGGACTGACTTGTGAGATTTTCACATATCACAAGAGCTTGAAGTACATTTTCCAACAGAGAGATATGAACTTGAGGAAAATAAGATGGTTGGAATTAGTGAAGGATTATGATTGTGATTTCCTATACCATCCAGGCAAGGCTAATGGGGTAGCAGATGCCTTGAGTAAAAATTCCTCGGGTAGTCTTGCTCATATTAGTATGGAGAGGAGATCTTTGATCTAAGAGTTGCACAAGTTAGTAGATCAAGTTTTGATGATGAAGATAAGCATATCATGAGGACTGATAGCTCAGTTCAGAGTCAAATCAATGTTGAGGGATAGGATTAAGGCATTTTATAGTCGAGATCCTATTTTGGTAGAGCTTGAGGAGAATGTTTGCGAAGGAAAGTTTGCTAATTTTACACTTGATGATGAAGGTATTTTATGGATCAGTGGAAGATTAAGCATTCGCAATGTGGATAATTTCAAAGAAGAGATCCTAAAAGAAGCACATTTTAAAGTTTATAGTGTACATCCAAGTGTTACTAAGATGTACCACAACATTAAGGATATGTACTGGTGGAATGGAATGAAGAAGGATGTAATTGATTTTTTCTCTAATTTCTTGACTTGTCAATAGGTGAAAGCTAAACATCAAAGGCCTTTTAAGAAGCTTTAACCTCTTCTGATTCCTAAGTGGAAATGGGAGAGAATTGCTATGGATTTTGTGATAGGATTACCTCGTTCAAAGGATGGATACTATTCCATCTAGGTGATTATGGGCAAGTTAACCAAATCAACTAAATTCCTACCAGTTAAAGTTACTTATTTTGTAGCCAAATTGGTTAAGCTATATGTTAAGCATATTGTGAGCCTTCATAAAGTGCATGTTTCCATTGTATTTGATAGAGGTTATGTGTTTACCTCTCGATTCTGGTAGAAGTTTCAAGAAGTAATGGGCACCAGGCATGATTTCAGTACTACTTTTCACCCTCAGGCATGATTTCAGTATTACTTTTCACCCTTAGACAAACACTTAAAGACATGTTGAGAATATGTGTAATGGATCTTAGAGGTAATTAGGATGATCATTTGCCACTAGTAAAGTTTACTTACAATAGCAACTACCATAGCAGTATTGAAATGGTATTGTAAGAAGCTATGTATGGAAGGAAGTGTAGATCCCCTTTGTGTTGGGATGAGATTGGAGAAAAAGAGTTAACTAAACTTAAAATTATCCAGGATGTAGTTGTGAAAGTTGTTTTGATTAGAAGAAGATTGGAAATCACAACTAGCAGATAGAAGAGCTATGCATATCCGAAGCACAAAGATGTGGAGTTTTAGGTTAGGGACTATGTATTTATAAAGGTATCACTGATGAAGGGTGTGATGAGATTTTGCAAGAAGGGAAAATAGCACCAATATACATTGGACCTTTCAAGATTCATTAGACCTTTTGAGATTATGGAGAGAGTGGGCATAGTTGCATATTAGTTGGCTTTGCCTACGAATTTATCTAAAGTGCATCCAGTGTTCTATGTCTCAATGCTGAGGAAGTACATTTTAGACCCTTCACATGTGTTGTAGCCCTAGAGTGTGGAAGTTAATGAAGATTTGATGTCTGTGGAAGAGCCAGTTGTGATTGTGGATTATCAAGTTCGCCAGTTGCGTTCGAAAAAATCTCAATGGTTAAAGTGTTGTGGAGTAGCAACAATGTGGAGGAACACACGTGGGAGACTAAGGCTAAAATGCAGGTGACTTACCCTTACCTTTTTTCTCGCTGAATTCTTATATTAATTTCTTTTTATTGAAAATTCTAGGACAATTTTTTTTATGGGGAAAGATTGTTATAACCCAAATTTTTGATAAATTATAAAATTAAATTTTTGAGATTTGTAGTGTTAATAATTATTTTATTAATATGTTATATTATAGTTATTTTATGAAATTAAATTAAATTCAAGTGTTATTATTTACTTTGTTATATTATGGTATTATTATTAATTTGAAATTTAAAACCTATATTTATTGTTATATATTATTTAATATTATTGTTATTTGTGAATTATGTTAATTTAGTGTATTTTAATATATTAAATTTTGTGGTGAGAATTTGAGTAGGGGATATTTAATTTAAAATAATTGTACTTTTATACAATTGTTTTAATAAAATAAATAAAATAATTTTTTTACATAAAAACATTTTTTCTTTTCTTTTCTGTTTTTTCTCTCTCTTTTTCTTTCCTCTATCTTCTCTCTCTTTCTTTTCCTTTCCCCTCTCCTTTCCCTCCTTCTCCCTTATGCTGCAGACCTAGCCCCTGTACATGACAACACGCCACCATTGCCACTGCCTCTCCTCTAATTTCCGCCACTGCCACCTGCTATTCCCTTTCCCTCCTTCCATCGTCGACCACTGCTCTCTTCCCTCCCCCTATCAGTTTCTCCTCCACGCCGGTTTGGATTAGAGCATGTTGGTGATGTTTCTGGCGGTGTTAGGAGCTCCCACCGATATCAATTAAAAGCTCTTTCCTTGGGCTTCATTTCCCCTAAGGTGATTTCCCTAAACAACTTCAAATTCATCTCCAATTTTGTTGATTTGATTATAGGGTTCTAACATTTGTTGGTTTTTGAGCTTAATTAGTTTGATTCATGTTAAATTGACCTTGGATTACTTAAATTGAAGTTGTAAGCTTTTCAAAAATGTATTTAGATTCAATTTTGAATATAGTTGCGATTTAAGCACTATTTAAGCTCGATTACTGTTCACGGGTACTGTTCTCGACTTGAAAGAGTGTTTTATTTTTAATAAATTTTATTAATTATTTTAAGCATATTTTTTAAGAAAGTTTATTGAAATTATGCACTAAATATTTATTATGAGTTTTTGAATAATTATGTAAAAATTGGATATTAGGAAAAATTAGTATAAATTAATAAATTTTATGTTTTAGTTGAAATTATTATTAATTATTATGTTTTTTATGAAATTTGAGTAATAAATATTATTACAATAATTTTTATGAATTATTTACTATTTTTAGCTAATTAATAATAATTTGCAAAAAATGTTTCGAATAATAAGGTTATTTATTATTTTTAAGCTTAAATGAATTTTTAGTTAGTTTTATTATATGCTTCGGCAATTTTAATAATTAATTGTGATTTATGCTATTTGATTTCGAATATTTGAAAAATGGATTTTATTAATATTATTTAATTATATTTGAGATTTTATTACTTATTTTGGAAAATAAATATCTTTGATGCTTTTATTATTTTAAATAAATTAAATTGTGGTATTTTATGATTTTATGAGTTTTGGTGAATTATTAGCATTTATTATTATTTTATTAATTTTGATTATGTTGGTTCTCGATTGGGCATTGGAATGTAGTTTAAGAGCCCAACTCGAGAAGTTGAGCTTTATAAATATTTGAAGTGTGTTTGCATGCAGAATCAGCTCTACTTTTAGTAGAGAGACATCTATTGTACAGAGGAGACTCTATCGAATTTTCGATAGAATTCTTATAAAACGTGATATCGGGTCAGTCATGAGTTTTGAGTTTTGTCAAGTTGTGTCCTAGATTGAGTCGTTCTTTAGAAATTCTAGAAGTATAAAATTAGGATTTTGATTCTAATATATTATTATTGTTATTATTTTTCTTAATTGCTCCGTGAGCTAGCCTTATCAGACTGAGCCAGCCGAGACAAGGCAGATGAGCACACTTGAATTGTGAGTTATTGTTATATGTATTCATTACATGTAGAAAATATATATTGTGAGCATTCATATTTTGAACAAATATGAATTTTATTATGCTTTAATTCACTAATTGTTATTATTTTGATTATTTTGAATATATATATATATATATATGTGTGTGTGTGTGTGTGTGTGTGTGTGTGTGTGTGTGTGTGTGTGTGTGTGTGTGTGTGTGTGTGTATGTGTATGTGTGTGTGTGTGTGTGTGTGTGTGTGTGTGTGTGTGTGTGTGTATGTGTGTGTGTGTGTGTGTGTGTGTGTGTGTGTGTGTGATTATTAAATTGTAAAATGGATGTTGCTCATATTTTATTATGAATTTCATTATTTTAAATTATGAAACAACATTTTGGAGGATAGTTGTAGAACATGTGTAAGCCCCCAATTTCGGGATAATGAGTTATGGATGCGACAAAGGACTCCAATGATGAAAATATCATGAACAGGTCTTCAATACTTGAATTTTGAAACTTCAGAGGTCTGATTGCATTTTTCAAAGAAAGAATTTAATGTTTTCATGGATTAAATTACAATATTTTTAAGGGTCTAATTGCAAAACTTAAATTCTTTCATGAGTTTTTTTATAATTAAAAAATGGTGGTTATAATTACACTAATTTCAATCAGAATTGTGTAATTTTGATCGGAATTACGCAATTCTGGTCAGAATTAGACCTATTCCGTCTGTTTTTTGAATTTTTTAGAAAATATAAAATGCTAATTGCTATTCTGTTTGTGTGGTTTTGCTATAAAAAGGACAATTTAGATCCTAGAATGGAGGACTTTTGGGGCAGCAGTATATTTTATTCATAGTTTTTGTTGATTAATATTTTTCTCTACCCCAAATTGCTTTTGGTTGATTTTTCTTGGAGAGAGCATTCTGGATTCTTTTCTTTTGTTATTTTTTTAAGAAAAAAAAAACGTTCTCTACAAAATTCCCTTTTGTTTAATAGATTAATTGAAGATCTTTGGAGGATTTCTGAAGAATAAGATTTTAAAACCTATTAAGAACGGTGATTTTACAAAATCTGAGGAGCACTCCATTTAAACCATCCATTAGCATTATCTTCTCCTTATTCTATTTTACTTGATTGATTGATTTATTTTTTATTTTATTTTATTGAGTTTTAATTTTATTTAAATTATTGTTATATTTTATTCACTAATCATAATTTTTGTTCTTTTTTATGATGATTATGGAGGAACATACATGATGATTATAGTTGAAGGACTAAACTTATAAGTAGTCCATGGGATGTCATGGATAAGACCTTGTAGTTAGATTTAGTTTTTAGATTTTTTTTATTTTTTTAATTAATTGTTTTATTTATATTTTTTGGGGTTGTATTAATTATTTTTATTATTATTTTCAATATATCATTGTAATAGCCCCAATAGTGGGAATAGTGAAATTATGTGTGATTGCATGTTTATGTTGATTAATTGGTTAGTAAAATTAGGATTTCAATTGGGTAATTAATTAAAATCAATTGTGGAAGTAGATTAATTTAGGTTGCATGTTGATGAAAATAGGATTTTAGAATGAATTAATTTAATTAATTGTTTGATCTTTTATTTAATTGTTTTGATATGTTTTATTTGTTTTTTTTTTTTGGGCTTGTTTATTTATTTTTATGTGTTTTAGGTCTTAAGCCCATATTAGATTCTAATCCACTTAAATAAATTTAGGTTTGTTTAGGTTTAATTAATTAAAATGCATATTAGGCCCAATTTTAAGATTAAAATAAATAGACTTAGAATTATTTAATTAAAATTAATAAGAATTAAGCCCATTAGTATTAGGCTCACTTGTAAATTAAAACATGTAGATTTAGCCCAATTAATTAAAATCAATGTAGATTAGACTAACTTATGGATTATATGTTTAAATGAATGCATTATTTACTTGTATTTTTCATAACTAGTTTGCCTTGGAGTTGATTGTTTTTTAAGAGTTTATATGAAATTGCATGTAAATAGAGAATAATATAGTAATTCATAAAGTAATTTTAAATGAACACAAGACTGAAAGAAGTTAGTATTCCATATTTAGAATCTCCTGGTTGTGGTGCTAAGCTTTTTTTTAGGGAATCAAGTACCACCTTTTCGATTTGTTTTAGTTATTACCCTGGGTGGTGACTCCTCATCTCCACGTCATGTCTTTATGACAATGGTTAATGTGTTCTCTAGAGCTTTGAGCTCAAACAATGTCGTGGTTGCTAAAATCTTGGACGCGCGCTAAACCCCGCCATTTATAGTGGCGACTCCACTGGGGATAAGAGATATTGATTCTACTTGTGTTCTTTAGAATTATTTTATTAATTATTATTTTATTCTTGGATTCATTATGCATGTCCCTATTAACCGATGGCGTTAGTTTATGATTCCATGATTCCACTAGCTTTACGGAGTTGTAGATTGACTAACCATCACTCTTAGCCTTAACTTGGTCCAAGAAAGATTATCGAGCTCATCTGACCAGAGCTTGTAACCTAAGTCCTTAAGGGCGATAGTCTTCTCTCGAGTTTGCAAAGGATGTCGGGCCCCTCTAACCTTGGCCTATAACTTAAGTCTTAAAGGAGAGTATCTTGCTAAGAGAACCTTGACTATTCACCGGACCCTAACCACATATAATGACTTAGTTATTTCTTCTAGGATCTACTCAAATTACTTGTGAATGTTGCCATGAGGTATTTTTATCTATAAAGGCCCAAGCTCATACTTTAAAAGCCCGTTTGGACTAATAAAGATTGGGCTAATCTCTTATACCTAAAAATATTGTTTCTATGTTTTACTACTTTGAGAGATTTGGCATGCATGTCAATTCTTGATATCCCCTATTGATATTAAGGCCAAGACAAAAAATCCTAGGAAAAGAGACTCGCCATTGAATACGTGTGTGAGAGGAATAAGGTTGGAAGGATGTATGTACACCTAACTTGACTTATCACTTGCTACTTGTTGTATAGCACGTGCATCATGCACACATGCATCTTATACATCATACTAACAACTTTTCTTTCAACCATCATAGATTCATCCAGGTCTTCCTGTGTTTAGAGTCAAAAGGGTGGTAGACTCGTAAGAACTAATTTGAGTCTGCAATCGATTACGAAAGAGATCCTTAGCATACTAGAAAGGAATCTCATCAATCCACTCTACCTAGAGGCTGCACAACCCAAACAAACTAAAGAAATGGAACAACAAGAGGGAGGAAATTGGACCTTAGAGGATGTCAAAGGAGCATTGATGGATGACATGAGAGTGATGATGCAAGATGAGTTGAGACAGGCCTTAGTTGGATTGATGCCACCACTTGCTGTTGTTGCACCTCCCATCATAGCCACTCCGCCTGTTGTGGATGCACCATCTGCTAATGATGACAATGTTGCTAAGAACATACCTATTGGAGAAATAAAATTTGAGGATGTTGAGTGTTATATGGTTAAAAAGGAAAAAAGAGAATCACTCGAGCAAGTTCAAGAGCTGGAATCCAAGCATATAAAAGCATTAACTCAGAAATTATCTAAGATAGAGGAGTTAATGAGAGGACAGGGCATTGGACACTCATTTCATTTTGATGATGTGATACCATTTGAGGAAGATAAGTTGCCTAATAAGTTCAAGATGCCACAGTTGTAGAAGTTTAATGGTACTAGAGACCTAGGATCCACCTTAGTTAATGCACAACTACCATGAGCACCACTAAGGCTCCTTTATCTATGGTGGCCAAGTTGTTTGTGCTATCCTTGGAGGGTATGCTTATCAATTGGTATCATGGGTTGGAAAAGTCCATCCGAGTAGACTGGAGAGAGTTGTGCACTGCTTTTCTTATGACTATGATACCATGCTTAAAGTGTCCATCAGGGACCTAGAATTGACTATGTAGAAGCCTAATGAGTCATTCTTAGATTTTCTGACCAGGTTCATGAATAAGGCAGAATTAATGAAGAATAAGCTAGTTAAGAAAGATCAAGTTAGGATGATAGTCCAAAATGTGTCACCTAATCTAATTAAAAGGTTATAGATGATGAACCCTAAGACATTTATAGACCTTTATGATGATGGGGTGCAAGCTGAGGAGATTGAGAATGAGAAAAAAAGGATTGCTAAAAGCACCAGAGTAAGAAACTACCCAACTAGAGGCACACAGCAAGGAAATACTAATCGGGTTGTAGGAGTTCATAATATCCAATAACCCAGGAGATTCTCAAATTTTAACCAACCACTTTCAAAAGTCCTAGAGCACCTAATCCAAAAGGCTTCAACTTTTACCTAATCCAAACCCACCAAACCCAAACACCCCAGGCTATAACCCAAACTAGTACTACAAATTCCATCAAAACCTCCAACACTCCACAAATAACTGCATCTGCCTCAAACATGAAATCCAAAACCTTATAGACTCTAAAAAGATCATAAACCCCTAAAATCCAAGCACCAAAAATAATCCTTTCCCAAACTACTGAAACGTGCCATGATGATAAACTCAGGAGTAAGTGAAGGAGAAGTGCTAAACTCCTTTGAAGACCTAAACTTTAAAACTAATGAGAAATCTCCTAATGCTCTTAAAGATGTGGAAAGAGTTGAAGATTTGATGGGTCAGCCTTCAAGCAAGTTTGATTATAAGGTGTTTTATAATAAACTGCTTTCTTTTGACATACCCTTTGAGTCAATTGTGCCTACAAGATAGGGTGATGAGTTTGATGATAAGAAGTTACTAGATAAGAAAGAAAAATGCACATTTGAGGAATAGAAAGATGAAGTCATGGAGACAGTTGGCAAAAAGATGCAATAATAGTTGTTATGTCAGTTGCCTCAAGGACAACCACTATGACACTCAGCATCCCTAGCATCTAGAATAGGAAATAAAATTTCTTATTGTCTTCTTTGAATAAAATTTTAGTTTCATTAGAACTTGTTTCATTTTAGTGATCAATGATATGCATTCTGGTCATGCTTACTTATGTAATATGCATCCTAAAGGTTTTGTGCATTATGATATTGATTGCATCTGCATGTTTGATATAAAAATTCAATTCCATTAGATTCATTCAGCATAGGCCCAAATGCAAATTCAAAGAATATTCATATATCACATGATGTAACTTCTAAAGATAGGAAATTTGAGTAAAAATAAAAAAATAATGATAAAAAAAAGAGAAAGAACAAAAAAAAGAAAAAGAAAGAAAAAAGAACAGTAAGGTATAAATTAGAGAGAAAATTTTAGGATTGGTTAATAACAGGAGTTGTATCATGTGATGTAATGAATGTTCTCATTTTTTCCCTAATGAATGATTAAAATTGAATTTGAATTTTTTGTTCAAATATTGCATATTCATCATTATCATACTACATAAGTATTTGAATGGAAAGACAATACATAATGAAAGCTAAATCAGAGCTATGAGATCACTATTTCTATTAAGTTTTCTTTTTTACCACCCCTTTTGTAATTTTCCTTATAAGCCTAACATCCCCTTATATCTTGAGAATTCAGATGGCTCGATAACTTGTATTACAAGTCTTATCTTGTAATTATCATTAATCAAGAGTTCTTCAATGTGTAAGTCCAATTGATTTCATCATCAAAAACTCACTTCAGTTAGTTTGCCCATTCCTCTACATCTCCAATACATGAGAATGCAACTAATAGGGTTAGTAAGATAAAGGATTAACAACAGTAGTGAATGAACTCAGTCTCTTGCACATAAAAATGAAAAAAGACTGCTAGAATAGAATGAATGAATCCAAAATGGATCTAAGGGAAAAATATAATTCTAAGGGCAAATTACATAATAGTAAGTCTACATTCAAAGAGCGAAGATAGAACAATAAAGTATAAGAGCCAATATAAGAGATCTCAGAGCAGAAAGAAGCATACAAATACATCAGGTATCATGCTGTAAAAGGCAAAAAGAAAAGTTCAACAGTGCATTAGTCAATCATAAGCTCCAATGTTAAGATATAGACCCCACTTGTTGGCCTAGTCTTCAGTCTAATGAACTGTATCAGAAGCTTTAACATCAGAAGTACCAATAATGAAGCATTCAATGCTCAAACTTACAGGCTGTTGATGAGGCACCTCATTCTTACACTCCAAAATCAACAACATGGCTCTGTTCCAAACAGGAGACCTATTAGGATCATGCATGTCATACATAACATGCATACACTTGTATACATCTATTGTGATATACCTACTTTACATAATAAAGTCTTTGAGCCTAGGCAAGATTGTGCAAGTACTCTGCCACTAATATTCAAAATTAGTATTGTAAGGATGCAAAAAGGTAGTTAGAATGTGCACATGTGAAACATCTAAGAGAAAAGGGTAACACTATCAAGGTGAACTTGATGCTCAATAGGACTATAGACTACAGAAGACCAATAAATCGTGGGCCTATCCAATAAAGGAATATCATCGACAATGATACTTGTAAAAACATCATCCTGGCGACCTCAAGAGGTTGGATAGGACATTCAAGCTCCTTAGATTTAACATCCATCTCCATAGTCTCATCTGAAGCGTCATCTGGAATATCTCTCCACAATAGCCAAACCAACGTATGATATGTAATATGGTGATTAGAAGGTCCAACATGTCAACAATACATTCAATGGCTCTAAAAAGGGAAGAATGCATTTGAAACTTAAAATGAATGCACTCTAAAAAATTATTTAATCATAAAATAAGATATATAACTCCTGAAACTTTTTTTTGTAGGAGTTGTCAATAAAAGGAATGAAGTCCTTTACCATAGCATTAATGAGAAGGGTAGAAATACAAATGCAGTCTAAAGCCATAACTTCAATGGTGGAGTATCATGACCCTATGATCAGAGAAATATCACTATAATCAAAAGGGAAGAATGCAAAAGAATAACACTGCATTTTAATAAATTTTATTCATTTGCAAATAGACCATACTAACTTATGGTATTTTATGCAGGGAGAAATAAAAGAGAATAAAGAAGGGGAAGGAAACTAATACATCAACAAGAATGGGAAAGGTTACAAATGCTAATCATTCATTAGAAGTATCATCTTGCATGCCAAACACTCATCAGGATAATAATGGGGAGTAACAAAACTCTATTTCCTTAGATTCTATAATAAAGAACTATCCCAATCATAAAATTCATAAATTGAAAGTAAATTCATCCACTTCACGAGATCATGTGCAAAAAGCCTATCTCATTATCTTTGATTATAGTGGCTTTCTTTTATTAGCCTCACAAAATTTAGATGAGCAGTTAATATTTTTGTGTTGAGAGTTTATAAACTCTAATTAATCTAATACTTGCTTTGCACCTAAATGAGGGGAAGAATGCAAAAACAAAATCTATGGACATAAAGCATAAATTACTTGAATTTTAAAAGTATCATTTTGGTCTTTCGAATGATAAATATGCATATAATCTACTTCAATGCTTAGAAATGAGTACGAGTACAAAATCCCTTAACGGCGTCCACTTGAGTAATACGAGAAAGGCAGGGGAACACTAAGAGGAGAATTAAAATAAGAGCAAGTATAATTTACTCCAATGCTCAGAAATGATTAAGAGTATCAACATGAAACCTTTTGCAGTATCCATGCTGAGTAATACAAGAAAGGCAAGGGAATACTAAAAGAGGACCATGTCAAAAAATATCTTTATTTACTCCAATGCTCTATACGAGTATGAGTATCCAAAAGACCTTTCCAATAGTATCCACATTGAGTAATATAAGAAATGTGGGGGAATACTCAAATAAGGAAGGAAAGCACAAAAAATTATTCAAAGGCTATTTTAATACTCAAAATTCAATCTTTTAATGCTCAATTTCCATGAGTTTTGTTTAGCAAATTCTCCCTAAAATTAAGTGTAGAAGTAAGCTCTTTACTTGGTAAAAGATATGCTCTCATCATAAGATGGTTAATGATGTCTTTGAACTTTGCAAATGGCAAATAAATAATAGTCATGAAAATAAAAAATAATAAGATTCGCTGAGTGCACGCTATCTTATAAAGAGTGATGAATTTTCTCATAAATTTTTAACATTATAATGTATTTTTGTACATTCATTATGATTAAAACTAACTTTAATAAGTCTGTAGGAATTGTAAATCTAGAAGGAAGTGCACCCAAGTTATAGAGTTAGTCAACATAGCAAAATTCAAAGTTAGTCAGCATTCGACTCAAACAACCAAAGATAAAAATCGCGAGCAATTATGGATTGCAACATCATAAGGTGAGCAATGTAAAGGTTGCAACTAATCATGAGCAATTATGGATTGCAACATCATAAGACGAGCAATGTAAAGGTTATAGCTAATCGTGAGTAGTTATGGACTATAGCATTATTAAAGGCAAGCAACGAAAGGATTACAGTTAATTTGCAAGCAATTATGGATTACAGCATCAAAAGTGAGCAACGAGAGGGTTGCAGTTAATTAAAATTAGAGAGCAATTATGGACTGTTGCCTTATCATAAGCGAGTAATGAAAGGATTGCAACCAATTTATGAGTAGTTATAGATTGTAGCATTATCAAAGGTGAGTAATGAAAGGATTGTAGTCAATTTATGAGAAATTATGGATTGCAGCATCATCATTGAGCAACAAAAGGGTTATAGCCAATCGCGAGCAATTATGGATTGCAGCATAATTGCATAAGAGAATCTGAACTATGCAACCGAGTGTAGTCGACATTGCACGATCGAGGGCAATGTATCTTTCAATTCAAACTATACGTTTGAGTGTAGTCGATATTGTACGATCGAGTACAATGTATTTTCAATCAAGATTATATGATTGAGGATAATCGGCATCATACGATCGACTGTGATATTTCTTTTTAATTTAGACTATACGTCCGAGTGTAGTCAGCATTGTACGATCAAGTATAATGTATTTTCAATCAAGATTATACGACTGAGTATAATCGACATCATATGACCGAGTGTAATGTTTCTTTTCTATTCGGACTATATGACTGAGTGTAGTCAGCATTGTACGAATGAGTACAATGTACTTTTAACTCATACTATATGACCAAGTGTAATCAGCATCATATGATCGAGTGTGATGTATCTTTTAAATCAAGACTATATGATTGAGTAGTCGACATTGTACAATCGAGTACAATGTATTCTTCCAATCAGATTATACGATCGAGTATAATTGGCATCATACGACTGAGTATGATTTAACTTTTCAATTTAGAGTATACGATCGAGTATAGTCAGCATTGTATGACCGAGTACAATGTATTTTCAATGCAGACTATACATCCGAGTATAGTCAGCATTATACGATCGAGTACAATGTATTTTCAATCAAGATTATACGACCAAGTATAATCAGCATCATACGACCGAGTATGACATTTCTTTTTAATCAGACTATACGTTCGAGTATAGTCAACATTGTACCACCGAATACAATGTATTTTCAATCAAGATTATATGATTGAGTATAATCAACATCATATGACCCAGTACGATGTGTCATTTCAAATCAATGTTGTACGTTCGAGTATAGTAAGTTCATAAGCAAAACACTTCATGGAGCACATGTAAGTATCCTAACTTTCAATTAAGAAATTGAGTGTTAGTTTGGTTTGCCACAATTTGTCAAGAAAACAATGACAAAGGGGGCAACTGTAAGCACCCAATTTCAAGATGATAAGTTATGGATGCGACAAAGGACTCTAATAATGAAAATGTCATGAATAGGTCTTTAATAATTGAACTTTGAAAGTTCAGAGGTCTGATTGTATATTTCAAAGAAAGAATTTAATATTTTCATGGACTAAATTGTAATATTTTTTAGGGCTTAATTATAAAACTTAAATTCTTTCAGGGGTCTTTTTATAATTTAAAAAAGGTTGTCAGAATTATATAATTCCAGTCGGAATTACACTAATTCTTATCGAAATTACGCATTTTCAGTCAGAATTAGACCTATTCCGTCTATTTTTTGGATTTTTTAGAAAATATAAAAGGCTTTTTTCTGTATTCTGATTGGTCCAAAAATTTTCTTAAAATTATTCCTTTTATGATTAAAATTCTGCACACATAGAAACTAGGGTTTTTTATGTGGTTTTGCTATAAAAAGGACGATTTAGATCCTGAGGGGGGGACTTTTGGGGCAGCAATATATTTTATTCATAGTTTTTTTTTTTTTATTAATGTGTTTCTCTACCCCAAATTGCTGTTGGTTGATTTTTCTTAGAGAGAGCATTCTAGATTCTTTTCGTTTTTTAATTTTTTTTTAAGAAAAAAAAATTCTCTACGAAATTCCCTTTTGTTTAATTGATTAATTGAAGATCTTTAGAGGATTTTTGAAGAACAAGATTTGAAGACCTATCAAGAATGGTGATTTTACAAAATATGAGGAGCACTCCATTAAAACCATTCGTAAGCATCATCTTCTCCTTATTCTATTTTACTTGATTTATTTATTTCTTTTTTTTATTATATTGAGATTTAATTTTATTTAAATTATTGTTATAATTTATTCATTGATCATAATTTTTGTTCTTTTTTTGTGGTGATTATAAAGGAAAATACATGATGATCATGTTTGGAGGACTAAACTCATAAGAAGTCTATGGAATGTCATGGATAACATCTTATAGCTAGATTTAGTTTTTAGGTTTTTTTTTATTTTTTTATTTAATTTTTTTATTTATATTTTTTGGGATTATATTAATTATTTTTATTATTATTTTCAATAGATTATTGTAATAACCCCAGTAGTGGGAATAGTAAAATTTGTGTGGTTGCATGTTTTTATTGATTAATTGGTTAGTAAAATTAGGATTTCGATTAGGTAATTAATTAAAATCAATGGTGGAAGTAGATTAATTTAGGTTGCATGTTGATGAAAATTAGTGTTTTAGAAGGAATTAATTTAATTAGTTGTTCGATCTGTTATTTAATTATTTTGATATGTTTTATTTTTTTGGGGCTTGTTTATTTATTTTTATGTGTTTTGGATTTTATGCCCATATTAGATTCTAATCCACTTAAATAAATTTAGGTTTGTTTAGGTTTAATTAATTAAAATGCATTTTAGGCCCATTTTTAGAATTAAAATAAATAGACTTAGGATCATTTAATTAAAATTAATAAGAATTAAGCCCATTAGTCTTTAGGCTCACTTGTAAATTAAAATATGTAGATTTAGCCCAATTAATTAAAATCAATGTAGATTAGACTAACTTAGGGATTATATGTTTAAATGGATGCATTATTTACTTGTATTTTTCAGGACTAGTTTGCCTTGAAGTTGATTGTTTTTTAAGGGTTTATATGAAATTCCATGTAAATAAGAATAATATAGTAATTCATAAAGTAATTATAAATGAACACAAAACTGAAAGAAGTTGGTATTCCGTATCCAGAATCTTCTGGTTATGGTGCTAAGCTTTCTTTTAGGGAATCGAGTACCACCTTTTCAATTTGTCCCAATTATTACCCTGGGTGGCAACTCCTCATCTCCATGCCATGTCTTTGTGATAGTGGTTAGTGTGTTGTCTAGAGCTTTAAGCTCAAACAGTGTCGCAGTTGCTAAAATCTTGGATGCACGGTAAACCCCGCTGTCTACAACGTGCCACTTAGTGGGTCACACTAGGGTTGTTACGCAACAGTATGCTAGATACTAGGCTATAAATTCTAATTGATTTAAGATGTGGATATTATGATTATTGAGAATGGAGGATAAAAAGGGGTGTGACTGTGGATTCTCGATTGACCTATAGGGTACTCGAGGCCAGTTAACACAGATAATGGAACTGCGGATCCTTAGTTGACCCTTTATGTACTTGGGGCCAGTTCACTACCAAAAGTTGGATAAATTAAGTATTTTGGAATTATGGAAAGTTTGTTGGCTAAAGAAATACAATGATTGGGGTTGTAGAAATTTAGGGATTCTACTCCGATCCTCCACCTAAAATTCTTTAACATTAATTATTATAATAAAAATGGATTTCAAGCATCTATATGAAAATGCATGTATATATTAAATAATTATAAATATATTATTATACTGATGCTTGAGTGTCTATGTCTTTAGGTTGTGTGTATATATATTATAATAATTCACTCAGTGAGGTCTGACCCCCCCCCCTCAAATGTTTTATTTAGGATCTACTACTTCGGATCTCCAAATTAGACCTCTTTACCATACTCTTTCCTCCATAGCTGACTTATGTAAATACTGAACTATTACTTCTCTTGTATTAGTAAACACTGCAATAGTAGTGCATCTTATTGTAGTATCTATTATGTATTAGATTAAGATTCTATATTTGAATAATTGTATGAATATATTTTATTATGTTATGATATATGGATTTCTTTTATGTTAATTAAATTTTTAATTTTGAGGTATTTTTGTGATATATTTGCATGAGTTTTTATTTTTATTTTTAAGGCCTGCTATAAGTTCCAGATTCGTGAGAATTCTCGTTCCCTAGCATTGTTCATGACTCCTCGATTTGAGTTGTGATAGTCTATGAGGTATATAGTGGATCATCATCCTTTCTTTGTAAACTTTAAATCAACTTTGGCTTGAATTACATAATTTATTCTTGTTATTGTTTATTCTAATTGGTAATTCATTGCTCAAAAGTCAAAGAAAAGTGCAATAGGTTCATCTCTGATCAACTCTACTAAGAATAAGAAGAATTACTATCTTTAAGACATCAAAATATATGAGTTTTATAAATGTTTTTAAACAGTACACCAATGTGAAAAAAAAATCAGATTACTCTTCTAGACAATTATTCACTCTCTCTGCTATTAAATGTTGTCCTATACACAAATATACCAACTTAAATATTGGAATGCTTCTAAATAATAGATATAGAAATTGTCATAGAACCAGAAGAAGTTTTTTTTCGCGTTTTGCAGGATCACTAGTAGTGTTTGGGAGCCTAGTCAAGTCTAGTTGATGATACCAAACATCATGTGCTATTAATATGTATGCATGCATATGCATATGCTTTTGTTATGGATTAATCCATGTTTGGTTTTGAAGATAAGCCACCAATTCTTTATCAAGATAGAAAGCCTTGATAAGAACATATGGATTAATAGGAGGTGTTGATATAAAGATAGTATTTGCTTCTGTGATGACTCTTGGATTCTAGCTGCCTAAAGCTATTATGGCAACTGCATGAGTTCTCCCAATGTTTAACCAAAAATGAATAAGGCCAAATGGGAACATGAAAACATCTCTAGGATATAGAATTTTGATGAAGAGAAGATTATTAGGATTTGATGTGATGAAACCAGTGTAAATAGTACCCTTTATCATAGCAAGAACCTCTACTGCTCGAGGATGATTATGGGGAGGGTTGAGGCCACCATATGGTGCATAATCGATACGAGATATCGATAATCCATTCATGATGAGTCCTCTTATTTTATCAATTATTAAAAGAGTTGTGTTTACTCCAAGCTGATTTATGGTGTTTCTAGAGATATTTAATCCTAAGTAGAAGAAATCATATGTTGTCACCTTCTTAGGATATTTGCAAAATTTTCCATTCATAAACACTGCATGTAATTCAAGCATACATGTCACTTGTTTTACTACATATAATTTTCATGGATAAATTAATAAAAAAATAAACATATATAAACCTCTAAACTTAGTGTCCTTTATTGCTACATAGAAGTTCTGGAGAGGTGTAGGGTCATTGGCAAAGGCAAATGATAAAGCCAAAGCCATCATGGTAAAACCTGCGAAGAAATTGTAACCAATAATTCTCATTATATGCTTAATTATGGGATGTCTTCAAAAGTCATAATAAATAAAAATTTCTTGTGTTTTGTTAGGTGAAGGGTGAGTAGATGTTGCAGGGTACATGGGTGTTTATATAATAACGGATGTCATTGAGGGCCATTACTCAACCAATATGTCCAGGTTATACTTGCGCAAACACTAAACTAGAAATGTAGTGTATAGCAACATTGTTTGCTTCCTTGATTTGCTTTTAGCTTTCCTTAATTTAATTTAATTGCATTCCCATGGAATTTAAACATATAAATATTTTTTTATAAACAAAATAATTTTATTCCTAAAATCCAAGAAAAACCTTATTTTGGAACTAACCCGAATCATCAGATTCACCAAATACACCCAAACTAAAATCCAAAACAAGACAGATAAAAAAAACTTGGAGAGTACAAATTCAAACTAAAATATAGTACAAATATAAAACTAAAGACAAAATCAGTTGAGAGCTACAACCATGAGATAGGACACCAAAAAATGAAACAGATTAAAACATGATTACAACCAAACAATGAAATCACTTTGCTTATGAGAACCTTGTTTGGTTAAGGAATTAGCCATATGATTGTTTTCCCTAAAGGTGTGTGCAAAGGTAATGTGTGGAAAAAGATCCTTTAAGTTTTCAATCACATAAAACTCATTGTGCATCTTTTAAGGGTGTGAGATATTAGATTACGAAAGCCATGTCACTACATTCGAAGAATCATATTCAATAAAGAGTTTTGTATTGAGAAGGTCTAAATTGAGGGAAGATAAATGAAGTGCCTTTTTAATGGCAATAACGTCAGCTAAGTTTGAGTTAATAATCCCATAATGAATAGAGAATATACATTTAGTAACACCTAGATGATCCTTAAGAACTCCACCAGCCCCTGTGGGCCCCAGCTTACCAAGGGAGGATCCATCAACATTCCATTTAAGCTCTCCAAAAGAAGGTGGCTGCCAACACAGAGTAATACACTTTAGTTTGGGTAAGGGGTGAAATTTTTTTATAGCTTCCATAGCTAGCTAAAGGTCATGTGATTAAAGGAGACCTTCATCACCTAAAGCCTTAATCCATACTTCAACCTTATGAATAATCAAAAAAAAATTATTAGTATTAAAAGAGCCTGTGTTAAATATTAAGTCATTCCTTTCATTCAAAATAGTCCATAAGGTGGAAAAGAAAATAATCATCCAAACTTTCTTTTGAAAAGAGCCCACTGCACCTCCATCCCATTATGTAAATAAACTACACAAAGAGTTAGGAGTAACCCAGTCAACACCCCACCATCCCATAAGAGAATACCATAAAGAACTAGCGAAGGTGCATAGAATAAAGATATAATCAACAAACTCCTCTTTAGTGTTACAAAACAGGTAGTTATAATTGGTAGAGTCAATGATTCTTTTTCTTAGAAGCAAGTCCTTTGTATTTAATCTCTACAAAAGATTCAACCATGCAAGTTGTGATTATAGCATTAAGATTTGTAGATTGAGAAATAATAAAGGCGAAAAACCAAGGTGTGTCCCACAAGTAGTTTGGGATAAGTGGACAACTTATTGGGACACTCCACAATGACAAGCTAAATCTGAGACGACTCATAAGAATAGACTTAGTGAGGTAGGTGGTGAAGGTTCCAGATGTTCAAGGCACACTGGAGGTTCTTTATCGATAATGGAGCACACCTTGAGAATGGTAAAAAATAATTTATTTAATGTTTGTAAAAAATATCCATTTTTTCAAGTTTGTAAACATTTTCTAATTGAGTAAGATTAAAATATAATTCTTAGGAAAGAGAGCTACAACAACCAGTTAACTCATGGGAAGTTTTTAAGGAAACACATACAAAAAAAGATGGTTCATTTATTGATAAGAGATCTCAATAAATCAATGTAAGTTATGTTTTTAGTTATTGATGAATTAATCAATTTTTTTTATTTATCTTCAATTAAATTTTTTTTTTTACTTGTAAGATGAGTAAGTTGTTTTTTTAGTTATTGATGAATTAATCAGTTTGTTTTGTTTATTTTTAATTAAATATTTTTTGTTTAATTATAGGATGAGGTTTAGAGTATAGCTGCTTTTATTTCTCTCACACATAAGGAAAATCCAGAGCCTTTACAGGTTGATATGAGCTAAGTATTCTTACAAGTAGTTGGTGGGCAAAAGAAACGACGAGTTTATGGTCTTGGATCACATGCAGAAGCATTTTATCCAAACTCATTTATTAGTTCGTCTAGCTCTAGCTCTAGCATGAGATATGCCCCTCCTGATCCTACTATAGAGGAGCGCTTAAGACAGATAAGGGAGGAGCATAAGGAGATGCGTCAAAAGCATGAGGAGATAGCTAAACAGTATGAGGAAATTGCTAAGAAACAAGAGGAGATGTCTAAACAGCAAGAGGAAATGCATGAGGAAATTGCTAAAAAGCAAGACGAGATGTCTAAACAACAATAGGAAATACGCCAACAGATGCAGGAACTCATGTCAATATTGAAAGTCAAGATCACAATACTAGATGATCTCTATCTTACCTAACATCTTAGCTCTGTACTTTTTTATTATTACAATTAAAACATATTGTGTTGCACAATTACAAATCCTTAAATACTATTGTATGACATTTATATTTTTAAATTTTAATATCATGTGATTTTTCTATTTGCTCTAATAATAATAATAATAATAATAATAATAATAATAATAATAATAATAATAATAATAATAATAATATTATTATTATTATTATTATTATTATTATTATTATTATTATTATTATTATAATGAATTTTTTATGATTTTGTAACAATAATCTATTACAAATTTGTAACAGCTTTGTAACGGACAATTCTGTTACTAATTTTGCAACAAATGTTATTGATTAAAACTCTATCATAAATTTGTAACGAATTTCTCCACTCAACTACTAAGCAATTTATAACGGATTTGTAACATATTGTAATTCCGTTACAAATTGGTAACAAAATATTTGTTATAAAGTGGTTACAAAATTTGTAACATATTTGTAACGGTTTCGATCTGTTACTAATTTTGTAATAGATAATATCAGTTATAAATCCATTATAAATTTGTAATGGATTTCTCCACTCAACTATTAAAAAATTTGTAATGGATTTGTAACATATTGTAATTTCGTTACAAATTGGTAACAAAATTTTTGTTATAAAGTGGTTACAAAATTTGTAACACATTTGTAATGTTTCAATCTATTACTAATTTTGTAACAGATATTATTGATTACAAATGCGTTATAAATTTGTAATGGATTTCTCCATTTAACTACTAAGAAATTTGTAACGGATTTGTAACATATTGTAATTCCGTTATAAATTGGTAGCAAAATATTTGTTATAAAGCAGTTATAAAATTTGTAACACAGTTGTAACAATTTCAATCTATTACAAAAATATAACGGAAAGTTCTGTTACTAATTTGCAACATACGTTGTCGGATACAAATTCATTATAAATTTGTAACGGATTTCTCCACTTAGCTACTAAGTAATTTGTAACGAATTTGTAACAGATTGTAATTCCATTACAAATTAGTAACTGAATATTTGTTACAAAACAGTTACAAAATTTGTAATGGAACTTTTATTTCCGTTATAAAAAATTTGTAACCATCAAATTTTTAACAAAATATTTCCGTTACAAATCCCTATTTATAACATATTTGTAATGGATTTTGCCGTTACAAAACAGAGTTTTTCTTGTTGTGTTTTAGAGGAACTAAACTACGCCAGATGCCATTAACAGAGAATGAAAGAGGAGGTGATGGGGTGGTATTTAGAACAGATGAAGCTGACTTAACAAAGAATAAACCTTTATGATCATACTTCCAAATGAGCCTTTCTTCACATTTTGGAGTAAAATGCAAATTATTCAATAATCCAAGAAGGGAGCTGAGTTGATTAAGTTCCCAAACTCTCAACTGGTGAGACCAATAAAGACTCCATTCCCACTGAACCCCATCCCAAAAACCCAAGTTCATCACTAGAGAGGACTGATCCAAAGAAATACTGAAAAGACGAGGAAATCTTTCCTTGAGAGGTGTATCAATAACCTAAATGTCATCCCAGAACCGAATACGATCGCCCTTATCCAACAAGAAAGCAACACCATCATAAAAAGGTTTCTCACCCATAGTGAGCCAAATCTGTTTCCAGATAGGAGAAAAATATGATTCAGAAGTCAAGGATTGAGGAAACATACTTTATTGTAAAGCATACTTTTAGTAACAACTTTTTTGCTAAAGGGCATTTTCACCACATTGATTCATAATTCTCCACAACCATTTAAATAATAGAGCTTTGTTTTTCTGAAGCAAACAACCCACACATAACTTCCAAGAGATTTCGGAAGTTGAATGAAATCCCATTTAACAGAGCACATTTTCTTTTTATCAACCAAGCCACCCCAAAAGAAATTACGAAACAGTGAGCTTATCCTTTTCCCTATTGATTTAGGCATTTTAAATAGTGAAAGGTAATAAATTGGAAAATTATTGAGGCAGGATTTGATTAAAGTTAATCTGCCCCCAAAAGACAAAAATTTTGATTTCCCAGAGGCCAATTTACCTTTGATTTTATTTAGGACAGGTTCCCACACTTTTTTCTTTCTTCGGCTGATACCAATAGGCAGACCAGACAAGTAACTGGCAATGAAAATGATTTGCACTAAAAAGAAGCAGCAGCCCAATCAATCCAATTCCTATTAATATTAATACTAAAGAGGGCACTCTTGAAGAAATTGACCTTCAGTCTCGATGTAAGGGCAAAGCATTTTAAGATTCTTTTGACATTGACGAGTTCTTACATTTTGGGAGGGCATAAAAGAAGCATATCTTTTGCATATTGTAGCAGTGAGATTATGGTACCTCCATTACAAGGGGAACTACCATAAACATGTATAAGTTCCAAAGCAGACTGAACCATAACAGATAAACCTTTTACTGTAATAATGAACAAGAAGGGAGAGAGAGGATCTCCTTGCCTCAACCCCCTAGATAACTAAATTTCCGAAGTTGGAGAGTCGTTGATAAATAGCTACTAATCCACTTACGCCATTTACCATTAAAATTCATCTGACCGCTGATAGAATCCAGGTAACTCCAATTAAGAGAGTCAAATGCTTTGTGAAAATCTAGCTTAAAGAGCACACCAGCTTTTTTTAGATTTAACCAGAGAGTGGATAACCTTGTTAGCAACAAGGACACTGTCCAGAATGTTTCGACCCGCCAGAAATGCACTTTGTTGTTGGCCAATAACATTGGAGATGACATATTTAAGTCTGTTTATGAGCAGCTTGGAAAGAATTTTGTATAGGCTTCCAATAAGGCTAATGGGTCTATAATCAGCAACAGAGTTAGCATCATGTTTTTTACGAATTAAAGCCACAAATGAAGAAGAGATTCCTTTAGGGAGTTGCCCATAATCATAAAATTGGTCAACTAGAGCCATTACCTCGAAGCATATGACATCCCACGAAGCTTTCAAGAAATTAAAAGTGAACCCATCAGATCCAGGCGATTTGGAGCCATCACAGGACCATATAGCATATTTCACTTCATCAAAGGTGAAAGGCGCATCCAAAAAACTCGCTTCAGAATTAAAAAATTTTCTTAAGTCTTGCAACTAACTAACATAGTTTCATAAATAAGTGTAATAAGTTCTATTCTTACTTTCTTTCTTCTCCCATTAAAAAAAAAAGTGAAAATAGTTGTAAGTTAAACTTAAAAAATATGTATATACCTAAATAATTGTGTAGTTTAATTAATTTACGAAACTAATGGTTTTGGATGCTAACTAGATCTACTTTGATTTATTTCTTCACATCGATATACTATTTTAAAATAATTAAAAATTAATGTACATAAATCTCATATGTTTCGATGTATTAAAGATAATAATTCTTCTCATTCTTTCTAGAGTTGAATTAGGATAAACCAATGGAACTTCTCTTAGACTTTTGAGCAATGAATTACTGACTAGAAAAGAGAAAGACTGTGGCAAGAATTCATGATGTAATTCAAGCCAAAGTTTGATGCAAATTTTACAAATAATAGGATAGCGAGTACCTCACAAACACTAAATGAATCTAATTAAGAACAAAGATAGTTATGTTGTAAGAGTGATTAACAAAATTTCTATGTAATTATTCCAATTGATTTTCAACATCTAGAAATATATATATACGTTATGTTTGCCATGCATGAATTAAGATAGACGCAAGCTATAAGGATTATCTCAATTATATATATACATATATAATTTAGCAAGCTAATACTTTTATTTTTTTTTTATTTTTTAATCAAACAAAATCGTAACTGCTTGTTGCAATTTTCAAATGTTTATGTCCAAAATATTTACAATTTGTTCATCTATATTTCAGAGTTCCCTAGCTGACAAATGACAATTGATTTGAATTTATTTTTTTTATGCCAACTATATTACCCATTATTAAAATAACTAATAACTAATAATTTTAAATTATATAATACAATTAATTTTTATAATTCACAATAAAATAAATATTATTTTAGATTATCATTAGAAATTAAATGACTATAATATTTATTTCTATACTTTTAAAAAAATTGCATTAATAAAATCTATATTTTAGAGCGTATTTTTAAATAGTCTCTACTAATAATTTTAATAATTCATAAATTAAAGATAATAAATTTTTTATTATTATATTATTTTTTAAATAATTTATATAACTAAGAAAAATTAATTAGATATATCAAATTATATTCAAAAATAAAATCGTACTTTTAATCATTATATGATATATTAACTATAAATAATAAAATTTTAAGAAATGATTCATTATCCATTACCAAGCAACAGCTATCAATATAAACTGCTATAAAAAAAATATAATAATAAATCGAATGGGCCTTTGTTCTTATATAAAGTATTAAAAATTAACTATATTAATTGTAGCTATTACCTTGCATATGTAAAATATTAACAAATGCATCATCCTTAAATTTACTTTTTTATAACTAAAATTATAAAGTTAATAACAGGGTTGGGTATGAAATCAACCAGTTGCTAATTGAGTTTATTTCTGGGACTATGTTAAGTAGCTGCAGGACTTAAAACTGCAATAAAATGTTTGTGTCTAAATTCCATGGGAATGTAATTAAATTAAATAAAGGAAAGCTAAAAGCAAATCGAAGAAGCAAACAGTTTTGCTATATACTACATTTCTAGTTTAATGTTCGTGCAGGTATAACCTGTATATGTTAGGTGAGTATAATGGCCCTCAATGTCATACATTGTTATATAAACAGCCATGCACCCTGCAACATCTCCTCATCCTTCACCCAACAAAGCACAAGAAAATTTTATTTATAAAGACTTCCATAATTAAGAATATAATAATGAGAGTTATTGGTCCTATTATTATCTTCGCAGCTTTTGCCTTGTTGGCTTTGGCTTTATCATTTGCCTTTGCCGATGACCCTGCACCTCTCCAGGACTTCTGTGTAGCAGTAAATGACACAAAGTTTGAAGGTTATATATGTGCGTGTGTTTATATATATTTTTATATTTCTCTATTAATTTTTTCCATGAGAATTATATGTGGTATAATAAGCTATATGTATGGTTGATTTACATGTAGATGCAGTATTCGTCAATGGAAAATTCTGCAAAGATCTCAAGATGGTAACAGCAGATGATTTCTTCCTCTCAGGATTCAATATCCCTTGAAACACCACAAATCAGCTTGGGGTAAACGTAACTCCTTCAACAGTACGTAATGAATTAGGAGGACTCAACACAAATGCATTATCGTTAATTCGTACAGATTATGCACCGAATGGTGGCCTAAACCCTCCCCATTGTAATCCTCGAGCAGCAGAGGTTCTTACTGTGATAAAGGGTACTCTTTATGTTGGTTTTATCACATCAAATCCTGATCATCTTCTCTTCGCCAAAATTCTACGTCCTGGAGATGTTTTCGTGTTCCCATTTGGCCTTATTCATTTTCAGCTGAACATTGGTAGAACTCATGCAGTTGCAATAGCAGCTTCAAGCAGCAAGGATCCAGGAGTCGTCAAAGTAGCAAATGCGGTCTTTGGATCAGCATCTTCTGTTAATCCTAATGTTCTCATCAAGGCTTTCCATCTTGATAAAGATTTGGTAGCTTATCTTCAAAACCAAACATGGATCAATCCATAACAAAAGCATATGCATGCAAACATATTAATAGTATATAACCTGATGTTCGGTATACATTTATTATTCATTCGATAGCTCAACCCTTTATGAACCATTCAAAGTTCAAACATATTGACTGTATGTATATATCAAGGATAAAGCTGCAGGTGGTGATATAATATTCAAATTCAAATGAATAATTCAATAAAATCTTCCAATAAAAACAAATAAAATGATCGAATAAGTACCAAGTGTGACATTTGATCATACGATACCATCTCTAGAAATGTATTACTTTCCTCTTCTATTATTGACTAGGATATCATTACCCACAAGTAATGACACAGTTAGTGTTATATGAGGGAGAATTAAACCCACGATTAAATTAATGTTAATCATTCTTCAACCAGCAATAGCAAGCAAGTTAGCATCCAACATGTACATTGCCAGGCAAATCCACAGATTTGTATAGCATACATGAGCTAGATCATGCTCGAGATGAACTAAATTCGTCATTGTCACATGATCTTAGAAGGGTTAGCTAACCTTGTGTAGCGTGGTTAGTTCTGGAGCTGTTTAAGATTTTTAGTTAGTTTTAAAAAAATAATAATAACGTTGACAATAACATTAATTGGTTACTAACTGGTTGCTTGAAATTTGTCAAAGAAGATAAATAACAAATCTAGCTCTATCTCAATATCTGACACATATTTTTAATTTTGATATATCATATGGAAGAAAATTAATTACATTGTAGCTACTACCATTCATGTGCAATTCAAAAAAAATTAACAAAATATATCTTTTTTAAGAGAAAAATATGAATTTTATTCATTGAAAATTAAAGATATATTTTTACGAAAAAAAGATAATATAAAAAAAATAATTCAAAAGTACTAAAATAAAATTCAATATTATAAAATTTTTTATCACTTTTTATCAATCATGTGAATAATTTTTTTTTAATTTGTAACTCAGAAAATATATACAATTAATTAAATTCTGAGTCAGTTAGCTGCAAGATTAAAAATATATAATAAAATAATCATGTGTTTTCAATTGCACGGAATGTAACTAAATTAAAATAAGGAAAGCTAAAAGCAAATTGAAGAAGCAAACAATTTTGCTTTGCTTTTTTCTAACCAAAAGACCAACAAAAAAGGTATGTAGTTCAAATGCATGTGAGAAAGAGATAAATTTTTTATGTATTTGTTTAGTGTAGATACAATTTCAATAGTTGCTAGTTGAATATGGCCCTCAATGCATCCCTTAATCATTATATAAACACCCATATAAACACCCATGTACCCTGCAAGATCTCTCACATTCACCCAACAAAACACTAAGACAACCCATAATTAATATAAGCATATAGTAATGAGAGTTATTGGTCATTTCTTCACAGCTTTTGCCTTGTTGGCTTTGGCATTATCATTTGCCTCTGCCAGTGACCCTGCACCTCTTCAGGACATCTGTGTAGCAGCAAATGACACCAAGTTTGGAGGTTTATACATATATATATATATATATATATATATAGTTACGTTTATTTATTCTTTTTTTTTTCCACGAAAATTCTATGTGGTACAATATTAAGTATATGCTATATGTTCATGCAGTGTTCGTGAATGGAAAATTCTGCAAAGATTCAAAGGTGGTCACAGCAAATGATTTCTTCTACTCAGCATTAAATATTCCTGGAAGCCACAAATCAGCTTGGAGTAAACGTAACCCTTTTAACAGCTGATGTAATAAGAGGGCTCTGTTGAGAAAGTAAATATTTTCATTGTATGTATTAGAAAGTAAATATTTATATACAATTAGAAATAAAGTTTTTATTCTATTTAAAATGTTATTCTATTCCTAATTATGTTGTGGCTAGAATTCCTATTTGTATATATAAGGAATATAACCCTTCTTTGAATATCATGGAAAAATATTTTTCTTAAATTTTTTCTTTTTTTTTTAATTTTATTTTTCATGGTATCAAAACAGACTCATTGAAATCAAATTTTTTATTGAATTCTTGAAGTTGTATTTTTTGTTTCTTCCTTTGAATTCTTTAAATCTTCAAAATCATAACCACCGAAAACACATTTATCGTATCTTATGGAACACCTAATTTTATTTAAACCCTTCAAGATAATTCTCATTTTCCCACAGGAATTATTCTTGACGATACAAACTATACTCTATGGTCACAGATTATGGAGATGCGATTTGAAGCCAGAAATAAATCTAGCTTTCTTAATGGCACTACACCAAAATCACCAGCAGGAGATAAAGCGTTGGGAACTTGGTTCCTTGATAATAATCGAGTCAAAAGTTGGCTGATTGACTCCGTGAGTCCGACATTGATGCAGAGATTCATCTGTCTTCCAACAGCAAAGGAGATACAAGATGTTGTCTCAAAAACCTTCTATGACGGATCTTATGAAACTCAGTTATTTGAATTGAACCAAAAATCATTCACAACACATCAGAATGGTAAGCCATTACTTGCATACTATAATGAACTGATTGGAATATTTCAGGAAATCGATGCCCGAACGTATGCATAAGGGGAGGATGTTAATGGAGTAATATCACTCCACAAACATATTACCCGACTTTAAACACATATTTTCCTAGTCGGGCTTGATTTGAAATTTAATAATGCTCGGAGTGAAATACTCCGGAAGGATCCACCTCTTGATCTTGAGTCTAGTTATGCATATGTACGAACGGATCATAATCAACGACATATGATGGAAGAGCCGAAGATACTGTCGGACCATTCTATACTTGTAGCAGCTCAGACTCGTCCCTAGTTCAAAGGGAAAATACCGAGTAAGTCCATCACTTATACTTGTACTCACTGTGGTGAAGTTTGACACTCCAAGGAACAGTGCTATGAAGCCTTAGATGATCAACCAATCATTTGTCTATTGTAAATTAATTATCTACTGTATCTATTCCAAGTAATGTGCAGGAAGCCTTAGATGATCCGGATTGGAAGAAAGTCATTAATGATGAAATAGAGGCATTGCAAAGGAACCAGACATGGGATCTTGTTCCTCTTCCTGAAGGAAATAAAATAGTGGGGTGCAGGTGGATATTCATTGTCAAACTCAATTCAGATGGAAGTATAAATCAGTATAAAGCTCAGTTGGTAGCAAAGGGGTATACTTAGAAGTATGAAATTGACTATGAAGATACATTTTCCCCAATAGCAAAAATGAACACCATCCGAGTTCTTATTTCCTTAGCTGCCAACTTGGACTGGCCACTACGACAATTTAATGTGAAGAATGCATTTTTTAATAGAACAATAGATGAAGAAGTGTATATGGATCCACCACCCGGAACTAGATGTACTGACCAAGTATGAAAGCTAAAAAGGGCATTGTCTGGACTCAAGCAATTGCCTCAAGCATGGTTTGGACAACTTTTAACTTTTATGAGAAAGCTCGGATATAAGCAAAGTGATGTTGATCACACACTATTTATCAAACAGAAGTTAGGTAAAGTCACTTCACTGATTGTATATGTTGATAATATGGTGATCATTAGAAAGTATCCGAGTGAGATAACAATCTTACAAAGACAATTAGCATTCGAGTTTGAACTTAAGGATTTGGGTAACTTGAATTATTTTTTAGGAATTGAAGTTGTAAGATTAGCTCAAGGAATTTTGCTTTGCCAATAAAAGTATGTAATGGACCTATTGACAGAGACGGGCATGCTTGATTGTAAGCCAACCGAGACTCCAATTGAAGTCAACCATGGACTTTTAATCCTAATAGATCAAGTTCCAACTAATAAAGATTAGAATCAAAGGTTAGTGGGAAGGTTGATCTACCTATCTCATACTCGGCCAGACATTGCTTATGTAGTAAGTGTTACAAGTCAGTTTATGCATTTTTTGAGTAAAGAACATATGCATGTAGTATACCGAGTATTAAGATATCTAAAGTCTTCTCCTGGCAAAGGGTTATTCTTTGGTAGAAATAAGGATTATGAAATTGCTGGCTACACTGATGTTAATTAGGCTGGAGATTGGACTGATAAAAAATCAACATCTGAGCACTTTACATTTGTTAGAAAGAATTTAGTCACTTAGAGAAGCAAGAAATAGGAAGTTGCAGCAAGGTCAAGTGCTGAAGCTGAGTTTAGAGGAATAGCTTATGGAGTATATGAGTTGCTTTGGGTAAGGTGAATTATTTAAGATTTAGGATTAAAACATTCGAAGCCTATGTTGTTACATTATGATAACAAGGTAGCCATAGCAATTGCAAACAATCCGATTCAATATGATTGAACGAAGCATGTAGAGGTTGACTGACATTTCATAAAAGATAATCTGAATCAAGGAACAATTGATCTTCCATTTTTTTCTTCTCAGACTCAACTAGCTGACATCCTCACAAAGGCTGAATCTGGAAAAACAGTCTACAACTCACTTGGCAAGTTGGGAATGATTGACATACATTCACCAACTTGAGGGGGAGTGTTAAGGAAGTAAATATTTTCATTGTATATATTATGAAGTAAATATTTGCATACAATTAGGAATAAAGTCTTTATTCTATTTAGGATGTTATTCTATTCCTAATTATATTATGGTTAGGATTCCTATATGTATATATAAGGGGTGTAACCCTTCTTTGAATATCATGAAAAAATATTTCCTTTGAATTTTCTCTCTTTTTCTCTAAATTTTATTCTTTAGGCTCAACACCAATGGATTATCATTGGCTTGCATTAATTATGCACCAAATGGTGGCCTAAACCCTCCCCATCATCATCCTCGAGCACCTGAGGTTCTTACAGTGCTAGTGGGTACTCTTTATGCTGGTTTTATCATATAAAATCCTAATCATCAATTGTATGCCAAAATTCTATGTCCTCGAGATGTTTTCGTGTTCCTATTTGGCCTTGTTCATTTTCAGTTGAACATTAGGAGTACTCATGCAGCTGCAATAGTAGCTTTAAGCAACCAAAATCCAAGAGTCATCACAAAAGCAAATACAGTCTTTGGATCATCACCTCCTATTAATTATGATGTTTTCACCAAGGCTTTCCATCTTGATAAAGATTTGGTTACTTATGTTCAAAACCAAACACGAAAAAATCCATGGCTTTTAGTAGTAGTAGCAATAGCAGTATCGGATAGCTATTCACTCTCATATACTGTACAGGTGCACGTGCCAATTCAAACATAATAATTTATATATCAATATACTTAATCCCCTCTTATGTCTCTCTTTTTTGGAAAATTTTACATAACTTTATTATGAATTTTAGTCAATTTTGTTAATCTATTCTATTTTCAAAATTATGGCAAATTGGTATATAAATTTTTTAATTTATTACAAATCTATCAACCGCCAAAATATCATATGTCCATGCTAATATGACATGCTAACATAGTATACGTTTGTAAATTTTTTTGTTGATGTGAAAATTAAAAGAAGAAAATAGTAATTTTTCTATTATTAAGTTTTTTTCAAATATATATATATATATATATATATATATATATATATATATATATATATATATATTGCAAATATATCCAAATAATTTGTATATGCATGTTATTTTAGTATGGACATATGTTATTTTTACTGTGGATAAATTTGCAACAATTCAAAAAATTCACATACCAATTCGTTACTAATTCAAAAATTGAATAAATTGATGAAAGACTAAAATTGTTGGGTCACTTTGTGATTATCTCACATCATTTAGAATAATAATAATAATAATAATAAGTCTTATTGATGCAAAAAATCTAAACATTTGTAATCTTTTGCAATTTTATTTCAATCTATTAATTTTGACAAAAATGTCCCGATTTAATAAATATTTGTCAATTTTAGCACAAATAACTTTTGAGTCAAAAATAAATAAAATTACTGATGTGGCATTTTATAAAATTTCAAATTTACCCTTTTTAATTTTCTAAATCTATAATGGCCTATTAATATAAAAAATTCAAACATTTCAAATCTTTGGCAAATTTATCTCAATTTTTAAATTTTGATAAAATATTTTTAATTTACCCAATTTATTAATATAAATAATTGTTTATTTAAAATTAAATAAAAAAATACATGCATAATAATAAAAGAATTAAATTTACTATTAAAAAATTATTAAATTCATAAATGACTTTCATTATAATAAGTTTGAAAAAGAAAAATATTTTTTATATAAGCAATTACTACTCTAATTAAATTCATAGATGACTTCCATTATAATAAGTTTAAAAATAAAGATATTTTTTATATGAGCAATTGCTACTCTAAATAATTCAAAAAAAATTAATTATTTCATAATTATTTATTTGAAAGCATTTAAAAATATCTAATGTTTTTTTTTTTCAAATACAAATATCTAACTTTAACGTCCAAGGAAAACTTGCCATATTTCACTAGACATACATATATATAATTTTTAAAACTCTTATTAAAATAACAGTCATAAATTTAAAATTTTATCATATATAAATTTAATTTTTTTTAATTATCGTGTTAACATTTTTTTAAAATTAAAAATGGAATAAATTTACTAAAAGTCGTAAACGTGTAAATTTTTTACGCCAATAAATATTTATAAATTTTACAGTATAAAGAGTAAATTTAATATTTTATAAATGTCACATCAGAATATTTTATTCAGTTTTAACCAAATATTTATATATGTTAAAATTGCGAAGAAATAATGAAATAAAATTACAAAAATTGTAAAGTTTTGAATTTTTCATACCAGTAGGCCTAATAATAATAATAATAATGGGTCTCATCATTCCATGCTTTTTTATTAATTCAATGTTTTTTTTTTTTGGAATCATAATTACTTTATGATTTTATATAGTATATAAAATCTTATCAACCAAGAAATTGGATTGTTATTATTGTAAGATTGAATCTTATCAACCAAGTTTATATTCGGTTCAAAAGAAAAATTCAAGAATATATGTAAATACACATTAATTTCAAGTCACTTTATATATATTTGTGGTGTTTTTTTTGCTTTGTAATGCAATTTTTTTTTGTTTTTTGTTTTTTTTTTGATAAATCAGGCCAAAAGGGTTATACGGTACAAAGCAACAAACATTTTTGCTCACACATCAAAATCAGTCCCTAAATCAACCAAAATTAATCATAATATAGCTAATCACTACTAAACAGGCCAAAATATAGCTAATCAACCAAAATCAATACTAAACAAAACTAACTTCAAAAAAAAAAAAAAAAACCAACGATATTGGCTCGACAACATTAATTTAAGCTCCAATTAATCATTAAATAAAGATAATAAATGAAATATATAAAGTCATGTTTTAATAATATTGATAATTAATGTTCGCATTTCTTACTTAAGAAGTGTGTCCTGATAAGTGAATCGGTCTCTATGAATTATTTAACTAATTTTATAAATTTTAAAGATTAAAAATAAAAAAATTATAAATCATGTGATATTTATTTTAAATTTTTTTAAATTATTGGTTTAAAATTGTAAAAATATTTTTATAAATTTTAAAAAATATTTTTCTACTCTAAAAATTTTTATACATTTTAATTTTTAAAATTTTTTATTGGTAACACTTTCTTAATTTCTACCATGAAGTTATATATTTTTTAAAAGAAATTTCATCAATTATTCTTGTTACTTGATCTAATTTTTATTGATCAAATATTAAAATTAAAATTCTTTAATATGTGGAATTTAATTACAATAGTTTTTTTTAATTCATTATAAATTAATTTAAAAATAAAAATGTTCAAAAGGAAAAAAAATATAAAGGTCAAATATAAACTAGAAACAAAGTTGAGGGTTGAATTTACACTTTATTCCTTTTGAAAAATTCTTGCTTACACCCAATTTATTATATTCAATGGTCAGATGTATAAAATTAAACATATATCTTATTTTTATTGACCAAGTATAAAACACTACAAAAAGAGAGAGAGAGAGAGAGATAATTAAGAGGACAAGTAAAATTGTCTCCTAAACCTTAAAAAATTATAATATCCCGAGTTTTTTTTTAATATTTTTATACTGCATCAGAATATGCAGTGTTAATAATTTTTGTATATATTTATGACATTTTTAAGAGTTGTTATTTGTTTAAAGCTAATTTTAATTATTTTACATTATTTTAAGTACTTTACGTAAAATTTTTCCGGAAATTGTATTTTCAGGGAAATTGACGCGTAAATAATTTAATACTATTTATTTTGACTAGTTTTATGAATTTGCATGAACTCATACATAATTTTTAAGTGCTAAAATAAAATGTATATATATGTATTTATTTAATTAATTAGAGCTTAATTAATTTTCTTAATTTTATTATTTAATTTTTTTGTATTAATTAATTAATTTTAAGTGTATAAATTATTAAATATAATAAAATATTTGTGTGGTGAATATCATTTGTGTGTGGGATTATATTATTATAATATATATATAAGGTGGATATATATATATATATATATATATATATATATATATATATATATATATATATATATACATGTTTTTTTTTCAAACAAAAAAAAATAAACAAAGTTTGCAGAAATTACCAAAATGCCATTGTCTCCTTCATTTTTCTTCCCAAACGGATTCCACCATTTCCAGCCACTTTCAAGCTGGTTTTCTTGTTGTTACTATGCCCCTCAGCCTTCCTCCTCCACCTCCAGCCATTTCCACCACCTAAAGCTCCCATTTCCGGCATTGTTTGGCCGGATTTTCATCAAGAGGCCGAAAGTTACTCCTAACTCCGATCAAGTACTTTCCGGCCACAAAATTTGATGCTGTCAGTCTCTATCTTCTCCTTGAGCTCTATTGAGTGTGATTCTAAGCTTTGTTTCACTTGATTTGGTCTAAAATTGCTTAGGTTTGAATTTCTTCAAATCAGCCATTTTGGGTTTCAAAATTTTTTTAGCTTCAATTTGGTTGATTCATGAAAACTTCCTTCACAAACTTTGTTCCTGGAAGCTTAATATATATTCTTTAATTTTTTTTAGAATTTTTGGAATTTATTTTGATTTTTGTGAATTTTTGATTATTTTATTAATATTTTCTAATTTTCGAAAATTAATTAATTAAATTATGAAATTGTGTTTTATGGTGATTATAGGTGTTTAAAAGAATTATAGAAATTTATTTGTAATTTTTATGAATTTTTATATATTTATTTGGAATTTGTTAAGTTTATGTAATTTTGAAAAATAGGGTTAATTATGTGTTTAATTGAAATAAATTGGTAAATTGAGTATATTTATTGATATTATTGAGATATATGTTTATAAAATTAATTTTGAGTAATTATATTATTTTTGGTGAATTTTTAGATTTATTTTAGTAAATTTATATATATAGGGGTATTTTGGTAATTTTACACTAAATTGGCTAAAAATGTAATTAAATTGGTTTTAATAGTTACTTAGGGTATAAAAATGATTTCTGCAAATTTTTAATATTTTTAACTAATTAAAACTATTTTTCGTAAATTATTTTCAAATTATATATAATATACTATTTTTCTAAATAAATGGGTTTTTATTGATTTTTAGTATGTTTTAGGGTTAATTACGTAATTTGAATTTATAAAATGTATTTTTATTATATATGGGCATTTTCGGTATTTTATAATTATTTTGTGAATTGTGAACCTCGGTTAGTGAATTGTAGTTTGGAGTCCGACCGAGGGATTATGGTTGTGAATTTGGTGTTATTCCGAAGTGTGTTTTCTTTGAGGACTGGCTCTACTCTTTGAGTAGAGAGATGTCCGTTTTATAAGGAAGGTTCTGTCGGATTTTCAGTAGAATTCTCGTAAAACGTGATATCCGGTCAAATCACTATTCTAATTTTGTGTCTAAAATTTTAGATCGAGTCTTTAGAATTTTCGTTAAATTTATTCTGATTTCATGTTGTCATTTGTTTGTCTAGCTGCGTCGAGACCGAAGCCTAACGGATCAGGCCCGCCGAGTTTGTCTCATGGAGCGCTAACATGTAAGTTATTATACTGTATATATATGCACTGCATATAGGGTGCATTATTTAAAATTTTTCATTTTCATTGTATGTTTTAAAAGGGATTTAAATTATAATATTTTTGGTATATCTAGAGTTGCATTTTTATATATATGCATATTAAATAATTATGCATATTAGTTTGATATATGCACATTAAACAATTAGGTTTAGGTTTAATACATTTGAGTAATATACACATGTTTTAAAATGTACACTTAGACATAATTATTTTATTAAATGATTAGTATACTTTAGGTATAGTTTCAGTAGATTTTAAGTTTATTCTTAAATAATTGCATGTTAAATTATAAACCTACACTTAAATTATTTTTAAGTTTATTTTTGGTATATTTTTTATTTATTTCCAAATAAATACATGTTTTATTATTAAATTAAACCTAACACATTAGTGGTATATTTGGGGTTTATTTTTTATATATGCATGCTAGATAATTAGGTTCATTTTTAGTATATTTGTGAATATATGTTAAACACAAACACATATTTAAATGAATATTTATACATAAATGTTTTATTAAATGATTTGTGTACTTAGGGCATATCTTTTGTATATTTAAGTATATTTTTAAGAAAATGCATGTTATATTATTGTTATACAGTTAAGTTGTTTTTAAAAATATTAATGATTTATCTTTAGTTTATTTCATATTTTATTTGACATATATATATATATACCTGAAATATACTGGGTATATTTTAGGTATATTTTTGGTATATATATATATGGTTGGTTTTACTATTATGAATATTGTTCTACATTAATTATTTTTTGAATGAATGATTTATTCTAAGTGAAGGATATCAATAGAACGTACTTCCTAGTGGGCAACACTAGGGCCGTGTACGTATCGATACGATAGATAAAGATTGAGTGAGAGTTAATTTTGGGTGATTACAATTGATTAGATTGATTTGACTGAGATTAATGGTATGATAGATAGTGTGATTGTGGGGTCAATCACATTGACAGTCAGACTGCTGAAGCTCGGTTGACTATGTGTCTCAGGGCCAGTCTACTATCCATAGTGGAATGAATCTATTGGATTGATTGAGATGTGACGTGATAGATAGTGTGATTGCTGGAGCTCGATTGACTAAGTGTCTCGAGGCCAATCACATTGACAGCCAGACTGCTGGAGCTCGGTCGACTTAGTGTCTCGGGGCTAGTCTGTTGTCCAGATTGGAATAAGTGTTCCATTTGGAATCAAGTGAGCTTGTATGGCTAGAGTGATGATGGGATTGTTTAAGGTTGTTATTATTTAGGGTTCTATGGATCCTTCATGAATTAAAACAAACATTTTCTATATTTACTATATTTATAAAGGCAGAGTTTGACATTCGTGTGAAATGTGTGTGTGTGTGTATATATATATATATATATATATATATATATATATATAAGAATGCCTGATTGTTATGGTTTAGTTTGCATATATATATAGTATAATAATTCACTCAATGAGGTCTGATGTAATATCCCGTGTTTTTAAAATATTTTTACACTGTACCGGGATATACAGTGTTAATAATTTGTGTATATATATTACGATGTTTTTATGAGTTAATATGTATTTAAAACCTATTTTTAAATACTGTGTTTTATTTACAGTGCTTTACGTAAAATTTTCCCGGGACTTGTATTTTCGAGAAAATTTTCACGTAAATAATTTATTATTAATTATTCTAAATATATTTTCGGACTTGCATGAACTCATACGTATTTTTAAAATACTAAATAAAGCCTATGTGTGTGTATATTTATTTAATTAGGGTTTAGTATTACCCTAATATTATATTAATTATTTATTAGTTTTATTGTTATTTAATTATTTTTATTTAGTATAAATTATTAAAATATTAAAATTTTATGTGTGTGGTGTATATTTAATGTGTGTAATTTAATATTATTTTAATATATAGTATAAAGTATATATATATACATACAACACATCAAAAATCAAAAAAATTGGAAAATTACCATTTTGCCCTTGAGCCTCCTTCTTCCCCGATCACCTTCCCTTCGCCGTCCGGACGCCTGCCGTGTCGATTTCTCACCGTTGGTGTGCCATCCGGTGTGCCACCACCTTCCCCAACCTCTTCCGCCGCTTGTGGTAGCCATTTTCGGTGCCTGGAAGCCATTTTTGGCCGGAGAAGCCGAAAGTCGAGCTACCGTCGATCACGTCGATTCCGGCCACCATTTTCGACACCGCCAGTCTCTTTCTTCTCCTTAAGCTCCGGTGAGTGTGATTCTAGCTTTGTTTTGAGCTAAAATGGTCTAGAATTGCTTAGGTTTCGAATTTTCAATTTCGGTCACATTAGGGTTTTTGATTTTTTTGAGCTTCGAATTGATTGATTCATGAAAAATTCATTCACAAATATTGTTTATAGTAGCTCAATATACATGTATGAATTTTTTTAGAATTTTTGGAGATTTTTTGGATTTTTGGGTATTTTTGAATATTTAATATTATTTTCTAATTTTCGGAAATTAATTATTTAAATTATGAAATTGGAGTTTATGGTTAAATTAAGTGTTGAAATGAATTATAGGAATTTATTTGGAATTTTTATGAATTTCTATGTATTTATTTTGAATTATTAAAGTTTATGTAATTTTGGGAAATTAGGGTTAATTATGTTTTTAATTGAATTTAATTGGTTAATTGAGTTTAATTATTAATATTATTTATAAATATGTTGAGAAAATTAATTTTGGATAATTTTATAATTTTTGGTGAATTTTTGAAGTAATTTTTGTATATTTATATATATAGGGGTATTTTGGTAATTTTACACAAAATTGGCTAAAAATGTAATTTAATTGGTTTTAATAGTTATTTAAGGTATAAAAATGATTTCTACAAATTATTTGGTATTTTTAACTAATTAGAACTATTTTTCGTGAATTATTTTCAATTATATATATAATATACGGTTTTTCTAATAAAATGAGTTTTTATCGATTTTTATAGTGTTTAAAGGTTAATTATGTAATTTCAACTTATAAAATGAATTTCTATGTTGTAAGGATATTTTTGGTATTTTCAGAATTATTCTGTGTTTGTGGACCCCGGTCGGTGGACTGTAGTTTGAAGTCCGACTGTGGGATTTTGATTGTGGATTTGTGTTGAGCCTATTTTTTGAAGTGTGTTTCTTTGCAGGGTCAGCTCTACTCTTTTGAGTAGAGAGATGTCCATTTTACAGGGAAGGTTCTGTCGAATTTTCGGTAGAATTCTCGTAAAATGTGATGTCCAGTCGGACCCTAATTCTGTTCCTGTATTTAATACTCTAGATCGAATTCTAGGATTTCTGTTAGATTTATTATGATGTCTATTATTTATTGCTTGTTTAGTTGCGCCGAGACCGAGGGCTAGTGGACCAGGCCCTTCGGACCCGTCTCGTGGAGCGCATTAGATGAGTTACTATACTATATATATAATCTTAGGATGCATGATTTAGAAATGCATGTTTTATGTTGATTAAATATGCATAAATAATTTGATTATTTCTTAAGTTTATATTAAGTATATTTTTGGTTTATTTCTGGTATATAATAAATTATAAACATGTTTTGTTAATAAAATATATTTAAAATTGTAATATCCCGTGTTTTTAAAATATTTTTACACTGTATTGGGATATGCAGTGTTAATAATTTATGTATATTATATGATATTTTTACGAGTTGATATGTATTTAAAACCTATTTTAATTACTGTGTATTATTTTCAGTGTTTTACGTAAAATTTTCCCGGGACTTTCATTTTTGGGGAAATTTTCACGTAAACAATGTATTATTAATTATTTTAAATGTATTTACGGACTTGCATGAACTCATGCATATTTTTAAGTTATTAAATAAAGTCTGTGTGTGTATATTTATTTAATTAGGGTTTAATATTACCCTAATATTATATTAATTATTTATTAGTTTTATTGTTATTTAATTATTTTTATTTAGTATAAATTATTAAAATATTAAATTTTATGTGTGTGGTGTATATTTGATATGTGTAATTTAATATTATTTTAATATATAGTATAAAGTATATATATATATACATATATACATCAAAAATCAAAAATTTGGAAATTACACATTTGCCCCCGAGTCTTCTTCTTCCTCCCGCCCGTTCCCTTCGCCGTTCCGATCGCTGCTACTGCCGTTTCTTCACCGTGGGTGTGCCACCGCCTTCCCCAGCCTTCCTCGTCGCCTGTGGTAGCTGTTTCCGGTGCCTGGAAGTCGATTTTGGCCGGAGAAGCCGAAAATCGATCCATCGTCGATCACGTCGATTTCGGCCACCGTTTTCGACACCGCCAGTCTCTTTCTTCTCCTTGAGCTCCGGTGAGTGTGATTCTAACTTTGGTTTAAGCTAAAATGGTCTAGAATTGCTTAGGTTTCAAATTTTCAATTTCGGCCTATTAGGGTTTTTGATTTTTTTGAGCTTCGAATTGGATGATTCATGAAAAATACCTTCACAAATGTTGTTACTAGTAGCTCAATATACATGTATGAATTTTTGTAGAATTTTTGGAGGTTGTTTGGATTTTTGGGTATTTTTGAATATTTTAATATTATTTTCTAATTTTCGGAAATTAATTATTTAAATTATGAAATTGGAGTTTATGGTTAAATTAGGTGTTGAAATGAATTATTGGAATTTATTTGGAATTTTTATGAATTTCTAAATATTTATTTTGAATTATTGAAGTTTATGTGATTTTGAGAAATTAGGGTTAATTGTGTTTTTATTTGAATTTAATTGGTTAATTGAGTTTAATTATTAATATTATTGATAAATATGTTGAGAAATTAATTTTGGATAATTGTATAATTTTTGGTGAATTTTTGAAGTAATTTAAGTATATTTATATATATAGGGGTATTTTGGTAATTTTACCCTAAATTGGCTAAAAATGTAATTTAATTGGTTTTAATAATTATTTAAGGTATAAAAATGATTTCTATAAATGATTTAGTATTTTTAACTAATTAAAACTATTTTTCGTGAATTATTTTCAATTATATATATAGTATACGGTTTTTCTAATAAAATGAGTTTTAATCGGTTTTTACAGTGTTTCAAGGTTAATTATGTAATTTCTATGTATAAAATGTAGTCCTGTGATTTAAGGATATTTTTGGTATACCTAGAATATGTTCTGTGTTTGTGGACCCCGATCGGTGGACTATAGTTTGGAGTCCGACCGTGGGATTTTGATTGTGCCTTGTGTAATTTTTCGAAGTGTATTTCCTTGCAGGGTCGGCTCTACTCTTTTGAGTAGAGAGATGTCCGTTTTACAGGGGAGGTTCTGTCGGATTTTCGGTAGAATTCTCGTAAAACGTGATGTCCAATCGAACCCTAATTTCTGATTCTGTGTTTTAATACTCTAGATTGAATTCTAGGATTTCTGTTAGGTTTATTCTGATGTCTATTATTCATTATTTGTTTAGTTGCGCCGAGACCGAGGGCTAGTGGACCAGGCCCGTCGGACCTGTCTCGTGGAGCGCATTAGGTGAGTTACTATACTATATATATATATGCTTAGGATGCATGATTTATAAATGCATGTTTTATGTTGATTAAATATGCATAAATAATTTGATTATTTCTTAAGTTTACATTAAGTATATTTTTGGTTTATTTTTGGTATATATTAAATTATATACATGTTTTGTTAATAAAATATATTTAAAATGTTTTAAATATATTTTTAGTTTAATTTATGATTTGACCGGATTTATTTGACGTATATATACTCAAAATATACCTGGTTTACTTTTGGTATATTTCTGGTATATATATATGGGTTATATTGTTATTTCATTTACATTCATGCATCATTTATTTTTGTGAATGAATTTTTTACATTATTAATGATGAAGGATATCAATAGAACGTGCTACCTAGTGAGCAGCACTAGGACCGAGTACGTACTGGTACGCCTATAGTATTTAGGCTATAATACTAACTTATTTGTGGATATTGATTTGATTATGATTATCGATATGTGAGATGTGGTTTGTGGGTGTGATTGCTGGAGCTCGGTTGACCAAGTGTTTCGGGGTCAATCACACTGGCAGTCAGACTGCTGGAGCTCGGTTGACTTAGTGTCTCGGGGCTAGTCTACTGTCCAAATGGATTAAGTGGATATATTTGGAATAAGTGAGCCTATATGGCTAGAGTGTTGTTTAACACTATTTCTGAGGTTGCGATATTCTAGGGTTCTATGTGATCCTTCATAAACTGGGATTTTTCAATAAAATATATAAAAATGATTTTTCTACATCTGTATGAATTTTCCTGTATATATACATATTACATATATACCGTTGACTGTATGCATTATCATTTAGTGTGTATGTATATATATTATAGTAATTCACTCAGTGAGGTCTGACTCCCCTCCGTTGACTATTTTTCAGGAGAGTCAACTTCTTCAGACCTCAGTAGCAGGTCGATACGCCGGATTTCTTCCGCCCCGGCTTCTTTATGTAAATTATCTACTTGAGTCTTATTTTATAATCTAGATACTGCAGTAGTTGTGAATTAAAGTATTGGATTTCTTGTATTTTATTTAAAGAGATGTATTATGTTGAAACTGGATTTGTATTAAAGAGATTTTATATATAAGATGAGATTTGATTCAAATCCAGTGATAACAGTGTTAGAATGATATTTAAGATTTTTATTTTCCACTGCATATATATATTATATGGTTATTGTTATTATTGCATGATTTATTTTATTTTTAGGCTTGCTACGGGTTTCGGATTCGAAAGAATTCCCGTTTCCTAGCGTCGGTCATGGCCCCTGTTTTGGGTCATGACAAAAATGTTTTAAATATATTTTTAGTTTAATTTATGATTTGACTGGATTTATTTGACGTATATATACTCGAAATATACCTGGTTTACTTTTGGTATATTTTTGGTATATATATGGGTTATATTGTTATTTCATTTACATTCATGCATCATTTATTTTTTGTGAATGAATGTTTTATATTTAATGATGAAGGATATCGATAGAACGTGCTACCTAGTGGGCAGCACTAGGACCGAGTACGTACCGGTACGCCTATAGCTTTATGCTATGTTACTAACTATTTGTCGATATTGATTTGATATGATTAATTGATATGTGAGATGTGATTTGGAGGTGTGATTGCTGGAGCTCGGTTGACCAAGTGTCTCGGGGCCAATCACACTGGCAGTTAGACTGCTAGAGCTCGGTTGACTTAGTGTCTCGGGGCCAATCTACTGTCTAAATGGATTAAGTCGATATATTTCGGAACAAGTAAGCCTGTATGGCTAGAGTGTTGTTTAACACTATTTTCTGAGGTTGCGATATTCTAGAGTTCTATGTGATCCTTCATAAAAGATGATTTTCAATAAAAATATATAAAAGGAATTTTCCTGCATCTGTGTGAATATGCCTGTATATATATTAGATATATATATACTGTTGACTGTATGCATTATCATTTAGTGCGTATGTATATATATTATAGTAATTCACTCAATGAGGTCTGACTCCCCTCCGTTGACTATTTTTCAGGAGAGTCAACTTCTTCAGACCTCAGTAGCAGGTCGATACGCCGGATTTCTTCCGCCCCGGCTTCTTTGTGTAAACTATTTACTTGAGTCTTATTTTTATAATCTATACACTGCAGTAGTTGTGAATTAAAGTATTGGATTTCATGTATTTTATATAAAGAGATGTATTATATTAAAACTGGATTTATATTAAAGAGATTATATATATATGTGATGGGTTGAAATTTAAATTAAATCAAGTTGATGGAAATGATATTGTAATATTTATGATTTTTATTTCCGCTGCATTATATATTGTTATTACTATGCATGTTTATTTTATTTTTAGGCTTGCTACGGGTTCCGAATTCGAAAGAATTCCCGTTCCCTAGCACCGGTCATGGCCCCTGTTTTGGGTCGTGACATCTGACCCCCTCAAATTTTTTTTTTCAGAAGATCCCATATCGTCAGACCTTAGTTATAGAGTTACCCGCCGGTGTTCTTCAGTCTCGACTATTTTATGCAAATGTATATTCTGAACTTTGAATTGTATTCTAGAAACTGCAGTGGTAGTGTTATTGCATCGGAAGAGTATTATATTATTTTGATATTGTATACTCTGAAAAAATTGTATTTGAACATTGTACGAATATGTATACATTTATGAAAGGATTTAGAGTATTTATTTTATATATTGATTCAAAAAAATTTAATTATATTGTACTCTTTATTTATTTATTGTATGATTTTATTTTCTTAGGCTTGCTACGGGTTTCGGATTCGAAAGAATTCCCGTCCCCTAGCGCCGGTCATGACTCCTAGTTTGGGTTGTGACAAAAATCATCCGCAATAGTTTTGGAGACAATTTTAGTTGTCCCCACATGTGTCCCTATTACCTCCGTCACTAATTCTTTAGGGGATGAAATTACAAATGTTTTCCCCATTACAAGGGATGACAATCATCCCCATCATAGAAGATGATTGTTGTCCCCTAGGTTAAAGATGATTATTGTCCCCATAAAATGGAATGACTGTCATCCCCAAGATGCTAGGGGACAACACATTGTCCATTATAATGGGGGTGAAAGTCATCTCCATAAGTAGGGGCAACTGTCTTGGCTTTGGGATGACTGTCTTGGCTTTGGGATGACTGTCTTGGCTTGGGGACAACATGTCATCCCTTAAAGATGGGGATAACTATCATCCTAAATATGTTTGGGGTCATTTTTTAATTTATCTCAAATAATTATATTTTATTTATTTACTTATTTAATGATATTTTTTCTTTTATCATCTCAGTACTAATGTTAAAATAATATGAAAAAATTAAATATTAATAATATTATTTCATTAATAGAATAAATTTTTGTGAGTTCAAATTTAAGTGCAACTAAAAAATTAATATAAATTATCTTAAAATAATACAATTGCTTCTCTTAAAAGGCCCATACTTTATAGGTCCCCTTCCCTGTATAGCTCTCGATGTATAGCTTTGATTGTTGAAGTCAAGTTTCAATTGATTTCCATAATATCCTTTGTACCCATCATAAACTTTGTGTACCTGAAGGCATATTAAAATAATATGTCACTTAGCTATATCCATGACAAATACTTAAATTAATCCTAAAGTATACATTAATTTAAAACACATTGTCAACACCAAATAAAAAAGTTTCAGAAATATTGATAATAATACATGTCTTATTTGTTAAGAAGTAAAAATCAAATAGTTTCATAAGTGTAAATGTATAAGAGAGCATAAAGTATTCATTCCTGTAGAGATTAACAAGTAAGATATAAAATCACAATCACTTGTCTTGCTCTTCATCCCTATTTAAAAAAGAAAAAAATAATGAATAAATATATTGTTGAACTTAGCAATAATCAATCATAATTTTGATATTAAGAAATTTAATTTTGATCATTTAATATATTTTATTTAAGTGTGATTATAAGTATAGGTACAATATTACTCTCAAAGAAAGCCAAGTCAAAATTTAGCTCAACAGTAGGCTGCAACTGAAACAAGGCTGCCATGGTAAGCTCAATAGTAAGTTGCGATTGAAACAAAGCTATTATGGTGATAGAAAGCCAAGCTTAATAGTAGGCTGCAACTAAAGCTCTACTTCTATGGTAATAACCCAAAAAAACATATTTTTAAAATTAAGAAAAAGACATTAGAGACAAAATGCGAATAATAGGATGCGACTGAAGCAAGGCTGCTATAGTAACAAAAAACTTATCTCAACAGTAGGCTACAATTGAAGTCTTGCTTTCATGGTGACAGTAAACTTCAAAAATATCGAACGGACATATTTTTTAATTTTTTGAAAAAAGAGATTTTGAAAACATAATCATTGGCTTCAACAACCATATTTTTTAAGTTTGATCTATACACATATACTTTAGAGTTATGATAAACATGAATACACATTACATTCACTCTTTGATTATAAAAAAACTCTCTAAGCATTCATTAAGCTTTATTTTCTTTGTATTGATTAACTCTTGTGAGAGTTGATTGTGTGATAGAAATATGACTTCATCTTCATTTAATTCTTAGGATAGATTAGAAGGGAAGTAAGGTATCTTTCTAATGGAATTAGTTTAAGTGTTTAGCCATTAAAACACTTGAAAATTGGTTTAAGAGTGAGACTAAAAACTCTTGTTTGTTTGGTTGAAGAGTTAGCCTTAAAACTCTTATTTGTGTAAAGTTGAAGAGTGAGCCTCAAACTTTTATAATCTCAATCTTGTGAATAAGATTATGGGTATTGAAAATCCTAAATTAAGGATAAGTTAGGTGGAGATGTAGAATTGTTGAGAATCCGAACTCTTTAAATTTATGTGTTCATTATTCTTCCTATTATATTCTCTTTTAATTTTTGTTCATTCTTTAAATTCATTATATTTTTCTAAAATCCTTCATTAGCCTTATTCACCTCTCCTCTAAGGCACTTTCAATTAGTATCAGAGCTTGGATTCTAGGTACTTAGTTGCTAGAATTCAAGATCATGAGGATTGAATATTTTTCTTTCAATCCTTTGAACCACTATTTGATAGGAGTGACTTCATAAAGATTAAAGAAGTCTCATGCTATGAATACAAAAAGCCCGAACATATTAGAAGTGAATGTCTAAGGCTTAAGCATAAAGGCAAAGGAAGAAAAGAAAGGAGAATAGCTTTTAAAACTAGTTGGGATGACTCCTCTAAATCCGAAGAAGAAGAAGAAATACAAAAAGTGACCAACCTTTACTTTATGACTCTTCAAGATGAAAATGAGGTATCGTCTACTTCTAACTCATCTTATGATGATAATTGTAAATATGATGATGATGATGATAATGATGATGATGATGATGCTGATTTTGATAGCTCTATTATGAGCAAAATCTTACTTTAAGTACAAAAGCTTATTTGCCAAAAAGAAGCATTATAAGCATGGGTTATCTTGCTTAACCAAGGAATTTGAAAATTTAAGAAATGAATTTTCCAATATTGTTAAGTCAAATTATAAACTTTCTAATGACTTAAAATCTTTTAATTTCTTGGAAGAGCAACACAAGAAAGTAAACGAAAAAAACATAAACTTTCTAATTAGATATTAGAATTGAAAAATTCCATTTCCAAATTCCAAAAAGGAAAGGAGAGTTTAGATGTCATAACCAAAATTAGGGAGTCATAACCGGTGCTAAGGAATGAGAATTCTTTCGAATTCAGAACCCGTAGCAAGTCTTAAAATAAAAAAATATGCAAATATAGTACAAAAATATGCCAAAATTAAAACTTTAATTAATATAAAAATAAATCTTTATATCATAACATAATAAAAATATCTTCATACAATATTCGAATACAAGATCTCTAACAAGCATAATAATACTACTACTGCAGTGATTACTAATGTAATATCCCGAGTTTTTTAAATATTTTTATACTGTATCGGGATATGCAGTGTTAATAATTTTTGTATATATTTATGATATTTTAAGAGTTGTTATTTGTTTAAAGCTATTTTTAATTATTTTATATTATTTTAATTATTTTACGTAAAATTTTTTCGAAAATTATATTTTCGGGAAATTGACACGTAAATAATTTAATACTATTTATTTTGACTAGTTTTATAAATTTGCATGAACTCATATATAATTTTAAAGTGCTAAAATAAATTGTATATATGTGTACTTATTTAACTTAATTAGAGCTTAATTAATTTCCTTAATTTTATTATTTAATTTTTGTATTAATTAATTAATTTTAAGTGTATAAATTATTAAATATATTAAAATATTTGTGTGGTGAGTATTATTTGTATGTGGGAATATATATATTACTATAATATAGTGTGGACATATATATACATATATACGCAAATTTTAATTTAAAAAAAAACAAAAGTTGCCTTAATTACAGTTTTGCTTCTCCTTCATCTTCTTCCTCCCAAAACGTTTTCAGCCATTTTCAGCCATTTCAAGCTGGTTTTCTTTGCTGTCACTGTGCTTTCCGGTGTGCCACCTTCCCTTCCAGCCATTCCCGACGTCCCAAGCTCCCATTTCCGGCTTTGTTTGGCCAGATTTTCATCAAGAAGCCAAAAATCGACTTAGCTCCGACCAAGCACTTTTCAGCCACCAAATTTGATGTTGTCGGTCTCTATCTTCTCCTTGAGCTCTGGTGAGTGTGATTCCAAACTTTTTTTCACTTGATTTGGTCTAGAATTGCTTATGTTTCAATTTCTTCAAATCAGCCATTTTGGGTTTCAAATTGTTTTTAGCTTCAATTTGATTGATTCATGAAAACTTCCTTCACAAACTTTGTTTCTTGAAACTTAATCTACATGCTGTAATTTTTGTAGAATTTTTGAAATTTATTTTGATTTTTGTGAATTTTTTATTATTTTATTAATATTTTCTAATTTTTGAAAATTAATTAATTAAATTATGAAATTGTGTTTTATGGTGATTATAGGTGTTGAAATGAATTATAGAAATTTATTTCTAATTTTTGTGAATTTTTATATATTTATTTGGAATTTATTAAGTTTATGTAATTTGGAAAAATAGGGTTAATTATGTGTTTAATTGAAATAAATTGGTAAATTGAGTATATTTATTGATATTATTGAATTATATGTTGAGAAAATTAATTTTAAGTAATTATATTATTTTTGGTGAATTTTTAGATTTATTTTAGTAAATTTATATATATAGGGGTATTTTGGTAATTTTACACTAAATTGGCTAAAAATGTAATTAAATTGGTTTTAATAATTATTTGAGCTATAAAAATGATTTCTTCAAATTTTTAGTATTTTTAACTAATTAAAACTATTTTTCGTAAATTATTTTCAAATTATATATAATATACTATTTTTCTAAATAAATGAGTTTTTATTGATTTTTAGTTTGTTTTAGGGTTAATTATGTAATTTGGATCTATAAAATGTATTTTAGTTGATTTTTATGAATTTATTGAGAATTTGTTGAATTTTAATAATATTTTATTAAAATTTGATTTTTATTATAATTATCAGTGAAATAATTATTTTCAGTATTTTAAATATCTGATTTACTATATTTTGATTATTCAAGGGCATTTTTGGTATTTTATAATTATTCTGTGAATTGTGAATATCGGTCGGTGAATTGTAGTTTGGAGTCCGACCGAGGGATTGTGATTGTGAATTTGGTGTTATTCCGAAGTGTGTTTTCTTTGTAGGACCGGCTCTACTCTTTGAGTAGAGAGATGTTCATTTTACAAGGGAGGTTTTGCCAGATTTTTGGTAGAATTTTCGTAAAACGTGATGTCCGGTCAAATCCCTATTCTAATTCTGTGTCTAAAAATTTAGATCGAGTATTTAGAATTTTCGTTAAATTTATTCTGATTCATATTGTTATTTGTTTGTCTAGCTGCGCTGAGACCGAGGCCTAACGGATCAGGCCCGTCGAATTTGTCTCGTGGAACGCTAACATGTGAGTTATTATACTGTATATATATGTCACGACCCAAAACAGGGGCCATGACCGACGCTAGGGAACGGGAATTCTTTCGAATCCGGAACCCGTAGCAAGCCTAAAAAAAATAAAATAAATCATGCCATAATAACAGTAACAATATAATATGCAGCGGAAAATAAAAATCATAATATCATAATATCATCCATATCAACTGGATTTAATTCAAAACTCATCTCATCACATATATATAATCTTTAATACAAATCCAGTTTCAATGTAGTACATCTCTTTAAAATAAAGTACATGAAATCCAATACTTTAATTCACAACTACTGTAGTGTCTAGATAAAATAAATAAGACTCAAGTAGACAATTTACATAAAGAAGCCGGGGTGAAAGAAATCCGGCGTATCGACCTGCTATTGAGGTCTGAGGAAGTTGACTCTCCTGAAAAATAGTCAACGGAGGGGAGTCAGACCTCACTGAGTGAATTACTATAATATATATACATACACACTAAGTGATAATGCATACAGTCAACAGTATATATAATATGTATATATACAGGCAATTGCACATAGATGCAATAAAATCATTTTTATATATTTTATCTGAAAATCATCTTTTATGAAGGATCACATAGAACCCTAGAATATCGCAACCTCAGAAAATAGTGTTAAACAACACTCTGGCCACATAGGCTCACTTATTCCAAATATATCCACTTAATCCATTTGGACAGTAGACTGGCCCCGAGACACTAAGTCAACCGAGCTCCAGCAGTCTAACTGCCAGTGTGATTGGCCCCGAGACACTTGGTCAACCAAGCTCCAGCAATCACACCCAAACCACATCTCACATATCAAATAATCATATCAAATCAATATCCACAAATAGTTAGTAATATAGCCTAAAGCTATAGGCGTACCGGTACGTACTCGGTCCTAGTGTTGCCCACTAGGTAGCACGTTCTATTGATATCCTTCATTCTTAAATATAAAACATTCATTCACATAAATAAATGATGCATGAATATAAATGAAATAACAATATAAACCATATATATACCGGAAATATACCAAAAGTAAACCAGGTATATTTCAAGTATATATATGTCAAATGAATTCAATCAAATTATAACTTAAGTTGGAAATATATTTAAAAACATTTTAAATATATTTTATTCACAAAATATGCATATAATTTATTATATACCAAAAATAAACCAAAAATATACTTAATGTAAACTTAAGAAATAATCAAATTATTTATGCATATTTAATCAACATAAAACATGCATTTCTAAATCATGCATCCTAAGCATATATATATAGTATAGTAACTCACCTAATGCGCTCCACGAGACAGGTCCGACGGGCCTGGTCCACTAGCCCTCGGTCTCGGCGCAACTAAACAAGCAATAAATAATCGACATCAGAATAAACCTAATTGAAATCCTAGAATTCAATCTAGAGTATTAAAATACGGAAACAGAATTAGGGTTCGACTGGATATCACGTTTTACGAGAATTCTACCGAAAATCCAGCAGAACCTCCCCTGTAAAACGGACATCTCTCTACTCAAAAGAGTAGAGCCGACCCTGCAAAGAAACACACTTCGAAATACAAGCTCAACAAAAATCCACAACCCCTCGGTCGGACTCCAGACTACAATCTGTCGACCGGGGTCCACAAACACAGAATAATTCCAGATATAATAAAAATATCCTCACAACATAGTAATACATCTCATAGGTAAAAATTACATAATTAACCTTGAAACACTATAAAAACCGATTAAAACTCATTTTATTAGAAAAACCGTATATTATATATAATTGAAAATAATTCACGAAAAGTAGTTTTAATTAGTTAAAAATACTAAATATTTTGTATAAATCATTTTTATACCTTAAATAACTATGAAAACCAATTAAATTACATTTTTAGACAATTTAGGGTAAAATTACCAAAATACCCCTATATATATAAATATACTTAAATTACTTCAAAAATTCACCAAAAACCATACAATTATCCAAAATTAATTTTCTCAACATATTTATCAATAATATTAATAATTAAACTCAATTAACCAATTAAATTCAAATAAAAACACATTTAACCTAATTTTTCCAAAATTCCATAAACTTCAATAATTCAAAATAAATACTTAGAAATTCATAAAAATTCCAAATAAATTCCTATAATTCATTTGAACACCTAATTCAACCATAAACTCCAATTTCATAATTTAAATAATTAATTTCCGAAAATTAGAAAATAATATTAAAATATTCAAAAATACCCAAAAATCCAAACAATCTCCAAAAATTATAAAAAAATTCATACATGTAGATTAAGCTGCTAGGAAGAACATTTGTGAAGGAAGTTTTCATGAATCATCCAATTAGAAGCTCAAAAAAAATCGAAAACCCTAATAGGCCGAAATTGAAAAATCAAAACCTAAGCAAATCTAGACCATTTTGGCCCAAACCAAAGCTAGAATCACACTCACCGGAGCTCAAGGAGAAGAAAGAGACTGGCGGTGTCGAAAACGGTGGCCGGAATCGGCATGATTGACGGTGGATCGGTTTTCGGCTTCTCCGGCCAAAATCGATCTCCAGACGCCGGAAACGGCCTCCTCAGGAGGCGAAATTGGTCGGGGAAGACAGTGGCACACCGGACGGCACACCCACGGTGAAGAAACGGCACGACAGCGACCGGAAATGGAGAAGGGAAGAATCGGGAGGAAGAAGGAGACTCGGGGGGTAAAATGGTAATTTTCCAAACTTTTTGATTTTTGACAAATATATGTATATATATATACTTTATACTATATATTAAAATAATATTAAATTACACACATCAAATATACACCACACACATAAAATATTAATATTTTAATACTTTATACTAAATAAAATTAATTAAATAACAATAAAACAAATAAATACTTAATAAAATATTAGGGTAATAATAAACCCTAATTAAATAAATATACACACACATGCTTTATTTAATAATTTAAAAATATGCATGAGTTCATGCAAATCCGTAAATACATTTAAAATAATTAATAATACATTGTTTACGTGAAAATTTCCCCGAAAATGCAAGTCCCGGGAAAATTTTACGTAAAACACTGAAAATAATACACCGTAATTAAAATAGGTTTTAAATACATATTAACTCGTGAAAATATCATATAATGTACAGAAATTATTAACACTGCATATCCCGGTACAATGTAAAATTTTTTTTAAAAACACGGGATATTACAATATATGCATTGCATATAGGATGCATGACTTAGGATTTTTCATTTTCATTATATGTTTAAACAGTAAGTTAATATTTGATTTGAGTGTCGAATTTTTATTATTATTATTTTAAATCATATTAAATTCTTATGAATTTAATTTATGAGATTCTAGTCAGCATTATTCATAGGATTTTGCATGATTTAATTTATAGTTGATTTATTTTATTTTATTATTTATTTACTATTATTTATTGTAATTTTCATTGTTTTATTTATTTTATTTACTTTTTTAAATAAATCACGGTAGAACGGGCTACCTGATGGGTTTCATCAGGACCGTATGCGCACCAATAAAATATGTGATTATTTAATTATATTACTGGGGCGGAAGGTCTGGTGATGCTTTGCTCTCGGACACCGCCAGTAGTATAATATTTATTTAATAAATATTGGGGCCGAAGGTCTGGTGATGCTTTGCTCTTGGACACCGCCAGTATAATTTTAATTTATATTTATTAAATCACTGGGGCCGATGGTCTGGTGATGTTTTGCTCTCGGACACCGCCAGTGATATTTGATTAAGAGATATGACTGCGACTATGTATGTTGGTGATGTCTTGCTCTTAGGATCCGGCAGTCTTGGATATAAGTGATTCATATGACTATTAAAAATTTATAAATCGAGTTCTACCAAAAAAATTTTTATATTAAAATGATCTTAAAAGATATTTAAATATTTATTTCTTCTCTTTAAAAAAAATGAATGAATTTATTATATATATATCAAACGGTTGAAATAAAATTATATTATATTATATTTCCATAAAATTTATTTTAATGAGATTTTCTAATCATACTGACAGTCAGACTGCTGGAGCTTGGTCGACTTAGTGTCTCGGGGCCAGTTTGCTGTCCACTTTGGGATAAGTGTTCTATTTGGAATCAAGTGAGCCTGTATGGCTAGAGTGATGATGGGGTTGTTGAGGTTGTTATTCTTAGGGTTCTATGGATCCTTCATGAATTTAATTAAACGTTTTCCTACATTCTGTATATTTATAAAAGCAGAGTTTGACATTCGTGTGAAATGTGTGTGTGTGTGTGTATATATATATATATATATAAGAATGTCTAATTGTTATAGTTTAGTTTGCATGTATATATAGTATAATAATTCACTCAGTGAGGTCTAACACCCCTCAATTATTTTTTTCAGGAGATCCCATATCGTCAGACCTTAGTTGTAGAGTTCCTCGCCGGTGTTCTTCAGTCCCAGCTATTTTATGTAAATATATATTCTGAACTTTGAATTGTATTCTAGAAACTGCAGTAGTAGTGTTATAATTTTTGGAAGTGTATTATTTTGTTTGGATATTAAATACTTTGAGAATTTGTATTTGAACATTGTACGAATATGTATTCATTTCTAAAAGGATTTGGAGTATTTATTTTATATATTGATTTAGAAAAATTTTATTTTGATCATACTTTTATTTAATTATTGCATGATTTTATTTTCTAAGGCTTGCTACGGGTTCTGGATTCGAAAGAATTCCCATTCCTTAGCGCCGGTCATGACTCCTAGTTTGGGTCGTGACAACTAAAAATATAAAAAGATGACAATTCAGTATTTATATAAATTAGCCAGAGAGGAAAGAGTCTGACCATGAGAAAGGTCTAAAGTAGTAGATCCTAAAAAAAATATTGAGGGAAGTCAGACCTCACTTAATGAATTATTATAATATATATACATACAACCTAAAATCATACACAATTAAGCATCAGTATAATAAATAAATAAATATATATATACACACACACACACACATGCATTTCATATAGATGCTAAAATCCAATTTTATATAATAATATATGTAGAAAAATTTATTTTGGGTGAAGGATCGGAGCAAAACCCTAAAATGTTATGCAACCTCAATCATTAAATCTCATTAGCCGACAAGCTTACTTAATTACAAAATATTTCTCTTTTTCATTTTTGGATAGTAGAATGGCCCTAAGATACTAAGTCAATTGAGCTTCAACAGTCTCACTATCAACATGATTGGCCCCGAGACACTAGGTCAATTGAGCTCCTACAATCATACCACTCTTTCACATCAAACCTCGATAATCAATTAATCAAGTTTCACATCAATAATTTCATAATATAAAATCCTAAATCTAGTGCACTGGTACATACAGAGTCCTAGTGCAACCCACTTAGTAGCACATTCTACTGCTATCCTTTAAATATTTCTTATAATTATTAAAATAATGAAATGCATAATTTAAACATGGTAGCATCCATTTTCAAGGCAATATACCAAACATATACCAAAACATAGATATATTCATTTAATAAAATAAATCACACTTATATTTACATTATAAAAACATGGATGCCCACAAATATATATTCTACATGCAATGCATATATATAATAATAACTCACAGTTGTGCGCTTCTCTAAAAGAGATAGACTGACCTAGTATGGTAGGACTTAGTCTCAGCGCAACTATAGAAAATAAATAAATAGAAATCCTAATTTTATACTTTAGAAATTCTAAAGAAAAACTTAATCTCATGATCGACCTGATGTTACATTTTATGAGAATTCCACTGAAAATTCGGCAGTGTCTCGTCTATAAAATGAACATCTTTCTACTAAAAGTAGAGTCAATCCTGCAAGCAAACACACTTCAACATTCTCAACAGCACAACTTCTCGAGTTGGGCCCTCGAGCTACACAATTTGCCCAACCGAGAACCAAAATACATAAAAATTAATAATTTAATAATAAATATTAAAAATCATTAAAATCCATAAAAATCAATAAAATACCTCAATACAATTTATTTAAATTACACAAATATTAAAGATAATTTATCTTCAAATTAATTTAATAAAATCTCAAATAGAATTAAATAATATTAGTAAAAATTCCATTTTTTAAATATTCAAAATTAAATAGCACAAAGTTCAATTAATTATTTAAATTACTCAATTATATAATAAAAATAGCTAAAAATCCATTTTAATCATAAAAGTAATAAATAAGCTATTATTTAAGTATAATTTCAAAAATTATTATTAATTAGCTAAAAATAGTAAATAATTCATAAAATTATTTTAATACTATTTATTATTCAAAAAGTATCCAAAACACACTAATTAACAAAAAGTTTAATTAGCATACAAAATTTACTAATTTTCCAAAAATTACCATAATATTAAATATCTTCTGAAAATTAACCAAAATTACTATAAATTCATAAAAATCTATTTTCTCATTTCTAAAGCTTAATGTTTATATTAAATATATTAATTAGCATTATTTTCAATAAAAATCATATAATTAATAAAATTTACCTTATTTTTCAAAAATACAATTTTATACATAAACTAAATAAATTCTTAACTAAAAATCTAAAATCAATTTCATGAAAGTTCCTTCACAAACCATAATCTATATAATTTAAACAATTTTCTAAAAATATAAAAAATTTCCGGTGTGGGTCATTGGAACAGTGACTCACCGGAAAACAAATATACAAAAACTTCAAATAATTCAGAAAAATCAAACAAAAATATATTCAGGTAGCTCTTGATCAACACAACCACATTTCCAAAGGAGTGTTAACACAAATCAAACTATATCAAGCTTAAAAAAAATCAAAACCTAAATTGACCTAAACTAAAACTTGAGTATAAAATGATTGTTGGACTACCTAAGCTCGAAACAACCGAAGATTCAGCTTACCCGAACCGAGAGGAGTCAAACAAGCCGGGAATTGCAAGTTGTCTCTATCAAAAATGTCATCGGTGACACTGCTGGCTGTTGCAATGTTCGATGGAATAAAGGAGGAAGAAGCTTGCTGACGACAGCGGAAGGGAAGGGAAGAGAAGAGGTGATGTTGGCGAGGTGATGGTGGTAGAATGGTGGATCGATGGTGGCTCATGCAATGGCTGGCAGTGGCATTGTGCAGACCAGGAAGAAGAAGAAGAAGGTAAAAAAAAAGAAAAGAAAGAAAAAAGAAAGAGAAGGAAAGAGAAGAACACTAAAAAAAATGCTTTTGTCTTTTTTTTTTAATAATTAGGACAAACACAAAATATAATAATAATAATAATAATAATAATAATAATAATAATAATAATAATAATAATAATATTATTATTATTATTATTATTATTATTATTATTATTATTATTATTATTAGGCAATCATGATCGGCGCTAGGGAACGGAAATTCTTTCGAATCCGGAACCCGTAGCAAGTCTAAGAAAATAAAATCATGCAATACATAAGTAAAAAGTACGAAATAATTAATTTTTTTTGAATCAATATATAAAATAGATACTCCAAATCCTTTCATAAATAAATATAATCATACAATATTCAAATACAACTCTCAAAGTACAAATATCAAAACAAAATAATACACTTCTGATACAATAACACTACTACTGCAGTTTCTAGAATACAAATCAGAGTTCAAAATATACATTTACATAAAATAGCCGGGATGGAAGAACACCGGCGAAGAACTCTACTACTAAGGTCTGACGATATAGGATCTCCTGAAAAAAAAATAAGTGAGGAGGGTCAGACCTCAATGAGTGAATTATTATACTATATATACAAACAATCTAAACCATATCTGGTTAGGAATTCTTATATATGTATATATATTCACGCATTTCACACAAATGCCAAATTTGCTTTTATAAATATAATAAATGCAAAAAACATTTATCTTAATACATGAAGCATCAAATAGAACCCTGTTAATCGCAACCTTATCATCACTCTAGCCATACAGGCTCACTTAATTCCAAATAAATTCACTTAATCTATATGGACAGTAGACTGGCCCCGAGATACTAAGTCGATCGAGCTCCAACAATCTGACTGTCAATGTGATTGACCTCGAGACATTTAGTCAATTGAGCTCCTGCAATCACACTATCAATCATAGCACGTCTCAAATCATAAATCAATTATACCATCTCAATCATATCATAATTATCACAAGTAATTCCTCACTCAAACCTAAATCTATTGCACCGGTACGTACACAATCTTAGTATTGCTCACTAGGTAGCATACTCTATTGATATCCTTCATTTAAAATAAATCATTCATTCGAAAAGTAAATAATGTAGAATGACATTCATAATAGTAACATATATATATATATATATATATATATATATATATATATATATATATATATTATATATATATATATATATATGTAAACCATGTATATTTCAGGTATATATATGTCAAATGAAACATGAAATATACCAAAATAATCTATGAATATACTTAAAAACAATTTAAGTAGAAATTAATAATATAACATGCATTTACTTAAAATATACCTAAATATACTAAAAATATACCCTAAGTACACAAATCATTTAATAAAACAATTATGAATAATTATTCATTTAAAACATGTATATGTACTAAAAACATGCATTTAGGTTTGACATATATCCAAAAAAATACTAAAAATAAACATAATTATCTAGCATGCATATACCAAAAATAAACCCAAAATATACCAATGATATAGTAAAAATAAACTGAAAATATACAGAATCATATTATAATTTAAATTTATTTTTAAAAACATATAATAAAAATAAAAAATCCTAAGTCATGTATATATATATATATATAGTATAATAACTCATTGGTTTGCGCTCCATGAGACAATGAGACAAACTCGATGGGCCTGGTTCGTTAGGTCTCGGTCTCGGCATAGTTAGGAAAATAAAATAGCAAAAATCATCAGAATAAATTTCTAACTCTATGCTTCTAGGATTACTATAGAAAGACTCAATCAAAAATTCAAAACTAGACTCGAATCAGTTGTTATATTTTACGAGAAATCTATCAAAATTTTGACAGAGTCTCTTCTGTAAAACGGATGTCTCCCTACAAAAGTAGGGTCGATTCTGCACAGAAAAATACACTTTTAAAATCACCAAATACTCAACACCTCGGGTTGGGACTCCAAACTCCACAAATCCCCAACTGAGGTTCACAATTCACAAATCAACAATTTTAACAGTAAAATAATAAAATCATAAAAAAATCAAAAAAAAAAAATTTAAAAACCTTTATTTTCCAATTAAAACATAACAATCTAATTTAAATAATATTTGATAATAAAAATTCATAAATGGAATAAAATCTCCATTTTACAATTAAATTAACATAAATTGTAAATAATATTTAAAATCATAATTTAGTATCACAAAAATAATAAAATACACATTTAATCTCAAAATAACAAATACACTTATTATTTACATAATATTCCAAAATTATCAGAATTTAACTAATAAAATCTCAAATATTATAAATATTAATAAAAATTCAATTTTACAATTATTCAACATAATATAATAAAATTTCACATTTTATTGCTTGAATAGCTTAATTATATATAATAAAATTAATTTAAAACCCATTTTATTTCCAAAATAATATATATAATATATTATTTGAAAACAATTTTTGGAAAATAGTATTAATTAGTTAAAAATAATAATTAATTTTTAAAAATTATTTTATTACCTTAAATAATTATAAAATCAACTAAAATATAATATTTAACTATAATTAACACAAAATTACACATTTACCCCTATAATATCAAATATCCAATATACTTAAATATACTAAATAATTTCCTCAAAAATTATAGAAAATCATTAAAATTATTTAATCAACATATTTTATACTAATATCAACCAAAACACATATTTAGCCAATAATTTCAACAAAAGTACGTATTTAACCTAATAATTCAAAATACACATAATATAAAATTCCATAAAAAATTATATAAATTCATAAAAATTATTTTATCATCAAATAACATTTTAATATCAACTAAAACACACAATTAAACTTTAAATTCAACCAAAATCTCATTTAATTCAATTATCCAATATTTACATAAACTAAAAATATTCATAAAAATTATATAAAATCCCCAAAAAATAATTTCTCAACACCAAAATTAATAACAATGTACAATAACAATAATCTAACCAAATTCACAATTTAATTAATTTATTTACAAAAATTCATTAAATAATATTAAAATAATAAAAAATTCACCAAAATTAAAATAAATTCCAAAAATTAAAAAAAAAATATTTCTAGCAAGATTAAGCTACTAGGATCAACATTTGTTAAGGGAGTTTGCATGAATCCAATAAATTCAACTTCAAAAAAAATCAAAAACCCTAAAACACATAAACTAAAACTTGAAAATATCTAAAAATCTAGAGGTTTTGAGCTCAAACGGAGCTTGAAAATGGACTCATCGGATGAAAAGCTTTCAAACAAGTCTAGTCCGACGTCCTAAGGTGGTCAGAATCTTCACTGGCGTGAGGAAGCTCCACCTTCGGTCTCCTTCGTTTTTCGGCATTCTAAGCAGTGACAAACGGTGCTAGTGGGAGTGAGTGGCTGCTGGACAGAAGGGGAAGTAGTGGTGATGGTTGGTTGTAGGTGGGGTGATCTGGTAGTGGTCCGGTTGGAAGGAACTGAGAGTGAGAGGAAAAAGAAGAAGAAAAAAAAAGAAAAGAGAAAAAAGAAAGAAAGAAAAAGGGAATGATTTTTTTTTACCCGTGTTTGCTACGTTTGACTTTTTACTTTGTACCTTATATATATATATATATATATATATATATATATATATATATATATATATATATATATATATATATATATATATATATATATATATATATATATATATATATAAACATACACACACATGCACTAACAATTAAAATAACAATTGATAATAATAATATAATTAATATTAATGAAATAATTTTACAATAATAAAAGTAATGTTTAGAATAATATCAAACAACAATAATAATAATAATAACAACAACAACAACAACAACAACAACAACAACAACAATAATAGTAATACACAAGCATAATAGTAACACTAGTAATAGTAATAAAAATAATGATAATAAATTCAAAGCTTTTAAATAATAGAATTTAATTAAATAATTTTACATAAAAAAATATCTATATAATAAAATAATGATTATTAGTCACAAATAAATAATAACATAAAAATAAAATTTAAAATTTATTAACACTGTAAATCTCGAAATATATTTATTTAATTTAAAATTCAGGGTCATTAGAATCTCCCCTCCTTATAGGAATTCGTCCTCGAATTTAAAGAAAAGAATAAATACAAGAATTAATGAGGAAAAAGATTCAGATAAGAAGCTTGCATCTTAGGTTTAGTCTCCCAGGTATGCTCCTTAACGTTGTGGCTTCGCCACAATACTTTAACTATCAGAATCTGCTTCAAACACAACTGACGAATTTGATGATCAACTATCGCGACTGGTTCTTCCTCGAATGTCAGATCTTCATTCACTTCCATGCTATCAGGCTGTAACATGTGCGAAGGGTCTGAAATATACTTTCTCAGCATCGACATATGGAACACTGGATGCACTTGAAACAAACTCAGAAGCAAAGCCAACCGATATGCAACAGTGCCAACTCTCTCCAGAATATTGAACATCCAATATACCTCGGTACTAGTTTACCCCTCCTGCCAAATCTCATCATGCCTTTCAACGGAGACACCTTTAGAAACACAGAGTTTCATACTTGGAACTCCACATCTCTGCGTCTCGAATCCACATAACTCTTTTGTCTGCTAAATGTGGTCTCTACTTTCCTTATGATCATAATAACTTTCTTCGCTGCATTCTGGGCAATCTCAGGTCTAGTTAAAACTTTCTTTCCAATCTCATCCCAACACAAAGAAGATCACATTTCCTTCCATACAGAGCCTCATATGGTGTCATTCCAATACAGCTATAGTAGCTGTTATGATAAGAGAACTCCATAAACGACAAATAATTCTCCCAGCTACCTACCAGATCCAAAATACACATCTTCAACATATCTTCCAGTGTCTGGATTATCCTCTCAGACTAACCATCTGTTTGAGGATGAAAAGCAGTACTGAAATCCAACCAGGTGCCTATCGCTTCCAGTAACTTTTATCAAAATCAAGAGCTAAACGTTTTACCTCTACCATATACAATGGACACAGGTATTCCACGCAGGCACACAATGTGCTTCATGTATAACTTAGCCAACTTAACAACATCCTTCTTCAATGTATCCTACTACCACTGATCCTTAATACCGTGGTACATCTGGATATACACTATAATCTCATTCCGCAACTTATATAGAATCTCTTTTCTCAAATTTTCAACATCAACCCTATTTAATTAACTTGTGTATCTCTTACCAAAAGATCATTCTATGATGAAATGCCATGATGACATGCTAGATGAATATTATGATGAGATGTTATGATGAAATGTTGGAATGAAATGTCATGATGAAATATTATAATAAGATTATATGATGATATGATGAAATACTATAATGATGTCAGATCTTATCCTCTAAAGCTCATGTAACCCTTAGATCAACGGTCTTCTTCAACAACTGGAAACTGTTATAACAAACTTCCGACCATATAACTTCACATTCTGAGTTAGGCAGGTCATAGGAGTTACAATTCTAGAAAATTCTGATCAGAACTCCTATAATACCGAGCTAAACCTAGAAAATTGAACATCTCCGTTGCTGTAGTCAGTATAGGCTATTTAGACACTGCCTTGACCTTTTGTGGATCAACTTAGATACCATCCTTGGATGCCAAATCTCCAAGAAAAACAACATTCTCCAACCAGAGATCACACTTCAAGAATTCAGTATAAAGCTGACATTCTCTTAGTGTCTGTAGTACAATCCCCAAGTGATATACATGTCCTTTTATACACTTCGAATACACTAGTAAATCATTAATGAAGACTACTACAAACTGATCCACAACTAATGATAACCCAACTTTAAATTAATCTTAGAAAAGAACTATGCACCTTGAAGTTGATTAGACAGATTATTTATCCTCGAAAGAGGATACTCGTTCAGTTCTATGTAATCAATGCACATCTGGGTGTACCATCCTTCTTCTTCACCAACAGGACTAGTGCACCCTAAGGAAAGACACAAGGTCTGACAAAACCCTTGTCCAACAGATCTTGCAATTGCTCCTTCAGCTCAATAAGAGCCTTTTTGAACAACTGCGTTGAAATAGGGGCTATATCGGGAACCACATTGATATCGAATTCAATTTCTATAAGGTTGTAAACTTGGCAACTCACAAGCTACAAGGACATCCAAAACAGAGGTCTTCCTCATTGTAGTGTCTCTGACCACTGCTAAATGTCCTAGACAACCTTTTCTCGGCATCTTCCAAGCAGTGATAATGGAGATGTGATTCTGAGGTGCAAAATTCTTGTCACTCATAAATCTAAATTCTTCTTCAAGGATTCTGAAAATCACCTTTATACTCTAACAATCAACCACTGTATAGTGCATAAACAACCCATTCATATCTCATCAAGACCAATTACCCCCAGAAGATAAAATTCGTGAATAATTCTATGAATTTCAGTTCTCAATTCAGATGCTAATATAATCAAACTTATCTTGATACATACAGTTTTACTAATCTCTTCTTATACTGTATCAAGTCTACAACATGATATGACAGATTAAAGAGTTTACAAGTATTCTTCTCAACTGACTACTCTTCTTTTACTTTGTATAATAATAGTCACAAGTAATCATCCCTCCTTATAAATGGGTGGAAATATCTTAAAACTCACTCCTTAACTCCAACCGTGATCTACAGTTGGAACTGACAACTTCATCATCAAGAGTATAAAAGTGATCTGTCTTCATTAAACATCTTCCAATTCCTTCATCAAAGCATACTCAAAAAATTATTAAACTTAGCTAAATGCCATCAAGCTCTTATTAATCTCGGTTATCCTAGCCATAATTACTACTTGTTCGAGTTCAAAGGGCTGCTTATACCTCCAACAATAACTACTTCGGCCTTTGAGTTACAGTTGCCTTGACCTACCCCTATACTAAATAGGTGTAGTAAGGCTAAAACTATAACTGGAACCTCAACTTGAAAAGATCGATTATCAATATTGTCTCTATAGAAGAAACAATTTGTATTCACCACACTAAAAAGACATGGAAATCAACATGATTCAAAATATATAATATATATAGAATTGACGTATACCAAGTTCTATGCTGAAATAGAAGTTACATCTGCTGTACGATCAAAAGTATCGACACTACACCCTGTGGACCTCCTGTTGCAAGAGCAACATCATCATAATGCTGAGCCATAAGCTCCTCACTTTGCTGTTCCCACTGTCTACGGCGATCATCTGGTCTTCTAAGTCCATTTTTACCCCTACGCCTAATGGGCTGCACAAGGGGGGTAAAACTCATGCTTAAAAGATTTTCACATCAATCTCATCGACCAATGGAGCGACTCATGCTCACGACATTCAAAAAAGAATAAAAACAAAACAAGTAATTTAAACAATCATAAATATCAACAGACACCCTAACGGTTACACGGAATTCCTAATGAAAATAAGACTTTTCAAAGACATGATCGAACCTAGTTTAACTGCAGTAGTTCTAAAGAAAACACGACTCGATAACCTAGGTCCACAACTCAAAACCTAGGCTCTGATACCAACTTTGTCATGACCCAATGACTGGCGCTAGGGAACGGAAATTCTTTTGAATCCGGAACCTGTAGCAAGCCTAAGAAAATAAAATCATGTAATAAATACGTAAAAAGTACAACATAATTAAAAAAAATTTGAATCAATATATAAAATAGATACTCCAAATCTTTTCATAAATAAATATATTCATACAATATTCAAATACAACTCTCAGAGTACAAAATATCAAAACAAAATAATACTCTTCTGATATAATAACACTACTACTGTAGTCTCTAGAATACAAATTAGAGTTCAAAATATACATTTACATAAAAGCTAAGACAAAAGAACATCGGCGAAGAACTCTACTACTAAGGTCTGACGATATAGGATCTCCTGAAAAAAAAAATAATTGAGGAGGGTCAGACCTCACTGATTGAATTATTATACTATATATACATGCAATCTAAACCATATTTGGTCAGGCATTCTCATATATATATATATATATATATATATATATATATATATATATATATATATATATATATATATATATATATATTCACACATTTCACACAAATGCCAAATTTTGCTTTTATAAATATAATAAATGCAAAAAACATTTATCTTAATACATGAAGGATCAAATAGAACCCTATTAATCGCAACCTTAATCGACCATATCATCACTCTAGCCATACAGGCTCACTTAATTCCAAATAAATTCACTTAATCCATATGGATAGTAGATTGGCCCCGAGACACTAAGTCGACCGAGCTCCAGTAGTCTGACTGTCAGTGTGATTGGCCCCGAGATACTTAGTCAACTGAGCTCCCGCAATCACACTATCAATCATAGCACATCTCAAATCATAAATCAATTATATCATCTCAATCATATCATAATCACCATAAGTAATTCCTCACTCAAACCTAAATCTATCACACCAATACGTACACAGTCCTAGTGCTACTCACTAGGTAGCACGTTCTATTGATATCCTTCATTTAAAATAAATCATTCATTCAAAAAGTAAATAATGTAGAATGACATTCATAATAGTAAAATAAACCATATATATATATATATATATACCTAAAATAAACCATGTATATATATATGTCAAATGAAACATGAAATATACCAAAATAATCTATGAATATACTTAAAAACAATTTAAGTAGAAATTAATAATATAACATGCATTTACTTAAAATATACCTAAATATACTAAAAATATACCCTAACTACACAAAGCATTTAATAAAACAATTATGAATAGTTATTCATTTAAAACATGTATATGTACTAAAACATGCATTTAGGTTTGATATATATTCAAAAATATACTAAAAATAAACCTAATTATCTAGCATGCATATACCAAAAATAAACCCAAAATATACCAATGATATAGTAAAAATAAACTGAAAATATACAGAATCATATTATAATTTAAATTTATTTTTAAAAACATATAATAAAAATGAAAAATCCTAAGTCATGCATCCTATATGCAATATATATATATATAGTATAACAACTCACTAGTTCGTGCTCCACGAGACAAACTTGGTGGGCCTAATTCATTAGGCTTCGGTCTCGTCATAGCTAGGAAAATAAAATAGCAAAAATCATCAGAATAAATTTCTAACTCTACACTTCTAGGATTACTATAGAAAGACTCAATCAAAAATTCAAAACAAAAATCGGATCGGTTATCACATTTTACGAGAAATCTACCAAAATTTTGACAGAGTCACCTCTGTAAAACTGACATCTCCCTACAAAAGTAGGGCCGATTCTGCATAGAAAACACACTTCTAAAATCACCAAATACTTAACACCTCGGGTTGGGACTCCAAACTCCACAAATCACAAATCAACAATATTAATAGTAAAATAATAAAATCATCAAAAAATTAAATAAATAGTTAAAAACCTTTACTTTCCAATTAAAACATAACAATCTAATTTAAATAATATTTGATAATAAAAATTCATAAATGGAATAAAATCTCCATTTTACAATTAAATTAACATAAATTGTAAATAATATTTAAAATCACAATTTAGTATCAAAATAATAATAAAATACACATTTAATCTCAAAATAACAAATACACTTATTATTTACATAATATTCCAAAATTATCAGAATTTAACTAATAAAATCTCAAATATTATAAATATTAATAAAAATTCAATTTTACAATTATTCAACATAATATAATAAAATTTCACATTTAATTGCTTGAATAGCTTAATTATATATAATAAAATTAATTTAAAACCCATTTTATTTCCAAAATAATATATATAATATATTATTTGAATTTTTTTTTTGGAAAATAGTATTAATTAGTTAAAAATAATAATTAATTTTTAAAAATTATTTTATTACCTTAAATAATTATAAAATCAACTAAAATATAATATTTAATTATAATTAACACAAAATTACACATTTACCCCTATAATATCAAATATCCAATATACTTAAATATACTAAATAATTTCCTAAAAAATTATAGAAAATCATTAAAATTATTTAATCAACATATTTTATACTAATATCAACCAAAACACATATTTAGCCAATAATTTCAACAAAAGTACATATTTAACCTAATAATTCAAAGTACACATAAATTATACAAAATTCCATAAAAAATTATATAAATTCATAAAAATTATTTTATCATCAAATAACATTTTAATATCAACTAAAACACACAATTAAACTTTAAATTCAACCAAAATACTCATTTAACTCAATTATCCAATGTTTACATAAACTAAAAATATTCATAAAAATTATATAAAATCCCAAAAAAATAATTTCTCAACACCAAAATTAATAACAATATATAATAACAATAATTTAACAAAATTCATAATTTAATTAATTAATTAATTTACAAAAATTCATTAAATAATATTAAAATAATAAAAAATTCACCAAAATTCAATTAAATTCCAAAAATTAAAAAAAATTATTTCTAGTAAGATTAAGCTACTAGGATCAATATTTGTTAAGGGAGTTTGCATGAATCCAACAAATTCAACTTCAAAAAAATCAAAAACCCCAAAACACATAAACTAAAACTTGAAAATATCTAAAAATCTAGAGGTTTTGAACTCAAACGGAGCTCGGCAAAGGACTCACCGGATGAAATGCTTTCAAACAAGTCTAGTCCAACGTCCTAAGGTGGCCGGCATCTTCACCGGCATGAGGAAGCTCCACCTTTGGTCTCCTTCATTTTTCAGCGTTCTAGACGGTGACAGATGGTGCTAGTGGCAGCGAGTGGCTATTGGATAGAAAGGGAAGTAGTGGTGATGACTGGTTACAGGTGGGGCGGTCCGGTGGTGGTTCGATTGGAAGGAACCGAGAGTGAGAGGAAGAAGAAGAAGAATAATAAGAAGAAGAAAAAGGAAAGAGAAAAAAGAAAGAAAGAAAAGGGAATGATTTTTTTTTTGACCCGTGTTTGCTACGTTTGACTTTTTACTTTGTACGTTATATATATATATATATATAACATACACACACATGCACTAAAAATTAAAATAACAATTGATAATAATAATATAATTAATATTAATGAAATAATTTTACAATAATAAAAATAATAATAACAATAATAGTAATACACAAGCATAATAGTAACACTAGTAATAGTAATAAAAATAATGATAATAAGTTCAAAGCTTTTAAATAATAGAATTTAATTAAATTATTTTATGTAAAAAAATATCTATACAATAAAATAATGATTATTAGTCACAAATAAATAATAACATAAAAATACAATTTAAAATTTATTAACACTGTAAATCTCGAAATATATTTATTTAATTTAAAATTCAAGGTCATTAGAATATCTAACTCTGACTCTCTTAATTTAGATACTGTTATTGTTGTTCCATCTCTTTTTTGTAATCTACTATTTATTGGCCAAATCACTAAAATCTTGAATTGCACTATCAAATTTTGGCCTAATTATTGTGTATTTCAAGACATTACAAAGCACTAGATTCTTAGCTCTGGTGTTAAACGTGGAAAATTGTACTATCTTGAGTTACATGATGATTTAAAATGGAAGACAAGTCAAGTTAATAGGGTTGGTAGAAGTTGCTTGAGTAAAGACCAAGTAATCTTGTGGCATCATCATCTTGGACATCTCTTTTTTCATTATCTCAGATAAATAAAACCAAATTTATTTTTGAATATCATAGACTTGGAATTCATCTATGATGTTTGTGAATTGGCAAAAGGCCACCAAATTTCTTATGTACCAAGTTTTAATAAAAATTCAGTTCCATTAATGATAATTCATTCTGATGTATGGGGACCTGCTTGGATTCCCACTTTATCTGGTGCTTGATATTTTGTAATGTTTATTGATGAATGTACCTAGATGACCTGGGTATCACTACTTTCCAATAAAGGAGATGTGTGCTCTAAGTTTCAGGACCTGTACAACATGGTGGATACATAATACCAAAGTAGAATCTGAGTCTTGCAGTCTGACAATGGTGGGGAGTATGTTAACTCAATCCTCAATGATTTTTGCCACAAGAATGGCATTCGCCACCAAACATATTATATCGGCACTCCTCAACATAATGGTATAGCCGAACAGAAGAACTGTTAGTTATTGGAAGTTGTCTGAGCATCATTGTTTGATATGAATGTTCCTCAAGAATACTGGGGAGAGGCTGTTCGATCTGTTACGTACCTCATAAATAAAAAACCATCACGAGTATTTGATTTTAAAACTCCTCTTCAAAAACTTCAGGAACTTATCATATCTCCACCCCTCAATAATCTCGAACCTCGAGTTTTTAGATGCTCGATATATGTTCATCAGACACTTGGCAAAATAGACCCTCGAGCTATCCAGTGTATCTTTGTTGGCTATGTAGATTTACAAAAAGGATATCGGTATTATGATCCAAATACAAAGAAGATGTATATTACTTGAAATGTTCAGTTTCATGAAAATAGTCCTTTCTTTTTCCACTCTGAGTGCTCTCTTCAGGGGGAGAAACATCCGAACCTCTTTAAACTTGAAGATAGCATTTTGAGTGTTCCGATAAATCCGAGTCTGAGTATCTCATCTAGACAGATATTTGATGTTCCGAGTATAAGCATCTCACCCAGACAGACATCTGGTGTTCCGAGTACGAGCATCTTACCCAGACAGATATCTGATGTTCTGAGTAAGAGCATCTCACCTGGACAGATCATCAAAGAAAAACTGAGTAATCAAGATAGTACATCTTCCCAATTCACACCAAAAGCTGAAGAAACTTTGGATGCAGTGCATAATAAGGTAAACTTGTCTCATTTAATTCCAAATACTAAGCCTCATTATCCTTCTAGGATCAATAAAGGGGTTCTGAAAAAACAATATGATCCGGACCTTCGTACCAAAGCTAAATATCCTATCAACAACTTCATATCAACCAACCATTTGTCTAAATTACATGCACTTACTGTAAATCAATTATCTACTGTATCTATTCTAAGTAATGTGCAGGAAGCCTTAGATGATCCGGATTGGAAGAAAGCTATGAATGATGAAATGGAGGCATTGCAGAAGAACTAGACATGGGATCTTGTTCCTCTTCCAGAAGGAAAGAAAACGGTGGGGTGTAGGTGGGTATTTATAGTCAAACTCAATCCAAATGGAAGCATAAATTGATATAAGGCTCGATTGGTAACAAAGGGGTATACTTAAAAGTATAGAATTGACTATGAAGATACATTTGCTTTAGTAGCAAAAATGAATACCATCCGAGTCCTTATTTCTTTAGCTACCAACCTTAATTGGCCACTGTGATAATTTGATGTAAAGAATGCATTTTTGAATGGAACCATAGATGAAGAAGTATACATGGATCCACCACCTGGAACTAAATGTATTGATCGAGTATGCAAACTAAAAAGAGCATTGTATGGACTCAAGCAATTGCCTCGAGCATGGTTTAGGCGACTCTCAGCCTTTATGAGGAAGCTCGGATATAAGCAAAGTGATGTTGATCACACACAGTTAATCAAACAGAAGTTAAGTAAAGTCATCGCATTGATTGTATATGTTGATGATATGGTGGTCACTGGAAATGATCCGAGTGAGACAACAATCTTACAAAGATAGTTAGCCTCTGAGTTTGAACTTAAGGATTTGGGAAACTTGAAGTATTTTTTAGGGATTGAAGTTGCAAGATCAGCTCAAGGAATTTCTCTTTGCCAGTGAAAGTATGTAATGGACCTATTGACAAAGACTGGGATGCTTGATTGTAAGCTAGCCAAGACTGCCATTGAAGTCAACTATGGACTTTCAGTCGGAGAAGGTCAAGTTCCAACTGATAGAGATCAGTATTAAAGGTTGGTAGGAAGGTTGATTTACCTATCTCACACTCGGCCAGACATTGCTTATGCAATAAGTGTTGTGAGTCAGTTCATGCATTCTCCAAGTAAAGAACATATGAATGCAGTGCACCGAATATTAAGATATCTAAAGTCTTCTCCGAGTAAAGAGTCATTCTTTGGGAGGAAAAAGGATTATGAAATTACTAGTTATATTGATGCTGATTGGGCTGGAGATTAGTCTAATTGAAAATCAACATTCGGGTACTTTACATTTGCTGGAAATAATTTACTCACGTGGAGAAGCAAGAAGTAGAAAGTTGTAGTAAGATCAAATGTTGAAGCTGAGTTTAGAGGAATGGCTTATGGAGTATGTGAGTTGCTCTAGGTGAGAAAAATTATTCAGGATCTGGGATTAAAGCATTCGAGGCCTATGTTATTACATTATGATAATAAGACAGCCATAGCAATTGCAAATAATCCAGTTCAACATGATTGAACTAAGCATGTAGAGGTTGACAAACATTTCATAAAAGATCATCTGAACCAAGGGACGATTGATCTTCAATATGTTTTGTCTCAAACTCAACTAGCTGACGTCCTTACAAAGGCTATATCTAAAAAAATATTCTACAACTCACTTGGCAAGTTCGGAATGATTGACATACATTCACCAACTTGAGGGGGAGTGTTGAGGAAGTAAATATTTTTATCGTATATATTAGGAAGTAAATATTTGTATACAATTAGGAATAAAGTTCCATTCTATTTAGGATGTTATTATATTCCTAATTAGGTTGTGATTAGGATTCCTGTATGTATATATAAGGGGTGTAATCCTTCTTTGAATATCATGGAAAAATATTTCCTTTAAATTTTTTTCTTTTTCTTTGAATTTTATTCTTCAAGATGATCAATCCCATGACTTGCCAAAGCATTTACAACTGAATTTCCTTCTCTAAAATGTGTGTCACCTGAACATTCATATTGGAGATTAAATGCAAATAATGTAACCATTGTTGCTTAATCTTCCAAGTAACTTGAATAAAATGTGCATGGAACAGTTGCACCATCGTCAATGAGTCACATTCCAGATAGAGATTCAACCAACCCCGATTCCAAGCCACATCAATAGCATAGATAGCAATAGTAAGCTCAACAATAAAGGAATAATTAGACCCTATACCAAAAGCAAAATCACCAAGCATAAAACCTAAAATATTTAAGAAAATACCTCTCACTACAACAATACCCGACATTCCTAAGGAAGAACCGTCAGTTTTAGGCTTGAACTAAGTGGGATGAGGAGGTTACCAAGAAATGAAAATAATTATTGGTGCCTTAATCAAAATGCCATAAATGACAAGAAGCTTAAGAATGAAGGATTCATCCATGGAATTATATATCTTTCCAACCCTAAAATATTATGTCTCCTTGATTACCTTCCAAATAAGGCTAAGAGCTATATGAATATTAGGAGTGACATTGTCAAAAATTGTAGAGTTTCGAGCATACCAAATAATTGAAACTGCATGGATAATTACAACACACTAAAAGGAAGATATTTAGGTGTTAAAACTCATTTTAAATGCCACCAAAATCATATCAAGAAGTGAACCCGATACCTAAATACATTTACTAAATAGCAAAGTCAAATTAAAGAGGCAAATGGCAAATGGCGTTGAGATGACATGTCAAATTAAAGAGGCAAATGGACAGTAAAGAAATAAATGTACATAAAAACACAACGTAAAGGAAAACAAAGTCCTTTCTTTACTAAGTTATCATTTATGGGAAGGAATCCTATAAGAGCTTGCCAATAGATCATAGAATAAGATTAAGGGAGGAATTCCTTCTAGATAAAGGAATGCTAGGGAACCTAAAGGTATGAATTACAAAAATAGTTATACATGCTCTTAACAGTAAGCTGATCATCCAAAACCTTTTCCCAAACATATAAGTTCGAAGAATACTTGATAAGAAAGACCACCAAAATAGCATCCTTGACATTGTCATTAGCAATATGATCCAAATTCCAAGAGTAATTAGAATAAAAATGGGGCACCAAATCAACAAGCTCATGTTGTTCTTTAGGAGGAATATATAAGTGTTCTGCAATTGGGGGATCAATCCAAGCATCGATCTAGAAATTAAAATTGCAATTCTTACCAATAAACCATTTACAATTAGACCAAAGGGAACAAAAAAATGCTTCAAAAAGAAGACCAAATCAAGATTGGAAGAGGGAAAAGGAAATTTGACCCAAAGAGTGGTGATAGGAAATTCCTAAGAAGAAATCAATTGATAAGCCATTTTGCTCAATATGGCATCATTCAGATGCTTCAATTACTTGACACCCAAACCTCCTTCCATGTAAGGGAGACAAGTAATATGCCAAGGCATTATGATATGTTTTTTCTCATGATTAGAACCTATCCATAAAAAATTTCGCATACAACACTCCATGGAAAAAAGCAAAGAGCTAGGCCATTTATAAATTGCAAATGAATGCAAAACAAAACTAGTAATAACTAACTGACTAAGAGTGAGATGAACTTCTATAGACAAAGTATTCCCTTTCAATTTAGCAAACTTATTACAAATTTCATCAGCAATGGGCTTCAACCATCTTTTTTTTAGCGCCCAAAAATAAAAGAACTCCTAAATAACAAAAAGGAAGGCTACCCTTCTTGATTCCTATGACATGACAAAATTTAGTAGAACAAGCTTCTAAAATAGCTTTTCCAAAAAGATATCAAACTTTGACCAATTAACAATTTGTCCCAAAAACTTACCAAAAAGCATAAAAATGTCATTGATAGCTTGAATGTTTCAAAGAGAAGCTTTGGCAAACAATTGAACATTATTAACATATAAAAATGTGTTGGAAAATAGCTATTTCTAGTATGAAGCATTAGGGTAATAGCATCTTCAGTAACCTTAAAAGTAAGAAATCTACTAAGAAAATCCTCAACAAGCCAAAATAAAAGGGGGAAAGAGGATCACCTTAGCGAACGCCTAAAAAAAAGGGAATTATCCTTGAAATTTATCAATTATGATAGACAACCTTGAAGAAGAAAATAGAGCAAAAATCTAATCCTTAAACTACAAAGAAAACCTAAAAGCTTTCAAGACATTAAGCAAGAAATTCCAATCAACTGTGTTAAAGGCTTTGCAAATGTCTACTTTTATAGCCATATTACCTCAAAAGCAAGCCTTATTCATAAGATTAACCCCTTCTGAAGCACCTGCAATGCAATCTAAATACTATAATTCTTTAAAAAACCAAATTGGTTATAAGAGATAATTTTATTAACTATTAAAGCAAGGCGATCAACTAAAATTTTAGTAATAATCTTTATACTAAAATTACTAGGTATAATAGGCCTCAATTGCTCAATAGAAATAGCACCAATGACTTTAGGAATTGAAATCATTATGCTAGAATTAGTTCCAAAGGTGATAATACCCGAGCGAAAAAAGCTACAAATAATAAAGAGCACACATTATGCTTAATTATTTCCCAATAAGATTTGTAAAACACACTTGTGAAGCCATTGGGACCTGGGGCACTATTAGCATCCATATTGAAAATTATTGTTTTAATGTCATCATGAGAGGGACAACGAATCAATTCTTTATTATCATCATCCAAAACCAGACTGGGAATCACTTATTAAATGGAGGAAGAATTAGAAACCACTGAAAGGTCAGATTTAAAAAGATTCTGATAGAACCCAAGGATATGACTTTCTATGGCAGAAGGATCATTAGTCATAACTTCATCCACCTTAAGCTGATGAATCCTTTGCATGGATTTCTTCCTTGCAAAATAATGATGAAAAATGTTGTATTTCTATCCCCGACAACAAGCCATTTAATTATGTTGTGCTCTTTAAGGAAAATCTCCTATTGCTTCAAATAATTCTCCAAGGACTCATAGGGAGATAGCTCTTGAGAAATAAGATCATCCTAAATACCAGAGGAGGCCATATAAGATTGAATGCCTTATAACCTAATGTAGCGAAAGCCTAGGAAATTGGATAAATACTGCTTGACGTTGAATTGTGCACGATTATCATATAACAATCTTCTATAACCTATTGATTTACGTACAAATGCTAGGAAATAGGCATTAATAATCGTTGATTCATACAAAGGAATATTGAATATTGAAAAAAATATAAATTGATTTATTAATTCAATAAAAGCCATCCTTTAACAACCCCAAATAGATAAATAAATATAGTTTAGGGAAAATCCCTAAAAATAAAAAAAGGAAGAAAAGACTAAAAAAATCCTAAAAAAGGAATATAAATTTTGAAGCCAAATTTAAGGGCCTAAACAAAGGAATTTGGGCTCGAAGATGGATTGTTACAAACATAATGTATGGCACCCATTATAGGGCTTTGAGTCAGCTTCGATTTGATATATTATGGACCCTATGGTTCAATTGGGATCGCCACGACCGTCCATTTGAAACCTAAGTGCACACGTCCACTATGTCAAATCCATCCATAAATGACAATGCAGCCTCATCCACATCATTCCCCCCAGGTGATAGAAAATTTAGCCTCGAATTTGACACAGCATCATCATCAGAAGAATCGCCAGTGAAGGGAATTAGATGTTTAATATTAAATACATATACTGTGTGAACATGGCTAGGTAACTTCAGACGATAAGCATTGGAATTAATCTTCTCCACCACTTTAACTGGACCAATCTTCTTAGCAAATAGCTTATTGTACTCCCCTACTGGAAATTGATCTTTTGTTAGGACTGCCCACGTAAAATCACTAACCTTGAACTCCAAAGGTCTACATTTATGATCTACAATCTGCTTGTACTTAGAGTTGGCGGCAGACAAATTATTAAAGACTGTCTTATGTACATCCTACAAGCCTGAAACAAAATCTATTGCTTTCCTATAGACTTTTGTCTTGTTAGGTAGGGGCATTAAGTCAATAGGACCTCTTAGCTGAATGGAATAAACAACCTGAAAATGACTGAATCCTATACTGCGATTAATAGCATGGTTGTGAGTGAATTCTGCCTGACATAGCTTCTAATCCCAACCCTTCATATGGTCCCCTAGTAGAAAACGTAGTAGGTTGCCTAATGACTTGTTCACCACTTTAGTTTGCCCTTTTTTTTTAGGGTGATAGGCACTGCTGAAATTCAGTTGGGTATTGATCATTTTCCAAAGGCTGCGCTAGAAATGATTGAGGAAACGGGTATCTCTGTCAAAGATAATGGATGTAGGCAACCTGTGCAGATGATACACGTCCTGAAAGAATAGTTATGCCACATTTATTGTGTTTGTAGTCTTCTTGCAAGGAATAAAATGAACCATGTTAGAAAATCTATCAATAATAACAAAGATGGAGTCATTACCTTGCTGCGTTCATTGCAATCCTAATACAAAGTCCATGCTAATATAAACCCAAGGTTGAGAAGGGACTGGTAAAGGCATATAGAGCCCTGCATTTATGACTGTCCCTTTAAAGATTTGATAGATTTTGCACCTCTACATATACTTCTTAACTTTTTTAAGAACTCAAGGCCAAAAAGTAGGAGCCTTGTATCAATTGCAAAGTTCTATCTATGCCAATGTGCCCCCCTTCGTGCAACTCCCTTATGATATGCAAGTGAAGGGTATGGTCAGGGATATGTAGCTAATTACCCTTAAACAAAAATCCATCCTATAATAAAAACTCTATTTTCCTCCTAGCCTGCATATCTTGTATTACTATAGAAAAATAAAGGTCAGATGTAAGCATATCATGAAAAGAATCAAACCCATTCATCTCAACTCTCATGGCCCCTAATAAATAATTTTTATGACTCAAAGCATCAGCCACTCTATTAGTGACCCCAGACTTATGTTTTACCATATAAGTGAACCACTCCAAATAGGCCACCCATCTTATATGGCACGGTGACACCCTTATCCTGCTGGTGTAGGTGCCTCAAAGAATCATGATCTGTGTACAAAAAAAACTCCATATGAAATAGATAATAATGCCTCACTGCTTGCACAACTGCATAAAACTTAATATCATAAGTGTTGTAATTGAGTTTTGAACCAGATAATTTCTCACTAAAGAAAGCCACAGGCCTACCATTCTGACTCAAGACTACCCCAATGCCCACCTTGGAAGCATCTGTATGTAACTCAAAAGGTTGAGAAAAGTCTGGCAGCACTAAGATTAGTGGTTATAAGGTGTTCTTTAATTAAATTAAATGTTGTCTCCACCTCAAAATTCCATTCAAGCTTACTGCCTTTCATGCAATATGTGATTGGTGCCATTATGATATTGAAATTAGCAATGAACTGCCTATAAAAGGATGTCAGTCATGGAAACTCTGCACTTCTATCAAGGTCATTGGTCTAGGCCACTCTTTTATTGCTACCACCTTTACTACATCCACCTCCAACCTAGCTCCTGAAACCACATATCCTAAAAAAATACTTTGGGGGTCATAAAAACACATTTCTTCATGGTAGCATAGAATTTCTCCCTGTACAACACACTAAAAACCTCTCTAACATGCTGCATGTGCTCATTAAGGTTAGTGCTAAATATCAGGATATCATTAAAGTACACCACAACAAATCTGCTAATAAAAGGCCACAACAATTGTTTCATGACATATATAAAAGTACTAGGAGCATTAGACAAACCAAATGGCATTACAAACCATTTATACAACCCCTCCCTAGTCTTAAATGTTATTTTCTATTCATCCCTAGGTCTTATACGAATTTGATAATACCTACTTTTCAAATCAAGCTTAGTAAAAATAGTAGCACCACTAATCTGATCAAGTAAATCATTTAACCGAGGAATGGGAAATCTATACCTCACAGTAATTTTATTAATGGATCTACTGTCCACAGACATACACCAAGAGCCATCTTTTTTGGGTGTCAAGAGGGTAGGTACCGTACAAAGACTCATTTTCTCTCTAATATGGCCTTTGACTAACAGCTCTTCCACTTGTCAATGCAATTCCTCATGCTCACTGGGACTCATCCGATAATGTGGTATGTTGGGCAAGGTTGCTCTAGACACTAAATTAATATGGTTTTGAATGTCATGTAAAGGTGGGAATCCTTATGGTAACTCCTTAGGAAACAAATCACTAAATTTTATAATAAGTGGAGCGACAACCTTTGGAACATGGGTTGAGTCGATCACTTCCTTCCCTACCAGCATATACCCTATGTTTGACTCTTGCTCCTCATCAAATTGGGCTAAGGATAACAGTGTATTTACTCCAACTCCAACACCTTCTTGCTTAGGCTTCTCGAACACCTGTCTACTAGGCAGCAATACAATTTTGACCCCCTCAAATATAAAATGATATGTGTTAGTTCACCCATTATGAGTAACATCCCTATCATATTGCCAAGGCCTTCCTAAAAGCAAGTGGAATGCATCCATGGTAATAACATCACACCAAACAGTATCTTTATATTTCAGACTAATTGAACAAGGAATCAAGGCACGCTTAGACACTGAAACTTCTTCGTCTTTTTTAAGCCAAGCTAGCTTATAGGGCTTAGGATGTTTCTCAGTCTGAATTTTTAATTTTTGGACAGCGTCATCAGACATAATATTTTCACAACTTCCACCATCAATTATAAAATGGCATACCTTATTCTAGATGGTACCAGTAGACTGAAATATGTTGCTCCACAACCACTCATTCTCGTCTACAGCCCTTAAAGTTAGACAGGATCGCCTAACCACTAGTGACACACCAACATCTCCTTCTAGTTGCACTTCTTCAGTTCCTTTACCATCATATACTGATGCACCTTCAATCTTGACTACATCCTTATCATAGTCGTTTGTTTCATTGAACAAGGCTTTTTTTTTGTAGCAGTCTTTTTACATTTAGCTTGCCTTAACCAGGTTCACCACAATTGAAGCACTTCATACTACTGCTGCCAGCTACTCTATTAAACGGACCAACTATTATGTTAAATTACCCTGACTTGCAATTCCCAACTATTGTTTTGGTTACACCACCACTGCTATTAGTACCAACATTCAAACCTTCAACAATATAAGCACGACGTGATTGCTTCTCTACCATTAATGCCCTTTGATGAGCAACTGAAATAGATATAGGATCAAACATGTTAACAGTATCCTAGATCTGTAATTTCAAGCCTCTAACATATTGTGACACCAACTGGTCCTTTGTCTCTTGTATTTCATTCCTAGCAATCAATTGGTAAAATTCAATGGTATATTCATCCACCGACTTCGGACCCTGTTTCAAATTCTGCAACCTTTGATACATCAACCTCTGGTAATTATATGGTAGGAAGGTGGCTCGCATGTGTTTCTTCATCTTCTCCCAGGTGTTGATTTTCTCCTTCCCTAACCTTGTACGAGTTAACTTTAGTTGTTGCCACCATGTTATAGCTCTCCCCCGCAATCTAATTGCCACCAAAGGCACTCATTTATTATCAAGTGCTCCCTTGAATTCCAAGATATCCTCAACTGTCACTGGCCAACCAAGGAACTCTTCAGGTTGAAGACTGCAATGGAATTATGGAATTTCATTCAAGAATTCTAGACTCCCAATGACATTTGTTTTCTTCTGCAATAGCCCTTCTACGTCTACCATCACTTTATCTTCATACTCATCCTCCTCTTCATCAGAACTCTCATTTACACAAGCCCTATGACAGTTATAACAATTTTGGTTATTGGTATTTTCGTTCTGATTGATCATTAAAATGGTTATCCTCTCATTCATCTGCTCCACCATTTGTCCTATTTGCCCCATCGTCTGCCCAAGCTGTCCTATTACTTGCTCAACATGCTCAAACCACTATTGATAACAATTGACATAGCGAAAGCTTAAGAAATTGGATAAATATTGCTTAACGTTGAATCATGCACGATTACTGTCTAACAATCTTCTATAATCTATTGATTTGCACACAAATGCTAGGAAATAGGCATCAATAATCATTGATTCACACAAAGGAATACCAAATATTAGAAAAAATATAAATTGATTTATTAATTCAATAAAAGTCATCCTCAAACTACCCCAAAAAGACAAATAAATAGAGTTTAAGGAAAAACCCTAAAAACAAAAAAGGAAGAAAAAACTTAAAAAATCCCAAAAAGGAAGATAAACTTTGAAGCCAAATTTAAAGGTCTAAACAAAAGAATTTGTGTCCGAAGATGGATTGCTACAAACATAGTGTGTAGCACTCATTATAGGGTTCTAAGTTAGCTTTAATTTGATATATTATGGGTCCCGTGATTCAATCAAGGTCACCATGACCCTCCATTTGAAGCCTAAGTGTACACACCCACTTTGTCAAATCCATCCGTAAATGACAATGTAGCCTCATTCACATAAAGGAAACCCGATTAATATTTTGGTCCAGATGGCCAAAAGATTCACGATTCCAAGTCCTAAGCTCATAATGCAACCTTTTTAATTTAGCGCCCTAAGAGTTGCATTCAGTGAATATTTTTAATGGGCACCAACCAGGATTTAGCAATCACCTCTCGAAGATCAGGATGGGTACTCCATATAGCTTAGAACCTGAACTAAGCAACTAATCTGTCCTGAAGAGCACAATTAATCATTAGAGAAGAATGATCAAAATGATGCTTGGGAAGCACTGAACAAGAAATTGAATTCCAAAAATCAAAGAATGGAAAATTAGTAAAGGCTCAATCTAGTTTACTATCCACTTTAGAGCTGCCATGGCAGCCATTACTCCAGGTATGAACCGACCCACGGGTTGGAATCTCAAAAAGTAGAAAACCAACAATAAAGCTGCGAAAATCTCTACAAGGACTTGAAGCTGGCGCTTTGCCTGTCTTTTAATCGGCTCCTAAGACTGCATTAAAATCACCAATAACACACTAACATAATGAGAAACAAGAAGCTAATTTGGATAAGTCAAACTAAAGCTCCAAAAGTCTATTTTGCCATAGACAAAAGAAATTCTCTACACAGAATTTGTAAAAGAGACATCAAAAGTAATATGTTAATCCTAGATGTGAATGGAAAAGGGAGTAGGGGAACCATGTTTGCACAGTACCCAAATAGAAGGCAACAGACGATCATTATGAGCAAGCAACATATAATCCAATATATTCTAAAAAGAGCTACGAATATAAGAGAACATTACCATAGGTTCCACAATGCACACAAAATTAGGAGAATATTGTCTACAAAAAGAAGAAAAAACTCTTTAGGTGTTAGAATTACCTAAACCATGACAATTCTAATAAAAAAGCTTCATAAATTCAATTTGTCAGGTTTCCTGGCAACTCTTCTAGAAAAAGTAACTTAATATGTCTGTGTTTTAGGATATTATTTCCTTGTCACCTCTGTCCATTCATTATCTTCCCTGTTAACTTCATCAGCCCAAGATAAATTTTTTTATTTGTTAGTGAGTGGACTAGATCGGATGTCAGTTGGATTTTCCACTTTCGTTATGTTATCATCATCCGTAGTCTTAAACTGTAACTCATATCGAACAATGGCATTATCAACCGGCTCCTCATCCAAAATAGGTGCATGCAAATCCATTTAAAGAGCAAGTTCTCTTGAAGCATTGGGATTCTTCTTAGTATTATCAACAATAGGATCCTTGTGAGCTCATTTGTCCTATATCTGAATCGAACTAGGTTTCGTAACATTAATAGCATAAGGAGAGCAATTATAGGAGCTGCATCTAAAGATATAGCCATAGTAACTCAATAAAGAAGATCGAAAGCATTCTAAACTAGAATGGAGGATTGCTGAATTGGTTTAGCTTTCCAAACCTACTGAATAATCTCCTTAGGAGGAACTTCCTATTTTCTTGCTTCTAATCTACTGATTTTCTTAGAAATCAGTCAACAATTTTGTGTATCATGTCCAATACTGGAATAAGAGCTGCAAAAAAGCGAAAGATTTTCATACACCACATCAATAAAAAAAACTTTTACCCACTTGTTCAATAGGAGGGTTCTCTCGCAAGCGGGGATAAATCAATATCAATAAGCATCCGAGCTTAATGGCTATACTCCTCGTTAATGGTGGCTGCATCTTGTTTAAGAGGGAACCCAATTCTTTTGGCTATGGACATTAAGATATATAGGTGCCAGTATTCCCATGGTAGACGATAAAAGCGGACCCAAATTTGGACATTAGTGGATTTTTATGCTAAGGGATCGAAATCACCTGTCCAATGTTGGAGGGGGAGAATGCCCGATTTCCATGTAATAGGAACCCTACTACAAACAATATATTTTCAATGTTTGAATTCAGAATGACATGGAAATAACCCCTACCTATAGAAATCAATTTCCATTTTTCCGAGAGACCCCAAACATATGAAAGTTTGTGCTTCAAATCAATTAGTTTCCAAGGCTCTTCCCCTTTAGAGAAAATAATAAGCGCGATCAAAGCATGTCTGCAAGATTCCAACTGTTGTTCATAAATGGATTAGTCAATCTTGATTGAGATGAAGCTGTCTTTATTAATAGCTACTGAAAAATCTTGAGCCATCAGTGCATCTTCGACAATCATTGCAGTGGGAGGTTTAACCTGAGCCACCGAAGCATAGGAAGGTTTCATAGGCGCGAATAGATCTTTGTGGTCGAGAAGTCCATGAAGAGAAGAAACCAAGCAGCCAGTGCCGACGCCACCTGATGGACGAGAAACAGAAAGAGACCACCCAAAAAGGAGTCTCGAGTTTTCAGAGAAAACTTAATATGCATTCTTAATCTTAATTATTCAAATAAAGTTAGAACATATATATTCTATTTTATATAAAACACTCTAATTCTGTTATATTTAAAACACTACAGTTTCTTTTTATAAAAAATTATCTTAAAATAATAAAATAAAATTATTACAATAACGTTTTAAGTTTTTATTTTTATATTTAATTAATTTATAATTTTAATTTATAAAAAATATTTAATTATTTATTTTTAAATTTATATTATTTACAATTTACGGAATTCACAACTAATTATTTATAAATTCTACTGACCAGAAGATTTCTAAATAACTTGGATCAATATAGGTAGACAGCGTGAAAGCACAAAATTCTTTTAATAAAAAAAGTTCAAATTGGAGAGTTTTATTCAAAAGGATTTATTTATATATATATAACTCAAGAATTCAAAATTTGATTTAAAAGAATATAAAACTTTTTATAACTGAACCGACATTTGTAATTAAATTTTTAATTTATTAACTCTCTTTGTTACCTTATCTTTTAGTCGGTTAATGATTATCATGTTATTGTGATAAAATTAAAATTAATAATTAATAATTAATAATTATAACAAATTAAAATAGTACGTATGATCAAATTGGAATCGTATAGACGCAAAATTAGCCTTAATAGAAAAATAAATATACTTGCCAATCAAAAGATATAAAATAGAAAATACATTTTTATTAAATTATAATGACAACAAAGGAAATAACAATAGCAGAGTCCTGAGGAGAACTGTGTTTATTAATTATATTTTTGTAATGGTCTCTTTCATGCATGCATGCATTCATGCAAGCGTTCTCTGTGTATCTTCTAATTGCTGTGAGCAAATAACTTCTGAAGTTCCTTGACGACCTTTTTGTCCAGTTTGAAGGCTTTAGCAAGAACATCAGGATTAATAGGTGGGTCAGATCCAAAGGTTGCATCAGCTATAGTGATGAGGCCAGGATTCTGACTGCTCAAACCAGCAAAAGCAACTGCATCAGTCTTTGCGATATTGAACTGGAAGTGAATGAGACCGATTGGAAACACAAAAACATCTCCTGGGTACAGAACTTTTGAGATAAGGCGATTGCTAGGAGCTGATGTGACAAAACCAACCAAAAGAGTGCCTTCATGCACTACAAGAATCTCTGTTCCTCGAGGGTGAATATGGGGAGGGTTCAAGCCACCATTTGCTGCGTAGTCTAGGCGAGCAAGTGATATACCAAGAGTGTTGAGCCCTTTTATTCTATCAACATTCAAGAGAGTGACATTTGATCCATTTGGATTTTCTGTATCTCCTGGGATGTTGAGTCCAGAAGCAAAAAAATCTCCAGCCACAGCATCGTCTGGGTTCTTGCAGAACTTCCCATTGACAAACACTGCATTAGTTAGCAATAAATGTTAATTGTCAATATCCCACGCGAACAATAAGAAAAATACAACTAGTTATTCTAGTATTACAAGCATAATTAATTTTTGTGAATAGCCAATCCATAAAAACCCGTTTTATGTGAGTTTAATTTCTAACCACCAGAGTTAAAATTTCGTTCTTAAGTTTAGAGTTTAGAGTTTAGACAAAAAAGAAAAACTAAAATTATTTTTTAATTGTAAGATTATGAGTTTGAAATTTAATTAATAATAATGATAATAAAAGAAATATTATTTTCATGAAAAGACTACGACTTCGAACTTAAATAAAAATATTTAAAAAAAAGTGAAATAAAGCATAACAAGTGACATGAAGATGTTATTATACCAGCATTCTTGGGTTCGTCTATTGCTACACAGAAGTCTTGAAGAGGGCTAGGATCATAGGCAGAGACAAAGGAGCAAGCCAAAGCCAAGAGCAAGAAAGAGTAAAGGAATTTCATTTTTGTGTTTGTAAGCTTTTGCTTGCTATAATTGAGAAGCCTTGCATGTTTGTTCCACTATTTATAGGTAAAATCCTTTGAAATATTCAATGCCATCCACCGATCGATCGCTGCATATTGTCTAACTTTGTATGTTGATTTTCCAGTCTCTGCTATTAATATCACTTCATTAATTTCTTATATGGAAGTGGTCGTGTACTCATGTTTCTTCAATTTTGAATTGCTTTTCTAAGCGGTAGTTCAAAACTTTTGAACCACGCAAACTATGCGAACCTAGTCTTTACTTTTCTTTATTAATTTTTAAGTTAATTCAACTAGTTCAAACGAAAATTATTAAGTTTGTAATCCATAAATTTTATTAACCATTTTGATGTCTCTAAACCAAAGTTCATCGTTTTCTACAGTAAAGCAGCCAATGTGAAGTAATCATTGTATATAAACAAAAATATTATGTTAATATATAATCAAGAAAAGGTAACATGTTCATTTAACTAAAAAAAAATTATATTATCTCAATACAACATATGAATCAACTTGTAAACACTATTTTTACTTTAACCATATTTTAGAGTTAAGGTGTGATATTTTTAATCACATAAAATTAATTATTAGAAAATGTTTATCCTTTTTGTAATTATATTGGAAATAAAACAAATTAATTAAAAATTAATGAATTCTGAATATATATCATTGATTTAAATATAAAAAAATTATATTATATCTCACGGTAGCCGCATGAGGATTCAAAAACATAGGGGAAAAACTTACAGTTGTTGTATATTTTTTTTTTCTTTTTACATAATTAGAGGGGGGAAAAGAAACTACAAATTTAGCAGTAACGTGAGCGAACCACGCCCACAAGATCCTGATACAGCAGCTCACAGATGCAGGCTGGGGCCGACCGAAGTTCATGAACAGATATAGGAACGAATATTGGGTTCAAAGAGAGAATTAAAATGTGCTTAAAACGGATTGGACGACCGTGACTAATCAATTAACTTTTGCTATAAATACATTAATTGGATTATAATTAATTTAGAGATGCTTAGATTGTGATCAACTAGATAATCAAAGTCCTTCATTGACCATATTGACAAGGACTGCAAATTATGTCCACCAAGCTCCATATGTATTTCTTAATTTTAATTTAGATTATTGCATTTCAACAAACTCAAATGGATATTCGCTTTTAATTGATGAAAATGCTCTAATTACAACACAACATAAATTTAATTATGTAATTTTTTAATTTTAATTAATTTTTACTAAATATTGATAAAATTAATTTGTTATTTATAGAAAAAAATTCATGGATTATTAATTAGTAATTAATCAAAATTAACATTTGTTTGTCTAATAAGAAGTTTGAATTCTTCTGAATAATAAGATTTTGAAAGTCTTAAGAGAGTTTTGTTTCTCTCATAGAGGCCATCTGACTCAAACTTCTATTCAAAACATATGTAGTCATTGTAAATTAAAGATATTAAATACAAAAATATAATCAATATATGTTTGTTCAAGTAGTAAGGAGCTTAAATTCATTTAAATAAAGTCTTGGATTTGTTAAATGCAAAAATATAATCAATATCTGTTTGTTCAAGTAGTAAGAAGCTTAAATTCATTTAAATAAAGTTTTGAATTTAATTTTTATATATGGAGAAAACAAGTGTTCAAAAAGTTTTATTTGTTTATAAATCTATTCAGCTCGAACTCTATATTAATCAGAATTTTTTTAGCTACCAAATATTGAATGAAAAAAAGATGTGAAAAAATGTGCTATATATATATGTGTGTATTCTAATTGTAATATATGGACAAACAACGGACGAAAACAAGAAATGAAAAAACTTCTCTTGTGCAAGTTTATATTAGAAGTTTTACAATTATAATTGGAAAAAAAAAAAGGAAATCAAAGGAGTTACATATTATGCTAATTATAAAGCAATTAGAGTTGTTAAAGATTGGTGGATGATAATGACACCAATTTTCCAAGAAGACTATTATTAGTGACTGAATTGCAGTTTCCTATATTCCTACAAGAGAACTATACATTAAACTCTTTGTTCCAATCTTTTAATTCATAAGTGAACTTGGACAATAGATTACTTTTTATTTTTTGTTTCTAAACATGACGCATTCCCGTCTGATGTTCTATATCTATATTCAGGTTCAACACTTTTAAACCCATAAAAATGTATATACTTATATCGAAAAATAATATCTATTTCCTCCTCAATAAGGAATATTAGTCCTAAAGGATAAAAATAGAAGTCCAAATCTAACAAGGTTTGAGCCATATATATCTGCCTCTCATCTCTTTTTATTCTAAACATTCTCTACATTTTATTTTTTTTTTCACATACCATACTAACTTAGATTGGAGTACTTGTAGGAAAAATTTCATAAATTCACCTTAATTCTTTTTGTGTGTTCACCATACTAACTTGACATTGAAATCCTTATAAGAAAAGTCCCATGGACTCACTCTAACTTTTCTTATATGTGCAGATTTAAAATAAAGGTTAACAAACAAGTTATATCATTGTCGTATTTAAATAAAAACAAAAAATCATAATCAGCCAATTAAAACTATGAAATTACAACAATAAGGAAGAGGTTTGATAGCTTGTAAAAATATCATAAGATGTAAATTTAAATTTTGTTATTATTAATTTATAGAATTAATTTATATCTAATCCATTAACAGAGAATTATTTTCTACTACATGATCGATTAATATTTAAATTATTTGAATTTTTATTAATAATAAAAAAAGAAACTATAGAATTACAATAGAGAGATTGTGAGAATGCTCTCATATTTGTAGTATCTACAATAATTTTTAAAATTATAAAATTAAATGATATCTTGTTATGTTTAAAAAATATGAATAAAAATATCATCACATCAAATTTTGTTTAATTTATCATTACGCAAAAAATAAAAAATCGTTTTATTTATAATTTAGTTTTTGAATATTTTATAATTTTACCAAAATAGAAACATTTGTATAAGATTCTTCTGTTATTCTAAAATTGCTCTTGATACAATATTATTGAATAGACAAAACACAATGATAAATTACTCTTGATCAAATGGTCTATTTTTCTATTTCCATGATTAGATACATTGCATTTAGATTTTAGAGGACGAGAGTGGTTGGATATATGAAAAGACTAATACAAATGTAGTAGAAAACACAAGATAAATTAACTAATAAGTTGGACTAACCGACCCCATTTTTTATAGATTATAATAAAAAAGATTAAGTATAGACCAAGACTAAATATGGAAATTAAATCTGGTGTGCGGAAATTTTTGTAATCTTCTTTGAAATTTTAAAATGTGAAAGCTTTCATAATTTTTTAAGATCTAGTTATCAATACTGCACAGAAGTCATTTTTCTTTAGCCTTTTTTTTTTTTAATTCCCCTCTCTTTTTTGGTTAATGTGGATGCTCTCAATTTTGGCATCATGGTTTTTGTTTTCAAATCCATCTATTAATTAATTTTAAACAAATTAAATCTGGGGATATTCAAATGATGGGTGAGTTTATTATTATTATTATTGATTTTCGCCACATAAGACGTGATTATAATGTCATAGCTCATGAATGGGACCAGTATGCTCTATGTCACGGTCAGGAATTTGTTTTGATGGAATTGGAAGGTAGTCCCTCATGTATTTTTAATGCTCTTTTATGTGATGTATAGTCTGCTTTTGCAATCGAATAAATAGTTTTTTCCTAAAAAATTTAAATCTGCTTTTTCTTAAAAGAAAAAAATTATATAAAATACACATACGGAAATGTACTAATTATTATAATCAAAACACATATACTTCACAACCAATATATATATATATATATATATATTCTTCATTCGTATTAGATTTAATATTACAAAGATAGTTATACAATTAAAAAAATCAATTTTTGCGATTGAAGTTTTAATTAAGTATTTTTTTTAGGGAATTTAATTAAGTACTTTTCAATAACTATCTTATGAAAAGTTTAATTATAAGTTCTATTTATTCTCTAAATTTTTCAAAATAATCATATTTAAACATAAACAATTTTCTAAAAAATATTAAACAATATAAACTATAAAATAAAAAATATGATAAATTAACTGAATATATTATTATTACCAAGATGTTGCATTATCAATAACGTCATCCTACAAACAATAGCAAATATTAAAAAAATTGATATTAGTGACAGTTTAACTAAAAGTTAATAAAAAAATTAATTGGCACGGCTTATAGCTTCACTGCTAGTTTATAAACTCTAATATTGCACAAAAAAAAAAAAAGATAGAAGTTTTATTTGCTGGGATATCATTAAATTATTTAATACATAAAATGATAAATTATTACTAATAACTTGTCTATATATCAGCTAGTAAGAGATTATTTTCACTTAAACAATATTTATAATTCGAACTGTAATGTACATAATTACATCACCTTATATATAATCAAAGTAAATAATTGTTGAGAGACTTTTATAGTTTTTATAGTCCAATTGAATTAGTTTAGTTAATAAACATAAGAAAATGATAAATAATTTTATATACTGATTTTGATCATCAAAATTCCAACGTAATAGTTGAATTATTGCTTACAGTATTATTAAAATCATTTGTATATTTACTTATTGCTTTTACAAAAGATTATTGAAACGGGGTTAAAAGAAAAACAATACTTATCACATAATTTGGACGGACATGGCCAAATTGTTGTTGACATATAGGAAATTTCAATATATCTTCCAAGTTAAAAATCAAAAAGCAACATTGACCTCATAAAAAACAAATCATGTATTGCTGCTGCTGATCCTACTAAATCTAATGACCAAAATATTTTTTTTATTACATTTCAACAGTAAGATTTATAATATATATTTTAAATATTTTATATTTTTTTAATATTTAGTTAACAAAATTGAGATAATTTTATTAATAATTTTCTAAATATATATTACAAGATTAGCATAATTAATTAATTAATTAATTGTTGATTAATATAAATATTTAGCTTAAGTGGCAAGTCCAATATAAATATTTTACTCTTCCCAAACCCAACTTGCACCATCACCATCCCTAGTGAGCCTGCAAATCATGATTAGTACCATAATTCTTTTATGCATGCAGATTGGGCCTTTCAATTGTAATTCCTAGGAGTACTTGACCCTTAGTTCTCCCTAAGATTTGCTTGTATCCATGATAACGTAATGCAACAGTATCGGTGGACTTCATCTTATATAGAGGGTTGCGTATACATGCACCTAATAATTGGTGATTAATAAGCAAATGAGTTGCAACTCAATTGATTACTGTACTAAAGTCCCAAAAATCAGGTATTGAGTTCAATTTCTATATGAAACATATTTGTATGGATTATAATTTGTGGTTTATATTGATAGTGATATGTTTGAAATTATAAATAATGTGATGATATATGTAACATTTCAAAAAAAATTAGTAATGAATGTTATGGGGTTTATGTACAAAAGCAATTCAACCAAAAAAAAAAGAAATTCAAAAAATCAAGCGAGCTTGCTGCTCTTAATTTTCTAAATTTGATTACATCTGTATGAAATCATTTAATTAGATTCATTTAGTCTTTGTGAGGTATATACTGGTCATCCTCCTACGTAAATTTGTAAACTTTTAAATCAACTTTGGCTTGAATTACATCATGTGTTCTTGCTATAGTTTTTCTCTAATCTAATTGATGTGCGTAAAATCTACATATTTTTTAGTTAAATTTTAATGAATTTTAAATTAATAAATAATGTTAATTAGGTAGATTTTAGGTAGGTTAGGAAATATTTTTAATTTAGAGTCTTATTTAGGATTTTATTATTTTTAGTTTAATTTTAGTCAAATAAGGAGTTATATTTAAATGCCTAATTATTTTTCCCTCTTTTGTAGGAGATTTTATTATAGAAATCCAAAAAGTCAAAGGATTGGACGACATGGCTTTGACATAGCCATGCTGAAACTGTGTTGGCTATTGGACCTCGAGCATTATGAAGCACAGGGAGCACACAGCCATGCTTCATCCTGTGTATGTTATTGCCTCCTTAAAGATTGATGAAGATGTTGAAGCACAGCTAGAGCACGGGGTGTGCAACATGTTCTACCTTCTGGAATCTTGGCTTGAAGAACCACATGGCCATGCTAAGACCATGTCGAAGTCATGCCGAAGAGTTGCAACGCAACACCATATCAATGCGGCCATGTTGATGTCATGTCAAAGAAAAGGAAGTTTTCTTTTGCAAGAAGGATTTGGGAATTCAAGGGCATTGAGGTTTCCATCAAGTTTTTCTTATAAAAAGGGGATGCTAAGAGGTGTTTTGGGGACTTATTCTACAATTCGGAGGCAACCAAGGTTTTGAAGATTGAAGCGCGCTTAACGAGTTTTATCTATTCTTCTTTTTCATTATCTTGTTATTTATTTTATTATTTGCAGTTTTTATTTATGCCACTAGAACTATGCGTAGCTAAACTATTTTTAGAGTTTAGGCTAGGAGTACCTATCCTATGATATGATTGAACACAAGTATTTTATTAATTTGATTTTTAGTTAATTATATGCATTAAGCTTAATGTCTTGTTATCACTCCATGTCTGTTTGATTGCATGTTTATGTGTAAATTCACAAACAAGAGTTAGTGGAATTTAGTAGCTTGAGACTCATAAGACTTAGATCACTCGACCACCAGAGAAGGGAAGCTCTACGATGGTAAATTAATTGTTAAAGAATTTAATGAGTTTTGATTAACTTCTTAACCACAAGAGTATGTTAAACTTTAATCTTAACATTCTTAATTGAGTTCGAGAGAGTCTTTAGGTATTTTAAAACAATTATCCTTAATTGAAATCAAGGTGTTTAATAATTAAGAGTTCATGATCTGATTGGAATGGTGAAACTAAACATGAGCTCTATGTTTTTATTATCTAATTTTCTTTTATTTTCAATTCTTTAGATTTATATTTTGATTTTTTAATTTCTTTATTAATTTACTAGCTAGGAATATAAGTAGAAATATTGGTATTCAATATTCGATCCTCGTGGGAATGATATCTTTTGTACTAGAATTCACAATTTGTGCGCTTGCAAGTTTTGAACATAACACTAATCAATAATTCATTTCTCAGAAGTTGAAGAAAAGTGCAACAAATTCAACTCTCATTCAACTCTACCACATCAAAATATAAGAGTTTTATAAACATCTTCAAACAATACACCAGTGTTAAAAAAATAAATTAGATTACTCTTTTAGACCATTATTCACTCTCTCTATTATTAAATGTTGTCCTATACACATACATACTAACTTAAATATCAGAGTGCTTCTAAATGTTAGATATAGAAAAGTCCTACATCTAGAAGTCATTTATTTGTGTTTTTCAGGATCATCAGTAGTGTCTGGGAGCCTCGTCAAGTCTACCTGATGATACGGAACATCATGTGTTATTAATATGTATGCATGCATATGCTTTTGTTATGGATTGATCCATGTTTGGTTTTGAAGATAAGCCACAAATTTTTTATCAAGATAGAAAGCCTTGATGAGAACATCAAGATTAAAAAGAGGTGCTAATCCAAAGATTATATTTGCTTCTGTGATGACTCCTGGATTCTGGCTACTTAAAGCTACTGTTGCAACTACATGAATTCTCCTAATGTTCAGTTGAAAATGATAAGGCCAAATGGGAACACGAAAACATTTCCAAGATGTAGAATTTTGGTGAAGAGATGATGATTAAGATTTGATGTGATGAAACCAGTGTAAAGAGTACCCTCTATCATAGTAAAAGCTTTTGTTGTTTGAGGATGATGATGGGGATGGTTTAGGCCACCATATAATGCATAATTAATACGAGATATCAATAATCCATTCATGTTGAGTCCTCCTATTTCATTAATTGTTAAAAGAGTTGTGTTTACTCTAAGCTGATTTGTGGTGTTTCCATGGATATTTAATCTTGAGTAAAAGAAATCATCTGCTATAATCTTTATAGGATCTTTGCAGATTTCCATTCACGATTGCTGCATATAATTAAAGCATACATGTAACTTGTTTTACCACCTATAATTTTCATGGAAAAAAATAATAAAAAAATATACAAATATAAATATATGTAAACCTCCAAACTTGGTGTCCTTTATTGCTACATAGAAGTCCTAGAGAGGTGCAGGGTGGTCATTGGCAAAGGCAAATGATAAAGCAAAAGCCAAGAAGGCAAAACCTATGAAGAAATTGTGACCGATAATTCTCATTATTATATGCTTAATTATGGGATGTCTTTAAAAGTTTCTATAAATAAAAGTTTCTTGTGTTTTGTTGGGTGAAGTGTGAGTAGATGTTGCAAGGTACATGGGTGTTTATATAATAATGGATGGCACTGAGGGCCATTACTCAACTAACATGTCTAGGTTATACATACACAAACACTAAACTAGAAATATAGTATATAGCAATATTGTCTCCCCCTCAAATGTAACTAGGTTTGGACCAGTTACACTTGCTAAACATAGATGGCCTACACTCAACGACTCATATAGGAATGTGAGTATCAAATTCAAACAGGTTGCACCCAATAACTCACATAGGCGAGTATCAAATTCAAATGGGGCCGCACCTAACAACATGGGCTACACCTAACTCCAAGTCTTAAACATTAATTTGGGATCACTGCTCTAATACCATGTCAACAAGTCCACAGGTCTTGAGAATATTGGCCCATGCACATATATATGAACTTATAAATGGGGTTGAGCTCATGTAACACCAAACTAATTAGCTTATGATAAGGTCCAATCTACACCACTTATAAGTCTTTTACTATTTTCACACTTTTTCAATGTGGGATTCTAACAAAATTTTCTTTTAACTTTCCTTAATTTAATTTAATTACATTCCTATAGAATTTACACATGTAAATATTTTATTATAGTTCTTATGTCTTGCAACTAATGTTAAAAAAAAAAAAGTCTTGCAACTAATGTTAGAATTAAATACTCTAAACTAAGCTAGAGTAGCTAACCCTCCTAAGGATGTTAGCCAATTGGTCGAGAAATTTGCCTGGTGATGTACATGTTGAATGCTAACTTGGCATTGCTCTGTTTGATGAGTGATTGACAATGGATATGCATTGGCCTCAATAGAAGGAATTGTCAACATTAATTTAAGCATGGGTTTGGTTCTACCTCATTTGACAGTAATTAACCATATTATAACTTATGGTTAATATAGAAGAGGAAAGTATAATCAAATGCCGCATATGGTAGTCAAAACTAAGATTAGATTATTTAATTTGTCACTATTAATTATTTTAGCATATTTGATTGAATTATTTCTTCTGAATTTGGACGTTACATCACCATCAACGTTAAGTAAAGTTTTAAATTTTAGTTTTATATATGAAAAAAAAAAAAGATTTTAGGAGAGTTTTGCCTCCTTTTAAAATTCCTCAACTCGAATCTCAAACTAATATGAGCTCTTATAACTATTAAATATCAAAGACATATAAGGATGTGCTTTATCAAATTAATAAGTTCTCTTTCTATTAATTAACAAGTGTGAAAATACTAAATGTTGAATAATCAAATTGTATAACGTCATTTTAAAATATTAATAAATTAAGGGTTCGATTCTTTCTCCCTTCTCCAGTTAAAAAAAAAAAAAATAGTTATAGGTCAAACTTAAAAAGGATGTATATACCTGAATAACTATTTAGTTTAATTAATTTATGAAATTGATAATTTTGGATGATAATTACATCTACTTTGATTTATTTTTTCACATCGCAATACCATTTTAAAAAAATAAAAAATATAAAAATTAATGTACATATATCTCATATATTTGGATGTACTGCAGTTAATAATTCTGTTTTTTTTTTTTTTTTTAAATTTCTAGAGTTGAATTAGGATAAACCAATGGAACTTCTCTTCGACTTTTGAGCAATGAATCACTGACTAGAAAAGATAAAGACTATAGCAAGAATTCAAGATGTAATTCGAGCCAAAGTTTAATTTAAATTTTACAAATAAAGGAGGATAGCCAGTACCTCACAAACACTAAATGAATCTAATTAAGAACAAAGATAGTTGTGTTGTAAGAGTGATTAACAAAATTTCTATGTAATTAATATAGATATAATAAGGACATTTCCAATTGATTTTCAACATCTAGACATATTTATGTACTTAATGTTTGCCATGCATGAATCCTCAGTTCACCTCTCGAAAGCACTTAATGAATTTATAAGATAGCCGCAATCTATAAGGATTATCTCAATTATATATATACATATGATTTGGGAATGGCTCTCCTCAAGTTTATTTTCCTCAAGTCCACCATTGCATGAATTACACTTCATTAAAATTAATCCAATGGTTCATATTCATTTAAAAAAAAAAAAGCTATGTCCCTTTAACTCCTATTATTCCCGCTAGAAATAATTTTGGAGATCACTGCACACTATAGTATTATGATGTTATTTATGTTTCTCCAGAGCTGAAGATGATCTATTGTCTTGTTTAACTACCTATCTTGGGGGTTTTCCTAATCTATTATAAATTTGCATGGGAGCCTTTGTAATAGCAAGAGGTTGGGATTTAATTTTCTGATTAGTACAAAGTTCCATTTTATTTTTCTCTGACTGTTTACGGCTAAAAGACCAGCTGATGTACTGCATAATTAATTTTCTGATTAGTTTCATCTTACCCTTACAAGCAATTTCTGGTTATATCCTGGATCATAGAATTTTTTTTTCTGGAAATGTTGTAACTGAGAAGAGTCAATGGAGCAAGAAATTTTGTGATTGTCATTCTGCTTTGCTGCATTATTGAAGTGGAGTTGGCTGTTGTTGTTTTGCTGCGTTGCTCTTCATTTTTTTTTTCTCTTTGCTTCAGCTAAAGTGGTTTAGCATTCTTAGGATGCATCTGCTGGGTTATGTTCTTATACTTCTCTTCCTTTGGTTTAGTTGGTTTTTTGTTTTTTGTTTTTTTTTTTTATCTCTCTTGTATTTTGTATATATATATATATATATATAACAAAAACTTGAGCTAATACAGTTTTTTTTAATCAAACAAAATCGTAACTGTTTGTTGCACTTTTCAAATGTTTTTATCCAAAATATTTACAATTTGTTCATCTGTATTTCAGAGTTCGCTAGCTCACAAATGACAATTGATTTGAATTTATTATTTTATGCCAACTATATTAACCATTATTAAAATTAATTAATAACAAATAATTTTTTAAATTATTTACATACAATTGATTTTTAATAATTCACAATAAAATAAAACTTTTTTAAATTATAATTAGAAATTAAATAATTATAATATTTATTTCTATATTTTATAAAAAAAATTAGTGTATTTTTTATTAGTCTCTATTATTAATTTTAGTAATTCAAAAATTGAAGATAATAAATTATTATTCATCACTATATAATGTTTTTAAATAAGGTCACTAAAAAATATTAATAGATATATCAAATTATAGTAAAAAATAAAATCTATATATACTTTTAATGTTCATTTGATTTATTAACTATAAACAATAAAATTTTAACAAATGATTCATATTTATCCACTACCAGTTGTTAATAACAACTATTTGTTATCAACTACTATAAAAAAAATTAAATCAAATGGGCATTTGTTCTTAAAGTATTAAAAAATTAGTTATATTAATTGTAGCTATTACTATGCATATGTAAAATGTTAACAAAATACATCATCCTTAAATATACTTGGTTATAACTAAAATTATAAAGTTAATAACAAGGGTATAAAATCAACCAGCTGCTAAATTGAGTTTATCTCTGGAACTGTGTTATTTAGTTGCAGGACCTAATAACTGTAATAAAATATTTTTGTGTCTAAATTCCATGGGAATGTAATTAAATTAAATTAAATTAAGGAAGGCTCAAAGTAAATTGAAGAAGCAAACAATTTTGCTATATACGACATTTCTAGTTTAATGTTCATGCAGGTATAACTGGATATGTTAATTGAGTAATGGCACTCAATGTCATCTATTATTATATAAACACCTATGTACCCAGCAACACTCTTCACCCAACAAGGAACAAGAAAATTTTATTTATTAAGACTTTTGAAGACATCCAATAATTAAGCATATAATAATGAGTTATTAGTCGTATTATCTTTGTAGCTTTTGCCTTGTTGGCTTTGGCTTTATCATTTACCTTTGCTGCTGACCCTACACCTCTCTTGGACTTCTATGTAGCTAGTAAATGACACCAAGTTTGAAGGTTGTTTATATATAGTTGTATATTTCTCTATTATTATTTTTTTCCATGAGAATTATATGTGGTATAATAAGTTATATGTATGGTTGATTTAGATGCAGATGCAGTATTTGTGAATGGAAAATTCTATAAAGATTCAAAGATGGAGACAACAGATGATTACTTCTTCTCATGATTCAATATTCCTGGAAACACCACAAATCAACTTGGAGTAAACGTAACTCCATCAATAGTTAATTAATTAAGAGGACTCAACACAAATGGATTATCATTAATTTGTATAGATTATGCACCAAATGGTGGCCTAAACCCTCCCCATTATAATCCTTGAGTAGCAGAGGTTCTTACTATGATAAAGGGTACGCTTTATGTTCATTTTATCACATCAAATCCTGATAATCTTCTCTTTGCCAAAATTCTACATCCTGGAGATATTTTCGTGTTCCCATTTGGCCTTATTCATTTTCAGCTGAACATTGGGTGAACTCATGCAATTACAATAGCAGCTTTAAGCAACCAGGATCCAGGAGTCGTCATAGTAACAAATGCAGTCTTTGGATCATCACCTCCTCTTAATCTTGATGTTCTCATCAAGGCTTTCCATCTTGATAAAACTTTGGTGGCTTATCTTCAAAATCAAACACTTGTATTAAAGTTGTTTATCTTGTAACTAGAACTAGATGTGCCTTTACTAGCATAAAAAACTGATGATTTTTTCACCTGTTGATATGGTATGCCTCTTAATTGTCTTTCATGTTGAAGGACAAGAGAAAACACTCAATTGATGGTATCGGCCTTGATAACATAGTATTGGTTTCACAGTTGAAAAATCACCATTTAGACCTTTCAAAAATTGAATAACATAGTATTGGTCTCGATAGCTCCTAATCATATCAAATGCATTACAATTGCATTAGGGAATACAAATGCATCAAGGAATTAGTCTCAAATTGATTAACTTAATCCAAAGAACTTTCAAATGAGTAAAATAGTCTGTCACATATAATGAACCTTACTTTATTGACGCTATTTCTTCTTATAAGTTTGAAATGTGCACAACATCTCCTTGTGAGAACCTATCATACAAATCCTTCCATAAATCATAAGCAAAATTAATCCAAATTACACTTTGTGTAATGGATGGTGATAATGATTTCACAAGCCAAGAGAGGACCATTGTATTGCATTTAAGTTAAGAGTAGTAATTGAGCCATCCATAAACTTTAACCTATTTCTAGAAATCAAGGCCATGCGCATGGATCACAATTAAGAGTAGTAATTGTTACCTATAAACATGCATGATGAAAGTACTAATGAAGTATTTTTCATTAGGATGAAGAAAGTAAGGACTATATGGAAGCTCCTATAGTCTGGTTTCTTGATTCATTTTCCAAAAATATGAATATTTAATGAGAAAAATAAAAAAAGAAAAGTGTTTGGTTGCTAAGAAATTTCAAGAAAGTAATGAAAAAGCACTAGGAAAAATAACATATATGAGATAATTTATTTGGGCCTTTTACCAATTTAGTGTAAAAAAGAAAAAATTTTCCCAAATTAGGGTGGATGTAAAAGTAATTCCTGATTTAGGGTAGTTAGAAAGTTATTATTAATTTATAGTGGATTTTGGTGACGTGGAGCTAGCCTTAGAACTTCACCAACACAATTGGCGAACATACTTATTCTGTCATCCTCATTAGCGGAGAAGATATTTTTATTTATTTATTAACTTTGCCATCCAAATCGACGGAGTTGATAATTTTTGTTTATGTCATGAAAACTCCACCATCCTAATTGTTAGATTTTTCAAATCAATTTTTGTTTTTTTTTAACTCTTTAAGTGCATATAAAGCCACTTTTGTTTGTTTTTTTACCAACATTTGGTCATTTCATGCATGTAAATTGATTTATGTATATTAATTCTGTGAACTTTTGTAATTTTTATATATTAATCAATGAGTTTACAATGATATATATATATATACACACACACACAACAAAATATAAAAGGATATACATCATTAACAATATTGTAACTTCTAACAATAATGAAATAGTAAGCTAACAATACGATATACAAGAGCTTGTTGAAATATAGGCTAACACCCCCTCGAAAGCCTAACATCATCACAAAGAGGAAGATGACCACACAAGAGTTGAAATCAAGTGATGGAAAAGGGCTTGGTGAAGAGATCAGTGAGTTGTTCAATAGTAGAAAGAAACTGAACTTGAAGAAAACCATTTGTTATCTGTTCACGTACAAAATGAAAGTCCAACTCAATATGTTTGGTATGGGCATGAAACATAGGTTTTGAAGTAAGGTAAATGGCACCTATATTGTCACAATGAAGAACCACTTTAAAGTAAGAAAATCCAAGTTCACCTAGAGAAGAATGAATCTAAATGATTTTTGTAATAGCATAGGCAACTGCTTTATATTTACTTTCAGTGGAAGATGTAGCCATAGTAGGTTGTTTATTAGCCATCCAAGAAATTAAGGATTTTCCAAGAAAAACACCATAGCCACTTGTAGAATAATGGTTATCAACATCACCACCCCAATCACTATCAGTGTAACATGAAAGTTTAAAAGAGGATTCTTAAGTAAAGAATAGTCCTTTTATTTCTTATTCTTTGTAGATAGTAAAGCAAGCTTTTTAAAGTAGCCCAGCGAGTATGACTTAGAGAGGGCATAAATTGACATGGTTTATTCATATTGTAAGCAATGTCCAGTCTAGTTATGGTAATGTACTGTAAAGCACCCATAAATTTTTGGTAATCTTCTGTTTGGTCAATTAGAGTAGCCTAATTTTTTTATTAATGAAGGCTTAGTAACAAGTGGTGTTAGAAAAGGTTTTAAGTCCAACATACTGATTCTATTAAGGATATCATAAATGTATTTGTGTTGAGATATTAGAATCCTAGTGGACTACCGAGTAACCTTAAGACTAAGGAAGTAATTTAAGTCACCAAGATCACGAATAGGAATTTCATGTTTTAGTTTGTCAATCATGCCAAGAACAATTTTAATATTTGAACCAGTAATAATAAGATCATCAATATATACCAAAATATAAACAACATCACTACCTTGCATATAGATGAAGAGAGAATGATCATTTTTGGAGGTAATGAAATGCAAGAAGAGTAAGTATGTACTAAGCCTTTGAAACCATACCCGTGGGGCTTGCTTCAAACTATATAAGAATCGTTTCAATTCACAAACATGATCAGGATTGGAGAAATTAGTAAAACCTAAAGGTTGTGCCATGAAAATTGTCTCAGATGCCCATGAAAAAAGGCATTAGACACATCTAGCTATCAAATTGGCCAGTGAGAAATAATTGCAATGGTAAGAATTATTCTAATTGTAGTAATTTTAGTCACAGGATTGAAGGTGTCTTTATAATCCAAGCTAGATGTTTGCATGAATCCTTGAGCTACAAGCCAAGCTTTGTAGCACTTAATGCTACCATATGAGTTCAATTTGATCCAGTATATCCACTTGCATCATATAATATTAAAATTATAAGGTCTTAGTACCAATGTCTAAGTAGAATTAGTAAGGAGAGCATTAATTTCATTAGACATGGCATTATTCCATTCTACGTATTTGTTGCCTTAGGCAAAAGTGCATGGTTAAATTAAAAGATAATCAAGTTTGGAGGACTATGAGTAGCTAAGTGGACATGACATTTTTAAATGGTGGTGGGGTGCAAATTCATTGGATAGGTGTAGTTAATATTGTCTGTGGTATTAACATAGTAGCTTAGGTCAACAACCAAATTAATGCTAAGAGAGGTTGAGTCGTGAAGTTTGTGGGAATAGGTAGGTGTGGAGATATCAGGTGATAGAGAGTGATATGGAATAATAGAATTATAATTTGATGGAGTTAGAGATAGGGTAAAAGACTGAGTAGGAGTGTGAGAAGGTAAGTTAAAAGGAGAAAAAGCCATAGGAATAGTACCTGATTGTGTAAGACCAAATAATGATGGTGTTGATACTATAAGCCATGGTGTGGATGGAGGTAATGGTGGTGAAGTGGAACAAGTGTTATGTAGTTTAAATGGAAACAAACTCTCATTAAAAAATATGTGTCTAGCCACATAAATTTTATCTTTAGCTATATCTAACTATAAATGACCATGATGAGTAGGAGATTTACCAAGATACACATATTGATGAGTTTTAAAAGAGAATTTGTGCTTGTTATAACGTCTTAACCATGGATAAGTTGCATAATAAAAAATTCTAAGCTCTTTAAATTTAGGAGATTTATTATATAAAAACTCAAATGGGTTAGAATTATGAACAACTTTACTGGGAATGAACAGTGGTTTGAAAGGTATAAGGCCAAAACTAATAAAGAATAGGAGCATGTGCTAATAATATGAGTTCATTATCAAAAATATGTCTTATTTTTCATTTTAAAACACCATTTTGTTCATGCGCATAAGGAAACGCAATACGGTGAACTATGCCTTTTTGTTTGAAGTAGGAATTAAGCTTTTGATACTCACCCCTTCCTCCCAAATCTGAATGAAATGTCTTGATTTGTGAATTAAATTGATGATTAACTAATGATTCAAATTCTTTAAAGATGGAAAATACTTGATTTTTATTTTTGAGAAAATAAATCCAGGTAAAACGCATAAAATCATCAATAAAAAAATAAAATATTTATAACTTAAATTAGACAATATCGGCACATGACCCCAAACATCCGAGTGAATAATATCAAAAGGGTGTTGACTAGTATGCTCAACAGACGCCAATTGCATTCTAGCCAATTTTCCTAACTTACAAGCATGAAAAATTGATTTAGAAGAATAACTAGAATAAGATAAATTATTTTTGGTAATTATTGTAGAAATTGTGGACACTTGAGGATGTCCCAATCTAGCATGCCGGTCATCAAAAGAAATTAATTCAGTAGAAAATGCAGATTTAAGAGATGGGAGATAGTATAAGCCATATTCACTCAGTCCTCACAACAGGATGTCCTTGGTATTTTAGTCCTTAAAAATAAAATAGTTAGACCAAAATTCAAAAATGCAAGAATTATTAGTGGTAAATTTATGAAAAGATAATAATAATTTTTGAAGTGTAGGCATAGCATCCCTATATTTACCCATTTTAAATATTATATAAAAATATACATTACAAAAGTCTCTCATTTGAACATGTGCATTTCACATGCATTACATATCATATTTATGAAAATGTAAAATATGGCATAATGCATGACTTGTGTGATTTATTTCCTAGAAATGAAGATAAAGATAACATAATTATAATATAAGAAATTATCAATGAATCAATAGAATATAAAAAAAAACATAAACCATATTCTAGGAACAGAAATAGTGAAGATTAAACATTAAAGATTTATAAGTTGAGAAGATAATTAATTAGTTAGAAGTAATAAAGAGTAAGTATAGGGGCTAAAAAGGAATGACATTTAAAAAAATCAAATAAAAGGGGGCTGGAACAAGGATATAATAAAAAAATAAAAGTGAATAGAATAAAAAAGGAAAAGTGAGGAGAAGGAAAAGGAAAGTGAAGAAGAAAGAAGGAAAAGGGGAAAATTATAAGGTTTTCTAATTGGCAAAGGTAAGTGATTTCATCTTATTTTTTGAAGTAATTCTTCCCTTATGACACGATAATCATGGTAATTAGAAAGAATTGAAAGGGAAATAAGTTAATTGATTTTAAAAATGAATAAAGTTCTTCGTGCTGAGAATTATGGTTTATAGCTAAATATTGAACTCTAGTTTTCATGGCCATAAAAGAAGAAATAGGAGAAGTGAAAAACATGAAACTTGTGGGTCTTATCTTCATGCCTTTAAAATGGTTTTTGGAAATAATAAGTATGTGAAATTTTATAGAAGTTTATTTGGGATTAGTTCAGGTAGTACTTCTAGCAGGCTACCTGACTTTAATTGGTTATTTTAAGAATGTTATAGACTAATTTAGACAAATTGATAAGCATGAGTTTTATTCCTTTATATGTTATATAAAACCTTTAAAACAATTTGGTGAGATAATGTGTGTGTAATGAGAAATTGTCCTTAGAGTGGGGCTAGTTCTGCTTGCTATATTTATTGGCAATCTAGCTTTGCCCAGTTAATATGAAGACCTTAAAGACTGAATTAGATGAAGTATAAAACATGAAAGTTGTTCCTTATGTGATAAAGAATTTCTTGAAAAAGTTTTTACAATTGGACTTGTATAACTTGAGAAATTCTTAATTGAATGAGACCTGCTCAAACTATTTCAGTACTAAACACAAGTTTGAATTCAAAATTTCACCATTAATTTTACAGAGCATATATTGTATTGATTTTTAGATATGTTGTAACCCTATGTGTCTAGTTTTGTAAGATAAAATAATTAAGTGATTTGGAGTTTTATGGTGAAAGCTATTCACTCTTAGGTCTAGCAAGGTCAAGCTATGTATATATATAGGTTTCAGGGCAGAATTTAAAAATTCATCATAAATCCTATAGTGCCCAGTTTAATCTAAATTTTTTATATGTTATAGTTTTAAGTGTCTAGTTTTAGTAAAAAGAAGAATTAGATCATTTGGAATTATATATAAAGATTTATTAGCTTTCTAGTTTAGTAGCTTCATAACATTACTTGCATAAAACATGCTAATCATTGCATAAAAAGCATGGAAATTCATATGAGGAAAAATTCTTAATTTCAATTAAAAATACATGTTATATTATAGTCTCTCAAAATATTTTCGAAGTACAAAAATGCGATACAAATCATGTTTAAAGTGTTTATTACCTAAGGAAGTGAGTATATACATCAATTAAATTCTAATGTGAAAACTATGTGAACATGAGTGTGGAATTGTGGTTTATAGGTTGACTAAAGTATGTTTTCTATGGAGCTTCAATTGAGTTGCTTTATGTCTTCTAACATGAGTATTGATGAACTATAGTTTATTTATGCTTATGCAAATATATGATAAATGATAAGTTTATGATCACAATAATTACTTATTATACATTTGCATTTGAACATTTGCATATGAATATTAGAGGATGTTGTGACCAACTTAACTAATACTTGCAAATCACTTGGAAAATGTTAACGATCAATCAAAGGATATCACTTGATTCACTTATTGTATATTGGCTAGCAAACTTAATTGTCACTTGTTTCACTTGAACCCAGGTTCGGTATTGTCTTATAAAGTCATAACAAATAAAAGGAACCAAAGCATATGCATTTGCAATATTTGAATCTTATATTTGTTTTGTGAGATATTTGAACTGATTGTTAGAAAAGCCTTTAAAAGTTAATTGATGTTTATATTCATTGAGTTAGGACTCATCAAATTGTAATTATTTTTCAAATTGAGAAGTCTTGTTTTGGGCCATTTTGAAGCATGAAGCATGGTAGTTAAAGCATGGAGCATATGTTGTCGGTCGAACCCTCACTCTCTCTCTCCTTGTAACATACATATGCTTACTAGTTAATGTAAATATTTTTATGTATGTATGTAAGTATTTATATACATATATATGTGTATTATAACTACATGTGAGTAAATGATACATAATAATAACAATAATAAAAGATATCATGATGTGTAATAATAATAAGTGTACAGGGTGTTAGAGTAGGCACATGAAATACATTTGTAAGTTTTAAAGGGGATAAACGTAGAGATGGATATAATGTAGTGCCTTTTGAAAGTATAGGCAAACCTTGACCATTTCTGACTCAGATTTGATTTATGCCTTGATAAGGCTGAATGTTATAGATTGCTTACGAATTGGGTGTCATATGATGGATAGCACTTGTGTCCAAAGTCTAGCTAATGTAATTTTATGTTGTAGAAGGTAGTATGGTTGAACGAAAAGTAGCCAAATATGCATAATGCCAAGTAACATTGGCTTGAGGGACCGAATTGGTAGGAAGCCGCTATTGGTACCGTCATCGGCACTTGTCTGCAATATAATTGCAGAGACCGCATATTTGACAAGTAATGTGCATGTTTAATGAAGGTCGACGCTAAGAGGGATTAAAGTGAGGATGAGATGTGGTCAAGTAACCATTAGAGTTCAGTGTTGATGAGGAGTAATGACCAAAGAAAGGTTGAGTGGTGCGATATGCAACATTTGCATGCGGAAGCTCATTAAAACTTTGAAGGAGGATCTCATAAGCCAATAGATGGCTATGAAGGTCTTGGAAAAAATAGGATCAGGGCATAAATTTAAGGTTGAGATGAATGGATGAAATTCTGCACCAATGTTATGGTAAATGATAGCATTGAATTCCATTGTGGACAAAGCACGACCTACAGAGACTAATTCATTTGCTAAACTCTTGACTTTATAAAGATAAGTGGACATAGACATATCTTGTTTTTTTAGTTCTTGAAGTTCGATATGAATTTACAGTTGGTGATTTTGGGAGATGGAGCAAAAGCATTAGTGAGGGCTTGCCAAACCGAAAAGGAAGAAGTGAGGCCAATAATATAGGGATAAACCTCTTTAATGAGAGAAGACAATAGCCACGAAAGCAATAACTAATCTTACTGGAACCATGTAGTGAAAGCTGGATTGCGAGTGGATTGAGTAGGATCAGTAGAGGAAGGAATGGTGGCTATTGAAGCTTTGAGAAGAGCTATTGATAAGAGCAGTCATGTTATGATAGTTTAACAATGGTAAAATATAGTTTTCCAGGCGATGAAATTTTTGGGAGTAAGTTTAATAGCAAAGCTATGATGAGTGGTGGCTTGAGGAGGTGCAGTGGTGGGTAGAGCAACCTTGTTAGTGGTATTGGCCATTGTTGAAGAAGTAGAGAGGGGGAAAGAAATAAAAAATTTGCAGGCAGAAAATTTTTTTTTAGGCTAATGCTGTGATACCATATGAACTTTTGTAATTGTTGTATATTAATCAAAGAGTTTACAACGATATATATATATATATATATATAATTCATAACAAATAATTTATAAAGAGTCACACATCACAAAAAGATATTCCCAACACATCACAACAAGCTTAATTGGTGTCCACAACTTTATGAGCTAGAGTACTGAAATGATCAGCACATTTGTTGTGGTGGATTGCATTTGCTTCCTAATATTCACGACATTGACCGTCCAGCTTTGATTTGGATGGCCTTCTGCATGTGTCAAGGCCTTGTTAGGAACTCCACCACTCAAAGAGGTGGATTTCTTCATTTTTTTTAATTTAAATATTGAAGTCTGCCCAGTCAAATTAGTGGACTTCTTACAAATTGTGGGTTCATAGAACTCCGCACATCTCAGTTGGCAAAATTAGCTTTATTTTTATTTTTATTTTTTATATAAAAATATTTATACCAATTGGAATGGCGGATTTGCTTTTTCCTTTAACATTTCCACCCGTCCGAGTGACGGAATACATTTTCTTATTATTTTTTTCTTTTTTAATTAATTTTTCACCCTAAATTGGAAATTAGTTTCAGAGTACCCTATATTGGGAATATATTTTGTTTTTCACCTTAAATTTGCAAAAATTCTCTCTGCTCTAATAGCATAACAAAAACTGAATTGTTAGAAAATGAGAAACTCGTGTTTCTTCTTTCTGTTACTGGCTATATATGCAGCTTACTAACTAACTAAAACAAGCACTGACTAATGAACAAAAGACACGTCATCATAAATTAGTTAACAAGCAATTGCTAGTTGCTAGTTAATTAAAACTACACCGTTTAGAGCCGACTAGCTGCATCTTCATCTGCTGCGTCTGCACTTCTGCTGCACCTGTGCATTTTGTTTGCTGGTTATCTGTTTGCTTATACTGTCTATTAGGAAATGAAGTATTACACCATTCAAACTCTTTGAAAATTGCTATGTATATAATGTCCACCAAGAAATATATTAATTTATGAAATTATTTATTTGCTGATTTTATTATCTCTTTTGAAGGCCTCAATTAATTCCATCACCTAAGTACTAATCTGAGACCTTATTTTTAAATCAGACTCACCAACTAATCATACGTTATATGAGATAAATTAAATTTTTAATATATATATATATACTAAATGTTGAGATTTAAAGTTATTAAATTTAAAATTTGACAAATGTCCCTATTCATAATTTAAGATTCATTCTAAAAATTTATATATTGAGTTGTTAAAATTTACAATATTTTTCTATTAAAAAAAATAAAAAAAAATCTTATTTTAAAATACACATATCTTATTTTATATGAAACACTCGAATTATATTACATTTAAAAGATTACTCTTCTATTAAAATAGAAAACACATTTTTATTAAATTATAATGATAACACAGGAAATAACAATAGCAGAGTCCTGAAGGAGAACTATGTTTATTTATTATATTTTTGTAATGGTCTCTTTCATGCATGCATGCATTCATGCAAGCGTTCTCTGTGTATCTTCTAATTGCTGTGAGCAAATAATATCTGAAGTTACTCGACGACCTTTTTGTCTAGTTTGAAGGCTTTAGCAAGAACATCAGGATTAATAGGTGGGTCGGATCCAAAGGTTGCATCAGCTATAGTGATGAGGTCAGGATTCTGACTGCTCAAACCGGCAAAAGCAATTGCATCAGTCTTTGCGATATTGAACTGGAAGTGAATGAGACCGATTGGAAATACAAAAACATCTCCTGGGTACAACAATTTTGAGATAAGGCGATTGCTAGGAGCTGATGTAACAAAACCAAAAGAGTGCCTTCAACAACCACAAGAATCTCTATTCCTCGAGGGTGAGTGTAGGGAGGGTTCAAGCCGCCATAAATTATAAAAAGGGGACAAGTTGTCTAGCTAGAAATTGGTTGTGTGATGCTATAAGTACGGCTTTGGCTAGTCCATGATATAATCTATATAGCTATGAAATATAATTTTAATGGAGCTCTAGAAAATTGGTATCAGAGTCTTGTTTTTGCATAAGGTGGAATTGTTATAATTAATATGAAGACTAAAGGAGAATGAATTCTTAAACATGACTGAACCAGAAAACTCTTCTGTTCCCTCTTCCATTCCCTCTGTAATATGTGATTATAAATACGTGCCAACTAAGTCTGTTACTATTACCCTATCACCTCCTATCAACCAAACCACTCAGAAAAAGACCGATTACTTGTATGAGTTTACCTACCTTCTTGAAGACCAAAAGATTGAGGAATCAAAGTTTCCCCTATTGAACCCTTATGATGCCTTTTCAAAAACCAAAATAAACTGGAAACAATCTTTCAAAGCTCTTGTAAACCAACCCACTTCTTCTATAAAAGAATATGTTCAAGCCTCCAGTTTTGATCAACATCACATACTAGCCTCTCAGACATAAGTGACCTTAGAAATTCCTCCAGAATTTCTGAGAACTTGGCTTAACCAAGGATACACTCACATCCACTTTGGAGCTATGAGGTTAGGACTCTCCTACCATGGCAGAGCAGGGCAACCTATTTTCTTTAAGATCGCTCTTTTGGATTCTAGATATAAGCAGTATCAACATACTGTAATTGGGACTGTAGAGACATCCTTAAATGCTGGCTCAGTATTCTTTACATTTTTCCCAAATTATAATCTTACCCTTTCTAATCCTCATGCCTTGACAGCTTTAAAAGTCCAACTTCAGATCCTTGGTGCTGAACAAATTTCCATAGCCAAAGTAGCCACCCTTCACAAGAACACCATAACCAAATCAGTAGAAAAATTTCCAGAAAAGACTGGAAATTACTTTACGTTAGATGATGTTCCTCCTTCACAATACAGGAATAGATTTCTAGAGTTTAGAGCATGGATAGCCGGACAAATGCTTATTCCTGGAGCAGAGATCAGGGTTGTTATTGAAACATTTCTTGCAAAAATAGTGGAAAAGTTGGTAAACTGGTATGCCTCTCTGAATGTTTATGTTAGGACTCAGTTGATGGATGCCACTTCACCAGAAGATTTTTTAGGACTCTTACATTATAAGTTCTTAGGAAAATGGGATGATGATCTTAAAGTCGCACGAAAGGAGTATTACCAGATGAAATGTTGTTCACTATAGAGAAAAGATCTAGAAAGACATTTTCAAAATATGTCTACTAGATTTTATCTGTTAGGGGGTACAACTAATCCTGATTTAAAGCAAGCCTTTTTGGCTTCTATTCCTGAGATTCTTGCCTCTTTAATGTTTTCAATTCTTCAACAATCAAACCATAAAGTTGGAGATGTGCCAATGGGACATTTATATTAGATCATAATTCAAGCTCATACCCAGTTATGTGACAAAAGGAAGATGATTAAACTGTATCTCGGAAGTAAGAAGAATCCTTTGGGAAAACTTTCATGTGATAGGCCTGATTTGTAGATTAAATGTAAAGATATTGATATTGTGTTTGTCATCCAAAGAAGAAGAAACACTTCTTCAAATTGAAGAAGAAAGGAAAAAGATCTAAGTTCAAGAAGTGGAAGTATTACAAGAAGAAAAAGTTCCATGGCAAAAAGAAAACTGACAGATGCTACCTTTGTGGGAAGAAGGGTCATTTTACAAAAAATTATCCTTCAAAAACAAAAAAGACTGAACAAATGATTCAACAAATTCAGTAGATCACTAAAGTAGACTTGAATGATGCTGATCTTAAGTCTCTCTTTTCAGAAGAAGAAGAAGAGAATGCTTTTTTGCTGTGGGCCAAGAGACAGACTCAGAAATTTTTAGCTCTGAAACAGAGTCCTGGAATGACTAGTTCTTAATTGGTGGTGATAATAAAGACATGATAGCCTTAACTCATGAAAAACATCCAATACGTTTATTTCTTGTTCAAATTTACCCAACCAATTATTCCAAGCCCATAAAACTTGTAGCCTTGATTGACACTAGAGCCAAAACTACCATTCTCAACCCAAAAGCCTTGCCTAAAGAATGTTGGAAACATCATTCTGAATATTTCTCTACAGCCAATGGAGAATTACTTGAAATTGGCCTTAAAACCAGACACCCAATAAAGATTCAATTCTTTCCAAATTGTTACACCTGGACACATGTTCTTGGATCTTCTTTACCTGGAAAAGACATTGTCATTGGCTTTGATGTTTATTGGAAGATGAAAGACTTGAGAATTATTCCCAATGGACTCTAGTTCAAGAAATACTTTCAACCATACACCAATATTCCATCCATCCTTTTTATTGGCCAAACCGTTTCTCAACTAAACCTTTAAACTATTCATGATTTTTTGTTAAAAGAATGCAGTGCTCAGTCTCATACAGATTTTCTTTAGAAATGCTTATCAACACTGTGGAAAAATGAGGATTTTTTCATCTCCTTACCTTTCAAACAAAATGAAGATGTTAACCCAACAAAGGCAACTTATCTAGGAATGACTCCTTCTGATCTTAAGTTGGCAATTGAAGAATGTAACCAATTGGAAGCTCAAGGTCTAATTATTCCCATAAAATCAGAATGGGCATGCTAAGCTTTTTATGTAAACAAGAGATCATAAAAATTCTGTGGAAAGAAGAGATTAGTGATTGATTATCAGCCTTTGAATTTCTTCCTTAGAGATGACAAATTCCCTCTACCAAAGATTTTCTCATTATTTACATTTTTGGCAGGAGCAAAAATCTTTTCAAAATTTGATTTGAAGGCTAGATTCTAGCAAGTTGGAATCAAAGAAGAAGACAGATGTAAAATGGGCTTTTGCATACCAAACAGGCACTACCAATGGAATGTCCTGCCTTTTGGACTCAAAGTAGCCCCATCACTGTTCCAATAGGCTATGATCAAGATCTTTCAACTCATCCTCTCCAACGCTCTTATTTATATTGACAATATTCTTTTATTTTCTGCAGATATAGAAGCCTATAAGAAACTGCTTCAATAGTTTGCTAATCTTGTTCGACATTATAGTGTTATGCTTTCACCCATTAAAATGATCATTGACCAAGCAGAAATAGATTTTCTTAGAATGAGATTCAAAGAAGGAAAGTATCTTCTAGGTCCTCACATTGTAATAGAACTGGATAAATTTCCAAAAGAAAATCTTTCTGTCAAACAAATCAGACAAGTTCTTGGCATTGTCAATTATCTTAGAGATTTTATTCCTCATTTGACAAAGAAGATAGCTCCTCTCAGAGCTCTTTTAAAGAAGAATCCTCCACCATGGTCCTTAGAACAAACAAAATCTCTTGAACAACTCAAAACATGCATAAAAAATCTTCCTGATCTCCAGATTCCCTCCATAGAAAAAAGAATCCTTTTAACAGATGCAAGTGATCAATTTTGGGGAGCTATTCTTTTAGAAGAAGATGATAACAAAAAAAGACGAATTTGTGCACATGCTAGTGGAAAGTTCACAGATGGAGAATGCCATTATCATTCAACCTTTAAAGAAGTCTTAGCAGTTAAATATGGCATAAAAAAGTTTGAATTCCATCTGATTGGTCATCATTTCAAAGTTGTGATGGACTGCTCATCATTTCCAAAAATGCATGAATTCAAAGGAAAGACTCTGCCTCATCCTCAACTTCTTCGAATGAAATAATGGTTCAGTAAGTATGACTTTGAAGTAGAACACATCAAAGGAGAAGATAACCTGTAACCAGATCTTTTAAGTAAACCACCTGTCTCTTATGGAAAAACCTTTTAGTTAAAAGTCCTCCCTATGATATATATGTATCAGACTATTAATGCCAATTTTCTTGAAAAAGGTATTCCTTCGTCCTTAATATCACACATTTCCATGACCACCCTTAACTAAGAAGCCAAAACTCAAGTTTTTAAACTTCAATCCAGACTAATCAGAAATTATGGGTTAGATTTCTTTCACATATTAGGCTTTTATCCTATTTATCCTTTCACCTGTATTTTCAGCTTCTTAAACCAAAGTCCTAAAAACCAGTTTTATTGGCTTCTTGAATTATTAATCCTGTTTTGGTATCTTTATCATTTATATTGGATTTCATTCGACCTTCAACCATTAAAGCTTGCAAGGTATATCAGTCTGCTTGAGAAGAATAAAATTCAAAATCCACATTTGTTAACTTTCTCAAATGGTTTCAAAATTTGCTAAGGTGGAAATCCTATTTGACGAATGAGGCTTATACTCAACAGGTGGCACCTCCTCTCAAATGTCATACTATCATCACCCTCAAAAGAACTTTCTTCAAAGCTAAAGGTGTTTTTACTGATGTACCATGCTTAAATATCTATGGGACATATAAACACTCAATGATACACTATATTACCATAGATACCACAGATTTTTCACCATGGATAGAGTTTCAGAGACACATGTTTGAGAAAAATGGTATTATCCTAAAAGAGATATGGCCAAAGATATTTGAAGATGCCCCATAGGAAATATTTCCCTCTGATTATGGGAAACAAATGTTGGCAGACAAAAAGTATTGGGAAAAGACACAAAGGACTACATCTATTATATCTCACATGCAAATAGATGATCCTTATCAAGCCAGCTCATTAGCAAGACATCCTTATCAAGCCAGCTCACCAGCAGAACATCCTTATCAAGCCAACTCATCCGCATAATAGATATGGTTAAACTCTTTCAAATCAGAGGACCCCCGTATGCCATTAGCTGGACATTCACAGGATCCTGACGAAGATAACCTCTTTTATAATAGTGAAGACAATATTGACGATAAGAATCTATATCCAAGTCATGACCCAATTTATCACAAGTGGTTGTAATTTAAAGGTGTTTAATCTTTGTATTTACTTTTATCACTGGACATCTATCCACATTTGTCTGTTTGTCTTTATTAGTGGATGTCTATCCATATTTGTCTATTTTTGTGTTAGGACCTTCTTGTATCTCAGCTCCTTCTCTATATAAGGAGCCTTCTATCTTAGTTCAAAGGCATAACCCCTCTTGTAAAATTTTCAGAAGCTAAATAAATAATGGCCTTCAAAAAATCTTTCTCTTATTCTCTAATAGTCAAATTATGAATTATAATCATTCTACCTACCTAAATTAAGGAGTATGCTTTGTACTTGCCTCAATGAAGGATTTGGTGCATCAGAAACTTAATTAGAATTGATCCAATTATCAACTCCATTAAGATTATAATTTATGGTTATATAGATTATAAAAAGGGGACAGGAGCCCGAATCATGATCTAATACACATCTCCAACTTTGTGATTTGATTATTGAAGAATCGAAAACATTCGAGAGGCAAGAATCTCAGGAATAGAAGCCAAAAAGGCTTGCTTTAAATTAGGATTAGTTGTGCCCCCTAACAGATAAAATCTAGTAGATATATTTTGAAAATGTCTTTCTAGATCTTTTCTTTATAGTGAACAACATTTCATTTGGTAATACTCCTTTCGTGCGACTTTAAGATCATCATCCTATTTTCCTAAGAACTCATAATGTAAGAGTCCTATAAAATCTTCTGGTGAAGTGGCATCTATCAACTGAGTCCTAGCATAAACATTTAGAGAGGCATACCAGTTTACCAGCTTTCCCACCATTTTTGTAAGAAATGTTTCAATAACAACCCTGATCTCTGCTCCAGGAATAAGCATTTTTCTAGTAATCCATGCTCTAAACTCTAGAAATCTATTCCTGTATTGTGAAGGAGGAACGTCATCCAACGTAAAGTAATTTCCAGTATTTTTCTAAAAATTTATCTGCTGATTTTGTTGTGGTGTTCTGGTCTGTCCAGATTCTTCTTCTGGATCATTAACTTCTTCAACTTGAGGTCCTCTAGAAGATGTAGCATCATCAACCATCAATTGGTAAGGTATTTCATAATCTGAATCAGAGTCACTTTCTAAAGATTCAGAAGATGAACCTTCCTTTGAGACAGATCCAATTGAAAAGCTAGGTATGGCATTTTTGGCACACTTTTACAAAAAGGAAGAGATGGGATTCATCATCATTTGAGGGTGTTTTGACTCTTCTGAGGATGAGGTTGGCGAGGCATTTTTGGGTGATGACTCAAAGGATGTTTTTTTTTTTTTTTTTAGTTTGAGAGAAACTAACTGTTTTTCCTTTTTTTTACCGTTGTTTCATTAGAGGACTGTGTTTGTGAGGGGATTTTTTATGAGGATTTGAATCCTTGAAAATTTGGAGGAATATTCAAGGGAGTTGTTGGTGCAGGAAATAAGGGTTGAGTGGAAGAGGCTATATATGGCGAACTAGGAATTGAATAAAGACTGTATAAAAAACCTAAAGGATCTGGAGATAAAGATTTTGAAGAAGTTTGTGAGGACAATTCTTCTTTCTTCCTTTTAAGATCTTTTTCAAGTTGGTTAACCTAGGATTTTAAGTTTAAAATTTTTGTTTCTTTCATTTAAATGCTATTCAATGTGCCTTTGTTGCTGATAATTCGCATAAGTTCTTGGTGCTTCATTTCTATTTGCCTTTGTAATTCTATGTGAACTGCTTCCATTAGTTTCTTAAACACCTGGAAATTTTTATTTGCCACATTCATATGTTCAGCAACTCTATTAATCTTTTCTTCAATAAGCTTCAGTTTTTTATTTTGAGCACAAGCATTCTGAGTCTACCAGTTGACCACTGCTTTTGCAGGAGTTATTTTTTTAGGTCTCCCATCTGCATCAACAATGTTTGACTCCAAGATAAAAGGTTGCATGGTGATTTGGTTCTTTGTTTCTTTGGTTAAAGGAGGAAAGTCTGTGGGTTGGAACATACAGATTTAGGGTAAAGGCTTTGACTTTTGAATTTTGGCTGAATTTTCTTTTCTTACCCATTTCAATGCTTGTTTGTAACGTAGGAGAGGAGTTGACTTAGGTTTCTATTGGGAAGGAGGTGTTTGAGGTTTGCAAGGTTCAAGAGGAATATTTTGAGTAGCTAGTGGTTTGTACCAAGCAGGAGGAGAATATGATACAAGATAATCATATTTTCCTGAAGGTTATCCCAGAGTGCAGATGCTTGAATCTCTATCTTTATATCTCCTTTTGAATTCCTTTTCACCATATTTGCTTAGAGATTTCTTCTTTTTCTTTTTCTTCTCATCATTATCAAATTAGGATTTAGCATAGTAATCATCACAATCACAATAATCAAAATAACAGTGACCATTACACTTAAAAGCATAAACTGGTCTCCTAGAATGATCAAAAGAGGCTACAGGAATGTTATCTTTTGGATCCCAAGGGTTGATTACGAACTGGGTATTAAAAACTGTAGGAGTTTCTTATTTTTTCCTAAAGAACGTATCAACTAATCCATCAAATCTTTTGATATGCACTAGATCTGTACCTTGAATTGGCTCTACTGTCTCACACAACTTCTCATAATTGGTGATCCATTTTTCTAGGAATAATTTTAACAAATCATTCATAAAGAGTTTTTTAGGAGTGTGGATACACGTGGGAGTATTATGAGAGTCTTCTTTTATGAATAAAGCATCATTTTGGACATAGGGTAGTGATAGGTTGATAGCATGGTTTTGGAGATGGTAGACAATTTGGTAATGAAGGGTGGCTACTTTGGCTATAGAAATTTGTTCAGCACCAAGGATCTGGAGTTGGACTTTTAAAGCTATCAAGGCATGAGGATAAGAAAGGGCAAGATTATAATTTGGGAAAAATGTAAAGAATACTGAGCCAACATTTAAGGATGTCTCTACAGTCCCAATTATAGCATGTTAATACTGCTTATATCTAGAATCCAAAAGAGCGATCCTAGAGAAAATAGGTTGCCCTGCTCTGCCATGGTAGGAGAGTCCTAATCTTATAGCTCCAAAGTGGATGTGAGTGTATCCCTTGTTAAGCCAAGTTCTCAGAAATTCTGGAGGAATTTCTAAGGTCACAAATTGTTCTGTCTGAGAGGCTGGTATGTGATGTTGATCAAAACTGGAGGCTTGAACATATTCTTTTATAGAAGAAGTGGGTCAGTTTACAAGAGCTTTGAAAGATTATTTCCAATTTATTTTGGTTTTTGAAAAGGCATCATAAGGGTTCAATAGGGGAAACTTTGATTCCTCAATCTTTTGGTCTTCAGGAAGGTAGGTAAACTCATACAAGTAATTGGTCTTTTCTGGGTGGTTTGGTTGATAGGAGGTGATAGGGTAACAACAACAGACTTAGTTGGCACGTATTTATAATCACATATTACAAAGGGAATGGAAGAGGGAATAGAAGACCTTTCTAGTTCAGTCATGTTTAAGAATTCCTTCTCCTTTAGTCTTCATATTAATTATAATAATTCCACCTTATGCAAAAACAAGGCTCTGATACTAATTTTCCAGAGCTCCATTAAAATTATATAATTAATATGAAGGGGACATGCGTAGTCTAGGCGAGCAAGTGATATACCAAGAGTGTTGAGCCCTTTTATTATATCAACATTTAAGAGAGTGACATTTGATCCATTTGGATTTTCTGTATCTCTTGGGATGTTGAGTCCAGAAGCAGAAAAATCTTTAGCCGTAGCATTGTCTAGGTTCTTATAGAACTTCCCATTGACGAACAATGCATGAGTTAGCAACAAATGTTAATTGTCAATATCCCACGCAAACAATAAGAAAAATACAACTACCTATTCTGGTATTACAAGCATAATTAATTTTTTTGAATAGCCAATCCATAAGAACTCGTTTTATGTGAATTTAATTTCTAACCACCAGAGTTAAAATTTCCTTCTTAAGTTTAGACAAAAAAGAAAAACTAAAATTATTTTTTAATTGTAAGATTATGAGTTTGAAATGTAATTAATAATAATAATAATAATAATAATAATAATAATAATAATAATAATAATAATAATAATAATAATAATAATAATAAAAAGAAATATGATTTTCATGACAAAACTACGACTTCGAACTTAAATAAAAATATTTTAAAAAAAAGTGAAATAAAGCATAACAAGTGACATGAAGATGTTATTATACCAGCATTCTTGGGTTCATCTATTGCTACACAGAAGTCTTGAAGAGGGTTAGGATCATAGGTAGAGACAAAGGAGCAAGCCAAAGCTAAGAGTAAGAAAGAGCAAAGGAATTTCATTTTATGTTTGTAAGCTTTTGCTTGCTATAATTGAGTGTGATCAAGGTGTGACAATTCTTGTATGTTTGTTCCACTATTTATAGGTAAAATCCATCGAAATATTCAATGCCATCAACCGATCGATCGTTGCGTATTATCTTTGTATGTTGATTTTCCAGTCTCTGGTATTAATACCACTTCATTAATTTCTTATATGGAAGTGGTCGTGTACCCATGTTTCTCCGATTTTGAATTGCTTTTCTAAGGGGTAGTTCAAAATGTTTGAATCAAGCAAACTATACGAACCTAATCTTTACTTTTCTTTTCTTGAGTTAATTCAACTAGTTTAAACTTGAAGATTGTTACTTATTACCCATTTTTCCTTTTCTTTCACTAATATAGAATTTTTTTTTACATATATTAAATTTGTAATCCATAAATTTTAAGGACTATATTGATGTCTCTAAACCAAAGTTCATTATTTTTTTCTAGAGCAAAGTAGCAAATGGCAAATGATCATTGTACATAAACAAAAATATTATGTTAATATATAAACAAAAAAAGGTAGTATATTCATTTAACTAAAAAAAATTATATTATCTGGATCAGTTGGTAGAAACCATTTTCACTTAAACGATATTTTAGATTCAAGGTGTGCCATTTGTAATTGCATAAAATTAGTTATTAAATTAGTGAAAGAGTAGTTGTAAGCACCCATTTTTGGGATGCAATTGTGCACAATTACGATGTAAGCCCCTATGATGAAATTCATTCAAAAAAATTGAAATTGGTTATCGAATTTCTAGACTTTATGGACTAAATTTCAATGTTTTTTAGGATTTAATTACAAATAAGTCAATTTTTCAGGGGTCTTTTCATAATTAAAAGTTAAAAAAAAGGTCGGCATTGGTGTAATGCCGATTGGCATTGGTGTAATGCTGATCGGCATTACACAATGTTGACCAGCATTGTGTAATGCCTATCGGCATTAGACAATGCCAATCGGCATTGCATAATGCCGACGCGTAAAAGTCCCATTTTTTTTGCTTTTTTTTCTTAATTTTTTGTCGATTTTTTCAGTGTTTTGATTGGTTAAAAATTGAATTTTATTATTATTTTTTATTTGGAAAAGATTTTGACGCATTCAAAACACATAACTTTCAAAAATCAAATCCTTATCAGTCTGTTTTGATGAGGAGATGAGTCTATTCCTCTAAAGGAGGAAGTTAGTACGCGCAGACTCGACATTTAAAAGCAGAGTCTGCATGCGTGCGAGAGGAGGATTTTTTTCTAGGAGACTCACAGAGAGATGGAGAGAAACAAACAAAAACCTGACTGCGTAAAAAAAAAAACCCTAAAATCAAAAAGCTACTGAAAATACCCTTTCCAGTCCAAAATCAACAACAATTCAATTTCAACGGTGATAATCCAATCTAACGGGCTAAAAAGAGCATTTGCACAACATCTAAAATTATCAGTGTTCTTTTCTATTTCTTTTTTTTTCTATTATTTTCTTTTTATAATTTTTATTTTGTTATTGTTTTGATTATTAAATTTCACCACTAATCTTATTACTTTTATGTTTTTATTTTGATGTCCGCATATAGATTGAGGAGGATATTGCCTATGTTTAGATGAACAAAAGGTCCATGGAATGTCATGGAAGAACTTATGTTGTTTTCCAATAGAACTTAGGATTTTTATCTTTATTTTGTATTCTAGTATCATGTGTATTTTTTTTTAATTCATGAGTGTATAATTGTTTAATTTTAATTTTGTACATAGTTTGTAATAGCCCTAGTAGTAGGAATAGTGAAAGATTTAATTTTTTGCACTTTAAAATTAATTAGTAAAACTAGATTCACTGGATAATCTTTTATAAAATTAATGGTGGCTTTAGTTAATTAGGGTTTGTATGTAATTGAATTAGATTTTTTAGAAATCATATGTGAATGTGTTTTGATTTAATTTTGCTATGCTTTTTACGTTTTTGGGCTTTTTTTATATTATTTTGGGCCCCAAGCCCATTTTTAGGTCTAACTCACTTTAAATAGGCTTAAAAATGATTTAGGGTTTTAAATAATTAAAATCAATTTAGGCCCATTAGGTTAATTAGATTTTAAGCCCATTTAGTTAATTAAAACTTATTTAGACTTAGCTCAGCCCACTTAATTTCATTTCTTTTAAAATAAATAGACCTAGGCGGACATTTCACTTAAAATAAAACCAAATTAGACTTAGGCCAATTAATTTAACTTTCCTTTAAAATTGAATAGACTTAAGCTCATTCTTTAGACAAACTAAAATAAGTAGATGTAGGCTTACTAATTAAAAATATAGGCCCACTTTTATTCTCTTTCTCATTTGTAAATAAAATGTAAATTTTTTAATAAAATTAACATAGTTTAGACTTAGGGACAACACAATCTTGAGTGCATTTTTTATGTGTAATTTTATTGACTAGATGCCTAGGGTTAAATGAATGTCAAATAGGGTTTAATAAAATTGAATGTAATTAAAGGATGAAATAATCATTTATAAAATTATTCTAAATGAACATGAGACTAAGAAAAGTTAGTATTCCGTATCTAGAATCTCTTGGTTATGGTGCTAGCTTTCTTTTAAGGAATCGAGTACCACCTTTTCAATTTGTCCCAGTTATTACCCTGGGTGGCGACTCCTTATCTCGTCGTCATGTTTTTGTGATAGTGGTTAGTGTGTTCTTTAAGGCCTTGAGCCTAAATAGTGTTGCGGTTGCTAAAATCTTAGACACGTGCTAAACCCCACCGTCTATAGTGGTGACTTTATTGGGGATAAGAGATATTGATTCTACTTGTGTTCTTTAGAATTATTTTATCGATTATTATTTCATTATTGTATTTATTCTGCATGTCCCTACTAAACCGATGGTGTTGGTTTTTGATTCCATGATTCCACTAGCTTCATGGAGTTATAGATTGGCTAACCATCACTTTTATCTTTAACTCAGTTCAAGAGAGATTACTGGGCTTATCTGACTAGAGTTTATAACACAGGTCCTTAAGGGGGGTAATCTTCTCTTGAGTTAGTAAAGGATGTTGGGCCCCTCTGACCTTGGCCTATAACTTAAAGTCCATAATGGAGAGCATCTTGCTAAGGGAACCTTAACTTTTCATCAAACCCTAACCACATATAATGGCCTAGTTACTTCTCCTATGATCTTTATCCAAAATGCTTGTTTGTTTGAATTGCCATGAGGTATTTCTATTTATAAAAGCCCAGGCCTATACCTTTGAAGCTCATTTAGGCTAATAAAGATTAGGGTAGACCTTTATATTTAGAAATGTTATTTATGTGCTTTTATCTTTAAAGAGAGATTTGGCATGCGCGTTGGCTCTTAATATCCCTTGTTGATATGAAGGCCAAGATAAAAAATCCTAGGAAAAATAGACTCGCCATTAAATACGTGTGTGGGAGAAATAAGGTTGGAAGGTTTACCTACATAATGGCATGTTGATTACTTCTTGATACTTGCTATGTGCTAAGTGCTTGCTTGCTACTTGTTGCATGAACACATGCATCATGCATACATGAATACATACAGTCCATGCATCATACTAACACCTTATTTTGCAGCCATCATAGATTCATCTGGGTCTTCTTGTATTTGGGGATAAAAAGGTGGCAGATTAACTAGGACGAACCTAAGCCCAAAGCCAATAGCTCAAGAGATCCTTCAAGAACTAGAGAAGAGTCCAATCAATTAATTATTCCTAGAATATGAACCAACTCAGACTGAATGGACTAAAATGGAACAATAACTAGAGATGTGGACCTTAAAGGACATTAAGGGAGCTTTGATGGATGACATAAGAGCTATGATGCAAGATGAACTGAGACAGGCTTTGGTCGGACTAGTGCAACCTGTTGTTGAACAACCACTTGTTATTACTATTGAACAGCCACTTGCTGTAGGAGCTCCACCTATTTTTGGAGCTCCTCCATCTGCTGCTAGAAATGTGCCTGCTACTGGTGTGAGACTGGAAGATGTTGAAAACTACATGGTAGAAAAAATGAAGAGAGAATCACTTGAATTGGTTTAAGACCTTGAGTCCAAGTAGATGCAAGCACTGACTCAGAAAATGTCCAAGATGGAAGAGCTTATTAGAGGACAAGGAATGGGATATTCTTTTGACTTTCATGACATGCTGCAAATGGAGGGAGATAAGCTGCCTGAAAAATTCAAAATTCCTCAACTGCAGAAGCTTGATGGGAGAGGAGATCCTTAAATTCACTTGAGTCAATACACTACAACTATGAGCACTATAAAAGCACCTATAGTGGTAGTCATTAGGTTGTTTGTGCTGCCTCTAGAAGGAATGGCTACGAACTGGTACCATGGGTTATAAAAATCTATTAGAGCTGACTGGAAAGAATTGTGTAATGCTTTTTTGAAACAACATGATTACAATACCAAGTTGGAGGTATCCATCAAGGATCTAGAGTTAACAAAACAAAAATCAAATGAGTCTTTTTCTAATTTCTTAACTTGTTTCATAAATAAAGTAGGGATATTGAAAAATAAGCTTACTAAGAAGGATCAAGTTAGAATGATAGTTCGTAATGTGTCACCTAATTTGGTTAAGAGCGTATAGATGATGAATCCCAAAACCTTTGTGGATTTGTATGATGATGGGTTATAAGATGAGGAAATTGAGAGTGAGAAAAAGAAAACTACTAGAGGCACAGGAACCTAAAACTACCTAACTAGGGGCATACAACAAGGAAGTACTAGCCGAGTTATAGAGGTGCGTGCAGTTCAGCAACCCATGAGATTTTCTAACTTCAACTAGCCACTCTCTAAAGTCCTAAAAAGGCTAATTAAAAAAGGCCTACTCACACCCCTGACCTTTTCCAAACCCCCAAATCCAAATGTCCCTGGCTATGATCCAAATAGTTACTGCAAGTTTCATCAAGTAGCTAGCCATTCCACAGATTCCTACATTTGCCTAAAACACAAAATCCAAAACTTAATAGACTTCAAAAAAATCACCGATCCTGAGAAATCCAATCCCAACACAAACACCAAAAATAACCCTTTCCCAGACTATCGAAATGTTCCACCACCAGCCACTATGATGATCAACTCAGGAGTTATCGAAGAAGTGCTAGACTCCTTTGAGAATCTAAACCTTGCAAACATTGATAAATCTCCTGAGGTCCCTAGAAGAGTGGAGGATTTGCTAGGAGAACCCTCAAGAAAATTTGATTACAAAGTGTTTTATTCCAAGCCACCCTTTGCTGATATTCTTATTGATTCAATCACACCCTCTGGATGGGATGACGAGTTTGAAGATGAATTGGTAAAAGGAGAGATTGAAACTAAAACTCCTGAGGTGTAGAGGATTTGTTGGGGCAGCCTTCGGGCAAATTTGATTACAAAGTTTTTTACTCTAAGCCTGCCTTTGCTGATATACCCATGGAAGAGATCGTGCCGATAAGATGGGGTGATAAGTTTGAAGAAGATGAATTCTTAACCCCAGAACTGTCCTAAGAAGGGGTTGAAGAGTTGCTAAGCCAACATATGGACAAGCTAAGGGAGTTGAAATGAAAAGAAACATGCATAGTGGAAGTTTGGAAAAATGGGAGAAGGGAACGGATCGTTGGGGCCGTGGACATCTGGTATGATTCTGATGAATAAAAATCCACTAGAGTTTATGTATGGAGTGATAATCTACATGTAAATCACATTACTAGAAGTGGGAGGAATTACTAGACAGCAGAAAAGCAAAATGAAAGGGTTGTAGAAAGGGAAGAAACAGAAGATGCAGAAGTAAAGGAAGGATAGAAAGAAGACCTGATCCTAGAACAACTCAAGAAGGCTAAAGAAAATGTGAGCATCTGGGAATTACTGATGCATTCGGGTAGTCACATAAGGGCTCTGGTTAAAACTTTGTCGAATATGAGCATTGAAACAGCAGCTACGCCTAAGGCTATGGTAGCAAAGGTGATAGAAAAGAAACATAGGCTGATAACATTCTCAGATGATGACTTGCCTTTGAAGGGAAGAAACCAAAATAAGACATTATTTATCCTAGTTGAAGTAAAAGGGAAGAGAACCAACTTTGTAATGGTGGATGATGGTTCAGCTATAAATGTATGCCCTCTAAAGATCCTGCCTAATTTGGGTCTGAAAGTAGATGACTTTATTATTTTAAATCTTATAATCAGAGCTTATGATGATAGTATCAGGAATGTGGAGGGAACATTTTAGACTTTGGTCAAAACAGGGCCCGTAGAATCGACTATTGAATTTACTATGCTGGGCATCCCTGTTACCTATGCCCTGTTGTTGGGAAGGCTGTGGTTTCATGTCCTAAGAGGAGTACCTTTAACTATACACTAAAAAATAAAATTCCCATATGAAGGAGATGTCGTAACAATAGAAGCTGGAACCAATGTAGCTATTGTAGCTATACTTGATAAACAGAAGCAAGTGTGTGTTCCACATGGTTTCCAAGTTGTTGGAATATTTGATGGGATGGATCCCACGGTTGCAAAAATGATGAAAAGAATGAATTATCGACCTGGACAAGGGCTCGAAAAGAATGAACAAGGAAGTCCTAAGCCCCTAAACATTAAGACCCATGACCATATTAAGGGTTTGGGATATATTAAGGCAGGACAAGCTACTAGAAGAGAAAAGAATAAGGAGAAAGAAAAAAGAAATAAGCCCTTGGGAAGAATTAGACCACTAAGTAAGAACTTCATCAAACCAGAGGAGGGCAAGTATAATCCAGGCACCAAAGAATCTGTTAACGTTGCTGGAAAGGATGTCCCTGGGTTTGAGATCTTCAAGGAGCAGATTGTGGAAAACCTAGTAGCCAGTAACAAAGAGGAAGTCATGAAGCAAATAACTGAAAAGATGGGCGATGATGTTGTTGAGGAGCTGTTGTGTTTGCCACCTGAGGAGGAACCACCCCAGGACTTAGCTATTGTTATTAGTGATAGTTTTATTGATTTTTTTTATGAAGAAACTGATGTAATAACGTATAGTCTTTATGCGAACGAGGATGTTGTTTTTCCTATAGTCAATGATATGAATGTTGGTTTTGCTTACCTATGTGATGTACATCCTGATAATTCTGTGCATTATAATTTTGATAGGTCATGCATGTTTGACATTAATTCAATTCAATTTAATTCATTTAATATGGGCACAAATGATAATCCAAAGAAAATTTCTATATCACATTATGTAACTCCTGAAAAGAGAAAAAATTTTAAGAGAATATTAACAAAAAGAAAGGTAGTATTTGCTTGGACTTATGAAGACATGCCAGTTTAGATAGGGAAATAGTAAAACATCACATTCTAACTCATTCAGAAACCAAGCTGGTTAAATAGATATTGCATAGATTAAGACCAAAATGGATAGAAAAGATAAGAGAGGAAATTTCCAAGCAAATACAGACTAACTTCCTAGAAGTAGTAGACTACCCTCAATGGCTAGCAAACATAGTACCTGTTCTTGAGAAAGATGGCAAAGTACAAATGTGTGTAGATTTTAAGGATCTAAACAAAGCCTGTCCAAAAGATGACTTCCCGTTACCTCACATTGATGTAATAGTGGATAGTGCTGCAGCAAGTGCAATGTATTCTTTTATGGATGGATTTTTCAGGTACAACCAGATAATGATGGTAGTCATGGACAAGATTAAGATAGCTTTCATCACAAAATGGGGGGACCTATTATTATAAGGTGATGCCTTTCAGACTGAAGAATGCAGGTGCAACTTATTAAAGAGCCATTATTGCACTTTTCCATGATATCATGCATAAGGAGTTGAAGTGTATGTGGATGACATGATGGTCAAATTAGGGATAAGAGGAAGACACTTTAAAGCTTTAGATAAATTTTTGGCCCGAATTGAGAGGTACAACCTGAGACTTAACCCGAAGAAGTGCATTTTTGGGGTTTCTTCAAGGAAGCTGTTAGGGCATATAGTGAGCAGCCGAGGAATTAAAGTGGATCCAGATAAAGTGAAAGCTATCCAGGAAATGCCGACACCAAAGACAAAGAAAGAAGTAAGAGGATTCCTTAGTAGGTTGCAATATATTAGTAGGTTTATCGTAAAACTCACTAATATTGTTGGCCTTATCTTTAAGCTCTTAAGGAAAGATCAACCAGTTAAGTGGAATGATGATTGTCAGAAAGCTTTAGATAAGATCAAGGAGTAGCTTGTTAATCCACCTGTTCTAAAACCTCCTAGACAGGGTAAGCCATTGGTTTTATACTTGGCTTTAAAAGAGGATGTAATGGGGGTAATGTTAGCACAAAAAGGGTTAGATGGAATAGAGCACACAATGTACTACCTAAGCAAAAAGTTTCTATCATACGAGGAAAAATATGATTTAGTAGAAAAGGCATGTTTGATCATAATTTGGGCTACGAAGAAATTGAGGCATTATTTTCAATCTTATAAGGTTCAAGTTATTTCAAGAATAGACCCTCTAACGTAACTATTTCAAGCATCGACTCTAACTAAAAAAATATCTCAATGGTTGGTACTCTTAACTGAATTTAATATAGAGTACATTGCTACAAAGGTAATCAAGGGAAGAGCAGTAGCAGAATTCTTAGCTTAGAATGCGATCGAAGGTGAAGAGTAGTGGAATTTAGAGTTTCTAAATGAGAACTTAGCAGTTGTAGAGCATTGAGAGTGGAAACTTTACTTCGATGGAGCTGTAAATAACAAAGGAGCTGGATTGGGAGTGATTCTTGTTACACCAAAAGAGAAACTATATCAATGGCAAAGAAACTGGATTTTAAGGTCACAAACAACATGGCCGAGTATGAAGCATGTATCTATGGAGTTGAGGTAGCTATGGCAGTTGGAGTAAAAGATTTATTGGTTTATGGGGATTAATGTTAGTCATAAATTAGGCTAATGAAGAATGGGAAGTAAAAGAGGAAAAGCTGGAGCCTTATATCTGCTATTTGAAAGCCTTAATGAAGAATTTCACCAAATGTCTCTTTATCCATCTATCTAGAGACAATAATTAGATAGCAGATGCATTGGCAACACTCTCTTCAATGTGGGATAGTGCAACTAGATTGGCCATGAAACCTTTAGTGATCATGAAGTTTAGAGCACCGTGTTATGGGGGTGAACAGATTATGAATGTTCAAATGGGGCCTGAAAGCCTTGGTTTTATGATGTCCAGAGATTCATTAAAGAAGGAATTTATCCAGATGAAGTAGCTTCAAAAGAAATAAATGCTCTTATTGTCCTTGCATGTAACTATACAATTCATGATGGGGTATTATAAAAAAGAATGCTAAATAGGATGCAGCTCAGGTGCCTAAAAAAGGATGAAGCTGAAGAGGTGATGCAAGAGATTCATGCAAGGGCTTACGATTCTCATATGAATGGGATAATACTAGCCAAGAAAATAATCAGACAAGGGTACTATTGGATGACTATGGAAAAGGATTGTATTAGGATAGTATGACAATGCCATCAGTGTTAGATCCACGAGAATCTTAGTCATATGCCTCCAATAGTGCTGAATAGTTTATCATCCCCTTGGCCCTTTACATCATGGGGAATTGATATCATAGGAGAAATAAGACCAATAGCATCAAATGGGCATTAATACATAGCGGTGGCAATTGATTACTTCTCGAGATGGGTAGAGGCAGAATCTTTCGATACTCTAAAAGCAAAATAAATGGTACAATTCATCGAGAAGAGCCTTATCTGCAAATATGGGGTTCCACATCATATTATGATAGATAATGGGGTTCAATTTCTAGCAGAAATAGTAGAGTTATTATAAAAATATGGGATTGAGCACCATAAATCTCCACCTTATCGCCCTCAAGCTAATGGAGCAGTGGAAGCAGCTAATAAAAATGTCAAGAAAATCCTTTCTAAAATGGTTAAAACTTACAAGGATTGGTCATAATATCTTCCTTTTGCCTTATGGGGATATAGGATTACAGTTAGAACTGCCACAGGCCAAACACCATTCTCATTGGTATATGGTTGTGAGGCATTTTGCCTATAGAAATCGAGATTAAGTCCTTGAGAGTAGTCATGGAAGCTAAAATAAATGAGAATGAATGGGCACAAAAAAGATATAATCATCTCGTATCTTTAGATGATAAAAGGATGGATGCTTTATTCCATACTAAGATATATCAAAGAAGGATAGCAAGGGCGTTCAACAAGAAGGTTAAGCCTAAGAAGATCAAAGCTAGAGATATGGTGTTGAAAAAGTCTAGAGCTGTGGTGTTCGATTCGAGAGGTAAATTTAAACCGAATTGGGAAGGACTGTACTTGGTTAAATCGGTCCTACCTAAAGGAGCTGCTAAGATATTAGATATTGAAGAGAATGAGTTCATTGAAACTATTAATCTAGATTGCCTCAAGAAGTACTACCTATAAAAAATATATGAATAAAAGTAAAATAAAGAAATAAAGTCAACTAGCCTGAAAACCTGAAAAGGCTAGTCAGGCAAAAGTTAGGACATTCTCGCTGCTCAGAAAACTCGTAAAGCACTAACAAGCAAAAGTTTGGGAAATAAATAAAAAAGGAATGGTCCTGCTGATTAGAAAACCTGAAAGGGCTAGTCAAGCAAAAATTAGGGAAATAAAATGTGAGCAAAAAATATTCAGTTAGAAAATCCATGATGACTAGCTGATAATAGGAGTTATGTCATGTGATGTATTAAATATTCTCTTTTTGGCCCTAATTAATGAATGAAATTGAAATTGAAGTTTTATTAAACTTTGTATGTCCTCCTTTATTATAAAGCATAAGTCCTTGAAAGGAAAACAAAACATAAGAAAGCCTAAAACTAGCTCTACGAGACCATTCTATCTAGTGATGTCTTTATTTCTTCCTTTGTGACTCATCATACAAAGCTTGAGTTCTCTTGTACCTAGCAAATACTGGTGGTTCTGTCTTTTGGATAACAATCCAAGTTTTGTAATCATCATCAGTAGTCACATCAGCATCCAGGTGTATGTTCTGTTCAAGAGCTCTACAAGGCCATAAGATCCTAATCTTATCCAGAGAATCTTGTCTCAGAGGAAAGCGTTCAAAGTTGGGCAGGACAGTAACAATGAACTAAGGGCGACCATACTGACAGCAAAGGCATAAAAGGGTAAAAAAGGTAGAGAAGTGCAGCCTTGGAATAGGAATACAGTGATCATATAGCTCAATAGTCATGAACTTCAATCTCCACCAAGGGCAGACCTATGTGATCTCAGCATTTGAAATCTTCTTTAACCAGTCAACCCATTGGTCCATAGAACGTTTGTCCTTGATTTTTAAGGGATGAGATTATAGCTGATGAGGTTGATAAGTCAAAGGATTGAGGGGTACATTAAGTAAGCTCAGCTTTTCCTGTAACCAAATCTAAAAAAAAAGGTGTAAGAATAATAAAATAAAAGCCCGTTAAGTTGAAAACCCAAAAGGGCGACTTAGGCAAAAGTTAGGGCAAGCATACTAAGTTAAAAACCCGAAAGGGCGGCTTAGGCAAAAGTTAGGGCAAGCCTGTTAAGCTAAAAACTTGAAAGGGCAGCTTAGGCAAAATAAAATAAATAAAAGTTTTGGTTGCATACCTAAAGAAGAAGTAAATTGCTTGAAAAATGGTTATGAGTCTTGAAACTGTCTAGCTCAATGATGGTCTCAGCAAGGATAACTAGCATAGGGTTAGCTCCAAGCTCTATCTATTCTAAAATACTGAAAATGCATGTATTAGCATCACCATGATGAGAAACTAGCAAAAATTGAGCATATAAGTAGAAAGCAACTGTTCTAGTCCAAGAAGTAGTGTTCTTGTCCCAAGTCCCACATACAGTGATCAGAGAAGAAAGATTGATGGTCCTAGGGTTATGCATATACACATAAGTATCATTTGGGGGCAAATCAAAGAACATAACCAATCTGCCAGGAAACTGTATCTCCAAATCAGGAAGGGCTATCACAACAGTTGAGTCTAATATGCATCCCAGAATAACGGTAAACTCTTCAATCATTAGACGAAGGTCTTGCTCATTAAACTTGAATACATGGTCCTTGACATCCAAGAAGGTAGCAATAACATGTAGGAGATTGTTATCAATAGTTAGGTGCTAAAGAGATTTTAGGGATTTGATGTGGAAAGGTTGAAGCTTATTCCAGTCATCACCATTGAGACATCTAAGAAATTTCTTCATTGTTTAGAGAGATGCTTCAGTCATGATAAGGATGAAGAGAATGAAGGAGAATGCCCCTTGTATGGTTTTATATAGGGAAAGAAGATAAGTTCATATGGGAAAAGGATTCTGCTAGCAAAGAAAGATGCCGATAAGGTGATAGAATCTGAGAAGAATTGGGATAAATAGATAATTGGGAAGATAATCCATTCTTTTAATAATTTATCTATCCAATATTATCCATCTTGGAAAAGGATTAAAATAAATGGATAATTAATTAAAAAGGATAATGTTCATTAACTATCTTTTTTAATTAGTTATTTATTAAAGAAGAAGAAAAAAAAGAGGAAAAAAATCTATTAAGATGCAAACACTATTTCAATTCTATCTAACAGTGTTTGAGATAGTGCAGGAATAAAAATAGCAGTATAATAGAGAACAGTCAAATATAGACACACAGAAAGTCAAGAATATAAAAACTCTAAATCACTCATCTCGAGCTATAGTATCAAGCCATGGGCTCCATCCTCTGGTAGGGTCATCATGATGATAAGTGTCTAGAGGTCTGGCAAATAAAGTCCCAGCATTGTATGGATCAAAGCCTAAGTTTGCAAGCTATCGACGAAGCACATCGTTCTCCCACTCTAGACTACTGGAATAGCTTTGCATACACAGAAAACATCATATCATATGCATTTCATGTATAGCATGCATACATTTTGCATTTTCTCAATGTAGACGCTTACCTGCCAACAGTCTGTAACCTACATCATGAATAATCTTTGAGATGAGGCAAGTTCGTATAGATACTCTGCCTGTGTCCGGGGAACCTATTTTGTAAAATTTTTACTAATATAAATATCAAGTGTACAGATCCATACAAGAAATAAATCAAACGTACTCACATGAAAAGCATCTGGTGGATAGAAGTTAAGAAGCTGAGCATCCTCAAACTGCATCTACTACTCAACTGGAGCCTAAACAATGGGAACCCAGTAGAACATAAACTTGTCTGGAAGAGAGACATCACCAAGCTTAGCACCAACAAAGGCCCCATCACGGTTAGTCCCAACATGCAGAGGACTAGGCCTAAACTCAAATCTCTCGGTCTCAGGGCTAGTCTTAGGATCAAGAATAGTCTCAGTCTTTTGAACAGTCTCAGTCTCTACCTCCTCCTCTTCAACAGTAGGAGAGTAAACTTCCTTAAACTAAAAAAAAGAGTTATTCACAAATTCTAAAAAGATAATTGAAATCATTAGGAGATACCTCAACATCACCAATGGGAATATGCTCTAAAAGGTTCTCCTAGATATATTATCGATAATGGCAGGATCGCTCAACCAAAGTTGAAGCATCATGCCCCTACAGTGCCTCCCTCAGCTCTAATCTAGTAAGATCAGAACTCCATAGCATAGAAGCAAGAATATCAAAAGGGACACATCGCCTAGTAGGTCCTGCAAACCAACGATATACTCGCTCTCCAAAATACCACATCTTGCAACCATATCCAGGAAGTAGAATCCTCAGTGTCTCTAGCCTCACTGCACCAGCCATGAAGTTATATCATGGGAAATCATCGGCACCTTCCAATCAACCAGGATCAACCTACAGATTTTCATTTTCATTAGCTAAATTAAGTTTCACTAGCTAATACTAATGATTTTATTATTTTTCTTACCAGGTTCCATTCTAGAGAATTCAGATGGTCATGGTACGTCTGAAGTGTGTTCCTAATACTAGCAAGGCGAGATGAACCCCATCTCTGTGTTAAAGGCAGATTCCTATCTAGGCTAATAGCACCAAAACCTTGAACCAACCCAATCTCAATACTCTAATTCTGAGAAAGAAAAGGAGTTAGTAAAATCAAAAGAGGGATTAGGAAATATGCAAAATTAAAGGCAAATAAGAACATAAATGTAATGCATGCCAAAAGCCGCATATGGTCACTATGCCTCTGCAAATAGTGTCGAGTCTGAAGTAGAGATAAGCATGTGCTACAGATCCCTAATCAAGAGTAACGACCTTGTCTAAGTCACACAGGGGGCCTAAAAGAGCAATGCTCACCTCATGATCAGTCTCATAGAAAAGAGTAGTGCCTAGCAAGATGAAGAGGAAACATCTTGCCTTCTGAGCAATCTGGTGAGGAATAATATTGGGTAGACATCTGAAGCCCTTAACTAGAGAGGAAAGAACTACGTTCTTACGGTTCTTCCACATCGGGAAAAATCCAATCATATCATGCACAAACTGACTCCTACTCCCCTCAGGAAGGTTGCAGTAGCTTATGTTAAAGGGTACAGGAGTCCCTCCAAATGCGATACCAGTAATAGTAGAGAAACTCATAGGTGTTATCATCAACTCGCCTACAGGGGTATTGAAGGTGTGAGTGGTGTCCATCCACCTCTTAATCAGTGCAAATAAGGAATAATGATCTGATCTACCCTGAGTAGTTGGAAGAGCAATAATGAAACGTCTGAAGCTAGAGGCCCAGATGATCTGCGTCACATTCTCTGGTAAACCATGGAACAACTCTCGAGCCAAGTGGAAGCATCCTGTGAATTTCAGTGGTTTCTAAATAAAATTCAGAAAACCAACATCATTCTCTACATTGCTTTTATTTATTAATTTATTTGTTCATTTATGTGTAAAAAAAAATTTAAAAATCCGCAATTCCGATCGGAATTCTAGATTTCTGATTGGAAATCCAATTTTTCAATTGGCAATCTAGAAAATCGATCAGTCAAGCATGCAATTTTGATGACTCCCAATTATTTTTCAACATTTAATTTTATTTTTTTCTTACATATCCCAGTTAATTTTTAAATTTAATTTAGTTAGCATGCATTTAAATTTTACACTATAAAATTTAATCATTATAGCTAATTATTTGAATTAATCTTGCAGAATGAATCAAAAGGGATAGAAAAAATACCTCATTGCCAGTCTGTGAAGACCTGCGAAGATGTAAACAGGTTAAAGGAAGGATGATATCACCTTCTCGTAGTCCAAGTCTATTCTATGGAAAACATGGACTCAAAATAATTGGATATGCTTGCATACCTACTCTCCCACATGGTTCACATTACGGGTGGACCATTGGATTAGACAGATTGAAAATCGGACCATAAATGGTAAAGAAATCAAGAAAAGAAAAAATCAAGATCAATTGGAAAGAAAAAGAAAAGAAGAAAAGAATAGGAAGAGAAGGGAAGTGATCGACAAAAAGGAAAGGATATATAAAATGGAAAATATCCATTTTAATCCTTCTAATTTACTTACATTTTTATCAATCTTTTCTTTCTTGCAATTTGGTCCATAATTGCATTCAGATTAGGAACATGTTCCTAAATAAATCATGACATTCATCAAATTAATAATTCATTGAATTATTAAAACTACATTATCAATCTGTGATTTTGAATTTTTTGTCAAGTACAGAATATATAACAAGATTACATAATTCAGTTTTTGCATTTTACATGCATCATTTCAATGAAAGGATTCATATGATGCATAGTAGCTATGATATGAATTTTAAATGATTATTTTATGAGCTGCACAGTAGTCATAACCTTCATTATGTTATGTACTGCATAACAATTATGATATAAACTTTCAAATTCATCATTTCTAGACATTCCACAGGAACTATAGTAGATTTTTAATTCAACTTCACTAGACATCCCATAGGGAATATAGTGTACATCACTAGACATCCCACATAGAATATAGTGTGCATTGTTAGACGTCCCATCGAGAATATAACAAAATTCATTAGTGCTAGATGTTCCACAGGAACTATAGTAGATTATCAATTCAACTTCACTAGGCCTCCCACAGGGAATATAGTGTGCATCATTAGACGTCCCACAGGGAATATAACAAAATTCATCATTGCTAGACGTTCCATAGGAACTATAGCAAGTTTTCAATGTATCATCGCTAAACATCCCATAAGGAATATAGCAAAACTCATTTGCACAAAGTCCACTAGACGTTCAGTAGGAAATATAGTGAGACTTGTCAAACATTCCACCTTGCTCAGCAATTTGGGCATCGATCTATCATTTAGGATACAATCAAGTGTCGTAATTTCTTTCTTTCAAAATTGTGTGCTTTTATTGCTTTGCCGTAATTTGTCAAGCAAACAATGACAACGGGTCGCAACTGTAAGCACCCAATTTTGGAATGCAATTGTGCATAATTATGACGTAAACCCCTATGATAAAATTCATTCAAAAAATTGAATTTGGTTGTCAATTTTTTGGACTTTAGGGACAATATTTTTTAGGATTTGATTACAAATAAGTCAATTTTTCAGGGGTCTTTTGGCAATTAAAAGTTAAAAAAAAAGTTGGCATTGGTGTAATGCCGACCGGCATTGCATAATGCCAACGTGTAAAAGTCCTTTTTTTTTTTTCAAATTTTCACATTTTTTTATCGATTTTTTCAATGTTTTGATTGGTTAAAAATTGAATATTATTATTATTTTTTATCTGGAAAAGAATTTGATGCATTCAAAACACGTAACTTTCAAAAATCAAATCCTTATCAGTCTGTTTTGATGAGGAGATAAGTCTGTTCCTCCAAAGGAGGAACCTAGTACGCGCAGACTCGACATTTAAAAGCAGAGTTTGCATGCATGCGAGAGGAGAATTTTTTTTCCGAGAGACTCAGAGAGGGATGGAGAGAAACTCATAAAAACCTCACTATGCAAAAAAACCCTAAAATCAAAAAGCTACTGAGAACGCCCTTTCCAGTTCAGAATCAATAATAATTCAATTTCAACAATGATAATCCAATCTGAGGGGCTAAAAAGGGCATTTGCACAATATCTATGGGTGTATAATTGGTTAATTTTAATTTTGTATGTAGTTTATAATAGCCCCAATAGTGGAAATAGTGAAAGATTTAATTTTCTGCACTTTAAAATTAATTAATAAACCTAGGTTCACTGGGTAATCTTTTATAAAATTAATGATGGCTTTAGTTAATTAGGGTTTGTATGTAATTAAATTAGGTTTTTTAGAAATCATATGTAAATGTGTTTTGATTTGATTTTGCTATGTTTTTTTTATGTTTTTGGGCTTTTTTATATTATTTTGGGCCCCAAGCTCATTTTTAGGTCTAACTCACTTTAAATAGGCTTAAAAATGATTTAGGGTTTTAAAATAATTAAAATCAATTTAGGCCCATTATGTTAATTAGATTTTAAGACCACTTAGTTAATAAAAACTTGTTTAGACTTAACTCAGTCCATTTAATTTCATTTCTATTAAAATAAATAGACCTAATCTCACATTTCACTTAAAATAAAACCAAATTTGACTTAGGCCCATTGATTTAACTTTCCTTTAAAATTGAATAGATTTAAACTCATTCCTTATACAAACTAAAATAAGTAGATTTAGGCTCACTAATTATAAATGTAGGCCCACTTTTAGTCTTTTTCTCACTTGTAAATAAAATGTAAACTTTTTAATAAAATTAACATAGTTTAGACTTATGGACAATGCAATCTTGAGTGCATTTTTTATGTGTAATTTTATTGACTAACTGCCTAGGGTTAGATGGATGTCAGATAGAGTTTAATAAAATTGCATGTAATTAGAGGATGAAATAATCATTTATAAAATTATTCTAAATGAATATGAGACTAAGAGAAGTTAATATTTTGTATCTAGAATCTCCTGGTTATGGTGCTAGATTTATTTTAGGGAATTGTGTACCATGTTTTTAATTTGTCTCAGTTATTACCCTGGGTGACGACATCTCATCTCCACATCATGTCTTTGTGACAGTGGTTAGTGTATTATCTAAGGTCTTGAGTTTAAATAGTGTCACGGTTGCTAAAATCTTGGATGCGCACTAAACCCCGCCGTCTACGATAGTCAAATGGTAACTTCTTTTCAAAGGCATCATAAAGTATACGGCTCAATTCTTACTATCTTCTATTTAAAAAAGAGAATTATTCTCTGTTGTATAGTTTATCAATGTTTAAATCATATGACCTTATTCTTAATAAAAAAAATTAGTTATTAAAAATTTTTTACTCTTTTTATAAGTCCATTTGAATCGAATCAAATTAATTAAAATTAATAAACTCTGAATATCTATATTTAAACGTAAAAAATTATATTATATCTCACAGTAGCCGCATGAGGATTCAAATACGTAGGGGAGTTGTTGTTGTTGTTGTTTTTTTTTTTTTTTTTTTTTTTTTTTCACATTAGAGGGGAAAAAGACACTACGAATTTAGCAGTAACATGAATGAACCTCACCCACAAGATCCTGATACAGCAGCTCACAGATGCAGGCTGGCGCTAACCGAAGTTCATAACCCAGCCAAATGGTCAGCACGTATGTCTTTCATTCGAGAACAGATATAGGAACGAATATTGGGTTCAAATAAAGAATTATTATCTGCTTAAAACGGATTGGATGACCAAGACTAATCAAAGTCCTTCATTGACTATACTGACAAGGACTGCAAATTATTTCCACCAAGCTCCTCGTATTTCTTAATTTTAAATTAGATTATTGCATTCCAACAAACTCAAATGGTTATTCGCTTTTGGTTGATAAAATGCTCTAATTACAACACAACATAAAAATAATTATGTAATTTTTGAAATTTTAATTATATTTTTCTAAATATTGATGAAATTAATTTGTTAATTGTAGAAAAAATATTAATGGATTATTAATTAGTAATTAAACTGTAATTAATCAAAATTGACATTTGTTTGTCTAATGAGCAGTTTGAATTATTTTTTTTTATTTTTATTTTTACATCTGATGTACTTGTATCCAGTATTTTGTAAAACTTAACTAATTCATATTCGATTTTGGTAAGACTCTGAAGGGTGCCAAAGATCTCCCTATGAGTATTTAACGCTTCTGCATATGTTAAATCTCAAACTTGATATTTAATTTAAGTGGCATTAGATTCAAACCATCTGACCGAGTGCTCATAGGTGCAATTTGAATTCTTTTAAATAATAAGATTTTGAAGGTGTTAGAAGAATTTTGTTCCTATCATAGAGTCCTTCCGACTCGAACTTTTGTTCAAATATTATGTGGTCATCATATATTGGAGATATTAAATGCAAAAATATAACCAATTTATGTTGAACTAGTAAGGAGTTTAAATTTATTTAAATAAAGTCTTAAATTTAAGTCTTATATATAGAGAAAACATGTATTGAAAAAAAAAATTTATTTTTTATAAGTCTAGCCGGCTCAAATTCCTAATTAATTAGAGTATTTATAGCCACTGAATACTTAGTGAAAAAAATGTAAAAAATGTATTTAAAAGAGTTCACCTTAACTCTTCATGTGTATGCAGCATACTAACTTAGACATTGGAGTCCTTAATTATAAGAGAAATCTCACGAATTCACCCAAACTTTTTTTTTTGTGTGCAGATTTAAACGAAAGATTTACAAACAAGTTATATCATTTTCGTATTTAATTAAAAATAAAAAATCATTATTAGCCAATTAAAACTATGAAATTAGAACTATGAGAAAAGTGATTTGATAGCTATTTTTCTTATGTAAATTTAAATTTTGTATATAAATTTATAGAATTAATTTATATCCCATTCATTAATGGAGAGAATTATCTCCTATTACATGATCGATTAATATTTAAATTATTTGAACTTTTATTAATTAAAAAAGAAACTGTAGAATTACAATAGAGAGATGGCGAGAATGCTCTCATATTTGTAGTATCTACAATGATTTTTAAAATTATAAAATTAAATGAGATCTTGTTATGTTTAAAAAATATGAGTAAAAATATTGTCACATAAAATTTTGTTTTAATAATCATTACGCAAAAAAATAATTTTATGTCTAATTTAGTTTTTGAATATTTTATAATTTTACCTAAATATATATATATATATATATATATATATATATATATATATATATATATATATATATATATATATATATATATATATATATTTGTATAAGATTCTTTCTATTATTCTAAAATTACTCTTGATACAATATTATTAGACAGACATAACACAATGAGATCAAATGGTTTATTTTTCTATTTCCATGATTAGATACATTGCAATTAGATTCTAGAGGACGAGAATGGGGATATAAAAATGATGGCTGATTATTATTTTTTATTTTTTTTCACAACATTAAACGTGATTATAAAGTCACAGCTTATGAATGGGCCATGATAAGGAATTTGTTTTGATGGAATTGGAAGGGAGTTTTAATGCTATTTTATGTGATGTACCGTCTGCTTTTGCTGTCTAATAAAGAGTTTGTTTTTTCTTAAAAAAATTAAATCTGATTTTTTTAAATGAATTATTTAAAATACACTTATGTTCAAAAAGAAAATTATATAAAATACGCATTTTTTTTTTACCAACATATAAAATACACATTATGAGTTATATAAGGATATGATGTTAATACACTTATAATCAAAACTGTCAAGGATACTGTAATCCTATTCCTAACAGCATTCAGTTACATTTGATATGTATTCATTGTTACAATTCAGTTTTGTGTAGCTGTACACTTTGCTATCTTTATGTGTTATAGTCCTTCATGTGGAAATTTAATGTATCACACATCTCTTGACATGTCACATTGAAAAAGTACAAATGAATGAAGTGGTGTAAATTGAGTCTTAACACAAGCTAATTGATTTTGTATTAGATGGGTTCAACTCCATTTATAAGTCCACATGTGTATGTGAGCCAACACTTTCAAGGCCCGTGGACGTGTTAACATGGTATTAGAGCAGTGATCCCGGGTTCATATGTAAGACCTGATTGTATTTGAATTTGGAAAGTGTCTGTGGTTAGGTGCGGCCCGTTTGTATTTGGCAAGTGTAATTGTTTTAGGCCCAATTACATTAAAAAGGGAGTGTTGGAGAATAGATATATCCCATATTGAAAAAATACAAATGAATGAAGTGGCTAATAAGTAGTGTAGATTGAGTCTGAACACAAACCAATTGGTTTTATGTTAGATGGGCTTAACCCCATTTATAAGTCCATATGTGTACATGGGTCAACACTCTCAAGGCCTGTGGACATGTTTACATGGTATCAGAGCAGTGATCCCGGGCTCATATGTAAGACCTAATTGTATCCTTGACATGTCAAGGATATTGTAACCTTATTCCTAACAACATTCAGTTACATTTGATATGTATTTGTTGTTATAATTCAGTTTTGTATAGCTGTACACTTTGCTATCTTTATGTGTTATAGTCCTTCATAAACTTTGCTGTAACTATAAATATGTAATCTCTTTAATCATGGAAATATACGAAAAACTTAATCAGTTTACATGGTATCAGAACTTGTGGCATCCAAGCTTTTTTTTTTTTTTCTAACGGCACATACACTGTTTTGTATCAAGAAAATAGAGACAAATGGAGTCCTCATCTCTTTTTTACATTAACCACATATATATATATATATATATATATAGTTTTCCTCACCATGTCTGCTATCAATACTTCTTTTATTCCTACCTCTACCACTTCCGCACCACCAACAACATTGAGTCAACCTCACCACACCTTTGCCATAAAACTCAATTTCCATAACTATCTTGCATGGAAAAGGCAATCCATCCCTTTGTTGAATTATTAAAAACTCATGGCCTTTGTAGATGGTACATCTTTAGCCCCACCTCAACATATCCCCGATCCCACAAACACAAACACAAACACACCCATTCCTAATCCTACATACTCTAAATGGTTTGCTAAAAATCAAATGCTCATGACTTGGCTCTTATCTTCTCTAACTAAAGAAGTATACTCCTATGTTATTGGATTACAATCCTCCTTGCAAGTTTGGAATGCTTTGGCTTATGCCTTTGGCTCGGTATCTCAAAACTGACAATTACAATTAAACATTAATCTTCAAGAACTGAAGAGGAATGACATGTCTGTATCCCAATATTTACAAAAGGAAAAAGCAATTGCTGATGAACTTGGTGCTGCAGGCCGTACCCTTTCAACTGCTAAGTTCAATATGATTATATATCACAATATTGGATCTGAATTTCATCTAATTATCACGACTCTTAACCTTTAACCAGACTCGGTTCCTTTCCATGAATTACATGAACAACTAGTTGTGCATGAAATTTTGTTACTTATCACTCAAGAACCCCTATTAGCTCATCTTGTTTCTAAAGGATTATCTTTTAATCAGTCCCAAACTCAATCTCATTATAGTGTCTCTTCTCCTAGTCTAGGTTCCTTTTCCTTTAGGCCAGCATACACACCTCGCCCACCATCATTTAATCAACGACACCTAAAGTATCAAATATATGGTTACCACAACCATTCTGCCAGAGACTATCGCCATCACTTTCATTGTCTAAATGACTATGCCCAAGCCCATCAGGTCTTATATGATCTTCAACGACCTTCTCTGTTGTTTTTTGACACAATTTCTTATGCTTCTGGTCCAAGCACATCAAGTTGGCATCTAAACACTGGAGCAACACACCATATGACGCCAGACATCTCTTGACTCTCTATCAACAATTCCTATCGTGGATAGGATCAAATTCATGTGGCGAAGGGTCAAGGTTTACCGATTTCTAACACTGGTTTTTCCACTATCCTTGCCCCATATAAAACATTTATCTTATGTAATGTTTTACATGTGCCTAAGCTAACCAAATCTCTCCTTTCCGTTCAAAAATTTACTGATGATAACTCCTACTTCTTTGAATTTCACCCAACTCATTTTTTTGTCAAAGTTCAAGTCACCAGGAGAACTCTTCTACAAGGACCGAGTAGAGATGGACTCTATATAATTTTTTTATATCCTCAAGCCTTTGTTGTAAACAAAGTTTTTATCCAAGATTGGCATGCACATTTGGGACATCCCACCATTAATAAAGTCACAAAAGTAATAAAAGATCATCACTTGCCTTGTGTTGGTCCTCCTTCAGTTTTAAATTTTCAGTGTTCATCATGTCGTTTAGGCAAATTTTCCAAATTTCCTTTGCCCACAGTCGAGCACAAGTCCACTGCTCCCTTCCAAATTTTATATTTTGATGTTTAGGGCCCAACTCCTATACTCTCTTCTAATGGTTCTCATTATTATCTTATTTTTGTTGATGAATTCACTCGCTATTGTTAGCTTTTTTACATGAAACAAAGAAGTGATCTTTATCATATTTTCTTGGAATTTAACTCATACGTTGAAAGAAAATTCAGCACATCTATTAAAGCTTTTTATATTGATTAGGGTCGTGAATATCGCAAATTACATTCTTTTCTCACTTCCAAAGGAATTTTAAACCATTTGGCATGTCCATACACGCACGAACAAAATAGAATTTTTGAAAGAAAAATTCGACATATTAGTGACACTTCACTCTCTTTAATGGCTCACTCTAAAGTTCCCTTTAAATACTGGACCTTTGCAGTTGAACATGAAATATCATTAATTAATTTCATGCCTAGTGATGTTTTACACAGCAACTCACCCTTTCTAAAATTACATGGTTTTGCACCAAACTACAACAATTTCAAAATCTTTGGTTATGCAATCTTCCCTATTCTCTGGCCATATAATTATTTTAAATTTTCTTTTCAATCAAAAGAGTGTGTTAATTTGGGGTTAGCTAAAAATCACGTTGGATTCAACTGCTTAGATTTATCATTAGGCTGAATTTATCATGCTTGATTTGTCAAATTTAATGAATCCTGTTTTCCTTATCACTACATGCCACCTACTTCGGTAGACTTTAAACATTAATCAACTTCTATGTGCCTAACAATTGTATTATAGTGTCCTCTCTACTCTGGCCATCCACAAGGTATGAGTCCTCCAACCTTATCTTCCACTGTTTCTGCTCCTTATCTGATCACTCCACCACCCATCTAATATTACAACCCTTCAAACTTTGCCCACAAGACTTCCTCCTCTCCCCTACCCAGCTATCCCACATCCTCACCAACCTATTCCCAACCCAATCCCATATCTACTTCTTCTCCTTCATCACCCACCACCACTACGCAACATAAAATCAACTTATAAGTTAACCTTACCCGATATACCACCACTAATCTTAGATCCCACATCTCCACCACACCACATCGTACCCACCCCATGCAACTTCGACCCTCTACATTAAACAAATACTAAGCCAACTTAACCTTTAAACACCTCATCCAAACTCCTAAACACAATTACCTTTTCATAAAACCTACCACATATAAACAAACCTAAGCTTACCAACAATGGCGGACAAAAATGCAATAAGAAATCAATGCTTTAATGACCAACAAAACATGGTCTTTGGTTTCTTGTCCTCATGATAAGAGTGTTATAGGGTGTAAATGGGTGTTCCACATTAAAAGAAAGTCGGATGGGTCTATTGATCGTTACAAAGCTCGACTGGTTGCCAAAGGATACAATCAGCAATATGGAATTGATTTTAATGAAACATATAGCCATGTCATTTGTGCCACTACCATTTGAACAATTCTCAATATTGCTGTTTCACATAATTGACCAATTAAACAAATTGATGTGTCCAATGCTTTTCTACATGGCTCTTTACAAGAGGAAGTATACATGACTCAACCGCCGGGCTTCGTTGATCAAGATCATTCTACTTATGTTTGTCAACTATATAGATCTCTCTATGGGCTTAAACAAGCCCCACGAGCCTGGTTCACAATACTGGTTAAATTTCTTAATCAACAACATTTCACCTCCTCCAAAGCAGATAATTCTTTATTCATTTTCATCAATGGTGCTAATACATTTTTTATCTTAATCTACATTGATGATATTCTTGTCACAGGTTCATGCTCCAAGGAAACTGATTTAGTTATTACAGACTTACAACATGAATTTCCACTGCGTGACCTTGGCCCTCTCAACTACTTTCTAGGCATTGAAGCTATTTGAATACCTAAAGGATTGCTGCTCTCCTAATAAAAATACATAGTTGATGTCCTTGAGAAAATAAACATGCAACATTGTAAGCCGTGTTCCATACTGATGGCCACCACACCAACTTTAGCAAAAACATCGGACACTTTATTACCAAATGGAGGGACTTATCGCCAAGTCATAGGAGCTTTACAGTATGTAATTCTAACCTGCTTGGATGTTGCATTTGTAGTCAACAAACTATGCCAGTATATGCACTGCCCAATAAATCTTCAATGGCAGGCAGTGAAACGAGTCCTTCGCTATCTTAAAAATACTATAAGTCACTCTCCGTTCTTCACTCCTTTATTGACTTCTACTCTCCAATGTTTCACTGACAGTGATTAGGGTGGCTGTCTTGATGATTGAAGATCAACAAATGGATTTACCATACACCATGGCCGTAATATCATCTCTTGGATGGCCAAGAAACAACCTACCATTGCTCGTTCATCCACTAAAAGTGAGTACAAAGCCATTGCTAATGTGACTGTAGAACTTATGTGGATTCAATCACTACTTGCTGAACTTGGTCATCCCATGTCTTCGGTACCAATCATGTGATGTGATAATGTAGGCACCATTCACCTTTCCTCTAACCCTGTTCTTCAAGCTTGGACAAAGCACATCGAGCTCGACTACTTTTTTGTTCGAGAGCAGGTGTAATCCAACAAGCTTCATGTTCGTTTTCTCAGTTTGGCTGATCAAATCGTAGACATACTAACTAAACAGTTGCCAACTGCTAAATTTCTGCTACATCGAGATAAGCTTCGACTGTCTATCAGACCTCCATCAGCTTGACTGGGGGTGTCAAGGATACTGTAATCCTATTCCTAACATCATTTAGTTATATTTAATATGTATTCATTGTTACAATTCAGTTTTGTATAGTCGTACACTTTGCTATCTTTATGTGTTATAGTCCTTCGTAAAACTCTGGTGTAATTATAAATATGTAATTTCTTTAATCATGGAAATATACGAAAAACTTCATTAGTTAACAAAAACATGCATACTTCATAACCAATGTGAAATTTTGAAGGATAATTTACTACTGAGTTCAATAACTATTCAAATATAATGGTTTCATTATATATATATATATATATATATATATATATATATATATATATATATATATATATATATATATATATATATTCTTCATTCGTATTAGATTTAAAATTACAATATATAGTTATACAATTGAAAAATCGATTTTTATGATTGAATTTTTTAGTGCTTTTCAATAACTATCTTATGAGAAGTTTAATTATAAGTTCTACGTATTCTCTAAATTGTTCAAAGTAATCATATTTAAACATAAACAATTTTCTACGAATTATCAAACATTATAAACTATAAAATAAAATTTATGATACATTAACTGAAAATATTATTATTACCAAGATGTTCCATTATCAATAACGCCATCCTACAAACAATAGTACTTATTAAAAAAAAATTGATATTAGTGACATTTTAACTAAAAGTTAATAAAAGAATTAATTGACATGCTTAATAGCTTCACTGCTAGTTTATAAACTCTAATATTCCACCAACAAAAAAAAAAAGATAGAAGACGCGGGATAAGTTTTATATGCTTGGATATTGTTAAATTATTTAATACATTTTTATGCTAAATTATTACTAATAACCTTTCCATACATCAACTAGTAAAAAATTATTTTCACTTAAAAAATATTTATAGTTTGAACTTTAATATACATATTTACATCGTGATATATATAATCAAGTTAAGCAGTTTTTAGGAGACTTTTATCATTTTTATCATCCAACTAAATTAGTTAAAATTAAATAGATTTTGAATACAATAGTTAATTAACACAAAAAATGATAAATCATTTTATATACTGATTTTGAATATCAAAACTTCAACGTAATAGTTGAATTATTGCTTACAATCATTGTATATTTAATTATTGCTTTTACAAAAGATTATTGAAAAGGGGTTAAAAAAAAACCACTACTTATCAGATAATTTGGACCGACATGGCCAAATCGTTGTTGATATAGAGGAAATTTCAATATATCTTCCAAGTTAAAAATCAAAATCAAATCATGTATTGCTGGCTGCTGATCCTACCAAATCCAATGAACATACATATATATTAAACACACTATTATATAAATAGATATGAAATTTTTAAAAATATTTCAAATTTATTACATTTTAATGATCAGATTTATAATATATATTTTAATATTTTATATTTTGTTAATAAAATTGAGATAATTTTATTAATAATTTTCCAAATATATACTACAAGAATAGCATAATTAATTAATAATTGATAATTGATTAATTATAAATAGTTAGTTTAAGTGGCAAGTCCAATCCCATTCCATAAAATATTTTACGCTCCCCTTGTTCAAAATATATATATATATATACAATTACGTGTCTCACACGTAAATAAAAAATATATTTGACTCATGATATATATTAAAGAAATAATTAAGTATATTATTATTTTTTTTAATTTTTTTTTTCTGAATGATGTGAGATAATCACAAAGTGACCCGCCAATTTTACTCATTTTCATCAATTTATTCAATTTTTGAAGTAATGACGAATTGGTATATAAATTTTTTAAATTGTTACAAATCTATCCACGATAAAAATAATGTATGCCCATACCAAAATAACATGCATGTACAAATTATTTGGATATATTTGCAATATATATATATATATATATATATATATATATATATATATATATATATACTTAAAAAAAACTTAAAAGTTAATAATAGAAAAATTGCTAATTTTTTCTTTTAATTTTCATATCAGCAAATAAATTTATATACGTATAATATGTTAGCATGGACATATAATTTTTTGGCCGTTGATAGATTTATAATAAATTGAAAAATTTATATACTAATTCACCACAATTTTGAAAATAGGATAGATTAACAAAATTGACTAATAGAGTTATGTAAAATTTTCCAACAAAGAGAGACACAAGAGGGAATTTAGTGAAAAATTAAGTATATCGATATATAAATAATTATGTTGAACCGGCACATGCATTACAGCTTCTTACAGCTAAAACTCTCAACACCTGTACGGTATGTGAGAGTGAGTAGCTATCCGATACTATTATTATTATTATAAATGCATGAAATGTGTATATATATTAAGATGGATTTGTCCATGTTTGGTTTTGAAGATAAGCCACCAAATCTTTATCAAGATGGAAAGCCTTGGTGAGAACATCAGAATTAACAGGAGGTGATGATCCAAAGACTGTATTTGCTTCTGTGACGACTCCTGGATTTTGGCTGCCTAAAGCTGATATTGCAACTGCATGAGTACTCCCAATGTTCAACTGAAAATGAACAAGGCCAAATGGGAACACGAAAACATCTACAGAACGTGGAATTTTGGCGCACAGAAGATGATTAGGATTTGATGTGATAAAACCAGCATAAAGAGTACCCTCTAGCACTGTAAGAACTTCATATGCTCAAGGATGATGATGGGGAGGGTTTAGGCCACCATTTGGCATAATCAATACGAGCCAACGATAATCCATTTGTGTTGAGCCCTCTTATTGCATTAGCTGTTAAAAGGGTTATGTTTACTCCAAGCTGATTTGTGGTGTTTCCAGGAACATTAATCCTGAGTAGAAGAAATCATTCGCTGTGACCACCTTTGGATCTTTGCAGAATTTTCCAATCACGAACATTGCATGAACATATAGCATATACTTAATATTATACCACATATAATTTTCGTTGAGAAGAAAATGAATAAATAAACGTATTTATATATATATACCTCCTAACTTGGTGTCATTTGCTGCTACACAGATGTCTTGAAGAGGTCAAGGGTCTCTGGCAGAGGCAAATGATAGTGCCAAAGCCAACAAGGCAAAAGCTGTGAAGAAATTACCAATAACTCTCATTACTATATGCTTATATTAATTATGGGTTGTCTTAAAGAATCTTGATAAATTTTTGTAGTGTTTTGTTGGGTGTATGTGAGAGATCTTGCTGGGTACATGGGTGTTTATATAATGATTAAGGGATGCATTGAGGGCCATATTCAACTAACTTGTCCAGGCTATAGCTACACCAACAGGAACTAGCAGCTGTCGAAGTAAAGGATCGTCAATAAGGTTTACAAGTCATTTTCGGATGTAATTGGATGTAATTGAAGGCAAAGAAGGAAGATTTTGTGAGACTATGCTTGGCAAACGGGTTAATTATTCAGGGCGTTCTATCATTGTCGGAGGCCCCTCACTTTCATTACATCGATGTAGACTGTGAGGGGAGCTGATTGGGATTGTTTGAGCAACTCTATTAATCATTGATCTCTTGCCAATTAATTTTATGTAGTTTTATTGGTCTAATTAGACAACATCTTACTTCAAACATAAGAGTTGCTAAGAGTAAAATTCGGAAATAAGAGTCAATTGCATGAGAAATACTCATTGGTGTAAATCCCATCACCTCAATTTTCAATTTAAAACTAAAACAAAAAAGAATTTCCCATTGGTAGCAAATCATTATCTATTAAGCAGGAGAAATCTTACAATTAAAATATTAAAATAGCAAGAAATTAAATAAAATTTAAAATTCAAAGAAATTAAATAAAGAATTTTCTAACCAATTCTGAACATTAAAAAAAAGAGATTGAGGTCTAATTCCTATTATTTTGATCAGATTATTCGTAATTGCATATTTACAATATAAAGATGGTGATCAATTGCCTATTTACAATACAGACGTGATGATCAGTTGGATCTTTATGGCTCCAAATGAAAAAGATTTTTGGATGTTATCTACACGAAACAAATACATAAAAAATTTATCTCTTTCTCACATGCATTTGAACTGCATAACTTTTTTGTTGTTCTTTTGGTCAGAAAAAAACAAAGCAAAATTGTTTGCTTCTTCAATTTGCTTTTAGCTTTCCTTATTTTAACTTAGTTACATTCCGTTCAATTGAAAACACATGATTATTTTATTATATTTTAATCTTGCAGCTAACTGACTCAGAATTTAAAAAAATTGTCAACAAGATTGAAAAATAACAATAAAAAATTTCATAATATTAAAATTTCTTTTTAATACTTCTTAATTATCTTTTTATTTATATTATTTTTTTTTCTTCAGAATATATTTTTAATTTTTAATAAATAAAGTTTATATTTTTCTTAAGAAAGATGTATTTTGCTAATTTTTTTTTAAATGCACATGCATGGTAATAGCTACAATGTAATTAATTTCTTCCATATGAGATATAAAAATTAAAAATATGTGTCGGTTATTGAGATAGAGCTAGATTTGTTATTTGTCTTCTTTGACAATAACCAATTAATGCTATTTGTCAACATTATTATTCTCTTTTTAGAACTAACCACGCTACACAAGGGTAGTTAGTTCTGGAGGCCTAGCTAAGCGAGGTTAGCTAACCCTTCTAAGATCATGTGACAATGAAGAATTTAGTTCATCTCGAGCATGATCCAACTCATGTATGCTATACCAATATGTGGATTTGCCTGGCAATGTACATGTTGGACGCTACCTTGCTAGCTATTGCTGATTGAAGAATGATTAACATTAATTTAATCATGGGTTTAAGTCTCCCTCGTATAACACTAACTATGTCATTACTTGTGGTTAATGATATCCTAGTCAATAACAGAAGAGGAAAGTAATACATTGCTAGAGATGGTATCACATGATCAAATGTCACAATTGGTACTTATTCGATCATTTTATTTGTTTTTATTAGAAGATTTGATTGAATTATTCATTTGAATTTGAATATTATATCACCACTTGCAGCTTCATCCTTGATATATACATACAATCAATATATATGAACTTTTGATGTGGGAGTTGAAGAAATTGCAATTCAGTTTATGGAAAATTATGAAAAATTGTATTAGTGGCATTTTTGTAATTTTCAGCAATTTTGTAGTTTCATATTTTGACTCGACAAGAACCCAATTTGATTGGAATTAGCCCAATGATTCTAAGTCACGAGCTTTTGTCATGGACTAAATTGCTTTTTGGGCAAATTCCATCGTTTAGGCATCCTAACTAGCAATTTTCTGTTTTTGGTTGTTTTAGGGTTTTTTTCTATTTTGTTGAGGAATCCTTTTTGTTTAGGGTTTTTTCCCTATTTAAGCTATTTTTTGAACTTTTCGCCTTTTTGTTGATTAATAATATATTTTGAATTCCCTTTAATTCCCAAAATTTTTTAAATTTTGATGCCTATTTCCTGAATTTGCAAATTAAAAGTTATAGAAGATTAGTGTTCGACAGTCGTGCACTATTCAACGAACATTAATTCATTGTTTTCACTCTTCCATTACATTATTTTGGTATCAAAGCTGTGATCCTCGGACAAGATGTCTCGTAGTTAACAACAACAGTAACCATAACTACAACATGTAGAAGAGGTGTATGAACGTGATGACCTACGTCAATTTGAGTAGCGAGTGGAGCATATTGATCAACAGTTTAACACCTTCATGGAGTAGCTCACGGAGAGGATGGGTGAGCTATTGACCAATCAGAATAGGGGGCAACTAAATTAGCACTAGATCCCCAATGTGGATGATCATACTAACCCTTTTGCTGCTGATGATGAAGACGACTATGGTGACCCTGATGATGTCCCATGTAGGTGTCCACGACAGCATGTTGAGAATGATGGTCAGAGACATTGGGAGGCAAGTATGCGAACTGAAATCCCTAAATTTTGTGGCGCTTTACAACCAAAAGAATTCCTTAATTGGTTGGCCACGGTAGAAGAGATCTTGGAATTCAAAGGAGTACCTGAGGGCCAGTGAGTGCCATTGGTGGCCACGAGATTTCAAAATCAATCAATGGCTTGGTGGCAACAAATTAAGCAGATGCGAGTCCAATTGGGGAAGTCAAAAATTACGACTTGGGAGAAGATAAAGAACATATGTGTGTCGCATTCCTTCCCTTTAATTATCAATGTTTAATGTATAAGCATTTACAGAATTTGAGACAAGGTAATCATTCAGTTAATGATTATGCCACTGCATTTTATCAGTTAATTGCTCATAATGATGTGCATGAGATAGATGACCAATTGGTTGCCCGGTATATTGGATGGTTAAGGGAACAAATCACGAAGATAGTTAACATGTTCAATCCTATGTCTATTTTCGTAGTGCACCAACAGGCATTGCAGATTGAGAAGCGACAAATAGGTGGTTTTATGCAGGCCTCTGGATTTAGGAGTGTAGGAGGCAGTAGCACTATAAACTGTGCAACTCATAGAATAGCCTAAAAAAGTGTTGTGAACAAAGCTATGACAGTACCAACAATTGCACAAAAGGTTAGTTCAAGTAGTGGTATTAAGTGTTTTACTTATGGAGAAGTGGGTTATAGGCAGTATGAATATAAGAAGAAAGGAAAAAGAATGTTGTTTGTTAAGGCAGATGAGCAATATAAAGATGAGGATGTAGCTGACCTAACTGGTGACCCAATATTTGATCCAGATTTTGTTGATGAGGAGATCGTGACTAGTGATGTAGGGGCTACTTTGGTTATGCGGAGATCTTGCATAACACCTAGAACTACTAACAACGATTGGCTGTAAAATAATATTTTTCAATCCACCTGCACTAGCAAGGGAAAAGTATGTAGATTTGTGATCTATGGAGGTAGCTGTGAGATAACTACATTAGAGGCAATCCAAAAATTGGGGATTCCAATTATAAAGCATCCTAAACCTTACAAGTTGGCATGGCTGAAGAAAGGGGGTGAGGTAACAGTGTCAAAGCGTGCCTTGGTTTCCTTTTCTATCGGGGAAAAAATATAAGGATGATGTTTGGTGTGATGTGATAGCCATGGATGCATGTCATTTGTTGTTGGGGCAGCCATGGAAATTTGATAAAGATGTAACTTATAACAACAAGAATAACATATATAATTTCATGTTCGAGGGTGTGAGGATTGTTTTAGTGCCTAATAAGGATCGTGATCAGCCTGAATAGGTGCAGAAAGACAACAAGGGTGGTGTGAGTTTATTAACCCTGATGCAATTTGAAAGGGTAGTGCAGAAATCTGAGGTTGTTTATGTCCTCTTTGGGAAGATGGTGGATAAAGAGGTAATAGTTCCTGATGTAGTTTTGCCACTTTTGGAAGAGTTCAATGATTTATTTCCAAAAGAATTACTTGAAGGGTTGCCTCCTATGAAGGATATTCAACACCAGATTAACCTTGAACCAGGTGCAGCCTTGCCAAATCAACCACACTATAGGATGAGTCCTACTGAGCATAAAGAGGAGGCAAGTGGAAGAGTTGCTGGCAATAGGGCATATTCAGGAAAGCTTGAGTCCTTGTGTTGTACCAACCTTTTTAACACCAAAGAAAGATGGTTCTTGGTAGATGTGCATTAATAGCCGGGTTTAAGCACCCAATTTCACAATGCAATTATGCATAGTGCGACAAAAGCCCCTATAATGAAAAATTAATCGAGAAATTGATCTCTAGTACTGAAATTTGAGATTTCAAGGACTAAATTGTAGTGTTTTTAGACTTAATTACAAAATCTTAATTCTAGAAATTTTTTTAAATTTTTAATTTTTTAGGATTACTGAGTAAATTGCCAGTCGGCATTTAGCTAATGTCGACCAGCATTGGCCTAATGTCAATCGACATTACAGGACATTCGTATTTTTTCAGTATTTTTCATCATTTTTAGTGTTTTCCTATTTTCTGATTGGTCCAAAATTAATTTATTTTAATAAAGAAATTGTTTTTAATATTTTTTGTGTACAATACTCGCCATTATGTGTATTTTCTCTTTTTGAAATCCTTTGATCCTGATTTTTTATTTTGAAAAAAATAGAACTCTTTTATCCTACCTCTCTTGTGATCACACAAGAGAGTCTAGCAGTGTTGTGATCACATCAGAGTTGTTAGCCAAAGATAAAAGGAAACGAAAGTGACAGAGAGAGGGGGTGCTGGAGAGTCTAGGGTTTTGAAGAAAAGTTAGAGAGAAAAAGCAAAGAAAAATTAACACATAAAAAAAACCTTTCTACTACATATTTCAAAGAAACCTTCTCAAAAGGAAGAAAAATATGTTCTTTATGTTTTTTTAAGTCTAGGAAATCAAGAAGAAAAGCAATAGAGTCAATCTCAAAATGGTGATAATCCTAATCTGAGGGGCATTCAAATAGCATCTGCATAACATTTTTCATCTCTATTCCCTTATTTCTTTCTTTATTTAATTCTTTCTTTTTTATTTTTTCTTATTTAATCAGTACTAATCTGTGTCTTTTGTTTCTACATTTTTTTTATTTTGGCTTGAGATGGGTATAACTGGAATGACTACGTGAGGGCAAATGAACAGATAGAAGATCCATAGAATGTTATGGATTAGAATATGTAACATTTTAACGTAGGTTTTAAGGTTATGCTTTTTATTTTATTTGTTTTATTGCATTTGTATATAATTTCCTATTTGTTTTATTCATGTAGGAATTGTAATAACCCCAATAATGAGAATAGTAATTATTTTCTTTTGTGTTCTTAAAATTAATTAGTAATTAGGGTTTCACTTGGTAAAACCTGCTAAAATCAATAATGACAGTAGATTAATTTTAGGATTACATGAGATTGAATTACGTCACTTAGAAAAATCATGTAAAAAGTGTTGTTTTGATTTATTTTTGGTATGTTTGTTGAATTAGGTTTTGGTTTGGTTTTCATGCCTTTTAGGCCCCAAGCCCATGTTAGGTCTAAACCCACTTAATCAATAAACTTAAATTGATTTTAGGGTTTAATTTAATTAAAACCAATGTATGCCCATTTTAGGTTAATTAGATTTAAGCTCATTTTAATTAATAAAATCAATTTAAATTTAGCCCAACCCAATAAAGCATTTTTATTTCTTTTAAAATTAATTTAGACTTTAAGCCCATTTTCTAGTTAATTAAAATTTATTTAAATTTAGCTCAGCCCATTTAATTTCATTACTTTTAAAATAAATAGACTTAAACCCACATTTCACTTAAAATAAAATTAAGTTAGACTTAGGCCCACTAATTCAACTTTTCCTTTAAAATTTTATAGACTTAAGCCCATTTCCTTAAATAAGTTAAAACAAATAGACTTAGGTTCACTAAAATTGATAAAAATGTAGGTCTTTTGTTAACCCACTTCACTTGTAAATAAAATGTAGAATTAGCTAATTTCTAAATAAAATTAACTTAGTTTAGACTTAGGAACGTTACACCTTATATGAATGCTTTTTTAATATGTGATTTTATGATTATTTGCCTTAGGGTTAGATGGATGTTCAAATTAGGGTTTAATAAAATTGCATGTAATTATGGAATGAAGTAATAATTCATAAAGTAATCCTAAATGAACACGAGACTAAGAGAAGTTAGTATTTTGTTCCTAAAATTTCCTAGTTGTGGTACTACCTTTCTTTTAGAGAATCGAGTACCACAAAAGCACTTTGTCCCAGTTATTACCCTGGGTGGTAACTCCTTATCTCCACGCTATGTCTTTATGATATAGTAGTGTGTTCCCTAGGGCCCTGAGACCAAACAGTGTCACGGTTGCTAACATCTTGGGTGCACGCAAAACCCCATCGTCTACACTAGGCCATTAATAAAATAATTGTCAGGTATCACTTTCCTATTCCTAGATTGGATGACTTACTTGATCAACTTAGTGGGGCCAAGATTTTTACCAAACTGGATTGAAAAAGTGGCTATCATCAAATTCAGATTTGAGTTGGCAATGAATGGAAAACAACCTTCAAGATAAATGAGGGATTGTATGAGTGGCTAGTTATGCCGTTTGGGTTATCAAATGCACTAAGCACTTTCATGCTTGTTATGAATAAGATTTTAAGGCCTTTCATTAGTAAGTGCATTATTGTGTACTTTGATGATATTTTGGTTTATAGTGCTAATCCGGATTAACACCTTAGTCAATTACGAGATGTTTTTACTGTACTGCATAGGGTGAAGTTCTATACAACCATTAAGAAGTGTGTATTTTTTTACTGCCAATGTGCTATTTTTTATGTATGTGGTGTTGGGTAAAGGATTGCAAGTAGATGAATCAAAGGTAGAGGCTGTGAGATATTAGCCAAAACCTACCACCATTACAGAAGTAAGGAGTTTCCATGGGTTGGCTTCATTTTACAAGTGCTTTATTCCACATTTTAGTAGCATTATGGTGGCTATCACTGATTGTATGAGGCAAGTAGGAAGATTTGTGTGGACAAATGAGGTAGAAAAGGCATTTGAGTTTATCAAATTATGCCTTACTACAGCTCTAATTTTAGTGTCCCTTGATTTTCATCAACCTTTTGAACTACATTCAGATGCTTCTAAGGTGGGAATTGGGGTTGTTTTGAGTCAAAATAGCAAGCCAATAGCATATTTTAGTGAGAAGTTATCGGGGTCTAGATTGCGATATAGTACCTATGATGTCAAATTTTATGCTATGGTTTAGGCGATTAAACATTGGTGTCATTATTTATTTTAGAGGGAGTTTATCTTGTATACAGATCATAAAGCATTAAAGTATTTACACCGGCAAGATAAAATTTCTATGAAACATGCTAGCTGGGTCACTTACCATTAGAGATTTACCTTTGTGGTGAAGCATAAATCGGGTGTGACCAATAGAGTGGCAGATGCATTGAGCAGGTGAAAGAGTTTATTGGCTCAAATGTCCATTGAGGTACCTGGTTTTAATTCCTCTACAGAATTACTTGAGACTGACCCATATTTTTTTTATATTATGGCTAAAGTTAAAGGAGGGGAGAGAATAGATTTCCTATTGCGAGAAGGATTTTTTTTTAAGGGTAATCAACTATGTGTCCTAGATTGCAGTTTGCGTTTGAAGATTATTAAGGAATTACATGGTGTAGAGCATGTAGGATGAGACAAGACCGTGCAGTTGATGCAGGCTTGGTATTTTTGGCTTACCATTTGTAAAGAAGTGGAAAAACTGGTGCAGTGATGTCAGATTTGTTAAGTTTCTAAAGGGACATCATCCAATACGGGTTTGTATATGCCCTTGCCAGTTCCTTCACAGCCTTAGGTAGTTCTTAGTATGGACTTTATGCTAGGCTTGCCATGCACACAGTGAGGTAATGATTCTATATTTATAGTGGTTGATTGATTTTCAAAAATGGTGCACTTTGTTCCATGTAAGAAAACCACAGAGGTTATTTAATTATTCTTTAAGGAAATTTACAGACTATATGGGTTGCTTATATCTATTGTGTCTAATTGAGATACCAGGTTTCTTAGTCAATTTTTATGAAGTTTATGGAAAATGGTGAATATATAGCTTAATTTCAACAGTGCCTATCATCCACAAATAGATGGGAAAATTGAGGTAATGAATTGGTCTTTAGGGAATCTACTGAGGTGTTTAGTAGGTGAACATGTGAAGAGCTGGGATCAGAAGCTGTGTCAAGCAAAGTTCGCTCATAATTTTGTAGTTAAACAATGCACTAGATTTAGCCCTTTTGCTATGGTGTATTTTGTGGCACCAAGAGGACCACTAGATTTAATTCCTCTTCCAGAAAAAATGAGGGTTCATGGCAAGGTAAAGGATTTTTTTAGTGGATTACAATAAGTTTATAAAACTGTCTATGAGAATTTGATCCAAGCTGCTTCCAAGTATAAGTGAGTTGTTGATAAGAAAAGGCAACATGTTGAGTTCAATGAGGGAGATTATGTATAAGTTGTCTTTACCAAGGAGAGATTTCATGTAGGTGAATATAATAAGTTGTCTACCAAAAAGATTAGACCGATAGAAGTCATTGAGAAGATCAATCCTGATGCCTATTGTTTGAAGTTGCCTACCCACTTTCGTAATGTTGATGTTTTTAATGTTAAGCACCTAATTCCCTATTCAGACGAGTCAAATTTGTGGGCAAGTTCTATCCACCCTAGGGAGAATGATATGGACATTGAAGAAATTACAATTCGGTTTATGGAAAATTATAAAAAATTGCATTAGTGGCATTTTCATAATTTTAGCAACTTTAGAGTTTTAGATTTTGATGCAACATGAGCCCAATTTGATTGGAATCAGCCCAATGATTATAAGTCATGAGCTACATTTCTTTTTAGGCAAATTCCATTGTTTAGGCCTCCAAATTGGCAATTTTCTATTTTTGGTTATTTAGGGTTTTTTCCTATTTTGTTTTGGACTACTTTTTGTTTAAGGTTTTTTTCCTATTTAAGCTATGTTTTGGAATTTTGGCCGTATTTTTTTATTAATAATAAATTTTGAATTCCCTTTAATTCCCAAAATTCTTTGAATTTTGATGCTTATTTCCTGAATTTGCAAATTATAGGTTATAGAATATTAGTGTTCAGCAGTTGTGTGTGACTTAACGAATAGTAATTCATTGTTTTCACTCTTTTGCTACATCAACTTTGAATGGTTCATACATAGGTGAGCTATCGAATGAATAATAAATTCTCTTCCTATTAAAAGGCATGAAAGAATAGTTATAGGTTATGGTTGTAGCTTTTTGGTTTAATTAATTATCCAAAATGATGGGTTTAAATGCTGATGTTCGATATCCTGGTATAGACTTGATGAGGTTCCCAAATTCTATTAGTGATCCTGCTAAAGTTCAATACCTTGTTGTGCATTTAACCCTACTTAATTAATTCTTTGAGTAAGTGCTTCAAAGAGGTGAACTGAGGATTCATGCATAGCCAACAAACTGTGTATATTAATTTATAGATGGTGGAGATCAATTAGAGTAGCCCTGATTATATCTATAGTAATTACATAGAAATTAAGTTAACAACTCTTGGGTTATCTTTTTCTTTTATTTAGATATAATTTTTCATTAGTTAAATTCATTTAGTGTTTGTAAGGTACTAGCCATCCTCCTTTATTTATAAAATAAATCAACTTTGGCTTGAATTACATCATGTATTCTTAGTATAGTTTTTCTATGTTCTAATTAGTAATTCATAGCTCAGAAGTCAAAGAAAAGTGCAACTGGTTCATCTCTAATTCAACTCCAACAAGAATAAGAAGAATAATTATCTTTAATATATATATATATATATATATATATATATATATATATATATATATATATATAAACGGTGTACCAATGTGTAAAAATAATTCAAATTACTCCTCTAAACCATTATGTTCTCCCTGTGCTACTACATGTTATCTTATACACAAATTTATTAACTTAAATATCAGGGTGCTTCTAAATTTTAGATACAGATATTGTCTTAGATCCATAAGTTATTTATTTGTGTTTTTCAGGATCAATAGTGTTTGGGAGCCTTGTCAAGTCTACCTAATATTACCAAACATCAAGTTATATACTATTAATATGTATGCATGCATATGCTTTTATTATGGATTGATCCATGTTTGGTTTTGAAGATTAGCTACCAAATTGTTATTAAAATGGAAAGCCTTGATGAGGACATTAGGATTAATAGAAGGTGCTTATCCAAAGACCGCATTTGCTAATTTGACAACTCTTAGAACCTTGCTACTTGAAGCTGCTATTGCAAATGCATGAGTTCTCCTAATGTTCAGCTGAAAATGAATAAGGCCAAATGGGAACATAAAAAAATCTCTAGGACATAGAATTTTGGTGAAGGGAAGATGATAAGGATTTGATGTAATAAAACCAACATAAGGAGTACCCTTTATCATAGTAAGAACCTCTACTGCTTGAGGATTATAAAAGGGAGGGTTTAGGCGACCATTCGGTGCATAATCTATATGAATTAACAATTATGCCATTGTGTTGAGTCCTCATAATTCATTAAGTATTATTGAAGGAGTTACGCTTACCCTATGTTGATTTGTGGTGTTTTAGGGATATTGAATCCTGAGAGGAAGAAATCATCTGCTGTTACTATCTTTGGATCTTTGTAGAATTTTCCATTCACGAATACTGCATCAACATGTAAATCAACCAACCATATATATAACTTACTGTACCACATATAATTCTCATAGAAAAAATTAATCTAGAAATATAAAAATATATATAAACACACACACACACATAGATAACCTTCAAACTTGGTGTCATTTACTGCTACACAATAGTCTTGAAGAGGTGTGGAAAAAATTGAGAGGAAAACGAATGTGTACATATGTATATAAAGTGGGTACATAATGTTGTACATAAGGATACATGTCATTGTACATAAAGGACAACCAATTATAACAATAATGTTAATCAATAATAACAGTATATTAATAAATATAACAGCCTGGAATGAGTGAATAATAAATGCGTCCTGATCACCCCTCAGCAAACCCTTGGGAAACTTGAAGATAAAAACTCTGAACCAAGGATTGAAATCGAGTAGATGGCAAGGGTTTGGTGAAGAGATCAACAACTTGTGCAGCACTATAGGTGTATTAAAGATGAAGAAAACCTTATGTAACTTGTTCATGGACAAAATGGCAGTCGATCTCAATATGTTTGGTGCAAGCATAAAAAACATCATTATGTGATTAATAGATAGCCCCTACATTATCAAAGTGCAATGTTGCTTAAGGAATGGGACAGTGAAGTTCTTTAAGAAGATTGTTGAGCCAAATCAATTCAAAGGTAGCATTAGCAATTGCCTTGTATTCATTCTCAATGGATGATCAGGCGATTATAAGTTGTTTCTTGGATAACTAAGATATCAAGAAAGTGCCAAGATAAATTGCATAACTAGCTGTAGACCGATGATTATTAAGATCACCTCCCCAGTCACTATCAGTGTAATAATGTAAAGTAGGGGTGGTAGAGGAAGAGTAGGACAAACCGTGATGTTTAGTGCCTTGAAGATAGCGCAACAAGAATTTGAGAGCTTTCCAATGGATGTCCGTGGGGTTGTGCATGAATTGACACATTTTGTTGACACTATAGGCTATATCTGATCTTGTGATAGTGGCATATTAAAGTGCACCCACAATTTGTCTATAGACTTTGCCATTAGCTAATGGAGTACCAATAGTCTTGGAAAGCTTAGATGAAAGGATCATTGGCGTGGCATATGGCTTTGAAACTGCCATTCCATTACATTGTAACAAGTCAGAGATGTAGCGATGTTAAGTAATAAGAGTGCCAAATTTGTTTTGAGTCATCTCATTGCTAAGAAAGTAGTGCAATGTGCCAAGATCATAGATGGGAAACTCCCTTTATAATGACTGAATTATATGTTGAAGAAGTAAAGTATTGGAACCTATAAGAACAATGTCATCAACATACACTAAGAGGAAGATAATGTCAAAATCATGTGAAGAATAAAAAGTGAAGTATTTGCCTTAGAAGAGACAAAAAGAAGTGAATGAAGAAATTCTGTGAGACGGGCAAACCAAGAACTTGGGGCATATTTCAAACCACAGATTGCATGATTGAGTTTGCACACATGATTAGGGTAGGCAAGATTAACATACCCTTATGGTTAAGCCATTTATAAATATTTATCAACATTACCATGTAAGAAGGCATTGGAAACATCCAATTGCTTCATTGGCCATTTGTTCATGGTAGCAAGAGCAAAAAGAATTCAAATGGTGGTGGCTTTAGTGACTAGACTATAAGTCTCTTTGTAATCCATACCAAAAATTTGGGTGAACTCCTTGGCTACCAATCGAGCTTTGTACCGTTCAATATCACTAGTTAGTGTTCTTTTGATGCGATAAAGCCATTTATTTGCAATGAGATTGGCATCTGGTGGTTTGGGAACTAATGTCCATGTGTTGGTAGTATGGAATGCTTAAATCTCCTGATCTATAGTCTACTACCACTTTTTGTATCTATTAGTAATTTTAAAGGAAGGTGGTTTATGTTGAAGGTAGTTTAGTGTTTTAGTGGTAAATAGTGCAACAAGGGCTTGGCGTTTGTGACATGGGCAAGGTCTGAGATGGATTAGGTGTGTGTGTGATGGGGGTTGATTTGTTATCGATGAAGAAGGTAATTGTGGAGGGTCATAGGAGGTTAAGTCAACAATAAGGTTGAGGCCATATGGATCAGGTTGATTCGATGATATGCATTGACAGGTTATAAAGGAAAGGGACGTAGATGGTGAATAGGGTGATGGATGAGTATGGTTTAATGGTTAGGAATGAATGGGAGATGAGTGGGGTATAGGATGAGGTAATGTCATTGGGGAATGGATTGGGTTTATTGGGTTTACTTGGTGATAAGCAGGGGAAAAAGGGATATGGGTGGGGTCAGATGAGGTTGATGAGTTGTTAAGTGAGAGTTAGTAAGGTATTTAAGGGGAATTATAATTGTTGAAATTAAGAATATGAGAGAGTGACGTACCTATTATGGGGATGGAAGCATGGATCATGATCCAAGGAGCCTACACAGTGGGAGAGTTAGCAACGCTAAGGGGAAGATTTTCAAATGGAAAACACTTTTCATCAAATTTAGCATGTCTCACTACATAAATTTTATCCTTTAAGATGTCCAAACAATCAAAGCCAACATGATTATGGGCATGACCTAAGTAAACACATTGAGCACTATGGAAAGAAAATTTGAATTTATTATAAAGGTGTAGGTGAGGATAAATTGCACATCCAAAAATTTTGGTGTCAATATACTTAGGCATTCTGTTAAATAATTTTTGAAAAGGGAAGAATTTTTCAAAACTAGTGTGGGCATAGAATTAATGGAATTAACTACAGTGCAAAAAGCAAATGACCAACATTCAAATGGTATATGAGCATAAGACAAGAGTGTTAGACCGGTGTTAACAATATGGCAAATTTTGCGTTCAGATAGACCATTTTGTTCATGTGTGTATGGACAGGCAATGCAGTGTATTATTCCATTTTTATTAAAATATGAATGTAATTTTTGAAATTCTCCTCCCCAATCTGAATTTGAGAATGTAATTATGTATGGTTATACGCTTCAAAATTGAGAAATTCGGAATAAACATCACTTTTATTTTTAAGAAAATAAATCCAATAAAAATTAGTAAAATCATCAATGAAAACTACAAAATATCGATATCCATAAAAAGATAAAATTGGGGAGGTCCCCAAACATTTCAATTAATAAATTGAAAGGTTGTAGTTGATGTATATTCAACTGTAACAAAAGGTAACTTAGCAAATTTACCAAGAATACAAGAAAGAACAAATTGAATTATGAGACGAACTATCTGGAAGTTTATTGTCTTTGATGATTTTGGACACTGTCCAGTGATGTGGGTAACCTAAGCGAGCATGCCAATTGGTGAATGAAGTGGATTCGGTGTAAAGGGCTCGTTTGGAAGGTTCGTTGGGCATCACATACAATCCATTAATACTCCGGCCATGCAACAGGATGTCCTTCGTGTCCTGATCCATAATATCAAAATGGTTAGGCCAAAATTCAAAAAAATAGTGATTGTCAATTGCAAATTTATTGATGAAAAGTAAAGATTTTGTAATTTGTGGTACATTAAGCACATTGTTAAGAATAAGATTTCTATTAAAAGACAAATAATGATAATAGGATGTACCAGTATTTGTAATAGAAAGTGTTTTTCCATTACCAACCATTATGTGATATGAACCACCATACAAAATAAGAGTTGAAATCATCTAAGAATTAGTAGTCATATGGTGTGTGGCTCCAATGTCAGGGTGCCATGGATGATTAGATGGTGTTAGTGCATGAGAAACCATTGGTGGGGAGTAGTACAATGCAGGAGAAGAGTGATGTGCACGATGAGCTTGAATGGATGGCATAGAGAGACGATTTTCATACCTTTGACGACATCTATCAGCTATATAGTTGCGGTTCCCACATATTTGACAAGGATGACGAGGTTGACTAAAGGGACGAGAGTTGTTGCCATGACCAGTGTTGGGTGAAGAAAAATTTGAGCATTGATGCTACATGGAAAGTGTTGAATGGGTAGCCATATGAGCTTGATGGGATAGCGGTTCATGCAAGTTTTCAATGAGTATTTCATGAGCTACAAGTTGGCTATGAAGTTCTTGGAAAGTTACATGGTTAGGCCTTTGGTTTAAGGTAGTGATGATGCTATGATAATCAGATCTAAGATTCTGGTAGATAATAGCATTGAATTCAACATTAGAGAGAGGTCTTCTAGTTGTAGATAATTCATCTAACAACAATTTGGCCTTTTGAAGGTATTGAGAAACCGTCAAATCATTTTTCTGTAATTCTTACAATTCAATATGAATTTGTAGTTGTCGATTTTGAGAAACTGAACCAAAGGCACTCTTAAGTGTTTTCCAAGTAGAAAAAGAAGTGGTCATTCTTATGACTAAGGAAATACTTCTTCAGAAAATGATGAGAAAATCCAAGAGAGCAATAGTTGGTCGTTTTGAAACCATGCAACACATTCAGGATTTGGATTGATAGTGGTAGAATTATTTAATAGAGGTAATGTAAAAGAGGTGGAATTATGGATCCATTAATGAATCCTGTTAGTTTGTGATAATTGAGGAGAGGTTGGAATTGGATTTTCCGAATGAGGTAATTTCTTAGTGTTAGTTTAATGGACAGGGTATGATTTGATGTAGAAGACATGGTGTGTATCATTTGTCCTGCCATAGTGAACTCTGAAACCATGAAAGTAATTGAGAGGAAAAGTATCTTTTATATATGTCAAAACAAATGTGTATAGAGGTATATAAAGTGGGTACATGACGTTGTACATAAGGATATATGACGTTGTACATAAAGGATAACCAATTGTAACAATAACGTTAATCAATAATAACAGTATACTAACAAATATAACAGCATGGAATGAGGGAATAACAAATGCGTCCTTATCAAGAGGCAGGGTTAGCGGCAAAGGCAAGTGATAAAGCCAAAGCCAACAAGGAAAAAGCTGCAAAGATAATAATACGATCAATAACTTTCATTATTATATTCTTAATTATGGGATGTCTTCAAAAGTCTTAATAAATAAAATTTTCTTGTGCTTTGTTGGGTGAAGGGTGAGTAGACGTTGCAGGGCACATGGGTGTTTATATAATAACGTATGGCATTGAGGGCCCTCACCTAAGATATACAGGTTATACCTACATGAACATTAAACTAGAAATGTAGCCTATAGCAAAATTGTTTGCTTCTTCGATTTGCTTTTAGCTTTACTTTATTTAATTTAATTACATTCCCATGGAATTTAGACACAAATATTTTATTGCAGTGTTAAGTCCTGCAGCTACTTAACATAGTACCATAAATAAACTCAATTAGCAACTGGTTGATTTCATACCCTACCTTGTTATTAACTTTATAATTTAAGTTATAAAAAAGTAAATTCAAGGATGATGAATTTGTTAATATTTTACATATTCATGTTAATTGTTAAAGAATCCCACATTAAAAAAGTACAAATGAATGAAATGATTAATAAGTGGTATAAATTAAGTTTTAACATAAGTTAATTAGTTTTGTGTTAGATGAGTTCAATCTCATTTATAAGTCCACATGTATACATTAATAGTATTTAAATTTAGGAAGTGTCTATGGTTGGGTATGAGCCCAATGAACGTGTTAACAGTAATACCTATAATTAATATAGTTAATTTTTAATACTCTGTATAAGAACAAAGGCCCATTCGATTTTATTTTCTTTTTTATAGCAGTTTATATTGATAGCTGTTAATTGGTAATGGATAATGAATCATTTCTTAAAATTTTATTATTTATAGTCGATATATTAAATGATGATTAAAAGTAGGATTTTATTTTTGAATATATTTTGATATATCTAATTGATATTTGTTAGTTATATAAATTATTTAAAAAATAATTTATTATCTTTAATTTATGAATTATTAAAATTATTAGTAGAGACTATTTAAAAATAGGCTCTAAAATATAGGTTTTATTAATGCAAATTTTTTTAAAATACAGAAATAAATATTATAATTATTTATTTCTAATGATAATCTAAAATAATATTTATTTTATTGTGAATTATAAAAATTAATTGTATTATATAATTTAAAATTATTAGTTATTAGTTATTTTACTAATGGGTAATATAGTTGACATTAAAAAATAAATTCAAATCAATTGTCATTTGTCAGCTAGGGAAATCTGAAATATAGATGAACAATTTGTAAATATTTTGGATATAAACATTTGAAAATTGCAACAAACAGTTGCGATTTTGTTTGATAAAAATTTTTTTAAAAAAGAAACAGTATTAGCTAGCTAAATCGTATATGTATATATATAATTTAGATAATCCTTATAGCTTGCGTCTATCTTAATTCTTTGAGTAAGTGCTTTCGAGAGGTTAACTGAGGATTCATGCATGCAAACATAACGTGTATATATATTTCTAAATGTTGAAAATCAATTAGAATAATTACATAGAACTTTTGTTAATCACTCTTACAACATAACTATCTTTGTTCTTAATTAGATTCATTTATTGTTTGTGACGTACTCGCTATCCTATTATTTGTAAAATTTGCATCAAACTTTGGCTTGAATTACATCATGAATTCTTGCCATAGTCTTTCTCTTTTCTAGTCTGTAATTCATTGCTCAAAAGTCTAAGAGAAGTTCCATTGGTTTATCCTAATTCAACTCTAGAAAGAATGAGAAGAATTATTATCTTTAATACATCGAAATATATGAGATAAATGTACATTAATTTTTAATTTTTAAAATAGTATACTGATGTAAAAAAATAAATCAAAGTAAATCTAGTTAGCATCTAAAACCATTAGTTTCGTAAATTAATTAAACTACACAATTTTTTAAGTTTAACCTACAACTATTTCCACGTTTTTTTTTAATGGGAGAAGAGAGAAAGTAAGGATTGGACTTATTAAATTTATTTCTAAAACTATGTTAGTTAATTGCAAGACTAAATAAAAATTTCTAATTCTGAAGCGAGTTTTTTGGAGGCGCCTTTCACTGCTATATGGTCCTGTGATGGCTCCAAATCACCTGGACCTGATGGGTTCAATTTTAATTTCTTTAAAGCTTCATGGGATGTCATATGCTTCGAGGTAATGGCTCTGGTTGACCAATTTTATGATTCTAGACAACTCCCTGAAGGAATCTCTTCCTCATTTGTGGCTCTAATTCGTAAAAAACACGATGCTAACTCTGTTGTTGATTATAGACCCATTAGCCTTGTTGGAAGCCTATACAAGATTATTTCCAAGCTGTTCGCACACAGACTTAAATATGTCATTTCCAATGTTATTGGCCAACAACAAAGCGCACTTCTAGCGGGTCGGAAAATTCTGGACAGTGCCCTTGTTGCTAACGAGGTTATCCACTCTCTCGTTAAATCTAAAAAAGCTGGTGTGCTCTTTAAGCTAGACTTTCACAAAGCATTTGACTCATTTAATTGGAGTTACCTAGATTCTATCCTGGGTCAGATGAATTTTGGTGGTAAATGGCCCGAGTGGATTGGTAGTTATTTATCCTCTGCCACATTTTATTTTCTTATCAATGACTCTCAAACTCAGGGGGTTGAAGGCAAGGAGATCCTCTCTCCCCCTTTTTGTTCATTATTGAGGCGAAAGGTTTATTTGTTATGGTTTAGTCTACTTTGGAACTTGGGCATATTTATGGTATTTCCCCTTGTAATGGAGGTATCCCAATCTCATTGCTATAATATGCATATGATATGCTTCTTTTCTACCCTCCCAAAATGCAAGAACTCATCAATGTCAGAAGAATCTTAAAATGCTTTGCCCTTACCTCGAGACTGAAGGTCAATTTCTTCAAGAGTTCCCTCTTTGGTATTAATATTGATAGGAATTGGATTGATTCGGCTGCTGCTTCTCTTTGGTGCAAATCATTTTCATTCCTAGTTACTTATTTGGGTCTGCCTATCGGTATCAACCAGAAAAAGAAAAAAGTATGGGAACCTATCCTGAATAAAATCAAAGGTAAATTGGCCTATTGGAAATCAAAATTTTTGTCTTTTTGGGGCAGATTAACTTTAATTAAATCCTACCTAAATAATTTGCCAATTTATTACCTTTCATTATTTAAAATGCCTAAATCGATAGGGAAAAGGATAAACTCACTGTTTCATAATTTCTTTTGGGATGGCTCGGTTGATAAAAAGAAAATGTGCTATGTTAAATGGGATTTCATTCAACTTCCGAAATCTCTTGGAAGTTTAGGTGTGGACTGTTTGCTTTAGAAAAATAAAGCTGTGTTATTTAAATGGTTATGTATCAACGTAGTGAAAATGCCCTTTGGCAAAAAAGTTGTTACTGAAAAGTATGCTTTACAAGAAGGTATGTCTCCTCAATCCTTGACTTATATGTCTTATTTCTCCTATCTGGAAACAGATTTGGCTCACTATAGGTGAGAAACCTTTATGTGATGGTGTTTCTTTCTTGTTAGATATGGGTGATCATATTCAGTTCTGGGATGACATCTGGATTATAGATACACCTCTCAAGGAAAGATTTCCTCATCTCTTTAGTATTTCTTTGGATCAGTCCTCTCTAGTGATGAACATGGGTGGTTTTTGGGATAGGATTCAATGGGAATGGAGTCTTGAGTGGTCTCGCCAGTTCAGAGTTTGGGAACTTGATCAACTCAGCTCCCTTCTTGGATTATTGAATAATTTGCATTTTACTCCAAATTGTGAAGATAGGCTCATTTGGATGTATGATCATAAAGGTTTATTCTATGTCAAGTCAGCTTCATATGTCTTGAATACCACCCCATCACCTCATCTTTCATTCTCTGTTAATGGCATCTGGCATAGTTTAGTTCCTCTAAAAGTTGAGATTTTTGCATGGTTGGCTCTTTTACAGAGATTAAATATAAAGGACTTGGTTCTAAGAAAAAGAATCATTGACTCTACTAATTGTAACTTCCCGTTTTGTAACACTGAAGTGGAGTCTATTGATCACATCTTTGTTATATGCCCCTTGGCTAGTTCTATATGGTATGCTGTTGTGGGATGGTGGGGTATCGACTGGGTTACTCCTGACTCTTTGCGCAGTTTATTTGCACAATGGGATTGAGGTGCAGTGGGCTCTTTTCAAAAGAAAGTTTAGATGATCATTTTCTTTTCCACCATATGGACTATCTGGAATGAAAGGAATGGCTTAATATTTAACGCATGCTCTTTTAATACTAATAAAATATTTTTTCTGATTATTCACAGGGCTGAAGTATGGATTAAGGCTTTAGGTGATGAAGGTCTCCTTCAATCATAGGACCTCTGGCTAGTTGTGGAAGCTATAAAAAATTTTCACCCCTTACCCAAACCAAAGAGTATTGCTTAGGGTTGGCAGCCACCTTCTTTTAGAGAGCTCAAATGGAATATCGATGGGTCCTCCCTTGGTAAGCTGGGGCCCGCAGGGGCTGGTGGAGTTCTTAGGGATCATCTAGGTGTTGTTAAGTGTCTGTTCTCTATTCCTTGTGGGATTATTGACTCAAACTTAGCAGAGGTTATTGCCATTAAAAAGGAACTTCATTTATCTTCCCTAAGTCCGGACCTTCTCAATGCAAAAACTCTCTACTGAATATGATTCTTCGAATGCAGTGACATGGCTTTCGCAATCTAATATCTCATGCGCTTGGAAGATGCACAGTGAGTTTTATGTTATTGAAAATTTAAAGGATCTCTTTCCACACATTACCTTCGCAGACACCTTTGGGGAAAACAATCATATGGTTGATTCCTTAGCCAAAAAAAGGTTCTCATACGTAGAGTGATTTCATTGCTTGGTTGTAATCGTGTGATAAGTCCCAACCAAAGCTAATAAGAAATAACAGAGATTTTAGAAAGGAAACGGTACTCTACTTCGAGGAAAGAGAATATACCACAAGTGTTTAGTTTCGAATAAGCTTGCTTTATTCCTGACTTTTGAGGAGTTTAAATACAAAGCAAATTAACAACTATTCCTATTTCTTAGATAATATCCCTAAGAAATAGGACACTACTGATTATAACATTGAAAAAATGCTAACAACTTCTCCTATTCTTAAGCAAGCAATCTTGAAGCCATTATCCACGTAACAACAGTCCCTTGCACAATAACAACTAGGTCAAAATACTTGGGATTCTTTATTGGCACCCTTTGGGACCTTCATAACTTATAAATACCTCCCCTTTGACTGGAACCTTGTCCTCAAGGTCCAAGTTGACATATTTTCCTGCGGGTCCTGAGTAGTTTCCCAAGTAGCATCTTCCTTAGGAAGCCTTTTCCATTTAACCAAGCTTTCTTCGACAAATTTAGAGCCCTTTTTGATCCAGCGGGTGTCTAATATCTTCTCTGGTTCCATAAGGACTTCTCCATTAGCATTAATAGGTAGTAATTAAGTACTAGCAGCAAGTATGTTGCCAACTGCCTTTTTGAGTTGTGAGACATAAAAAATGGGGTGAATGTGAGACCCTGGTGGCATTTTTAACTTGTAAGTTACCTTTCCCAATTTTTCTTCAATTTGATAAGGCCCGTAAAACTTGCTGGCAAGCTTTTGATGAGCTCGTTTGAACACCGAATGCTGACAGTAAGGTTGCAACTTTAAAAACACAAAATCCCCAACTTGATATTCAATGTCTTGTCATTTGGAGTCTGCTAATTATTTCATTCGATTGTTTGCTGCATGGAGATTGTTTTTAAGTTGTTGTAGTAGTTCATCTCACGTGATTAAACTCTGATGAACTTCATTTACTGGACTAGAACCTTCATTGTAATGTGGAAATGTAGGTGGAAGTCTTCCATACAAGGCTTGGAAGGGGGTCATTCCTATGGATGTATGATATGTAGTATTATACCAGAATTCAGCCCATGGAAGAAAGGAATGCCACTTACAAGGTTGATGATAAGCAAAGCACCAAAGATATTGTTCAAGACAACGATTAACAACTTTCATCTATCTATCTGTTTGAGGACGGTAGGCGCTACTCATTTTCAATTGTGTGCCTGATAATCTGAAAAATTCTCTCCAAAAATCACTTATGATTGTAACAACCCCTTTAATGAATTTTTTCACCACTACTTTTGCTGTATACGGATGGAACAAATCTAAAAAATGCGCCGATTCGCTTAACCTATCAACCACAACAAGAATTGATTTTTTCTATTAGAAGGTGGTAAACCATCACGAAGTCCATCGTGAAATTATCCCAGACTTAGCAAGGAATTGAGAGTGGTTGAAGAAGCCCAGCTGGTGATAATGTATCACTTTTTTGTACGTTGACATACTTCATAGGCAACAACATAATCTTTTATGGTTCGATGCATAGATGGCCAGTAAAATTGATGTGCTAGCCTCTTGAAGGTTCTTAAAACACCAAAATGCCCACCAATTAGAGAATCATGGAATTCTCGTAGAAGTTGTTGGATGGTATTGGAATGAGGAGGCACCACCACTCGATTTTTATAGCAAACCATCCCATTGCGCCACTTATATAGTCCACCTGGATTCTCAGTTGCTTGAGTGCTAATTTTTTTCATGTAAGGATCGTCAGCTGCTGCCACTTTGATTACATCCCATATTTGAGTTTAAGGCACAAACATGGCATCAAGTCTCGGACTACCATGTACTATTGAAAGAGCATCTGCAGCACTGTTCTCTCTTCCTGGTTTATACAATATCTCATAATCATATCTAAGAAGTTTGGCCACTCATTGTTGCTGTTCTGGTGTAGCGACTCTTTGCTCCAGCAAGTGTTTGAGACTCATTTGATCAGTTTGAATGTAAAATTTCCTACCCATCAAATATGGTCTCCATGTCTGAATTGCTCGGAGGATTGCTAGCATTTCTTTTGCATAAATAGACCATGAGCATTTAGTGATGCCCAATGCCCGACTCATAAATGCAATTGGTCTTCCTTGTTGAGTTAACACAACCCCTATACCATCTCCTGAAGCATCCGATTCAATAATAAATGGTTCATTGAAATTCAGTATAGCTAGTGTTAGGGTAGTTGGCATAGCTTGTTTGAGTTCTTGAAATGCATATTTCGCTTCATCATTCCATCTGAATTGTCCCTTCTTAAGAAGGTTAGTGAGAGGCCGTGCTATGACACCATAGTTGTGAACAAATTTTTGGTAGTAACCTGTAATACCTAAAAATCCATGCAACTCAGAGACAATAGTAGGCCTAAACCAATTTAACATTATTTGAATTTTTCTGTGGTCCACCTTAACTCCTTCAGAAGTAACAATATGCCCCAAATATTCTAACTCTTGTAATCAAAAGTACATTTGCTGACTTTGACAAAAAAATTTATATTGCCTTAATGTTTCAAAAGCTTTTTTAACATGTTCAATATGCATGCTCCAACTAGGGCTATAAATTAAGATGTCATTAAAGAAAACTAGCATAAATTTAAGAAGGTAAGGGAAAAATGTTGAGTTCATGATTGGTTGGAAGGTAGATGGCACATTATAAAGCCCAAAGGGCATAACTAAGTATTCGTAGTGGTCATTAGGGGTTTGAAAAGCAGTTTTATGGATGTCCGAAGGATTTACTCTAACTTGGTGATACCCTACCCATAAATCAAGTTTGGTGAAATATTTAGCTCTAAGAGCTCATCAAGCATGTCATCAACAGTAGGAATTAGGAATCTATCTTGATGGTGGCTGAGTTAAGTGCTCTATAGTCTGCACAAAAATGCCAAGACCCATCTTTCTTTTTGACTAATAAAATAGAAGATGAAAAAGGACTAGTACTAGCACGAATAAGCCCCAATTTTAACATATCTTGAACTTGTTTTTCAATTTTAGCTTTTTAAAAGTAGGCATACCTGTAGGGTCTCACATTAACAGGCTCAATTCCCTCCTTTAAGTTGATATGATGGTCTAGTCTATTTCTCTTGTAGGAGGGAGATGTGCTGGTGCTTGAAATAAATCTTCAAATTTCTCTAACAATTATTTTATCTCCAGATGCACCTCTTGTGATATGGTAGTACTCTAAAGACAAATATCAAATATGGAATTTCTTTGATGCACCTCTCTATAGATATGTCTCCCTAATATAGCTTGGATTGCTCATGAACCAATTCCTTGTAATTTATGAGTTTGATTGTTCTATTGAAATTCCATTGTTAATTACTTCCAATTACATACCATTGTTCCTAATTATTCCAGCCAATGGACACCTAAAACTAAGTCCAACCCAACTAATGGTAAAGGATATAAAGTGAGGGAAAAGGGGATACCTTGCAGCATCACTTGAACATTTTTTAATCTCCCTCGGCATTTCAGTGACCTCTCATTCGCCACTTTAACATGAAAAGATTCAGTTGGAACAACTGGTAATTACAGCATATTGGCTATTCGCTCACTAATAAAATTATGAGTAGAACCACTATCAATTAGAACTATCATTTCATGATGACCAATCTTAGCCATTACCAGCATAGTTTTATAAGCTGACCACCCTATAAGTGCATGAAGTGATATTTCTAATGTAGATTCCATTAAGCCTGCGATTTCCTCCTCCTTTGAACATTCATCACCCCCCTCTAATAAAAGCAACTGTGGTAACCACGCAACGAACCCATTTGTTTAACTTTGGATAATGCTTCATCAAAGTCCTCACATTCTGTAGGACCAAACCTTGCCCAAAGTTCCTCATGAAAATTTTCCCATGTCACTTCCTTGCCTTCTTCTTTGTAAGCTCTCCTCAACCATTGCCACTATTGATTTACCTCACCTTCCAGATGGAAAGAGGCCAATGACACCTTTTGTGATTCTAGAGTGCCTTAATATTCAAAAAATTGATCCACTTTCGTGAACCATTTGGTGGGATCATCTCCAGAGAATCGTGGAAACTCCAGTTTAGATAATTTGGAAGAGAACATGGATCTCCCACCATCTGAGTTGTCTCGACTTTCTTCTCTTGTATTACGGAATCACCCACTAGGAGAATTCGTATTTTGATCAGAGTTGATAGAGGATGCAGTCCGGTTGGAAAGGATAGCCTTTGATATTTTGCTAATAGCATCTTTTAGTTGGTGTAGCTTATCAAAGACACCCACCTCCATTTTGCTAAAATTTTTCAGGAGTCCTTCAAGTCCAGACTCTAAATTCTCAATTTTTTCCTTATTTGTTGCCATAATGAATCGAGCTCTAGTACCACTAATAGGTCCCAACCAAAGCTAATAAGAAAATAATAGAGATTTTAGAAAGGAAACTGTATTTTGCTTCAAGGGAAGAGAATATACCACAAGTGTTTAGTTTGGAATAAGCTTGCTTTATTACTGACTTTTGAAGAGTTTAAATAAAAAGCAAATTACCAACTATTCTATTTCTTAGATAATATCCCTAAGAAAAGGGACACTACTGATAACATTATTGAAAAAATGCTAACAACTTGTCCTATTCTTAAGCAAGCAATCTTGAAGCCATTATCCACGTAACAGCAGTCCCTTGCGCAACAGCTACTTAGTTAAAATACTTGGAATTCTTTACTAGCATCCTTTAGGACCTTTGTAACTTATCATCGTGTTTTAATCTGTTTTCTTTTTTGGTGTCCTATCTCATGTTTGTAGCTCTTTGCTAATTTTGTCCTTAGTTTTGTGTTTCTACTGTATTTTGGTTTGGCTTTGTGCTCTCCAAGTTTTTTTATCTGTCTTGTTTTGAATTTTAGTTTGGATGTATTGGGTGAATTTGATGATTCGTGTTAGTCCCAAAATAAGATGGTTTTTCTTGAATTTTATGAATAAAATTATTTTATTTATAAAAAATATTTATATGTTTAAATTACATGGGAATGTAATTAAATTAAATTAAGGAAAGCTACAAGCAAATCGAAGAGGTAAAAAATGTTGTTATACACTATATATATATATATATATATATATATATAGGTTGATATTATTTTATTCATTTTATACAAGAAAGATAAACTAAAATAAATAAATAATAACATAGAAATAAATGAAAAATATTTTCAAGTCTCATGCATTTGAAAAAAAAAAATAGGCACTTGGATTCAAATTAATTGATATGCATATATCAATTATTTTTATTTATTTTTTATTTTAATTAATTATTTTTAATTTATTTTTTATTTTTTATTTTATTTGAAAGTTTATTATTATAGGCCAACTATTTCTTTGATAATTTTTCTAATAATATATACTCATTCAAATTATCATATTTGAATACTGTTTTGAATTTTTAGATTCTATTTTGAGTTTCAGATACTATTTTAAGTTTTGAATACAGATAATATTTAGAAAATTTATTTTTGGTTGAAGAAAAATATTTGAATAATATTCATATATTTTTAGTATCAAATATGATTTTAAAGTTTCACATACACATAATATTCAGATAGAATATTGTATTTATGAGTTTGAGACATTGTTTTTAACTTTCAGATATTGTTTTGAGTTTCAAATACTCTTTTAAGTTTTAAATATTATTTTGAGTTTCAGATACGAATAATATTCAGAAAATATACTTTTAATTGAAGACAAATATTTGAATAATATTCAGATAGCATACTATTTTTAGTATCAAGTATGATTTTGAAGTTTCACATACATATAATATTCAGATAGTACATTGTATTTTATGAGTTTAAAATACTATTTTTAATTTTTAAATACTATTTTGAGTTTCAGATACTTATAATATTCAAGTAATATATTATTTTAATTATATCATATACAAATAATATTAAGTAAATATACCATTCTTAAATATCATTCTTTATTACTTTTTAAGCTTTTTATATAGCAAAGATTTTAATTAATAATTTTTGTTAGTTTTTAATACAACTGGACAATAATATACTATTTTTAGTATTGAATACAATTTTAAAGTTTCACATGCATATAATATTCAATATATAACCAAATTAGGTAGGTGAGTAATACTATAATTAGTTTTAGATAAATTTAATCAAGCTAAGCTTCTAAAACCTATCAACGCACTACAAAAAAAAAATTCTAGAATAGTGATAGAAAATGCCGTCACTAATCTATCACTATTTCATTTTGTGACAGAAGTTTATCGTCACAAGTTTACTCGTCATTATTTTTTTAGTGATGGAAAAGTCATCCGTCACTAAATTTTGTCATCACAAAAGTTGCTAAAAATAATCATCAAAACCCTTTATCCATCACAAATTAGTGATGGTTTAGTGATGGAATTTCCATAACTAATATTTCTATCATAAATCAGTCACTAAAACTCTGTCAGTATTTTGTCACTAAAATTATATCAGTATTCCGTTATTAATAGTTCAATCACTTATCTATCACTAAATGATCGCCAAAATTCTATTACTAATCCATCACTAAAACCATTTATGTCACTATTTTTAATTAAATATTAAATCTAATTCGTCAAAAGTTAGTCACTAATTTGTCAGTAAATTTTATAATATTTTTTATAGGTGTAATGGCATTTTAAATAAATTTATATATGGAAATTCAAATTTAGTAACTAAAAAAACACATATAAAAAAATAAATAAATAGTATTATTAGTGAAATAATAGTATTTCATAGAAAATGTACTAAAACATTTGATGTCACAATTAACTAATAATATTTGCTTAATAATATTCTAAAATTACATTAATAATATTCTAAACATCAAACACCAAACATCTTAAGGTGCATAAGTTCCTAACCATTGGACCTTTGAGTAGATTGCATTTGCTCCACGATGCGCCTCATTTGCTCCTCCATCTGGTCTATACGTTGTTTTGTTTCATTGATATTATCAATTTTCTATCCATCTCTGCTTGCTTTTCTATGAAGTTCTCCACCATCTCCCTAACTCGAAATGATCCATCCAAGTTCCTAGTACTTTGCAATGAAGATGAAATGCACTCTCTGAGTCAAGAGCATATATACACTTCTTCTTTTCTCCACCTAAAGCCTAAAAATACAAAGTGTCACTGTCAACTAGTGAAGATTGTGAACCATCCTCCAAAGGCTAAGAAGCAAAAGCTACCATCTCTTCCATATGATTCTATAATATACAAACTTATTCTAGTTAGTTTAAAAATTTTATGATTTAATGCTTATATACAAAATAAAAATTTCTAAATAAAATAGAAAGGTGAACATACATTCACTTGCTTTGCCCTTGCATCCACAAAAGTTTCATCTTTCCTCATATGCACTTTCTTGAATAACTCTCAACTATTGGGTTGACATTGTAACTCTTTAGTCTATAATAACAATAAGTTAAATATTATATGTCTAGGTGATTTAAAATAAAATAAAAATTATAAGTCTAACCTGGAAAAAAGTAATGCCACACACACTTAATTTCATTAACAATATCATAGAAACAAGCACACACTATCAAACCCACATGCTCACACACACATATAATGATATTAAATCAAAAAATTATTTACTTATTTTTTTCAACATTTTTACATAGCCTGCTTGTAGTATCTGTGGATGATGCTGCAGAAGGTATTGTGCCTATAGTATGACACAGAGAAGGTGGTGGTGTGAGCACATCCTCATCATCTCCAAAATGAGTGGTCAATATGGCTATAACAAAAAAAAAAAAAAAACGGTAATTATACCCAAAAATAAACAAGTGAAAATATTAACATAATAATATATTAATTATAACATTAAATAGTAAATTGTAAATTAGAATTAACCATAGGCATTGAAATTCTGGTTTTCAAATTGGTTTTGACTGGGAACAGAGTTGGAGATAAACAACTGTTGTACCATACTAGAAGGTGGAGTTGGGGGGTGAATCTTGCGAAACCATTGTAACCAATAAAATAAAAAGCCCTCAAAACGTCTATATTTGATCATGGTCTAACAGGCACTACAAATTTATTAGGAACACTAAGAAATTAAACTTCAAATGCAACAGAAATTGTCCATTCTAAAGCAATAAAAAGACTAGAATTCAAGGATGCTACGAGTTCAAGAAAATGCATGAAGCATTGAACAAACTACAAAACACAAAGTGGATCATTAACTAGGAAGTCCCTTGAAGGTCATAGCTTACTGAAAATACGAGGAGTTCTTCCTAACTTCGGGAGATTGAAATCAGAAATCAGATACCTAGAAAGAGATGCTGCATTATTAGACACGAACAGAAGATACAAAATAGAAAAAGTAATTTGAAAATTTAAAGCAAGTAGCTTTTGGTTAACAAAATTCATTGAAAATGAAACCCAATTCAGTGGTGGAGCTAAATAACATAATTAAATGAATGTAGAAGAGATAAAAATTTTAAAGAAAGAGAGAGACAAAGAGAACTGAAAACAAAGAGTTCCGATATCTTAAAAAAAAAAAAGGTAGAAGTATAAGGCCTGGAAAACAGAATACATGACAAACTATATGATATCTTAATTAGTCTTTGCTTTTAGCTCGGACCCAGTAAAAACTACAATGGAAAAGATTTAACTTTTGCACATGAATAAAAGAAACGAAGCAAACCCACCAATCTGTGATAGCTGCATAACTCTGTTCTGTTTACTCTATAATAAATAATTAATTCAAAGAAGAAAGTAGAGACCCTCTCCCTATCTCTGAAGTATGAACATAGCATGTCTAAAGTTAAGCGGCCAAAAGCCATAAAGCCTAATTAAACAAAGCTCTCTGCTAGTTATTCAAAGAAAGAAGGTAATTGGACAAGTAAATAAGCAAAAAGTGACAGCAAAAGATGGTCCCCCACCCTCCACAAGACTTCCCTGGACATATAAAAACAAGAAGCAAAAGCATCACAGCCATTTTTGGGGTAGGTTATTAATGATTAATTTGGGAAGGTTATTATTTTCTTGGTAATAGTTTTCTTTTCTTTCCAAACTTTGGGGGTAGGCTTGCTCATCTAAAATTACACAAGATCAATCACTCTATGAGAACAAGAAACAAATATGTCAACAAACATAATGTAAGTTCATACTCTTTGGGGGATATTTACCTCATGATGGAACCCTATGGGAAGATAATTGGAATTTTAAGCTAATCAGTTTCCAGCAGACTTTCACTCTGAAGATTATTTATCTGCAAATAAACAAGATGCGATAGGATTAGATGGAGCTGCTCGTTAATGCAAATAGGATTAGATCAATTTGCAGCAGACTTTCAATGCGTGAGCGTGAAATGGCCGCTACAGCCACACAAACAAATATGAAGATTATGTTCTACATATCACAATCTACAAACAAAAGAAATACATTTACAGTCACACTTCATACCAAAAGTTTTTTCAAATCATTAAAAACAATATATGATAAAGTTGAAATTTCACTATATAAAATAAAATATTTTCCTATTTCTTTCAAATCAAAATCCAAACAGAAAACAAATTTAAGGTCAGAAACGAACAAAATCTGTCCAATTTCATTTGCTAAATCTTCTACCCTAACCTATATGAATAATTCATGACCATCAACTTAATTAGACACTCATCAAATTTACTTTTGAATTAAAAAACCATGCTTAAATAGTACCGCAATTTAATTAATTACCTTAGCATGTTCTAGGCTCAAAAAATATTCTTACATGCCGATCATCTCAGTCATGCACACATTCAATAACGATAATGAAAATGGAGATGGAGAAATATATATTCATTTAATTGAATGAAAATAAAAATTACCTTAGGTAAGTTATTTAGTGACAAACTGCCAAACTATCATCCGTCACAAACCCGTCCCCGTCCCAAAATAGTAACGGATAACAGAATCCATGACTAAATAATGATAGATTTGCGAGGGATCAAAATTTTCATGATTAAATTTTGATTCGTCACTATTTAGTAATGGATTTGTGATGGAATAAAATTTTTTCATGCTTAAATTTTGATCCATCACTATTTAGTGACAAATTTATAACAGATCAAATTTTTTCATGCTTAAATTTTGATCCCTCATGACAAATCAAAATTTTCATTATTAAATTTTTATCCATCACAATTTTGTCACTAAATAGTGACAAATAACAGAATATATCACTAAATAGTGATAGATTGGTAAGGAATATATCACTAAACTATTTAATGAAAATTTTGACCCCTCACAAATCTGTCACTAAATTGTGACAAATTTGTGATAGATCAAAATTTTCATTATTAAATTTTTATCCATGACAACTCTGTCACTAAATAGTTTCATGCTTAAATTTTGATCCCTCACAAATCCATCACTATTTAGTGACGGATTTGTGATGGATCATAATTTTTTCACGACTACATTTTGATCCCTTACAAATCTGTCACTAAATAATGACGGAAAGATCGCCCATCACAAAAATATATTATAAGTCCATCAGAAATTAGTCACTAATATATGCGCGCCTTTTCCCACTAAATATTTGTGATAAATTTTTTATCTGTTACTAAATTAGTCACAAAACCATCATAAATCTATTACAATTTTTTTTATGATAGAATAAATTTCCATCACTAATTATAATTTATGTCACTAAGACATCATAATTTCGTGACGGAAATTTCCTTCACCATTTTCCATCACTCTTTTGCAATTTTTTTGTAGTGACAAGAGAGACTATGTTGCAAATTTTAGCTTATTGACTATTTTCAGCTATCATGAAGAGGCATGGCATTAGAGGTTTTGTCAAATCAAAATTCAAAAGATTCATAACAGAACATGAAGTCACCAATATTAGCATGCAAAAAGGAAGAAGTGACCAACCTCCAGAATTGTCCCTTGTCAAATTCCCTTGTCCATCATTTCCTTGTATAATCTCATAGGTTCAACTACTCTACAATTCTTGCAATATGCATTCATCAACACATTACAGCTCACATTATCATGTTGACACTCATTATTCACCATAAAGACAAAAAGTTTCCTTCCTTCGTCAATCATACTTGCCAAACAGTATCTATTTATCAAAGTGCTATAATTAAAAGCTAAAGACTCTACACCTCTTTGAACCATTAAATCAAACAATCCATTTGCCTCTTTTACCTTTCCCTCTAGAGAAACTGCTTCAATAAGCACATTGAAAGTTATTGCATTAGGTGGCACACCATGATCCATCATCTCAATAAATAAATGTTTAGTTTCCACCCACTTATGAACCAAACATAGACCTTGTAATAGTGAGCTATACACAACCACATATGGAAAAATCCCCTTTTCCTTCATTTGCACAAAAAGCTCTTTCGTCCTTTCGACTAAACCATCCTTACAGACATAATCAATAATACAACCATAGGGAAATATAATAGCTTTACAATTGATGCCAAAGCCAGCATTACCATTAACCATATCTTAAAGTAACTTAATAGCATTATTAGTATTACCTATTTTACTATAATGATCTGATATTTTAAATAATATAATTTTTTTTTGGAATATGCAATGTTAATAAAATTTTAAATTTTATTTATATATTATCATTATTTATGTATCTTATTCATTTATTTAGTTCTAGATATTTTATTTATGTAAAATAATTATTTTGGATTTTATTATTTAAAAGTATTAAAGTCATTATCATTACTATTATTTTTAATAGTATTATTATTATTATTTTTATTGTTATTATTATAATTATTATTTAAATTGTTAGTATTATTGTTGTTAAAATTATTATATTATTGAGTATGTGTGTTGTGTGTTGTGTATATGTATATTTGGTAAGTGGTTAAGTTGTGTGTGTGTGTGTGTATATATATATATATATAAAGCAAGAAAAACCGGGTCAACCTTATTTTTTCTCTCCCCCACCATTTTCTTTTCTTCTTTCCTATTATTTTCTTCCTTCTTCCCCGTGTGAACCAACAACCACACACCCACGTTGCCAAACCACCACTACACCACCGATAACCACCACCACTTCCCTCTCCCTCCAGCCATCAACAGCCATTAGCAGAGCCACCGGGAGTTGCCGAAAAGTGTTGAAACCGAGAGTGCAACAACTAAGCTTTCATGAACACCGACGAAGCTTCCAACCATCTTAGCCTTCCATTCTAGTCTTGTTCGACAGCTCTAGCATTGGTGAAGTTGAATCCAAGCTTCATTCAAGCTTAAATCCACTTGTTTATGAGTTTTCATCATTTTTAGTTTATGTGTCATTAGGGTTTCAAATTTTTTTTAGTTAATTGTGTTTCATTCTTGGATTTTTGTTTTAATAATATGATTTTGGGTAGCTCAATCTACTTAAATATATTTTTTTTGTATATTTTTTTGAATTAATTTGAATTATGGGTATTTTTGAATATTTTAATAATTTAAATTGATTTTTCATTTATTATTTTTATTATTTATTTTGGATGGAAATTTGGTTAAATTAGTGTTATTAATTTAAGTTAGTAATTTTAGTATTGATAAAATAATTTTTAGTAATTTTGTATAATTTTTTAATAATATATTATATTATGTGATTTTGGAAAATTAGGTTAATTGTGTATTTTTATTGAAATTATAGTTAAATAATATGTTTTAAATAATTTTGGAATAACAATTGTTATTAAAATAATTTTTATGAATTATTTACTATTTTTTACTAATTAATACTAATTTTTAAAAATTATATTCAAATAATAAATTATTTACTATTTTTTTTATTAAATGGATTTTTAACTATTTTTTTATATATTTAAACTATTTGAGTAATTAAAAGTGAAATTTACTATTTTATGTTGAATAATTGAAAATTTGGATTTTTATTAATATTATATTATTATTTGAGATTTTTATTTAATTATTGTGAAAATAATTATATTTAGTGTTTTGATGTTTAAATATATTATATTGTGATTTATTAATTTTAAGGATTTCAATGATTTAATATATTATTATTTAATATTATTTTGTTGCAAATTGTGAACCTCGGTTGGAGATTTGAGTAGTTCGGGGTCCTAACCCCAGGTGTTGAGCACTGTGTTTTAGAAGTGTGATTTTCTTACAGGATCGACTATACTTTTCAATAGAGAGATGTCTGTTTTACAGAGGAAGTTCTGCTGATTTTTCGATAAAATTCTCAAAAAACGGAATGTCAGGTTGATCTTGAATTTTTGTGTTTTGACTGAGTTTAAAATTCTTAGATTAAGTCTTCATTTAGAATTCCTACAAGTATGCATTAGGAATTTATTCTTATTTTAATATTATTTATTTTTCTAGTTGTGCCGAAACCAAGGCCTATCGGACCAAGCCCGTTGAGTCAGTCTCGAGGAGTGCAAACTTTTGAGTTATTATTCTATATATGCATTGCATATAGGATGCATGATTATGAGCATTCATATTTTTAATATGTATTTATACATGAATTATTTATTAAATGATTTAGTATCTATTAGGTATAATTTGAATATATTTTTGGTATATTTCGATATTCATGCAACATATATGCTTGTTATATTTTCAATATACACTTAGTATATTTTTGGTATATTCATGGTTTACTTGAGTATATGTGTGGTATATATATCTAGTATATTTTTGGTATATTCTTTTATATTGTATGCCATTTTATTTTAATTATGCATTTTATTATTTTCCATAAATATATGATTTTACTAAAGGATATCAATAGAATGTACTACCTAGTAGGTTGCACTAGGATTATGTTCATATTGGTGCAATAGATCTTAGGGTTAAGTTTATAAAATCACTTGAGGTGACATTTAATTTATTGATTATTGAGATTTGATGTAATGAGTAGTGTGATTACAGGAGCTCGGTTAACCTAGTGTCTCAAGGCCAATCACATTGATAATGAGACTGCAGGAGCTCGGTTGACTTATTGTCTTAGGGCTAGTCTAATGTCCATAAATGGAATAAGAGAATTTCTTTAAAATTAAGTAAGTCTGCATGGCTAGTGAGATATTTATTTGAGGTTGCAAATACTTTTAGGGTTTTATTTAATCCTTGACTTAAATAAATGTCTTCCGCATTTATTATATATAAAAGTGGATTTTAGCATTTGTGTGAAGTGTCTGTATATATTTATATATATACTGATGATTGATTGCATATGAAATTAGGAGGTGCGTGTATATATATTATAATAATTCACTCAGTGAGGTTTGACCCCCTCTCAACCATTTTTCTTTCAGAAGAGTCTTCTTCATCAGACCGTACTAATAGTAATTTACATCGGTCTTCTTTAACCCTAACTAGATTATGTAATTTATTTATCTGAATTCTTCTTGTATTCTAAAAAGTTGCAATAGTAGTGTTGTTGTATCAATAGTGTGTTATTTTGATGTTGGGATTTGTATTACAATATTGTATGAATATTTTTTTATGAAATGATATATAAGTATTTATTTATATTGATTTAAGTTTTAATTCTATCATATTTTTATATTATTTATTGTATTGTGGTTTTATTTTTAAGGCTTGTTGTGGGTTCTGGGTTCGAAAGAATTCTTGTTCTCTAGCACCGATCATGACTCTTGGTTTGGGTCGTGACAAACTTGGTATCAGAGCCTAGGTTTTTAGTGTTGTGTTTTCTTTAAAACTACTATGGTAATTAGGTTCAATCATGTCTTCGATAAGTTTTCCTTGATTTGGTATTATGCATAATCATTAGGTTATATGTTTTATCTGAATCTCTTTAGTTTTTATCTTTTTAGAATTAGGAGGCAAGAGAGTGTCGCTCTACTTGTCATTGAGGTCGAGGATGATGAGTCCTTTAAGGATGAGGTTTTACCTCCTGAGCTGCCAGTCAGGCGTAAGGGCCAAGGCAGAGGTAGACCTCAAGGAGCCATAGGTTACTGTAGACAAAGAGAGCTATAGGATGAGGAACCTATAGAGCCAAAGTACGAGGAAGTTGAGATACCTCCAACCGCACTACAAATACAGTCTGCCTATTAGTATGGTATGTCTGACCTTGAGGCAGCTTTGTTTTATGCCGAAGTTAGCCATATAGCTTTTAATAGGACATTATATCCTCTGAATTATTTGTACGCCATTGAGATGAGGACTCGGACTACTCACACCGAGTATTAGCGGATTATGATCATTGAGCTATCTGTCAAGGGACCAGCCTTGGACTGGATTCTGCAATCTCTTGGATGCTATAGTTTGATTGATTCGGGTGCTACACACTCTTTCATGTCCCTTATTTTTGCTTTAAAGTCATGTTAGCAAGCTTCAAGGATGGCTTTTCCTTTGTCTTTCGTCACTCCTCTAAGCAATTCGTTGGACACTAATGTTATTCTTTCTGGTTGTCTAGTGTTGGTTAGAGATAGAGAATTGCCAATAGAATTGGTGTTGTTGGATGTGGTGAAATTTAATGTGATCTTTATATGGATTGGTTATCTCAGCACTATGTCATTGTATATTATTGGAGTAAATAGGTGTTTTGTATGGATTGGTTATCTCAGTACTATGTCATTGTGTATTATTGGAGTAAATAGGTATTTTTCAGAATTTCAGATGAATAAGAGTGTAAGTTTGTGGGTGATAAGAGTTTTGCACCTCAGAATCTCATATCCACTATCATGGCTAGGTTGATGTTAAGGAAGGGCTGTCAGGGATACTTGGCACTTGTTAGAGATACTTATGTGGAGAAGTTGTCACTCACTGATGTTCCTGTTGCTTGTGAGTTTCCTGATGTTTTTCCTTAGGAGTTGCTAGGTTTACCACCTTACAATTCTGTATAGATGTGGCTCTATGCACTACTCCTATTTTGATGCCGCCTTACAAAATGGCTCCTACAGAGTTGAAAGAGTTAAAGGAGCAGTTGTAGGATTTGCTAGATAAGGGTTTCATTAGACCTAACGTTTCTCCTTGGGGTGCACCAATTATGTTTGTGAAGAAGAAGGATGGTACCCTGAAAATGTGCATTGATTACAAAGAGCTTAATAAAGTGACAATGAAGAACAAGTATCCTCTTCTGAGGATAGATAATCTATTTGATCAAGGTGCACAATTCTTTTTTAAGTTCAACTTGAGGTCGAGTTCTCATAAGTTTCGGATCAGTGAGGCCGATGTTTCTAAAATGACATTTCACACTCGATATAGCCACTAAGAGTTTCTAGTGATGTCATTCGAGTTGACTAATACACCAACTATTTTCATGGACTTGATGAACAAGGTATTCAAACCGTTTATGGATCAGTTTATAGTAGTCTTCATTAATGATATACTGGTGTATTCAAAGAGTATGGAAGAGCACGTATATAACTTGAGGACAGTATTATAGACATTGAGAGAACACCATCTTTATGCTAAATTCTCAAAGTGTGATTTCTGGTTGGAGAGTGTTGCATTCTTTGGACACGTAGTGTCTAATAACAGTATTCATGTTAATCCACAAAAGATTGAGGCAACGTTTGAGTGGCCCAAACCGACAACAGTCATAAAGATTTATAGTTTTCTGGGTTTCGATAGGTATTATAAGAGGTTTGTGCAAGATTTTTCTAGAATTGCAGCTCATATGACTCGGTTAACTCAGAAGAATGTGAAGTTTGTGTGGTTAGATGCTTGTGAGAATAGTTTCCAATTGCTAAAAGAGAAGTTAACCACAGCTCCAATTTTGGCTTTACCTAATAAAGTAGATAAGTTCACTGTATATTGTGATGCCTTTAGAGTGGGCCTAGGTTGTGTGTTGATGCAAAATGGTAAGGTGATAGCTTATGCTTTGAGGTAGTTGAAGAAGTATGAAGAGAATTATCCTACTCATGACCTAGAGATGGTTATAGTGATCTTTGCTCTTAAGATTTGGAGACATTATCTGTACGGGGTGATTTATGAAATTTTCACAGATCATAAGAGCCTTAAGTACATTTTTTTAGCAAAGAGATCTAAATCTGAGGCAGAGGAGATGGTTAAAACTCCTGAAAGATTATGACTATAAGATTCTTTATCATTCAAGCAAGGCTAATATGATAGCAAATGCCTTGAGTAGGAAGTCCTCAAGTAGTCTTGCTCACATTAGTATGGAGAGGAGATCTTTAATCCAAGAGTTGCACCATTTGGTGGATCAAGGTCTGATGATAAAGATTAGCATATCAGGAGGATTATTAGCTTAATTCAGAGTTTGATCAATGTTGAGAGATAGGATTAAGGTAGCTCAGGGCCGAGATTATATTCTAGTAGAGCTTGCAGAGAATGTTCATACAGGGAAGTTGACTAATTTCACACTTGATGATGATGATGTTTTATGGATCAGTAGTAGATTGTGCATTCCTAATGTGGATAATTTGAGAGAAGTGATCCTTGAGGAAGCACATTCTATAGCCTACAACAGACATTCAAGTGTCACTAAGATGTACCACAACATCAGAGATTTGTATTGGTAGGATGGACTAAAGAAGGATGTAGATAATTATGTTTCTAAGTGCTTGACATGTCAGCAGATGAAAGCTAAGAATCAGAAGCCTTTTGAGAAGCTTCAACCACTTCCTATTCTTTAGTGGAAATGGGAGAGAATTGTTATGGATTTATGGTTGGGTTTCCTCATTCTAAGGATGGATACAATTCCATATAGGTGATTGTGGATAGGTTAACCAAGTCTGCTCATTTCTTGCCTATTAAAGCCATTTACTTTGTAGCCAATTGGAGAAGCTATATGTTAAGCATATTATGTGCCTTCATAGAGTACCTATGTCCATTGTATCTGATAAAGGTTCAGTGTTTACCTTTCAATTTTGATAGAAGTTATAGGAAGCAATAGGCACTAGACTTGATTTTAGTATTGCTTTTCACCCTCAGATAAATGGTCAGTCTGAAAAGGACAATCCAAACACTTAAGGATATGTTGAGGATTCGTGTATTGGATCTTAGAGGTAGCTAGGATGATAATTTTCCACTTTTTGAGTTTGCATATAATAACAGCTACCATTGCATATTGGAATGGCATCATATAAGGCTTTGAACAGAAGAAAGTGTTGATCCCCTCTGAGTTGGGATGAGATTGAAGAGAGAGCATTGACTAGACCTGAGATGGTTTAGGATGCCACTGAGAATGTTATTATGATCAGAAGGAGATTAGAAACCACAATTAGCAGATAGAAGAGTTATACAAATCCAATACGTAAAGATGTGGAGTTTTAGGTTGGAGACTATATATTTCTGAAGGTGTCTCCAATGAAGGGTGTGATGAGATTTGGTAGGAAAGGGAAATTAGCACTGAGGTATATTGGATCGTTAGAGATTTTAGAGAGAGTGGGCATGGTTGCATATCGATTGGCTTTGCCTCCAAATTTGTCACAAGTGCATCTAATGTTCCATATCTTGATGCTGAGAAAGTATATTTCAGACCCTTCGCATGTATTGTTGTCTGATAGTATGGAACTAAAAGAAGACCTAACATTTGAGGAGGAACCCGTCATAATAGTAGATTATCAAGTTCATTAGTTGTGTTCAAAGCAGATTTCGATGGTTAAGGTATTGTGGTGGAGCAACAACGTGGAGGAGTATACTTGGGAGACAAAAGTCGAGATGCGAGTTGCCTATCGCTACCTCTTCCCACGATGAATTCTTGTTTCTATTCCTTTCTTTGAATTTAAGGACAAATTCTTATAAGGAGGGAAGATTGTAATGACCCAATATTTTAATTAATATAATTTTTTTTTGGAATATGTAGTGTTAATGAAATTTTAAATTCTATTTATATATTATTATTATTTATGTATATTATCCATTTTTAGATATTTTATTTATGTAAAATAATTATTTTGGAAGTTTAATATTTAAAAGTATTAAAGTAATTATCATTACTATTATTTTTAATAGTATTATTATTTTTTTTATTGTTATTATTATTATTATATAAATTGTTAGTATTATTGTTGTTATTATTACTATATTATTGAGTATGTGTGTAGTGTATCGTGTATATATATATGTATATATATTTGTTAAGTGGTTAAGTTGTTATATATATATATATATATATATATATATATATAATAGTCAAAAGTAAGAAAAATCAGGTCAACCTTATTCTTTCACTCCCCCACCATTTTCTTTTCTTCTTTCCTGTTATTTTCTTCCTTCCCCACATGAAACAGAAACCACACACCCACGTTTCCGTCCACCACTGCACCATCGACAACCACCATCACTTCCCTCTCCCTCCAACTGTCGACCGTCACTAGCAGAGCCATTGGGAGTTACCGGAAAGGGTTTAAACCAATAGTGCAACAACCAAACTTCCATGAACGTCGACGAAGCTTTTGGCAACCTCAACCTTCCATTCCGCTCTTGTTCAAAAACTTTAGCATTGGTGAAGTTGAATCCAAGCTTGGTTCAAACTTAAATCCACTTGTTTGTGAGTTTTCATCATTTTTAGGTTATGTGTCAGTAGGGTTTCAAATTTTTTTCAAATTTTTTTTAGTTAATTGTGTTTGATTCTTGGATTTTTGTTTTGATAATGTGATTTTAGGTAGCTCAATCTACTTAAATATATTTTTTTGAATTAATTTGAATTATGGGTATTTTTGAATATTTTAATAATTTAAATTGAATTTTTGTTAATTATGTTAATTATTTATTTTGGATGGAAATTTGGTTAAATTAGTGTTATTAATTTAAGTTAGTAATTTTAGTATTGATAAAATAATTTTTAGTAATTTTGTATAATTTTTTAATAATATATTATATTATGTGATTTTGGAAAATTAGGCTAATTGTATATTTTTATTGAAATTATAGTAAAATAATATGTTTTAAATAATTTTGGAATAATAATTGTTATTAAAATAATTTTTAAGAATTATTTACTATTTTTAATTAATTAATATTGATTTTCAAAAATTATATTCAAATAATAAATTATTTACTATTTTTGTGATTAAATGGATTTTTAACTATTTTATGTTGAATAATTGAAAATTAGAATTTTTATTAATATTATATTATTATTTGAGATTTTTATTTAATTATTGTGAACATAATTATATTTAGTGTTTTGATGTTTAAATATATTATATTGTGATTTATTAATTTTAAGGATTTCAATGATTTAATATATTATTATTTAATATTATTTTGTTGCGAATTGTGAACTTTGATTGGGGATTTGAGTAGTTCGGAGTCTAAACCTGAGGTGTTGAGCTCTGTGTTTTAGAAGTATGATTTTCTTATAGGATCGGCTTTACTTTTCAGTAGAGAGATGTCCATTTTACAAAGAAGGTTCTACCGATTTTTTGATAGAATTCTCATAAAACATGACATCAAGTCAATCCTGAATTTTTTTGTTTTGATTGAGTTTTAAATTCTTAGATTAAGTCTTCCTTTAGAATTTCTAGAAGTATACGTTAGGAATTTATTCTGATTTTATTATTATTTATTTTTCTAACTGCGCCGAGACCAAGGCCTATCGGACCAGGTCTGTTGAGTCAGTATCGAGGAGCACAAACTTATGAGTTATTATTTTATATATGCATTGCATATAGAATGCATGATTAAGAGCATTCGTATTTTTAATATGTATTTATACATTAATTGTTTTATTAAATGATTTAGTATATGTTAGGTAAACTTTCAATATATTTTTGGTATATTTCAATATTCATGCAACATATATGCTTGTTATATTTTCAATATACACATAGTATATTTTTGGTATATTCATAGTTTATTTTGGTATCTGCGTGGTACATATATCTGGTATATTTTTGGTATATTCTTTTATATTGTATGCCATTTTATTTTAATTGTGCATTTTATTATTTTCTATAAATATACGATTTTACTGAAGGATATCAATAGAATGTGCTATCTAGTGGGCTACACTGGGACTGTGTAAGTGCCGGTGTAATAGATCTTAGGGTTGAGTTTATAAAATCACTTGAGGTGATATTTGATTTATTTATTATTAAGATTTGACCTAATGTCTTGGGGCTAATCACATTGACAGTGAGACTGCAGGAGCTCGGTTGACTTAATAACTCGAGGTCAATCTACTGTCCAAAAATGGAATAAGAGAATTTCTTTGGAATTAAGTAAGCCTGCATGGCTAGTGAGATATTTGTATTCTAGAAAACTGCAGTAGTAGTGTTGTTGTATCAATAGTGTGTTATTTTGATGTTGGGATTTGTATTAAAATATTGTATGAATATTTTATTTATGAAATAATATTTAAGTATTTATTTTATATCGATTTAAGTTTTAATTCTGTTATATTTTTATATTATTTATTGCATTATTTTTTTATTTTTAAGGCTTGCTACGAGTTCTGGATTCGAAACAATTCTCATTTCCTAGCGCTGCTCATGACTCCTAGTTTGGGTCGTGACATCTACACAACCTATTAATCAAAATTGCACATGTAATCGTATTGGACCTACAATCAAACACACTCATTTTCTTCAAAAGCTAAAAGCTTCACCAATTTTATCCTCCAAGCATAGTCCCTTAACTAAGTAGTAAAAGATTGAGTATTTTTCTTATAACCCTTTCTCTATCTCATCCCAAAACTACAAAACCATTACCAACATTTTTCACATTAGACAAGTAATTGATCGGAATATTCAACAAAATAAAATATTTCAACAATCCAATTGAATTCAATCTCTCTCACATTGTAATAACATTAAAGTAGTGCTTTTTCTAAGCAAGTGCACCTAAGAAACAATTAATTCTAACATTGAAGGAGTGGGTTTCGTATGGATCATCGGATCAAAGAAGTGCAGTGCTTCATGGAGATTACAATTACCTGACTTGTAGTGTATTTTCAAGAATTGCTTGAGTGGGCCTTTATTTTGAATATTTTGGGTTGAACTTTTCAGTGAAGTTTTCATCTTGAAAGTAATTACTAGGAGATTTTGGGACTAGAAGTTTAGTGGGTACATGAGTTTGTGATGTAGCGGAAGCTATAAAATTAAAGGATAAATATCAAAATCTATTGATTTGCATGAATGCCAAAAATCAATCCTCTATAACCTGTTGATTACGTATAATATCACAAAATAGGCATCAAAGTTTATTAATGTCAAGACCCAAATGGAGGAGTCATGACCGGCACTAGGGAATAAGAATTCTTTTGAATTCATAACCCGTAGCAAGCCTTAAAATAAAAACACATGCAAATACAATACAAAATACACCAAAATTGAAACTTGAATTAATATAAAATAAATCCTTATATCATAACATAATAAAAATATCTTCATACAAAATTCAAATACAGGGTCTTTAACTAATACAACACAATACTACAATAATAATCACTGTTACTGCAGTGATTACTAAAATACAAGATAATGTATGGTTCAATATTTACATAAATTAGTCAAAGAGGAATTTACTAGAGAGGTTTGAAGTAGAAGATCCTAAAAAAAATATTAAAGGGAGTCATATCTCACTGAGTGAATTATTATTATATATATACATGCAACCTAAAGCCATATACAATCAAGTATCGGTATAATAATATATATACTTATATATATACATGAATTTCATATAAATGCCAAAAATCCACTTTTTATAATAATAAATGCAGAAAAAATTTTGGATGAAGGATCGGAGCAGAACTCTAAAATATTTCGCAACCTTGATCACTGAACCTTACTAGCCAACAGGCTCACTTAATTCCAAAATATTTCTCTTCTCAATTTTTGGACAGTAGACTGGCTCTAAGACATTAAGTCAATGAGCTTCTGCAGTCTCACTATTGACATGATTGGCCCTGAGACACTAGGTCAATCAAGCTTCTACAATCGCACCACTCACTCACCATAAACCTCAATAATCAATTATTCATATTTCTCATCAATAAATTTCATAAGATCAACCCTAACATTTAACGTACTGGTACACATAATTCTAGTGTAACCCACTAGGTAGTATGTTCTACTGCTATACTCCAAAATATTTTTTTCGTAATCAAATAATGAAAATTCAATATAAAAAAAATATGACAACATATATTATCAAAAATAAAAATTCTTTATATTTCTTTGGAAAATAATATACATGAATATTAATAGTAATAAATATGATTTAATGAAATGAGCATAATTAAATTCATATTTATTAAAATATATAAATGCTCATAATATTAATCTACATGCAATGTATACATATAATAATAACTCACAGTTGTGCGCTCCTCTAAAAAGACTAGACTGACCTAGTCCTGTAGACATCGGTCTTAGCGCAGCTATAGAAAAATAAGTAACAATATTATTATTAGAATTAAATTCCTAATTTTATACTTTTAGAAATTCTAAAGAATGGCTCAATCTAGAATACAACTCGACCAAAAATTTAAAACTCATGATCGACCCAATGTCATGTTTTACGAGAATTATATCAAAAATTTGGTAGAGCCTCCTCTGTAAAATGAATGTCTCTCTACTAAAAGTAAAGTCGATTCTGCACGCAAACACACTTTAAATATTCACAAATGCTTAACTTCTCGGGTTGAGCCCCAACTACAAAAATTGCCCAACCGAGAACTAATATTCACAAAAATCAATAAAATACCAAAACTCAACAATTCAAACAATAAAAAAAGTCAAAGATATTTATTTTCAAATTAATTAATAAAATCTCAAATATAATTAAATAATATTAATAAAAAATATTTTTCAAATATTTGAAATTAAATAGCATAAATTACAAATAATTATTTAAATTGCTCAAATATATAATAAAATAGCTAAAAATCCATTTATTCATAAAAATAATAAATAAAACTATTATTTGAATATATTTTTTTGAAAATTATTATTAATTAACTAAAAATAGTAAATAATTCATAAAAATTATTTTAATACTATCTATTACCAAAAAATTATCCAAATATAATAATTAACAATTTTCAGTTAAAATACAAAATTTACTAATTTATACTAATTTTTTGAAAAATTCAATTTTTCACATAAACATTTAAAAATTCATAATAAATAATCAAAGTGAAATTTCAATAAACTTTCTTAACAAAACATGCTTAAAATAACTAGTAAAATTTATTAAAAATAAAAAGCATTTTCCGAGTCAGGACAGTCCAGTGAACAGTGACCGAGCCCGGAATAGTGCTCAAAATTTAACTATCTCCAAAATCGAATTTAAATACATTTTTAGAATGCTTATAACTTCAATTTAATAATCTAAAGTCAATTTCATATAATTCTAACCAATTGAACATAAAATCAACAAATTAAATTATGAACCTTAGAATGAATTTGACAAAATTGAAGCTTAATTCAAGGTTAATTGAACAAATTACCTTAGAAAAACAAAGCCCAAGGAACAAGCTTTCGATCGACACCAACCATGACCCCTGATGTTGCCAGAATTGACATCGGCGTGACTCGAAAGGTGTCAGTGCTAATGGAGGAAGAAGGAGGAAGGGGAAAAAATGGTGGCGGTGGAAAGAAGAGGAAGGGAGGAGGAGAAGGTGGCGGCAATGGCGAGCTGGAGAAGGTGGCGAGTCGTGGTGTTCGTGGTGTACAGGTGGGGTGCGCAGTGGTTCTGCAAAAATGCAGAAAGAAGAAGAAAAAGAGAAGGGAAAAAGGAGAAGGAAGGAAAGAAAGAGGTGGGAAAGGAAAATTTTGTTTTTATAATTTTTTTTAAATGAGAAAAAGACAAAGTAATATAATATAAAAATAATATTTTTAATTTAAATTTTTAATACTAAAATATATCAAATACACGAAATTAACAATATTCACAAATAATAATAATAATAATAATAATAATAATAATAATAATAATAATAATAATACTATTATTATTAATTAATATATAACAATAAATTAAATTTTAAATCTTGATTTATTAATAATACCATAAAATAATAAAATAAATACCAACAATTGAATTTAATCAAATTTCACAAAATAACCATAATATAACAATTTAATAAAATATTTATTAACACTACATATCTCAAAAATTAATTTAATAATTTATAAATTATTGAGTTATAACAATCTTCTCCCTTATAAAAATTTGTCTTCAAATTTCAAATAAAATAATAGAAAATAAGAATTTATCGAGGTTAGGGTAAGCCACTCGCATCTCAACCTCAGTCTCACACATGTGTTCCTCCATGTTATTGCTCCTCTATAACACATTGACCATCGAGATCTGCTTCGAACGCAACTGATGAACTTGATAATCCACTATGGCAACTGGCTCTTCCTCATACATCAGTTATTCATTCACTTCCACACTCTAGGGCTATAACACGTGTGAAGGGTCTAAAATGTACTTTCTTAGCATCGAGATATGGAACACTGGATGCACTTGAGATAAATTATGAGGCAAAGCCAACTGATATGCAACCATGCCCACTCTCTCCAAAATCTTGAATGGTCTAATGTATCTTAGTGATAACTTCCCCTTCTTGCTAAATCTCATTATGCCCTCCATCAGTGACACCTTTAGAAACACATAATCTCTAACTTGAAACTCCACATCCTTACGCTTCATATTCGTATAACTCTTATATCTGCTAACTACGATTTTTAATCTTCTTTTGATTAAAGCAACCTTCTCAGTTGCATCTTGGATAATCTCAAGTCTAGTCAACTCTCTTTCTCCAATTTCATCCCAACATAAAGGGCATCTTCACTTCCTTCCATACAGAGCTTTATATAGTGCCATTTCAATACTGCTATGATAGTTTTTGTTGTAAGTAAACTCTACCAATGGCAAATGATAATCCCAACAACCTCCAAGATCTCTCATACACATTCTCAATATATCCTTAAATGTGTGGATCGTCCTCTCAGATTGACCATCTATCTAAATGTGAAAAGCAGTACTAAAATCAAGCCTAGTGCCCATTGCTTCTTGCAACTTCTACTAAAATTGAGAGCTAAACACTGAACCTCTATCAAATACAATGGAAACATGCACTCTATAAAGGCACACAATATACCTAATATATAGCTTAGCCAACTTAGCTATAGAATAAACAGGTTTAATTGGTAAGAAGTAAGTTGATTTGGTTAACCTATCCATAATCACCTAGATGGAGTCGTATCCATCCTTTGAACGAGGTAACCCAATCATAAAATCCATAGTAATTCTCTCCCATTTCCACTCATGAATAGGAAGAGACTAAAGATTCCCAGAAGGCTTCTGATGATCAGCTTTCACCTGCAGACAAATCAAGCACTTAGAGACATAATCAACTACATCCTTCTTCAATCCATCCCACCAGTACAAATCCTTAAGGTTGTGGTACATCTTAGTAGCACCTGGATGTACATTGTAAGATATAGAATGCGCTTCTTCTAGGATCGCTTCTCTTAAATTATCCATATCATGAACGTATAATCTACTGCTGGTCTATAAAACATCTTCATCATCAAGTGTAAAATTAGTGAACTTCCCTTCATGAACTTTCTCCTCTAGTTCTACTACAATAAGATCTCAGCTCTGAGCTATATTAATCCTATCCCTTAACACTGATCTGACTCTGAACTGAGCTACCAGTCCTCCTAACTTGTTTATCTTTATCATCAAACCTTGATCCATTAACTCGTGCAACTTTTGCATCAGAGGTCTCCTTTCCACACTAATGTGTGCAAGACTACCTGAGAACTTCCTACTTAAAGAATCTGCTACTACATTAGCCTTGCCTAGATGGTATAAAATATCATAATCTTAATCCTTTAGCAATTCTAACCATCTCCTTTGCCTCAAGTTTAGATCTCTCTACTAAAAAATGTACTTTAAACTTTTATGATATGTGAAAATCTCACAAGTCACTCTGTACAAATAATGTCTCCAAATCTTAAGAGCAAAGATCACTACAACTATTTTTAGGTCGTAAGTAAGATAACTTTGGTCATGCTTCTTTAATTGCCTCAAAGCATAAGCTATCACCTTGCCATTCTGCATCAACACATAACCTAGGCCGACTTTGGAGGCATCACAATACATAGTGAACTTGTCTTCTCTATTTAAAAAAGTTAGAATTGGAGCTATGGTCAAATTCTCCTTTAATAACTGAAAACTATTTTCATAAGCATCTAACCACATGAACTTCATATTTTTCTGAGTTAGGCAAGTCAAAAGTGCTACAATTCTCAAGAAATCTTGTACAAATCTCCTATAGTACCTAGCCAAACCTAGGAAACTTCAAATCTCAATGACTAATGTCAGTCTAGGCTATTCAAACACTACTTCTATCTTTTGCAGATTAACCTAAATACCATCTTTAGACAACACGTGTCCAAGGAATGCAACATTCTCCATCCAAAAATCATACTTTAATAATTTAGTATAAAATAAATGTTCTCTCATTGTCTATAATATTATCCTCAAGTGATATATATGCTCCTCTATACTCTTTGAATACACCAATATATCATCAATGAAGACAACTATAAATTGATCCACAAATGGTATAAACACATTGTTCATCAGATGCATAAAATTAGTTGGTGCATTAATTAACCCAAAGGACATCACTAGAAACTCATAATGACTTTATCGAGTGCAGAATGCCATTTTAGGAACATTAGCTTCACTGACCCGTAACTGATGATAATCCAACCTCAAGTCAATCTTGGAAAAGAATTATGCACCCTGTAGTTGATCAAACAAATCATTTATCCTCAGAAGAGGATACTTGTTGTTCATTCTCACCTTATTCAGCTCTCTGTAATCTATGCATAGTCTCTATGTACCATTCTTATTCTTCATAAATAGAACTGGTACACCCAAAAGAGAAACACTGGGTCTTATGAAACCTTTGTCCAATAAATCTTACAATTGCTCCTTTAACTCCTTTAACTTTGTAGGAGCCATTCTATAGGGTTGCATTGAAACATGAGCTATGCCTGGGACCACATCTATATAGAATTCAATCTCTCTGTGAGGTGGTAAACCTAGCAACTCATTAGGAAAGACATTAGGGAACTCATAAGCTACTGGAACATCTGTGATAGACATCTTCTCCACTGAAGTATCCCTAACTAGTGCCAAGTATCCCTAATAACCTTTCCTCAGCATCTTCCTAGTTGTGATAGTGGAGATAAAATTTTGAGGTTCAGAACTTTTGTCACCCATAAACTTAAACTCTTCTTCATTTGAAATTTTAAAAATCACCTCTTTACTTCAACAATCAGCTTCACCATAGTGTTGAGATAGCCAATCTATATTAAGAATCACATCGAACTCCATAACATCCAATAACAATAATTCCACTGATAATTCTCTATCTCCCACTAACACCAGACATCCAAAAGAATAACATCAATGTTTAATGAATCACTTAGAGGAGTGGCAATAGATAAAGGAAATGACATCCTTAAAGCTTGCCAACATGACTTTGAAGCAAAAATAGGGGACATAAAATAATGTGTGGCACTCGAATCAATCAAGACTCTGACATCCAAATAGCATAGTAGAAGTATACCGATAATAATGGCATTGGATGCCTGAGCATCTTGCTAGGTAAGGGTAAAAACTTTGGCCTGACCTCGACCTTCCTATTGGCTGGTGGAAGCTTGACCAAAGCCTCTAACACTACCTCTACCACCTCTGCCACACCCCTGTTAGGCTACAAGTTATGACGTACTCGGATATTGAGTTGGAGGCAACTGATAAAGAGCTAGAGCTAAACTGGCAATAGATTATTATGGAAACTACTGCTGATAACCATATATAGACATGCTCTGGCAAAGTGCCCCATCTATCCACAACTAACACATGCTCTAGGAGCCATGTAACATGATCCCTGATGGACTCTCCTAAACATCTAACAAGCACTAGCTATTGATCCTATGCTACCATAACTAAAACTCTAGCCGCTGCTATTGTTGGTAGCATTTGAACTGACTTTAATAGGTCTATGTGGTCCACTATGGCTCTTGTGGACTCTCTACTGAGGTCTCTAGCCCTACTGATAAGATCCTCTCTATCGACTGCTAGAGCCAATCTGAAATGTGATGTATTAGGTGATCTGGGATCCTCCTGCCTAGACACTTCCCAACTAATAATTATCAGGTATAACTCCTTGCCTAAACAATTTAAGCTCTATCTCTTTGGTCAACTCTGTCATAGACTTAAGAGTTAGGCCTGCAGTAGGCATCCTAAAAAATGCAAAACCCAGTTCGATGATGTACATAGTGATCATAAAATACTAATCTCTCAGAAGGTCCTATGCATATCGTCCCAGTTTGAGGAACTCTCTAATGCACTCCTCTATCGATCTATTACCTCTACTAATACCCATTAGCCGGAGTTTATAGCTCATCTGCATAGGCTCTGGGCAAAAATGCCTCATAAATCTCTTTTGAAACTAAGCCCAAGTGAGTGTTTTCATGTGCAGCTAGATGACCTGAACAAACTAATCCAGGGCTAGTCCCTCAACAGACAACTCAACTATTATGATCCTCTAGTACTCAGTGTGAGCAGTCCGAGTCCTTGTCTCAATGGCAGGCAGGAAATCTAAAGGATTTGTAGTCCCGTCAAATAATATCCTACTAATCTAGTATAAAATAAAGTTGCCTCAGGGTCATATATGCCCTGTTGATAACCAGGTTGCATATGCGGTATGGTTGGAGGTATAGCAGCTTCCTCATACTCCTGCTCTACAAGTTCCTCATATAGTAACTCTCTCTGCCTACGATGACCTATCGCTCCTCGAGGTCTACCTTTACCTCTACCTTTGTGCTTGACTGGCGACTCTGGGGGTATGACCTCATCCTAAAAGGACTAATTATCCTTGGCCTCAATGACTGGTAGAGCGACACGTGCTCACCTCCTCATTCTAAAAAGACAACCAAAAAGATTTAGACAAAAATTAACAACACCCTAACAATTACACGGAACTTTAAAAAGCAAAGAAGACTTTTCAAAGACATAATTAAACCTAATTTACTACAATAGTTTCAAAGAAAACACTACTCTAACAACCTAGGTCCACAACACTAAAAACCTAGGCTCTAGTACTAACTTTGTCAAGACCCAAACCAGGGAGTCATGACCAGCGTTAGGGAATGGGAATTCTTTGAAATTCAGAAACTACATCAAGCCTTAAAATAAAAAAACATGCAAATATAATACAAAAATACATCAGAATTGAAACTTTAATTAATAAAATAAATCCTTATATCATAACATAATAAAAATATCTTCATACAAAAATCAAATATATGGTCTTTAACTAATATAACACAATTCTATAACAATAACAACTATTACTACAATGATTACTAAAATACAAAAAAATATATGGTTCAACATTTACATAAATCAGTTGGAGAGGAAAGAGTATGACAAAGAGTTATACTAGAGAGATCTAAAGTAGAAGATTCTGAAGAAAAAAAATATTGAGGGAAGTCAAACCTCACTTAGTGAATTATTATAATATATATACATGCAACCTAAAGCCATATACAATCAAGCATCAGTATAATAATATATATATTCATATATATACATGCATTTCATACAGATGCCAAAAATCCACTTTTTATAATAATAAATGCAAAAAAAATTTTGGGTGAAGGATCACAGCAGAACCCTAAAATATTCCGCAACCTTGATCCCTAAACCTCACTCACCAATAGGCTCACTTAATTCCAAAATATTTCTCTTCTTAATTTTTGGATAGTAGATTGGCCTCGAGATACTAAGTCAACCGAGCTTTCATAGTCTCATTGTCGGCATGATTGGCCCGGAGACACTAGGTCAATTGAGCTTCCGCAATCACACCATTCACTCACCACAAACCTCAATAATTAATTATTCATATCTCTCATTAACAAATTCCATAAGATCAACTCTAACATTAACATACTGGTGCACACACAATCCTAGTGTAGCTTACTAACTAGCACGATCTATTGCTATCCTCCAAAATATTTTTTTTGTAATCAAATAATGAAAATTCAATATAAAAAAATATGACAGCATATATTATCAAAAATAAATATTCTCAATATTTCTGTAGAAAATCATATATATGAATATTAATAGTAATAAATATCATATAATGAAATGACCATAATTAAATTCATATTTATTAAAATATATAAATGCTCATAATAATAATCTACATGAAATGTTTACGTATGATAATAACTCATAGTTGTGCGCTCCTCTAAAAAGACTAGACTAGCATGGTCCTGTAAGCATCATTCTTGGCGCAACTATTGAAAAATAAGTAATAATAATATTAGAATTAAATTCTTAATTTTATACTTCTAGAAATTCTAAATAATGACTCAATCTAGGATACAACTCGACCAAAAATTCAAATATCAGGATCGACATGATGTCACGTTTTAAGAGAATTGTCTTAAAAATTTGACTGAGTCTCCTCTGTAAAACGGATGTGTCTCTACTAAAAGTAGAGTCGATCCTGCACGCAAACATACTTCAAAATATTCACAAATGCTCAAATTCTCAAGTTGGGCCAACTGAGAACCAATATTCACAAAAATCAATAAAATACCAAAACTCAACAATTTAAACAATAAAAATGTCAAAGATATTTATTTTCAAATTAATTAACAAAATCTCAAATATAATTAAATAGTATTAATACAAATCCATTTTTCAAATATTCGAAATTGAATAGCATAAATTACAAATAATTATTTAAATTTCTCAAATGTATAATAAAATAGCTAAAAATCCATTTAATCATAAAAATAATAAATAAAACTATTATTTGAATATTTGTTTTTTGAAAATTATTATTAATTAGCTAAAAATAGTAACTAATTCATAAAAATTATTTTGATACTATTTATTTCTCAAAAATTATCCAAAACATAATAATTAACAATAATTTCAATTAAAATGCAAAATTTACTAATTTGTACTATTTTTTTGAAAAATTCAAATTTTCACATAAACATTCAAAAATTCATAATAAATGATTGGAATGAAATTGCAATAAACTTTCTTAATGAAACATGCTTAAAATAACTAGTAGAATTTATTAAAAATAAAATGCATTTTATGAGTCAGAACAGTCCCATGAATAGTACCCTAGTTCGGAATAGTGCTCAAAATTCAACTATCTCCAAAATTGAATTTAAACATATTTTTTGAAAGCTTACAACTTCAATTTAACTAATCTAAAGTCAATTTCATATAATTGAAACCAATTGAACATAAAATCAACAAATTAAATTATGAACCCTAAAATGAATTTGAAAAAATTGAAACTCAATTCAAAGTTAATTGAATGAATTACTTTGGGAAAAATGAAGCCCAAAGAACAAGCTTTTGATCAACAACAACCACGACCCTTAATGTTGTTGGAATCGAATCTGGCATGACTCGGAAGGTGATGGTACTGATGGAGGAAGAAGGAGGAAAGGGAAAAAATGGTGGTGGCGGAAGGAAGAGGAAGGGAGGAGGAGAAGGTGGCGGCGATGGCAAGCTAGGGAGGGTACTGAGCGATGGTGCCGGTGGTGTGCAGGTGGCGCGTGCAGTGGTTCTGCAAAAACGCAGAAAGAAAAAGAAAAAGATAAGGGAAAAAGGGGAAGGAAGGAAAGAAAGAGGGGGGAAAGGAAATTTTGGTTTTTATATTTTTTTAAAATGAGAAAAAGACAAAATAATTTAATATAAAAATAATATTTTTAATTTAGATTTTTACTTTTCTAACCAAATTCAACAAATAAGATTAAAATATATCAATTACACTAAATTAACACTATTCACTTATAATAGTAATAATAATAATAATTATTATTATTAAATTAAATTTTAAATCTCAATTTAATATTAATACCATAATATAATAAAATAAATACCAACACTTGAATTTAATCAAATTTCACAAAATAACCAATATATAACAATTTAATAAAATATTTATTAACAATGCATATCTCATAAATTAATTTAATAATTTATAAAATATCAAGTTATAACAGTTGATTCTCGATAGAATACCGAAAATTGGAGAAAATAGAAAATTCTATTAAAATTCATCAAAACAATCTCAAAACATAAAAAATGATGAATAAAAGAAAGGAAACCCTAAAAGAAAAGGGCAAAAGGCCAAATAAATAATAAAATGAATATAAAACTTTAAAGTCCATGTTAAAGCCTTAAACAATCAAATTTGGACCTAAAACTTAGGCTACTATTAGTAAACCTTGTGGAAAATATAGATCTCTAAATCAACTTCAGTTTGATATATTATGGGTCTTGTAACAAATATGAAGCTGAAAGTTAGAGCCTTACGAAACACCATTGTGCACTCCCATCCTATCAAATTCATCCATAAATTGCAAGGTTATCTGGTTCACCTTAATTTTGTGAATAAAGATGATAACTTTGATATAGAAGCAACCATTATTAAAGAACGCGATGCAGCAGCAACAACAACGTCGTATAGAGAAGACGGTGAAGTCTTGAAGATCATTTTAGGGGGTTTGGTTTTCTTTCTTCATCATTGTCTTCACCTCCCCTTTTTTCACCTTCTCCACCTCTCTTCTACCTTCTTCTTGTTTTACTTTCGCTTTTCTTATCTTATTGCTACTTGCTAACCTTGTTATTAGGTAAACTTCCTGTTTTAATTTTCTTTTTAATTTTCCCTAATGTATGACAAATGAAGCAATAATTCAACTATTACGTTGGAGTTTTGCTATTCATAATCAGTGTATAAAATGATTTATTATTTTATTGTATTAATTAGCTACTGTATTCAAAATCTATTTGATTTTTAGTAATTTAGTTGGAAAAATGATAAAAATCTCCTAAAAACTGCTTAACTTGACTATATATATGGCGATGTAAATATGTATATTAAAGTTCAAACTATAAATATTTTTTAAGTGAAAATAATCTTTTACTAATTGCTAAGTGGAAAGATTATTAGTAATAATTTAGTATAAAAATGTATTAAATAATTTAATAATATCCAAGCATATAAAACTTATCCCAAGTCTTCTATCTTTTTTTTTTGGGTGGAATATTAGAGTTTATAAACTAGCAGTGAAGCTATTAAGCATGTCAATTAATTTTTTTATTAATTTTTTTATTAACTTTTAGTTAAAGTGTCACTAATATCATTTTTTTTTTTATAATTACTATTGTTTGTAGGATGACGTTATTAATAATGCAACATCTTGGTAATAATAATATATTCAGTTAATGTATCATAAATTTTATTTTATAGTATATAATGTTTGATAATTTGTAGAAATTTTTTTATGTTTAAAAATGATTACTTTGAAAAATTTAGAGAATACGTAGAACTTATAATTAAACGTCTCATAAGATAGTTATTGAAAAGTACTTAATTAAAACGTCAGTCATAAAAATCGACTTTTCAATTGTATAACTATATATTGTAATTTTAAATCTAATACGAGTGAATATATATATATATGTATATATATATATATATATATATATATCAAAATTTCAGTGAATTACGTGTATTTTGATTATAAGTGTTAGTACATCATTATAAAATTATTATAGTTTTATAAAAGGGTGTGTACATCATGTTTTGTGAAGGTATGTACATCATGTCCGTATATAAACTCATAATGTGTATTTTATATATTGGTAAAAAAAATGCGTATTTTATATAATTTTTTGTTTGAACATAAGTGTATTTTATATAATTTATTTAAAAAAATCAGATTTAATTTTAAAGGAAAAAAAAAAAAACTCTTTATTAGACAGCAAAAGCAGACGATACATCACATAAAAGAGCATTAAAAATACATGAGGGACTCCCTTCCAATTCCATCAAAACAAATTCCTGACCATGACACAGAGCATACTGGACCCCCTCAGCCATCCTTTGAATATCCCCAGATTTAATTTGTTTAAAATTGATTAATAACAAAAACCATGATGCCAAAATTGAGAGCATCCACATTAACCAAAGAAAAAAAAAAAGCAAAAGAGAGACAATTATTTCCTGTTGTGTGGTATATTAATAACTAAATCATATAATCTCCTGTCCTCCTATTGCTAAAAAAATGTTTGAGAGCATTCACATTTTATTTTATTTCATTTCTGAAAGAGAGAGCATACACATATTAAAATTTCAAAGAAGGTTACAAAAATTTCCACACACGAAATTTAATTTACATATTTAGTCTTGGTCTATACTTGATCTTTTTTATTATAATGTATAAAAAAATGGGGTCGGTTAGTCCAACTAATTAGTTAATTAAGCTCGTGTTTTCTAATACTTTTATGTTAGTCTTTTCATATATCCAACGACTCTCGTCCTCTAAAATCTAAATGCAATGTATCTAATCATGGAAATAGGAAATAAACCATTTGATCTCATTGTGTTATGTCTGTCTAATAATATTGTATCAAGAGTAATTTTAGAATAATAGAAAGAATCTTATACAAATGTATATATATTTAGGTAAAATTATAAAATTTCAAAAACTAAATTAGACATAAAATTATTTTTTTGCGTAATGATTATTTAAAACAAAATTTGATGTGATGATATTTCCATTCATATTTTTTAAACATAACAAGATCTCATTTAATTTTATAATTTTAAAAATCATTGTAGATACTACAAATATGAGACCATTCTCACCATCTCTCTAATATTGTAATTCTATAGTTTCTTTTTTATTAATAAAATTTCAAATAATTTAAATATTAATCGATTATGTAATAGGAGATAGTTCTCTCCATTAATGAATTGGATATAAATTAATTCTATAAATTAATATACAAAATTTAAATTTGCATTTTATGATATTTTTAAAGAAAATTAGCTATCAAATCACTTTCTTATCGTTGTAATTTCATAGTTTTAATTGGCTAATACTGTTTTTTTTTTAATTTTTAATTAAATACAAAAAAGATCTAATTTGTTCGTGAATCTTTCTTTTAAATCTGCACACACAAGAAAAATTAGGGTGAATTCGTGGGATTTCTCCTATAATTAAGGACTTCGATGTCTAAGTTAGTATGATGCACACACAAGAAGAGTTAGGGTGAACCCGTGAGATTTCCCTTGCAAGGACTTCGATGCTTAAGTTTGTATGGTATGTGAGAAAATAAATAGAATATAGAGAATTTTTAGAATGAAAAGAGATGAGAGGTAGATATATATGGTTTAAACTATGAATAATGGTTTTGGAATTTAGTATATTAACTTTTATGTAAGCTTGTACAACATCTGTTATTTATATTGATACAGTCATAATATAAATAGACTTATACAAGCTAAGAGATAGACATGAAGTAGCTAAGTAACATGAGCTATTGACACCCCTCCACAAACCGAAGAGGGCGAAGTCTGAATTAGCCAAAGTTTAGAGATAATTTGCTGGAAGGGATGAGCACTCAATGGTTTGGTGAAGATGTCAGCCAATTGGTCTTTAGTGGAGAGGAAGCGAATGCAAATGGCACTGTTGGTGACTTGTTCTCGAATGAAATGGTAGTCTAACTCGATGTGTTTGGTGCAAGCATGAAACACCAGGTTAGAAGACATGTAAATAACACCAATATTGTCACACCAGAGAGTAGCATAAGTGGGTGAGATGAAACCAAACTCTGAAAGTAAGTGTCAAATCTAATTCAACTCAGTAGTAGCATTAGTTATGGCCTTATACTCGCTTTTTGTGGAGGATTGGACGATAGTTGGCTATTTCTTAGGACACCAAGAGATGAGATTTTGGCCTATATAAATTGCAAAACCTGTAGTAAATCAACGATCATCAAGGTAGCCACCCTAATCACTATTAGAAAAGCAACTAAGAGTAAGAGATGGGGTGGATGTAAACACAATAGAATAATGCAATATTTGTTTAACATAGCGAACATTAAGCAAAGAATGTATGAATTGGCATAATTTATTTACTAAGAATGCTAGGTTGGGATGAGTGAGTGTAGCATACTGTAGTGCCATGACTAATTACTGATAAAGAATTGAATTTTGGAGAGGTTTACCATTTAATTTGCTAAGGGGTTGTGAAGTGGCCATAGGTGTGACGCATCCCTTGGCATCTTGTATACCAAATCGGGAGAGAAGATCACGTAAATATTTAGATTGGTTTATGACCAAACCAGTACTATTGCGCTTGACTTCGATGCCAAGAAAATAGGATAGGGCACCAATATCCTTGATAGGAAACTCTGATTTGAGGGTAAAAAGAGTAGTGTAGAGCATTTTGGAAGAAGAGTCTATGAGAATTATGTCATCGACATAGACCAGCAAGAGAAGAACATCATGACCGTGCTGAAGAATAAATAATGATTGATTGACTTTGGATGTAGTGAATCTAAGAGTTTGAAGAAACTACTAGAGATGATGAAACCATGTTCTTGGAGCTTGGCGTAGTCCATAGAGTGATTTATGAAGGAGACAAACATAATCAGGGTGATTATGATTAATAAAACCTTATAGTTGCTATATATAAATTGATTAATTGAGAATACCATAGAGAAAGGCATTTGAGATGTCAATTTGGTGAAGAGGCCAGTTGTCCATTGAAGTAAGGGAGAGAATAAGGTGAATGGTAGTGGACTTAATAACCGAACTGAAGGTTTCAACAAAGTTGGCTCAATCTTGTTAGTGAAAGCCCTTAACAATGAGACAGACCTTGTAACGATATACTGAACCATCAGGATTATGCTTAATACGAAAGAATTATTTATTTCTAATGACATTAGCATTTGAGGGATGAGGTATAAGAGTCCAAGTTTTAGTTTGGATGAGAGCATCAAGCTCTTTGTGCATTACCACACGCCATTGCTTATGTTTGCTAGCTTCGATGTAGTTTGAAGGTTCAATGTCTAAAGAGGGCAAGGAAGGGGATAGGGTGGATAAAAGAATTGTACATTTTTGCATTGTGGAGGGGTGCAAAAGCATGAAATGTGTGTGAGCTAGGGCTAGAGATGGATCGGTAGTTAAAGATTAGGTATGGGTTAAGACAGAAGGTGAGTAGTGAGATAGATAAAAAAAAGGTGAAGGCTCAATGGGGAAGGTGGTGAGGTGGGAGTAGAGAGTGATAGAGATGGGATTGGTTAGGAAGATAAGGATCGACACTGTTGAGGTATTGTGGTTGAGATGGGGTGTAGGAGTGGTGAAGGGTAGTAAGAGGATAAGTGCTGTTGAGATAGAGAGGGAGATATGATAAGGTTAGAGTGTGGTGGAAGAGGGGAAATAGGAGAGTTAGGTGTTGGAGATAAAGGTGGGAGGAGAGAATATAAAGGTGAAGAGGTGGAGTTATAGTAGGATTACGCACCTAATATTAGAGATAACATGAAATTGAAACGTAGTTAGAGAGTATCAGGAGAGGTATGAACCGGTGGATGTAAGATAGTTATTATCTGAAATGGGAAGTGATTCTCAATGAACCTAACATGGCAAGCTATATAAAGCCATCTGGTGGACTTGTTGAGGCAACTATGACCCTAGTGTTAGGAAGAAGGGCCAAGATAGACACACTCCCTAGCATGATATGAAAACTTATGCTAATTGTAAGGTTTGAGCAATGGGTAAACCAAACAACCGAATACCTTAAGATCAGTATAAGATGGAACCTTGCCATGTAAGTTATAATATGGACATTGATGGTGCAACACCAAATTCAATAATTCATTTATTACAGTGACAGAGGTATCAAAAGAATAACTCCAATACCGAAATAGCATAGATGCATAAGCCATCAATGTCAGTCTAGTGTCCACAATGTGCCAAATTTTATGCTATGTAACTCCATTTTTCTCATGAGTGTGTGGGCAAGTAAGGCGATGGGTGATACCTTTGGTTTTGAAGAAGGAGGTTAGACGTTGATATTCACCACTGAAGTCTAACTGAAAGGCTTTGAGTGGGGACTGAAATTTCCTTTCAACATAGGTAATAAAATTAACAACAATGTTATGAACTTCACTTCGATTCTTCATAAAATATATCCAAGTGTAACGAGCAAAATCATTAACAAATAAAATAAAATATTTGAAGCAAAGATTAGATAAAGTGGGAGAAGGTCCCCAAACATCCATGAAAACTAATTCAAACGATTTTTACTAGAGTGAGAAACTGATGGTAATGACAACCGACTAGACTTGCCAAGGTAGCAAGACCCACATTTGGCATTATTACATTGCTTAGAAAAAGAAAGATGACTATTCATCACAATTCGGTGAGTGATTTGATTATGAGGGTGACCAAATTGAGCATGCCACAGAGAAAGTGGTGCTGCTATCAACAAAGTTGTTGGACTTAAAAATGAAAAGGTGTAGAGACCATTGTTAAGTGCTCCTCATAGAATCTCCTATCTGGTATTCTGATCCCTGATCATGAAGAAGGAAGGCCAAAATTCAAAGAAATAGTTATTCTCTTGACTGAATTGGTGTACAAAAACCAATGGTTTTAATATAGTAGGAGCATGTAATGTATCGTTGAGTATAAATGAATGTGAAGGAATGTGAATAGATGAGTTACCAATGGCTTGGATTGGAACGCCAGTACCATTGCCTACCATAATTTAATCTGAACCATTAAATGGCTGAGGAAGATGAAGTGCGCCCATGTCAGGAGTAATATGGGAGGTTATGCCAGTATCAACAACCCAAGGATGAATAGGTGTGTATGGCACAATTGGCTGGGGATAGGCAATGTGGGCTTGCAGAGGAGAAGATGAACTAGGTTAGTAGTGACGATGACACACATTGGTAGTGTGGTTAGTCAGACCACATATTTGGCATGCAACATAATTAGCTCGACCATGTCTATGGAACTAAGGATAGGGACCTGACCCTCAAAAATTAGAGGGAGAAAAGAAGGGCTATGCAGGCAGGTTTGGTGTAGGCAGAAAAGGTGGATTAGATGTGATGGGTTGTTGAGATCAATAGGTAAAATGAGAAAAAGGTGGCTCGTGGTGACTACATAGAAGAATTTCGTGAGCAGCCAATTGGCTAGAAGCTCATTGAAAGTGACTAGAACTGTGCACAAGGTTAAGGTTGTGATGACACTGTGAAATTCAGGTATGAGATTACAAAAAGTAATGACATTGAACTCTGTAGAAGACATTGTTCTACCAGTTGCAGAGAGCTCATCAATAAAAGATTTCGCCTTGAGAAGATATTGGGTAGCACTCAAAATTTTTTTTTTAGTTCTTATAACTCAATATTGAGTTGAAGTTGTCAGTTTTGAGAGATAGCACCAAAGGTATTAGCCAAAGTCTACCATGCTGAATAAGAAGAGGTGATATTGGTGACACAGGGAACGACCTCTTCAGAGATAGAAGAAAAGATCCAGGAAAGTAGCAATTAGTCCTTTTTAAACCAATTTGTGAATGTGGGATTTGGAATAAGATTGGTTGGATCATCAGAACTTGGGACAGTAAGAGGGGGAGCGGGGTTTGAGCCATTGATAAAGCCCGTCAAATCTTGTGAATTAAGAAGAGTTAACAGTTGTGTTTTCCAAGCTCAATAATTCTAAGAGTGAAGTTTGATAAAAAAAAAAGTTTAACTGAGTTAAAGTGGATGAAGGAAAGAGGAAGAAGAAGTAGGAATAAGTTAAGTGTTTGTGTTTAAAGCCATCATTAGGCTCTGATACCATATGAATAATGATTTTGGAATTTAGTATATTAACTTTTATGTAAAATTGTACAACATATGTTATATATATTGACAGAGTTATAATATAAATAGACTTCTACGAGCTAAGACATTGACATGAAGTAGCTAAGTAACATGAGTTGTTGACACAAACTTGGTTAGATTTAGAATTCTATTCTTATCCTTTTAGGACCAGTATATTTTGTATTGAAGAAGTAAATTTTATTTTTGATATGAATTTATAATTCCTTATAGGTTTTAAAGTGTTAAATTTGTATCCTGGGTTTGGATATAAATATAGAGCATCAAATGAGAATGCGTCATGTTTAGAAAGTAGTCTATTGTCTAAGTTCACTTATGAATTAAAAGATTGGAACTTAGAGCTTAAGTATAGTTCTCAGTTGTAGGAACATATAAACCTGCAATTCAATCACTAATAATAGTCTCTTTGGAAAATCTAGTACTTTACCTATTTTTATACTAATTGGAATCATTATTACCCACCAATCTTTAACAACTTAATTACAATATAATTAGCACAATATCTCCTTATGATTTCATTTTTTTTCCAATTATAATTGTAAAACTTCTAATATAACCTTGCATAAGAGAAGTTTTTTCATTTCTTGTTTTTGTTTGTTGTTTGTCTATATATTACAATTAGAGAAAATATAACACATCTTTTTACATTTTTTTCACTCAGTATTTGGTGGCTATAAATACTTTGCTTAATTAGGAATTCAAGTTGGCTAGACTCATAAAAAAGAAAATTTTTTTTCAACACCTGTTTTCTCTATATATAGGACTCAAATCCAAGACTTTATTTAAATGAATTTAAACTCCGTACTACTTGAATCAACATAAATTGGTTATATTTTTTCATTTAATATCTCTAATATATGATGACAACATAATCTTTGAACAAAAGTTCGAGTCGGATGGACTCTATAATAGAAACAAAACTCTTCTAACACCTTTAAAATCTTATTATTTAAAAGAATTCAAACTGCACCCATGAGCAATGGGTCAAATGATTTGAGTCTGATGCCACTTAAATTAGATATCAAGTTTGAGATTTAGTGTATGTAGAAACGTTAAATACTCATAGGGAGATTTTTCCCGCCCTTCAGAGTCCTACCAAGATTGAATATGGATTAGTCGAATTTTACAAGATATCGGATACAGATGCATCATATGTAAAAAATAAAAAAAATAATTCAAACTGCTTATTAGACAAACAAATGTCAATTTTGATTAATTACTGTTTAATTACTAATTAATAATCCATTAATATTTTTTCTATAAAATAACAAATTAATTTCATCAATATTTAGTAAAAATTAATTAAAATTTCAAAAATTACATAATTATTTTTATGTTGTGCTGTAATTAGAGCATTTTATCAACCAAAAGCGAATAACCATTTGAGTTTGTTGGAGCTTGGTGGACATAATTTACAGTCCTTGTCAATATAGTCAATGAAGGACTTTGATTATCTAGTTGATCACAATCTAAGCATCTCTAAATTAATTATAATCCAATTAATGTACTTATAGTAAAAGTTAGTTGATTAGTCTTGGTCATCCAATCCGTTTTAAGCACATATTAATTCTTTGTTTGAACCCAATATTCATTCCTATATATGTTCTCAAATGAAAGACAGACGTGCTGACCATTTGGCTAGGTTATGAACTTCAGTTAGCGCCAGCCTGCATCTATGAGCTGTGTATCAAGATCTTGTAGGTGTGGTTCACTCATGCTACTGCTAAATTCATAGTGTCTTTTTCCCCTCTAATGTAAAAAAAATTGTAAGTTTTTTCCTACATATTTTGAATCCTCATGCGGTGACATAGCGGAAGAGTGGAATAATAACAATCGACAATTGTTGAATCACGCACAACTCCAATTATCAATCTTCAATGGCTAAACTAGGCTATACATATTAAAATTTTCATAAAATTTTGAAAATCAGAAAAAAATTCAATTATTATAAAAAAAATTATCATCCAATAATGACAATAAAGAGTTTAAATAGTAAACCCTAAAACAAACCCAAACGAAATAGGAAAATAAAATACCAAAATAGCAAAAATACAAAATTGTTCATTTGAGGGCCTAAATGAAGGAATCTGCTTGAAAAGTGATGGACTACATGAGCAAAGCTCATGATTTTGAATTATTGGCCCATTTTCATATGAAATAGGCTTTTAAATCACCCAAATCTGATACTTTGAATTTACAAAAAATTACGAAAATGTCACTATAGTAAATTGTCAAATTTTTCCATAAATTGACGGGCTTGCTCTTCTATGCCTATATCATTCTCCCCAGAGTGGACAAACTTCGCCCTCAAATCTAACTTGTCTAATGAATCACCTGTGAAAGGAAGTAAGTGCTTGACATTGAAGACATCCGCAGTTCGAATATGGCTCGGTAACTTCCAGCGGTAAGCATTAAGCTTGATCTTCTTAACGATCTTAATTGGCCCAATCTTCTTGGCAGATAACTTATTGTATTCACTTGCAGGAAACCACTACTTTGTAAGAATAGCCCACACATAATCCTCCACATTGAACTTAATATGGCATCTCTTTTTGTCAACAGTATGTTTATACTTAGAGGCAGCACACACTAAGTTATAATGAACAGCCTTATAAATTTCCTACAATCCAATAACAAAATTCTCTACCTTGTTATGAACTCTTGTCTTTACTGGAAGAGGAATCAAATCCAAAAGTCCTCTTAGCATAACCAAATACACTACTGCAAAAGGATTGAATCCAATACTCCAGTTGACTACATGATTATGAGCGAACTCTGCTTGGCATAATTTCTTATCCCAACTCTTCATATGTTTGCCTATGAGGCATCTCAACAAGTTACCCAAAAATTGATTTACCGCCTCAATTTTCCCATCTGTTTGTGGATGATAGGCACTACTAAAATTAAACCATGTGTTCATCATTTTCCATAAACTTCTCCAAAAATGGCTAAGGAACCTGGTATCGCGATCCAACACTATGGATATCGACAAGCCATGCAACCTATATATTTCCTTAAAGAACAATTGATTAACATGAACAACATTTGTTATTTTCCTATAGGGTATAAAATGCACCATCTTGGAGAACCAACCAACTACCATAAAAATAGAATCATTACCTCACTGTGGTAATCCTAGCACAAAATCCATGCTAAGCTCCACCCAAGGTTGTGAAGGAACTGGCAATGGCATGTATAGACCCACATTAGATGAGGTGCCCTTAGAAACTTGATAGATCGACATCTTTGCATAAGCTTCTCAATTTCTTTACGAATGGTAGGCCAAAAATAATGAGTCTGCACCAATTGCACAGTTTTGTCTCGACTTACATGCCCTTCACTGTGTAATTCTTAAATTATCTTCAAGCACAAGCTATAATCTGGGACATTGAGTTGGTTTCCTTTAAACAAAAATCCATTATGCACTAGGAAATATGTCCTTTCACCTACTTTAATCTTGGCCAAAATAGTAGACAAGTATGTATCAGTCTTAAATAATTCTGTAAAAGATTCAAAACTAGGTACCTCAATGGATATTTGGGTTAACAAGGTCTTTCGTCTTCTCAATGCATCAGCCACCCTATCAGTAACCCCTGACTTATGTCTCATAACAAAAGTAAATTTCTAAAGATAAGCAACCTAACACTCATGCTTAGTAGAAATTTTTTTTGTCAATGTAAGTGCTTCAATGCCTTATTATCTGTATACAAAATAAACTCTCTCTAAAATAAGTAATTACACCAATGTTTAATAGCTTACATAACAACATAAAACTAGACATCATAAGTACTATAGAGCATCCTGGGCCCTAATAACTTCTCATTGAAATATGCCACTAGCCTGCTGCTTTGACTTAAGACAACCCCAATCCCCGCCTTCGAAGGGTCGAAATGTAACTCAAAAGGTTGATGAAAATTGGGTAACACTAAAAAAGGAGCTATTGTAAGGTGTATTTTAATCAAATGCCTTTTCTACCTCATCAGTCCACATAAACTTCCCAATATGCCTTATGCAATCAGTAATAAGCATCATAATGCTGCTAAAATGTTGAACAAAATGCTTATAAAATGAAGCCAATACATGGAAACTCCTCACCTCAGTAACAAATATAAGTGTTGGCCAATGTTTCACTACCTCAACCTTTGTTTTGTCTACCTATAACCCTTTACCCGACATAACATAGCCAAGAAACAACACCTTATGGATACAAAATGCACACTTCTTAATTACAGTATAGAACTTCTCTCTGCACAGCACATTGAGGACCTCTTGTAACTGATGCAAATGCTCATTTAGGTCAACACTATAAATTACAATATCATCAAAGTACACAATAACACACTCGCCTATGAAAAGCCTCAAAAGTTGGTTCATAACACGTATAAAAGTGCTTGGTGTATTTAATAACCTAAACAGCATCACTAACCATTCATAGAACCCCTCTATTGTCTTGAAGGCTATTTTCCATTCATCCCCTGCTCGAATCCGAATTTGATAATAACCACTCTTTAAATCCAGTTTAGAAAAAATTATTGCCCTACTAAGCTGATCAAGTAAGTCATCTAGTGTAGGAATAGGAAAATGATACCTAATAGTTATTTTATTAATGGCCTGACTGTCTATCCACATCCAACAAGAACTATCCTTCTTTGGTGTCAGAAGAGCAGGTATAGCATAAGGACTTAAGCTCTTACTAATATACCCTTTGGTCAGTAGCTCTTCCACTTGGCTCCTCAATTCCTCATGCTCACTAGGACTCATCTAGTACTGTGGTCGATTTGGTAAAGCTGCACTTGGTTCAAGTTCAATATGATGTTGGGTATCCCTCAGAGGAGGTAACCCTTCAGGCAGTTCTTCTAGAAACACATCACTAAACTCTTCCAAAAGTGCTAAAACTACTTCAAGGATTACCACCTCTTTGTCTACCAACTTCCCGAATAGGACATAAACAACTTTAGCTTCCTGCACTACTCTATCAAATTGGGACAGAGTTAATAAGTTAATGCAGCCCTTACTTTCTCCCTGCACCATCTCAGACTGTTCACTATCCTTATTAAGGACCAACACTATTTTTGTTCCTTTAAACATAAAGTTGTCAGTGTTAGTCTTCCCATTATGAGTCACATCTCTATCAAACTACAACAGTTGCCCTAACAACAAATGACATGCATCCATGGCTATCATATCACACTAAACATCATCCTTATATTTTGCACCGATAGAGAAGGAAACTAAGGCGTGTTTTGACACAGTTACCTCACCCCTTTTTTTCAACCATGCTAATTTGTATGACTTACGATGCTTGACAGTTGCAATCCCTAATTTATAAACCGCCTCTACTAAGATTATATTCTCATAACTACCCCTATCGATCACAAATCTGCATACCTTTTCTTTGATAGTGCAAGTAGATTGGAAGATATTGTTTTGCAGCCAATCATTATTAATAGCTCTAGGCGTTAGGCAAGATCTCTTACATCACTAGTCACAACCTCCTCATCCACAGCCTTTGTATCAAATATCGGGCCTCTCGTTAGGTATGCGTCCTCCTCTTCGTCATATTGCTCATATAAATAAGTAAGCATAACCCTTTTCCCCCTATTTTTACACTCAAATTGCTTGTGCCTTATCTCACCACATGTAAAACATTTAATATCACCAGGCCTTAATGCAATTGCTAGTTTATTTATAGCCCCTATGGCCATGCCACCACTTGGATAGCTCACACTAGCACTACTTCCAATATGCCCTGTCTAGTATTCTACAAAAAGCTACCAGAATGCTCCTCTCAATCTGCAAAGCTCGTTGATGTGTCATGGAAATAGACATAGGATCAAACATATTGATAGTCTCTTTAATTTGTTCCCTTAGGCCCCCAATATACCGAGCCACCAATTAGACCTCTATCTCATGCACTTTATTCCGAGCAATCAATTGATAAAATTCAGTTGTATAATCATCAATTGAACGAAATCCTTGCCTTAGGTTCTGCAGCATTTGGTACATTAAACATTGATAATTATAAAGTAGGAATATGGCATGTAATTGCTTCTTCATCTTCTCCTAAGTCATAATTTTTTACTTCCCCAACCTGACTCAGGTTTGCTTAGTTTGCTGCCACCAAGCCATCGCCCTATCTCGGAACGTCATTGCCACCAATGGTACTCGATATTTTTTGGCACCCCCTTAAAATCTAATACCTCCTCTACTATAGCCAACCAATCAAGGAATTCTTCGGGTTGTAAGGTACCATGAAATTTAGGGATTTCAGTCCGCATGCCTCCTTCCCATCGCCGCCTATCATCAACCTCCACATGTTGTCTATGATGTCTATGGGGAGCGTCATAATAACCATCACCATCATCATCTTCATCATTGTTTCCTTCAATAAAAGGATTCCTCTAGTCATCAACATTAGGGATCTGTCTCCGATCTTGATTCGGTTGCTCCTTATTTTGATTGACTAACAACTGCCCCATCCTTTCTGTGAATTATTCTATGAAAGTTTCATTCTGCTGATCCATCTATTCCATTCATTGCTCTAAACAATGCAAATCATCATGCTCATACACCTCTTCTATACGTTACAATTGTGGTTTCTATTGCTGTCTTCTGTGAGACATCCTATTCGAGGAGCATAGATCTGATACCAAACTGACGTAGCAGAAGGATGGGATAGTAACAATCAACAATTGTTGAATCGCGCATGACTACCAATTATCAATCTTCTATGACCAAACTAGGCTATAGACATCAAAATTTTCATCAAATTTTGGAAATCAGAAAAGAATTCAATTATTATAAAAAACTGTTATCCAACAATGATAATAAAGACTTTAAATAGTAAACCTTAAAACAAACCCAAATGAAATGGGAAAATAAAATACTAAAATAATAAAAACACAAAATTGCCCGTTTGAGGGCCTAAACGAAGAAATCAGGTCGAAAAGTAATGGACTCCATGAGCAAAGCTCATGACTTTGAATCGTTGGCCCATTTCTATATGAAATAGGCTTTTGAATCACTCAAATTCGATACTTGAAACTTTTAAAAAATTACGGAAATGTCATTACCGTAAATTGTTAAATTTTTTCCATAAATTGAAGGGCTTGCTCTTCCATGCCTACATCATGTGGCTACTATGAGAAATAATATAATTTTTTATGTTTAAAGTATCGATATTCATAGTTTATTAAATTTTAACTAATTTGATTCGATTCAAATAGAATTATAAAAAGGGTAAACATTTTCTAATAACTAATTTTTTGAGTTAATAGTAAGGTCATATAATCTAAATATTGATGGACTATACAATACATGATAGTCCTCCTTTTTAAATAGAGGGCAGTATGATTTGAACCATACACCTCATGTTGCCTTTGAAGAGAAGTTACCATTTGATTATTCTTTTATTGGCTTAATAACTAATTTTTTGTGACTACAAATGTCACACCTTGAATCTAAAATATCGTTTAGGTGAAAACAGTTTCTACCAACTGATTTATATATTGGTTTGAGATAACATATATATATTTTTAGTTAAATGAATATATTACCCTTTCTTGATTATATATTAACATAGTATTTTTGTTTATATACAATGATCACTTGCCATTTGCTACTTTGCTCTAGAAAACAATAATGAACTTTGGTTTAGAGACATCAAAATGGTCCTTAAAATTTATGGATTACAAATTTAATATATGTAAAAAAAATTCTATATTAGTGAAAGAAAACGAAAAATGGGTAATAAGTAACAATCTTCTAGTTTAAACTAGTTGAATTAACTCACAAACTAATAAAAAAGAAAAGAAAAGAAAAGAAAAGTAAAGACTAGGTTCGTATAGTTTGCTTGGTTCAAACGTTTTGAACTACACCTTAGAAAAGCAATTCAAAATCGGAGAAACATGGGTACACGACCACTTCCATATAAGAAATTAATGAAGTGGTATTAATACCAGAGACTGGAAAATCAACATACAAAGATAATACGCAGCGATCGATCGGTGGATGGCATTGAATATTTCAAAGGATTTTACCTATAAATAGTGGAACAAACATGCAAGAATTGTCACACCTCGATCACACTCAATTATAGCAAGCAAAAGCTTACAAACACAAAATGAAATTCCTTTGCTCTTTCTTGCTCTTGGCTTTGGCTTGCTCCTTTGTCTCTGCCTATGATCCTAGCCCTCTTCAAGACTTCTGTGTAGCAATAGACGAACCCAAGAATGCTGGTATAATAACATCTTCATGTCACTTGTTATGCTTTATTTCACTTTTTTTAAAAATATTTTTATTTAAGTTCGAAGTCGTAGTCTCGTCATGAAAATAATATTTCTTTTATTATTATTATTATTATTATTATTATTATTATTATTATTATTTAAATTTCAAACTCATAATCTTACAATTAAAAATAATTTTAGTTTTTCTTTTTTGTCTAAACTTAAGAAGGAAATTTTAATTCTGGTGGTTAGAAATTAAACTCACATAAAACGAGTTTTATGGATTGGCTATTCACAAAAATTAATTATGCTTGTAATACCAGAATAGGTAGTTGTATTTTTCTTATTGTTTGCGTGGGATATTGACAATTAACATTTGTTGCTAACTAATGCAGTGTTCGTCAATGGGAAGTTCTGCAAGAACCCAGACGATGCTGTGGCTGAAGATTTTTCTGCTTCTGGACTCAACATCCCAGGAGATACAGAAAATCCAAATGGATCAAATGTCACTCTCTTGAATGTTGATAGAATAAAAGGGCTCAACACTCTTGGTATATCACTTGCTCGCCTAGACTACGCAGCAAATGGCGGCTTGAACCCTCCCCACACTCACCCTCGAGGAACAGAGATTCTTGTGGTTGTTGAAGGCACTCTTTTGGTTGGTTTTGTCACATCAGCTCCTAGCAATCGCCTTATCTCAAAAGTGCTGTACCCAGGAGATGTTTTTGTATTTCCAATCGGTCTCATTCACTTCCAGTTCAATATCGCAAAGACTGATGCAGTTGCTTTCGCCGGTTTGAGCAGTCAGAATCCTGGCCTCATCACTATAGCTGATGCAACCTTTGGATCCGACCCACCTATTAATCCTGATGTTCTTGCTAAAGCCTTCAAACTGGACAAAAAGGTCGTCGAGGAACTTCAGAAATTATTTTCTCACAGCAATTAGAAGATACACAGAGAACGCTTGCATGCATGCATGCATGAAAGAGACCATTACAAAAATATAATAAATAAACACAGTTCTCCTTCAGGACTCTGCTATTGTTATTTCCCGTCTTGACATTATAATTTAATAAAAATGTGTTTTCTATTTTAATAGAAGAGTAATCTTTTAAATATAATATAATTAGAGTGTTTTATATAAAATAACACATGTGTTTTAAAATAAGATTTTCCTATTTTTTTTATAAAAAAATATTATAAATTTTAATAAGTTTTTAGAATGAATCTTAAATTATAAAAAGGTATATTTTTACAATTTTAAATTTAATAACTTTAAATCTCAACATTTAGTATATATATATATATATATATATATTAAAAATTTAATTTATCTCATATAACGTATATAACGTATGATTAGTTGATGAGTCTGATTTAAAAATAAGGTCACGGATTAGTACTTAAGTGATGGAATTAATTGAGGCCTTCAAAAGAGATAATAAAATCAGCAAATAAATAATTTCATAAATTAATATATTTCTTGGTGGACATTATATACATAGCAATTTTCAAAGAGTTTGAATGGTGTAATACTTCAATTCCTAATAGACAGTATAAGCAAGCAGATAACCAGCAAACAAAATGCACAGGTGCAGCAGAAGTGCAGACGCAGCAGATGAAGATGCAGCTAGTCGGCTCTAAACGGTGTAGTTTTAATTAACTAGCAACTAGCAATTGGTTGTTAACTAATTTATGATGACGTGTCTTTTGTTCATTAGTCAGTGCTTGTTTTAGTTAGTTAGTAAGCTGCATATATAGCCAGTAAGAGAAAGAAGAAACACGAGTTTCTCATTTTCTAACAATTCAGTTTTTGTTCTGCTATTAGAGCAGAGAGAATTTTTTCAAATTTAAGGTGAAAAACAAAAGATATTCCAAATATAGGGTACTCTGAAACTAATTTCCAATTTAGGGTGAAAAATTAATTAAAAAAGAAAAAAATAATAAGAAAATGTATTCCGTCACTCGGACTGGCGAAAATGCTAAAGGAAAAAGTAAATCCGTCATTCCTATTGGTATAAATATTTTTATATAAAAAATAAAAATAAAAATAAAAATAAAGCTAATTTTGTGCGGAGTTATGTGAACCTACAATTTGTAAGAAGTCCACCAATTTGACTTTGCAGATTTCAATATTTAAATAAAAAAAATGAAGAAATCCACCTCTTTGAGTGG